>JABFTP020000124.1:64009439-65259439 GCA_013387265.2 Cryptolaemus montrouzieri | reverse complement strand
GATAATGCAACCGAGATATAGGCATTTCACTTATAATGCTCCTCCGCGACTTCACAGTTCACATCAGAAGTGATGGAATATTCAATCGACAAAATGAACAACGGTGGTCGGATGTAAACCCACATCGCTATATTGATATTCAACGTCAAGGCTGATATGTGATCCAAATTTCCGTATGGAATGATCGCTTTTTATCACAATCGATTTCATAATTCAAAAAATAATCTGAATGGTCATTCGAAAAATTGGTTTTAAACTATAATAATGAAAGCACAGAATAAATTCAAGCTAATTCAATCATTCCATGCAAATTCTGTGATTGGATATTGCAATAGAGTAACTAGATAAAACTAGAGAAAAATTATACAATTTTCAGTTTTCCATGAAAACACGTCCTTGATGAAGAAATTGTGCACGTGCAATGTATGTTTAGAAGTGTAAAAACACTATTTAACGAAATCACAGTTGCCTATCGGTCATGTTTGAAAAGACGCAAGTTTGCATTATGACTCAAAAGTCATTGGAAGAAAAAAAAATTTTCGCGCGTAATTCGGCTCTAATTGAAGTGCCTGGAATGTCAGAACCATTGTCAAATAATCTAAAAACAACCGAGATATAGGCATTCCACTGATAATGCTCCTCTGCGACCTCACGGTTCACATCAGAAGTGATGGAATATTCAATCGACAAAATGAACAATGGTGCTCGGATGTAAACCCACATCGCTATATTGATATTTAACGTCAAGGCTGGTATGTGATCCAAATTTTCGGGCGGAATGATCGCTTTGTTATTGCAAACGATCTTATTATTACAAAAAATAATCTAAATTGTCATTCGAAAAATTGATTTTCCAACTATAATAATGAAAGCACAGAATAAATTCAAGCTATTTCAATCATTCTATGAAGATTCTGTGATTGGACATTACAGTAAAGTAACTAGATAAAATTAGAGAAAAATTATACAATTTTCAGTTTTCCATGAAAACACGTCCTTGATGAAAAAATTGTGCACATGTTATGTATATTTAGAGAGGTGAAAAACTATATTCAACGAAATCACAGTTGCCTATCGCTCATGTTCAAAAAGACGCAAGTTTGCATTATAACTCAAAAGTTGTTGGACGAAAAAGAAATTTTTGCACGTAATTCGGCTCTAATTGAAGTGCCTAGAATGTCAGAACCATTTTCAAATAATTTCAAAAACAACCGAGATATAGGCACTTTACTGATAATGCTGCTCCGCGACCTCACAGTTCACATCAGTAGTGATGGAATATTCAATCGACAAAATGAACCATGGTGGCCGGATGTAAGCCCACATCGCTATATTGATATTCAACGTCAAGGCTGATATGTGATCCAAATTTTCGTACGGAATGGTCGCTTTGTTATCACGAACGATTTCTAAATAAAAAAAAATAATCTGAATTGTCATTCGAAAAATTGATTTTCCAACTATAATAGTGAAAGCACAGAATAAATTCAAGCTATTTCAATGATTCCATGAAAACTCTGTGATTGGACGTTACAATAGAGTTACTAGATAAAATTAGAGAAAAATTATATAATTGTCAGTTTTCGAAGAAAACACGCCCTTGATGAATAGAATGTGTATATGTGGAAACGTGAAAAACTATATTCAACGAAATCACAGTTGTCTATCGTTTATGTTTAAAAAGACGCAAGTTTGCATTATAACTCAAAAGAAATTTTCGCGCGTAATTTGGCTCTAATTAAAGTGCCTAGAATGTCACAATCATTTTCAAATAATTTCAAAATAACCGAGATATAGACATTCCTCTTATTCCGAAAATTTCAAAAATTCACAGATAACTCGCGAAGGAAAAAATCTAGTTTGAATATGTTTGATGAATGAATGATGGCAATGAAATCCTCACGCAAAAAGATTACGGGAAGAGGGTGGTCATTTTCCTCTATTCAGAATATTTAACATGGCTGCAGTATTAAAACGTCGAAATCTGTTCTCCCTGTGGAACCATCCCTTAGGAGAGATAACCTTTTCTTGATTTATCATTCTTTTAGTCTTATTTAGTTTGAAACCAATAGTGAAGTAAACGTGCCACTAAAATATCATTATTGGCGGTTAATAGCTTAAATGAGAGAGTTTTGCCTAAAACACCAGCCGGATTGACGAGTATGGTTTTACGTAAACCACAGAAGAAACTCATAATAAATAACATTACGTTATGAAGAAAGCTATCAATGTAACCTTAATTTTAGACTTGCTTCAACGTAGCTTTTCAAATCTCTGCTTGTGACACACCTATCAAAAAAATGCAGATATCATCATCAAATCATTTCCGTAATGGTTTCGAAGTTTGATGAAGGGAAAAATCAATTGAATGCAAGCTCTTTGCTCAATCTTTGTATTTATACTGCTTGAAAAAGTAATCCTTTGAAGACAAACTAACTATGATGATCTAATCGTAGAAATTTACGCAGATTTCAGTAAAGTTTGTGGTCATACAAGGAAATTAAATCATTGCTTCTTGAGCGCAGTATACATATGCTATACTGCAAGTTAATATTTGAAATTTTTATCGAAATTAGTTAATAATATATATAAAATTTTCGTTCATAATATGTTACCGTTTAAAATCAATTATCGTCGGTTAATCACAATAATTTCAAGAAGAATTAAACACTTTTCCTAGACATTTTTTATATCATTAACAATAATCGTAGTACATTTTTCCTTTCGAAATATCCTCTCGTTCAACACGCACGCTTATTCCCGAATTGAAAATCACGTACGATCTCGACGCGAATCCGAATAAGACTGGCGGGATGCTGGAGAGCGTCGCGGCGCTGATATTCTAGGGGATGCCCGGAGGGTGCGCATCAGGGCACCATACAATTGATGGCAAAGCGCACTCAACATTTCTAACCATATCGTTTATTCAATTTTCCGCAGCCGACTTTTCGTGTTATAAGTTATGGCGGGGCTAACGAAAATTAGTTATCCATCGTAAGTGAGTTATACGGGATGTTATTTTAGTTGCAATATCTATTTCTAGGGTGCATTTCCCGATCGAAATAAAAACTGTGATTTACACCCATTTGGTTCATTTCTAACGCGTTTCGATGACAATGAGCGTTCAACAGACAGGTACAAAATGAAAACTGAACTAAGGTTCAATAAATTATACAGTATGTTCTAACGAAAATTTGCCATCCTCAATACCTAGTCGGAATTCATTATAGGCAAAGTAGATCGAGTGACATATTTGGAAATTTGATACTCTATTCAAAAAAAAATCTTTATGAACATTTAATATCACACGGAAAGTTCATACACAACAAAAGTTTGCATTCCTCCTCCTATGTCAAGAAAGACTGGTTCGTTTGGAGCATTTGAAATCAACCCTCTACCTTCAGCAGCTCCTAAGTTGGAATCATTATCGAGAAAGTAGATCGGACTCCAATGACAATGCTTAAAATCAAATTAAGTTCTCAAAATGTCACCAGTCAAAGATACAATTCTAATTCTCTGCTATCATTCTCAAGTGACGGTTCTTGTCCTCAGCACTTCTAAGTTTTTAATTGTCTTTCATTTTCCGAAGTACTTTCAATCAAAGTTGTCGTTTGTTAGCAAAACATTGAAAATGGTTTACTCAACTGATGAATGGGTCGAAATTGTTTCAATTTATTATCGAAATAATAGTTGATATTTGTGCTAGAGGAACTGCAAGGATTTTCAATGTTAAGCAAGTACTTAATTTAGTACGTAAAACACATTATTTTACATTTAAATACATCGAATTATTTTACAATTAAAACATCGAATACGTGGCCAATTCATAACTCATTAACGCAATTTACGCACAAAGGTATACGTACGTACGAGCAAGGCCGATGCCGGACGTCCGGCAAGTGTGATGGCTAGCTTGTGAATTGTTTGACGACCGTTAGACATTGTTTTTACCTTTTAGTAAACATTTCGTAATCTGAAGTGATTTGTAGTAATTTAGAATGGATAAATTCCTGAAAACATCAACAGAACCGTCAACTTCTCGTGAGAGTAGTGGAAGAAAAACAAAGAAAAAACGTCTTTATGACGATAATTAATTGAAATTTAGCTTTACTGTGATTAACAATAAACCACAGTGCGTTATTCGCTTTGAAATTTTATCAAGAGAAACCATAAAGCTATCGAAGTTAACACGCCACCTCACACACACACACACACACACACACACACACACACACACACACACACACACACACACACACACACACACATGACACACACACACATCCAGATGAAAAAAATAAGCCCGTTGAAATTCTTCAATTTCAGCATCATAAAATCAAAAAACTGGTATAGTACAAATGTCCAACCTGAATGAGAAAGCACTGCTAGTTATCGAGTAGCTTTTCATGTGGCTAAATCAGGAAACCCTCACACTATTGATGGAAATTTGATATTAGATAAAGCAAAGATTATTTTAGGGAAACAAGAGATCGAAAAACTCAAAAGTTTACCTCACTCTGACAATGCCATTCAACGCAGGATAAGCGATATGGCCACTGACGTTCGTGATCAAGTAATAAAAAAATAAAGGAAAGTACTTTTGTATCTTTGCAATTTAACGGAACCACGGATATTGCGGGTTGTGCGCAGTTTGTGGCTTTTGTGCGTTTCGAATCTAGTGATAAATTAATGAAAGAAACACTTATTTTCAGAGCGGTTTCCACGAATACTACAGGTCGGTGTTTGCATAACGTGTTCTTTGAAGCCACGAAAGATATGAATATCGATTGGGCAAATTAAAGCATTGCTATTTGCAGCAACGGAGCGAAAGCGATGACTGGTGCGAAGAGTGGATTTATTGCTAGGCTGAAAGAACAGATGCCAAACGCTTGTTATGCACACAGATACATAAGCACTCCACCAAAATTTACTTTACCACACAGAGGTTGGGTGGTTGTCAAAGATTAAAGTACTGGCCAGAGTTATAGAACTTCGTGCTGAACTTTTAATATATTTACAGCAGGCCAAGTCAGAATACTCTGAATTCATTTGCTACCCGGAATATCTTTCGAAATTGGCTTTTCTTTCTGACATATGTGAACATTCAAATATCTTGAATAAAAGTCTTCAAAGGCGAAAAGAAAATGTCATTACTGCAAAAGACAAAATACATGGCTTTGCAGAAAAATTTGACTTGTGGTCGTCGTCTATATATCAAAATAAGTTCTATTCATTTTCGTCGACCCAATCGTTTACTGAAGAAGTCGGATATGATATAAACATCAAGGCATATACAGGGATATCCACTGGGACCGTCCGTTAAAAACTTTTTGAGTTCTAATTACAATATCAAGCTGAAATTTTATACGCGGCCATAACTAGCGATCTCCAATTGAAATGATATATTATCGAAGTGATACCATTTTCGGTAATACCGGAAGTGGGTCATCACTTTGTTATTTCAAATGGCAATCTACTATTTTTATTATACATCTAGAACCGACATTTGAGCAAGGCATAAAATACCCAAGTTGTTGGCACTTATCTGTCAGAACCTTTGACAGATTTAATTATTCTTGTTATAAACTCGATTTTTGAGGAACATTTAAAAAAAATATAGATCTTTTGCACTACAGACACAATTTTTGCATGGGTGGATAGAAGAAGGAACAAGGAATTTTTTAAACAATCTACACATGTCAAATGTTTATTTCGTTGTTTTGTATGAATTTTTCAATTTGGCCTTTTTCAAACAGCAATAACTCAATTTTTTCAAATTGCACGTGCCAATTTTATATCGCCATCAGATGAAGCGTCAAATTTCAGATGGAATTGTATCAGCATGTACTATACCCATCTCTTATGGTTCCGAAATAATTTGGGAACATATTGAATTTTGATGATTTTGCAAGAACTAACAGAGAATGCTTTGAAATATTTGAATGAAGTAGAATGGGCTACGCTCACCTGACAGGTGCCTAAAATTAATGTACTTGTCACTTCGTTCATTCGAATTTGATATTTCAACAAGAATTGTTGGTAATTTGAAGTGAAAATTTTTGAAAAACACCAGATTGATAATAAAATGGCTGATTATTCAAACGAGGATATGTTTAATCTCTTTTTAATTCATGTCGAATGTCAAAAAGTGGTGGATAGAACTTGCAGGAAATTCAATAACCAATTTCCAAATTTGGCGCCTATGAGTAAAACAAAATTTCGAAGGATTAGAAGCAATTTTCTGCAATTTGGAGGCAGAAAATACATAGAAACTAGAAGAAAACCGATTCTCGAGAACGACGTCAATAAAATTAATACGCTAGCGTATTTTCGTGCCAATCCACATACGTCCATTAAGTCAGCATCAATGGATATAGGATTGAGTTATACTTCCATTCAAAGGATCCTTAAGAAACATAACATGCACCCGTATTCTTTTATGAGACTACAAAAATTGAAACCAACTGACCTTCCCAAGCGGCTAAATTTCTGTGAAAATTTATTAATTCGGCTTCCAGAAGATAAGACAATTCTGCAAAAAATTATATGGTCTGATGAAGCCAAGTTCAATGAAAGTGGAATAACCAACAGGAGAAATCGACATTTTTGGGCCACAGAAAATCCACATTTCATTGAGGTTATTGATTTCCAAAATAAATTCAGCGTGAACGTTTTTGCAATTTTATTGAATGATTTGTTGGCTTATCACGTTTATGAGGAAAATCTCAATGTACAAAGATACCTGGAAATTTTGAGAGGAACATTAGCAAATTTTTTAGATGGATTACCCCTTAACATTCTGAGGGATTGCTATTACCAAAGGGATGGTGCACCAGCAGATAGAACACGAGCTGTAGATCGGCAGCTAACAGAAATGTTTGAGGATAGATGGTGGGGTAATCAAGGACCAAATTTATGGCCTCCGCAATCTCCGGACCTGACGCCCATTGATTTATATTTATGGGGCAAAATTAAGAGTGAAATGTATCTTATTCCTTTAAGAAGTAAAGAAGAGTTACTAGAGCTCATTCATAATGCTTTTCGTAATATTGATCCTGAGGAAACTAGGAGGGCAACTCATCATGTTCGTATACGAGCTGTCAAGTGTATCGAGCAAAATGAGGCCCATATCGAACCTTTATTCAGACCGTAAATTAGTTTTCTCCTATGATGTTTGCTATCATTTATTCGTAATAATGTAATTATCTTCGATGATTGGTTTTCGCTTAGTTCCTACAATTTTTATTCATCCGAATCGTAGAAAATTGCTTCTAATGCTTCGAAATTTTATTTTACTCATAAACGGTAAATTTGGAAATTGGTTATTGAATTGCCTGCAATTTCTACCCACTACTTTTTGACATTCTAAAATGAATTAAAGAAAGATTAAATATATTTTCGTTTGAATAACCAGTGGTTTCATCCGAAATGTGTTGTATTTTTTGGATATTTTCAATCTGAAATAACGACAATTCTTGTTGAAATATCAAATTCGAAATCGTCAGGTGAGTGTAGCCAGTTCAGCTACTTGATTCAAATCTTTCAAAGCATTCTGTTAGTTCTTGCAAAATCATCAAAATTCAATATATTCCCAAATTATTTTGGAACTATAAGAGATGGGTATAGTACATGCTTATACAATTCCATCTGAAATTTGACGCTTCATCTGATGGCGATATAAAAATTGGCACGTGCAGTTTGAAAAAATTGAGTTATTGCTGTTTGAAAAAGGCTAAATTGAAAAAATCATACAAAACAACGCAATAAACATTTGACATGTGTAGATTGCTCAAAAAATTCATTGGTACTTCTTCTATCCAACTAAGCAAAAATTGTGTCTGTAGTGCAAAAGATCTACGAGCTACAATTTTTTTAAATGTTCCTCAAAAATCGAGTTTATAACAAAAATATTTAAATCTGTCCAAAGTTTTGACAGATAAGTGCCAACAACTTGGAACTTAAAAAGTTTTTAACGGACCTTCCCGGTGGATATCCCAGTATAGTGGATATGGAAATGGTGTTAGATAATTTGAAAGAAGAATTGTGTCATTACTTCTTAGTGCAAGAGATATCGGAGAACAGAGGTGGATCTCAAATCCGTTTTTAAATGCAGCTATAAATGAGGTTAATTTGCCAACTAAGCTCAAAGAGAATCTGCTATAATAATCTGCCGAGGGGATGTTAAACTTGGAATGCAAGTCTTCTGATCTGGATACCTTTTGGTTAAGGAGAAAAACAGAATATCCGGAATTGACAACTGAGGCTTTGAAATATTTGAATCCATTTACCACCTCGCCACTTATGCAAGTTGACATTTTCATCAATGGCCCAGATGAAAAGTACGCAAAAAAATCGCTTAAATTTGAAAAACGATTTAATTCTATGTGTTGCAAATACAGATCCACAATGGGATAAATTAATTAATAAAAAAGCAAGCACAACCTTAGCATTAACATGGGATTTCATTTTTTATTTCTATTAACATAAAAATGTTTATGAGTATATCCATCCTTGTGTTCAAAATTTGTTCCTCAATAAATAAATATTAATAATCTTTATTGTTTTTTTACTGAAGTAGTTCTCTCGATTTCTGGCGACCCCACTACAGAACCCACAGGTTGAAAAACACATCTTGATCGCCGCTTGCAATTTTATTAAATTTTAAGTGAAAATTTTAACAATAATCTACATACATACAACCAAATTTATATGGAATCTATCTGTATTTCACATTATTGATTGTTTTTAACCATGGATCTTTGACAACTTGTGAAGAATGAAGTTTTTTGTAGTAAAAAACTGTATAGTATGATGAGAAATGTTGAATTATCACAACATGTTCGTGATATTCTAGTCAGTCGTGGGGGAATAGAAATTACGTGGACCTAGTGCTGGAACCCATAGTGGGACTCTGGCAGGTACCCACGGTGAGAATTTCACTCTTATGCAAGGTAATGCTCATCCTCATACCAGCAACCTTGCGCAACATTATCTTGAAACAGAGGGAATCGCTATTTGGGACTGGCTAGCTTGCTCTATGAGATAATCTCTAAAGGAAAATAAGATCGCGTCAGGATAATCCAAAAACCCCACAATAGCTCATCCAATCCGTCACAGTTGAGTAGCAGAATATCACTCCAGAGGAGGTCGAAAACCTTATCCAAAGCATGATAGACGGATTCAGGCTTGTATCAGGGCAAGAGGAGGTAATACAAGCTACTGAGGTCGAGAAAAGGAACACTTACTCCTTGAGAAAACAATTTTCGAATTTTTTCCTACACTTTCCTGTGGAAGGAGTCTCTTATTTTCTTTTATTTGTTTCTTTCTTAAAATAAACCTTAATTTATTTATTTTTTCAAATCTAACCCTTGAAAATTTCCAAAATCCCTGAGATAATATTCAAAATATCGGCCGGTTCCATATAAATTTGGTTGTATGTATTCTGTATAGTACCTGTTTTTCCGACGAAAGTACCTTTACTCTCAATGGTGATATGAATAGGCATAATTGTCGATATTGTGATATCCAGAATCATCTTTGGTTCACACAGGCATACGTAGGTTTCCTTTCAAATTTTGCGCTCGACAAAAAAATAGCGACCATTTGCTTCCAGGTGCTTCGTGTACGAACAAGTTTTGTTGGGCTTGGCTCGTCTTGAAAAGTCATATTGTCGATTGTTGTTTGGTTTCCGGCTCGTACACATATATCCAAGATTCGTCACTTGTAAATGATTTTTTAAACGGCTTTTTTCAACATTTGTCTGAGCAATTGTTAGGTTGTGTTGGATCCAACGTGAACAAATTTTTCTGCCATCCAAGTGTTCAAGCATATTGAACCTACGCCAAGGGAACTATTGTTTAGGGTATTCTTAATCTCACGGTAAGTCACATGGCGATCATCGTGTATCATTTCGCGAACTGCAAGTTGATTTTATCAAACGACTATAAACAAAACAAAAGTCACTAGTACGTCGGAGTGTTGTGAGTACATTTAGGATAAAAATTTCAAAATACACGTCGCAGTTGTCGGATGTGAGCTGTCAACAGTAAAAGTGCCAGAGGCGCGAAATTTAAAAGACAACCTACGTACATATAAACGATTCAGAAATTGACTGTTTTTTTTAATTTATGGAAACCCCATTTCCGCTGAAATACAAATTTTCGTTGTATTTGAACTGCCTGTATGATATTAAATGTTCATAAAGATACAATTTTTGAATAGAGAATAGAAAGACCTTTTCGAAGATATGTCATTCGACCCACTTTCATTATAATCAATTCAGATTTAAGTTTTACTGAGGGTAGGGGGTTGATTTTAAATGTTCCGATGCAACTTAGAAATTGGGCCACCTCCAATCAAAAATTGACATGTCTCAGCGTTTTTTGCTGATATAGAGAGGGTGGCAAATTTTCTTTGTGAACGCTCAAGATCCCGGACATTGTTGAGATTTCAAAGTGTTTGCCCTTGGCGAAACACTTTCTCCATAGACCCGTCGAAACTTTTGAAATGCTTCTGTCGTATTGTTTTCAAGTTTGAAGTAAAATTTGATAGCACACTCTTGCTCAAAATTGATGCCACTCATTTTTAGGACGTACAAGAAAACACTCA
Organism: Cryptolaemus montrouzieri; assembly: GCA_013387265.2. Taxonomy (NCBI): domain Eukaryota; kingdom Metazoa; phylum Arthropoda; class Insecta; order Coleoptera; family Coccinellidae; genus Cryptolaemus; species Cryptolaemus montrouzieri. The sequence goes on along the minus strand of JABFTP020000124.1, from coordinate 65,248,831 downwards.
CAAAAATTATCGGACAAACAAATGACTCTAGCGAGTTCAAACTCATGATGGAAACGTATTCTATGTGCACCTGACGGTGCTCAAAGTCTCTTGTCTCACTCGTTGTCGGATCGGCGGCGACGTTTCCAGTCTCGAAACTTTATTAACTAACCTCGTACGCACGTCAAGTGGTTTTGTTCTTTTTGCTTCAAGAAGAAAATTATTTGTTCTCATTCCATAGGATAGAAATAAGTGTTGAGTATTTTTCACAGTTAGATGGTTAAATGTTAATTTATTCGTCAATTAACTTACCGTTTTCGTTTTTCGTACTTCAATGGGTACTCACCTAGAACAAAGAGAACATTGATTAAGTACTCGAATTGAAGTTGATTAAATACGACTGATTTTATCCAATTTTCAAGTCGTGGTTTATCGAGTTTCTATAATTTCTCAACTGTGAGGTCGCGACCCTTGGGGTGGTCGCGTTTGATATTATAGGGAGTCGCAGTCTAACGGTGAAATAATTAGTAAAATATAGGGAGCGCCAGAGAAAACCGGACAATTTTTTTCCGTTATAACTTTCGTAATTTTAGAGCTAGATTACAACTTATAGTTGTAGACACTTGAAAATGACGTAACTGTCGAAACCAGTCATTCGTATTGAAAATGAACATTGTGGAATTCAGACAAAAACATTTCATTTCATTCATATTAAACCAACTTCGTTATTGTAATAGATAATCGCGTGTACATGTTCTCTGGACTATAAGTTTCGCTTAGAAATACACTCCCTACAAAATTGTCGCATCACCCTACTTTTACGACAATACTATATAAACTTTTAGGTTGGTCATTCAAGAGTCGCTTGGTAACTTTCAGAAGTGTAAAATAAGAAGATATCATTCAAAAGAGATGAGTTTATTTTGGAAAACATCAACAATTTTCGAGTTAATGAAAAATTAAAAAATTCTACCATCTTCAAACATTCGCGAAGAGACCAATTAACTAGCATCGAATGGTTACTAATCATTTTCCCCGGGCCCTAATTACTGTCAGTATACGTCTCGGAAGCCCCTGAAACAAATTTTGGTTGTACTCTTGAGTCACTGAGTTCCAAATTTCAGGAAGCAGATTTTCTAGTTGTTGGAGTGTTCTACAAGGCATCCTACGTTGCTGAATTTGCCACCCCATGTTGTCTCAAATGTGTTCTATGGGATTCAAGTCGGGACTTTTGGCTGGCCATATTAAAATATCAATTTCGGCATTTTGCAGAAATTCTGTAACTACTCTAGCTGCATGAGGACGAGCATTATCATGCATATTAATGAAGTTTTCGCCACTCAATGGGCCAAAGGGTACAACATTGGGTTCAAGGATATCTGCGATGTATCTGGTCGCTGTCATTATTACATTATTCACTAGGACTAACTCAGTTCGACCATGGAAAGAAATGCCTCCCGACACCATTACTAAGCCCCCTCCGAAGTTTTCGGTTTGCCGGATATTGCATTGCTGATACCGCTCCCCAGGTCGTCTGTATACAGGCATGCGTCTTATCATTTGATACTAGACAGAACCTAGACTCGTCGGAAAAGAGAACATTCGACCATTCTAGAATACCCCAATTTGCATGTTCCCTCGCAAACTGAAGTCTTGCAACTCGACTCTCTCTGGTGAGACCCGGGCCACTAGAAGCCACCCTTGGTCTGATATCGTTTTCTCTGAGCCTGTTCCTAACAGTTTGCAATGAAATATGCACATTTCTGAAAAGTGCCAGTTCATTTTATAGCATTCTAGCCGTACAGTGTCGAACTATTAGTGAAGTTAAACGAAGCCAAAGAATATCAAGTGGTGTTGTTATCCGATTTCTTCCCTGTCCGGCCCTTCTTCATTATTCCCCAGTTTCGTGGTACCGATTAACTGTTCTTGAAATAGTGTTTTGGTTAACATTCAACAAGTTAGAAACGTAACGTTGGCTTCGCCCCTCCTCTAGAAGTGTTACAATTCTTACAACTTCATGATCACTCAAATAGCGTCCAGGACAATAAATTCAAAGATTCGAACAGGAAACACAGAAAGTTGGCATTAATTTAGCGTGAAAACTGAAGACAAATTGAATGAATACTGAATGTCAAATAAACTCATTTTTGTTTCAGACGTGTTTGAGATCATATGGGAACAAATGTTACTACATTGATAAGATTTTTTCCCCTCATATGTCTAAAAACATATTTTGACAAAGAAACTGCGATCGAGCTGTTAAATCGATTGTGGAATTCAGAATATCAGGTGATGCGACAATTTTGGTGGTGTGTGTAGTTTTTATCACGTTCAGTCTGTGGGAGCAGCGACTTAACTAAAGTCAGACCTTTACTAATGACGGAAGAGGATTTTAAATAACGCAATGTTGTCAGCTCTAACTTCTGTAGTTTCGGGGCATCTCAAAATATACTGTGAAGGCCTCGTATACGTGATAAGAATGAAAGATAAACTATCATAAAACAATATCATGTATCTACTTGAGATGATTGTGAGTAATGGAATCTAGTACTGATTGATACGTTCAACCATAGCGTAGAAAAATGTAATGTGGTCGATTTCATTCGATTGCATGTGTTCTGCCTTTATCTTTCACCGCATTTGCGACCATCAACACCGCAACATGCTGCGATTAAAATTTTTATCGAACCGTTAATTTCACCACAACGCAGATGTGCGGTCACATCCGTTCTGATTCGTCTGCGTTACCGTGGAACTGGCATCATCGAACAAGCTCCTTCCCCTCACCATAATGATCCCCTTATACGTAAAACGCGTGAACCAAATCTATTTATTTCAATTACTCGAGGTCAAGCACCATCAAAACTTCAACCATTACTCCGTCCAGATCTGCATTATCCACGAACTAAGGATTCGGTTGCCCAGATCGAAACGTACCAAATCCCTTTAAGATTCAATTTGTCCCGCAATACAACTTCAGAAATCCGGAATCTCCTCCCGTCCTCCAATAACTCTGAATTGCATCTCTTCACGTAATTCCCGGGACTCCAAACTTATTATAATTGGTTTTATGTAAAACGGGACCGTTTTGGATCTAAAGTAGAAACTAATAATGAACAACACAGAGTCTGGCGGTTTTCCCCTTCTCGAAACCCGATGAAACTAGTGCTTTCCTTAATTTCCCACGGGCGCGTTTAATGCGGTGTAATGGATTCCATTTCCGGATGTCTTCCCGTTAATTATTAGGCGCGATTGCAATGAGGTAATGCTATATCGCTGCCTGGGAACCGGGCGGTTCAGCAAGATGTAATTTCCATTTTGAGTTTTTTCGTTAGGTCGAAAAATTCATTGCTTTTCTTAGAACTATACTGGACGCGGCAACGAGAACGAAACAAGTTCAATAACTGTAGAACCATCTGGACTAAACGCAAGCACAGGTCATTTTTTTTTGGAGAGAAGGTATCTTTAACTCCTCTGCTCCTCTGGGATACTCCTTAATTTCTTTGAATAGGAAAGAGATCGAGTGAATGAAGGCTGGTGTGAATTGCTAGATGAATGTTAAATGATTTCAGAATTCGACATCATTCTGATGAATATACAAGGTGAATCGCCAAACGGTTTTTTTTAGTCTACAATGAAGATCTTTGAAATGTATATTTTGAATTGAAGGGAAACATTCTTTTGTAATCGAAAGCTATTCAAACATTACAATCGAGATTGGGGATGCAGCCCTCAAGATTTTTTGATAAGCCGAGATGCAGGGTGTTTCCGGACGAAAGGGTCATACTGTAATGGGGTTGAATCAACTCCATGCTAAAGTATTTAGATTTTCTCTATATTAACAAAACTATGACCGGTTTCACCACACTGTGGCTTCATCAGATAGATACAAACTAATGAACAGAGTTATTCCTTATTCCCCTTATTTTTGAATCAGAAATCGGACCACAACAGTAAAACTGATCACACCATACGTGAAGCCCTGTATAAGTTATGATTTTATTACTTTGTAAGAGTCCAAACCCACCGTTCACCTCTGCTTTCATTCAAAGCGTCTAAAAAAGCGATTGCTAAGAAAAAACAAATCTATCCCGAGAAATCTACTTGCGATACGAGAACAAATATATCACAGTCTTGGATTTTCTATTTACGTAAACGTAGATTTTCACACGTCGGAAACAATATTTTAATAACGCCATTTCGTCGGGACGTCCGGATATGACATGAAGGAACGGATTGGCGTAAAGGTGTGCTCGGAATGTTTTTGTTTCTACTTTGCGGCTCAGAACACTGAAATATGGCGGCCATATATTTCGAAGGATGGGGATCAAGTGTTTTCCACCTTGTAATTTATGAAAGAGACTAGCCGGAAAAAATGAAACAGGACAGACGTTATGGTGCCTCGTGCGCGCAGACAGGACATTCATCTCGTGCCCGTCTAAGTGTTCGAAATTATGAGCTTGAAGACAAGACGATTCCATTATATGTTTATCACACAAATGTACGATTTTACGTCATTTTACTAATATCACTCCTCTTCATACGGAAGTATAAGCTATAAACAGGGTGTAACATAAAAGTATGTCACAATTTGAGGGAGTAAATCTACGTGCAATTTTAAGAAAAAAGTTCATATAAACAAAGCTTCGTTAGGGTGCTACAGGGTGTTGAAATTTCCGGAAAAAATTGGTTTTGTTTTAAAGCTCCTGCAGTTTTTGAGATATTCACTCCAAATTTGGAATGCAAGCTATTTTTTACAGCCTCCATCATCACACGTCCTAAATTTCAACTAGAATCTACAAGGTGTTTTCTTTTCCGAGCCATGTCTTCTTCTGCCCTTTCAATATTTTTTGCATTACTCCACTGATCAGCGAACAATAAATTTTCGTTATCTTCGTTCCAAATAAAAACTTTTTGACACTTGTAATTTTTTCGTATCTCCGACCGTTCTCGAGCAAAAAATTATTAAACGATTGTATGCATTCGCTGAATTGAAAGCACTTCTAATTAAAAAAATGACTAGTAGGCTTTGATTTTTTTTCATTTATTTATTTATTTTGACAGTTGCTAAAGTTGAACCAGTGCCTGCTCGAATTAACGATTAGTTTTGAGACTTTTGAAGTTATTGCTGTAAGAAAAAAAGGCTAATTTAACTAACGCCGAATTGGCTGATATCTATTACATGTACGGTCTGGCTAACGGAAACACAACAGAAGCTTGGCGATCTTATCCGGTGCGCTTTCCAAATTTAGTAACACCAGACAGGCGAACATTTTCAAATATGCATAGAAGGTTGAGGGAAACTGGTACTTTTACTGCAAATAATCATTAAATAGGCGCAACTCAAACTATCAGAACTCCAGATATTGAGGAAGCAGTTTTAAATTGTATTGATTCGAATCCTTATCTAAGAACAAAAAAAATTGGAAATCAATTGAATATTTCACATGTTCTAGTTTGGAGGATTCTCCACGACTTTTTATAGTACCCGTTTCATATTCAACGCGTCCAAACTCTACTTCTTCGAGATTTTCCTTCAAGACTGAATTTCGCCGAACGTTTTCAGATAAAATTAGAGAAAATGCTCAATTTGCTTCTAGAATAAATTTTCGAGAACTGCTATAACGAATTTTCACAATAATCATTATTGGGCTGAGGAAAACCCTCATTTAATTGAAGAATCTCATCATCCAGAATAATTCTCACTAAATATCTGGGTCGAATAACCGGAAATTATTTGATTAGGCCATTTTTGGTGAGGAACAATGTGGTTCATGCATGACGGGGCACCAGCATATTTCAGTGGAGAAGCTAGGGAACTCTTGAATAATACATTCAACAACCGATGAATAGATCGGGGTGGGCCAGAGCCATGGCCGCCTAGGTCCCCTGACTCAAATAGTTTAGACTTTTTCTTATGAGGATATCTCAAAAGTTTAGTTTATACCACTACAGTATACACTGTAGAAGAATTGAGAAACCGAATAATAACCTCTTGTGACACGATAAGAAATACCCCAGGAATATTTCAGAGTGCGTGATAAAATGCGAGGGAGGACAGAGGCCTAGGCCTTTATTCTTTCAGGTGGAGGACACTCCCAGCAATTTATTTAGTTTTTAATTTTTTTAGTTTGGTATTGAATAAGTATAAGTAACTCAGAAGACGAGCAAATTCTGGGCATACCTATCGAGTATTTTCATTATTTCTTTTTTATTTAGCTAATAACATACAATTCAAATTCAATAATTTTTCACTCGAAAATGGCTGGAGACACGAAAAAAATACAGGTGTCAAAAAAGTTTCTAAATTAAATGAAAATGACGAAAATTGATTGTACGCTGATCAGTGGCGTACTGCAAAAAAGTTTGAAAGGGCAAAATGAGACATGGCCTCGGAAAAGAAAACACCTTGTGAATTTCAGTTAAAATCTAGGATTGTGATGATAGAGGCTGTGAAAAATAGCTCCCATTTCAAATTTGGGCTAAATATCCCAAAAATTCAGGAGTTTTGAAGAAAAAACCAATTTTTTCCGGAAATTTCAACACCCTGTAGCTCCGTAATGAAGATTTTGCGGTTTATATAAGTTTATATAAACTTTTCTTCTTAAAATTGCACGTAGATTAACCCCTCAAGTTGTGACATACTATTATGTAACAGCTTGTATAGGTATACAGTATATAGACTAAAGATGCAATCCACTCAGATATCTGTATCTGAACTAGTGTTTAGGAAACAAGTTCAATAAGGGTGAGTTATTTATGTCTAACTGATCATTAAGCTTTTTTGTGAATACCTAAATCTATTAATCTCAAGTATTTCCAGAAGGTTGAGTTTTATACCTCTTTTCTCAGAATGTATGATTCTAAATTCTGAATTGAAAGAGTGACTTCTCCTTGAGATGATTTCAATAATTCGAATCGGTTTTTCCATTGATGACACTGCGTTCATGTTCTGCATATTCTGAGATTCTGACATTGAAATTTCTTCAGTTCTACATACATAAAAACAATTGCAATCTGCGCATTCCAAGCTATAACACCTGATTTATTTTCTTCATTAATTGGGGACTTATAATTTCTGATGGATGAACTTGAATTTGTTGATGTTTTGAATGCTATATTCAAATTTGAATTTTAAGAAGGATTTCTCTTTATTGCTAATATTGCTTATATATGTTAAACTATTGATTTTCTTGTCTTGATGTTCACCGATTAAATATATGTGCTGTACAGCTAGTATTTGTTTTTTCTTATACAATATGTTGCTAACTTGCATCATAACCATTATTTATTGCTATCTGTTTTATCAGAATCAATTCTTTAAAATAGTCTTCACTAGACATCGGTGTGCTTAAGAGTCTATGTATATAACTATTAAATGCTGCAACTTTAGGTTGGTAAGGATGTGACGATGTATAATGAACTGTGATATCTGTATGAAATGGTTTATGAAAAATTGACAACTGTTTATTATTTGATCTTGTTATTGTTGAGTCCAGGAAATTGATCGAGTTGTTCTGTTCTATTTCAAAAGTGAATTTTATATTTGGGCGCAGGTTGTTGATGAAATTTTCGAATACAGTGAACACTCTGTTTGTTCCTGTGAAACACACAATAATGTCATCGACATATTGATACCAATATAGGAAATATTTACTAAAAGCGTGTTTATGAATAGTTTTTTCTAAAATATCCATAAGGATTTATGCTGAAGGAGGGCTTGAGGGGTTTTCCCTCATCAGTTTTATAAAAAGAATCGTTAAATAAAAAATAATTTTCAGATAGGCAAACATTTAGTAAAGCCATAATGTCGTATTTAATTCGTGGATTCGTCATATTGTGTGTTAACAAATTATTGATTAAATTATACGGATCTTGAGGTAGAATATTTGGGAACAAATTCTTGACATCAAAAGGCACTAACCTAGCATTACTTGGAATGATAATATCTTCTATTTTTCTTATCATCATTCTGAGAATAGAGGTATAAAACTCAACCTTCTGGAAGTATTTCAGATTAACAGATTAAGGTATTCACCAGAAATTCTTAATGCTCAGTTAGACATAAATAACCCACCCTAATTGAACTTGTTTCCTAAACACTAGTTGAAATACAGATAACTCTTTAGAGTGGATGGCCTCTGCAGTCTATATAAGTATATGTTAGAAAGATATTTTTGTAGTGTTCGTTCGCTCTTGACAAAGATACTGTATTTTAGTAGAAATAATCGTTTGCTTGTATTTGAAAATAGATTTCTATCATGTAAAAGCCTCGTTAATTGAATTTTTGAAGAAAGTTGACTATAGCCTTTTGGCTTTATGGTACTACGAATTACTTCTTCGTCTCAAAACATTTGGTTTATTACTATATGTTTGCAGAATGAAGTGATCCCTAAATACATCAATCTGAAGACAAAAAACACCAGTGCAACAGCTATCAAAGGAGCATTGAAAGGAAAGCTGTCGTGGATGAAAGAAGACAAAAGAATCAAAAGTAATAAACGGGATATTTGTTATACTTATGTTAAGGTAATTCATTCGTAGCTTCCCCTTAGACTACATACGATTGAATTTGATATTTTATACCGGTGAATTAGAGAAAAACTCAATAAAATTATACCGAGTAAATATGAAGCTCAATTGATGAAACTCAATAACCTCATAAGAAATAAACCTAAAATTAAAGAAATTAAAACCAACTTTTAAAAGATTCACAAATTCAACCGAAACAAAATTTCACCATTGATGAGACGGCGTTATTGGAGAAAGGATTCAAATACAATATTTACCCTAAACATCATTCATCTAACTTTGAACAACTAGCAATAGATACTAAAATTTGCCTCAAAAAAGTTGAAAACAATAGTTTTCGCGTCCGCGATTAAGAAAGAATACCTCAAAAATCTTAACAGACCAATTAGAGATCACATATTAATCAAAAACTATAAAATCGAAATTAACATCGAATGACATTATTTTCACAGAAGCAGATAAAGGCAATACAGTTATAAAGATAAATAAACAAGATTACATTTCCAACACATTAGATTTCATTAATGATTCTAATTATTCAATTATAGCCCGAGATCCAACTAGCATCATTACAGATCGCGAAAAATTTAAACTCGTCTTACCGAATCGTTTACCTCCTAAACTCTATTATTTAGTTAAATTGCACAAAAATGGTTATACAACAAGACCAGTGGTATCATTCATAATGCCCCAGCATTCAAGATTTCCAAATTTTAATACATATTCAGGAAAAATGTTATTTTTATACCGTGTTTTTCAATTCGTGAATCAAATGATTTGATAAGACAAATAGAAAATATTGTCATTTAAAGTAATGTGAAGTTAGTGTCTTTCGATGGAAACAAGAATTTGTTTCCAAGTATTCCACCGAAAGATCCGTATAATATAATCAATTATTTAACACAAAATATGCTGAATCCATGAATTAAATACGACATTATAGTTTTATTAGATGTTTGCATAATTATTTTCTATTTAACTTTTATAAAAAAGTGATGAGGGACTTATAATGGGAAACCCCTTTAGCCCTCTTTTAGCAGAACTCTTCATGGATAATATAGAAAAAACTATTCATAAACGCCCGTTCGGTAAACATTTCCTATATTGGTATCGATATGTCGATGACATTATTGTGTGTTTTACTGGAACAGACAGACCGTTCACTGTATTCGAAAATTTCATCAACAACCTGCACCCAAATATAAAATTCACTTTTGAAATAAAACATAACAACTAGATCTATTTCCTAGACTTAACAATAATAAGATTAAATAATAAACACCAGTTTTCAATTTATCATAAGCCTTCTCATACAGATATCACAATTCAGTATAAATCGGCACATCCTTACCAACATAAAGTTGCAGCATTTAATAGCTGTAGATATAGACTCTCAAGCACACCGATGTCTACTGCAAATTATCTCAAAGAATTGAATTTGATAAAATAGATCGCAATAAATAATGGTTATAATGGTGAAGAAAATGGTAATTGAAAATCGCTATTTGAGTTTGAAAGAGATGGGCAATGAACTTTCTGTGTCTCACGAGTCAGTTCGTACTATTTTGAACGATTGTTTGGGCCTTAGTGCTCGACTAGTACCCACAAAGTGCGATATATAAAGGTGTCGGTCCCGTTTAACAGAGATGTGATGGATATTGAATATCCCTTCCCCCGACATGAGAGAGTTTCAGCAAAATTCCCGGGTGAATGAGGTGACAGAATTCCCCGGCATGTCATTGGCCAAACGGCAGAAATAGAGCACGTTAAAGGATCAAAAGAAATCTGGCCCTTTTATTATATTACCTGAGCGTTATTGGGATCGACGGCTTTATATATCGCACTTTGTGGGTACTAGTCGAGCGGTAAGTCGTTTCATGCCCTAATAATCGTTCAAAATGAGACACAGAAAATTTGTTGCCTATCTCACTCAAACTTGAATGGCGATTTTCAATTACAACTTTCTTCACTTTATCGATGTTAACCTCAGTTGAAGATGTTGATGGCCCAACAGAGCAAGACAAATCTCCCATCACATCTCATCCGCTGTAGAATGCAACCGTAATAGTTTTGAAACATTTCATTCCATTTTCAATACGAAATTTGAGACATATTCGTTGTTCGATATTTTTATCCACGGTAGAAATCGCAGAACACACTTGCGAGTACTTCAAACAAACTAAATGATAGATGGCGTTCAAACTCCGCTACAGTATAGAAAACAGTTGTGCCAACGTAGCAACAACAGAATTTTGACAACCGTTTTACTTATGTAATGTATAGAGTACAATATATTATAGTGTTGAGTATTTCTAAGACGATATCTGGAAAATAACCACCCTTAGGAATAAAGTAATAACTGTACGTGATTTCGAGTATTTCGGTGTTATTACTTAGATGTGATGCTGGTATATAGTCACTCAATTTTTATTTTTTCTACGTATATGCAAACATATACCGCCTCCTGGATATCTGTATAGGTATCTCAGTTTTTGAACTTCTACTTCAGACTATTCGTTGTGATTCTGTCCTCAACAATAAATTTCTCGAGATTGCTTGGTTTTCTATAGCCATCATGAGATCCACGTGCATCCATCACACTGAACCTTTTTAATGCCATCAAAATTTAATCTCATGCCTCGAACGTACATTTCTTTTCCTTCCCGAATTACTTTCCATTCGAGTAAATTTTCATTTCTTGCCTGCGTCGTTCCGCACATAATAGACAAAGGGGCCGCTTTTTTCGGTAAAAAGTTTTCTATTTAGCTTTTTGGACCGCGAGTGTTTCGGTTACGCCTAATTCCTATTGTCGCACTTAATAAAAGGCGACCGGGCGGCGGCTGCAAGAAAAGGTCACTTGAGTCCAGGAAATGGGAAAAAAGGAGCTGAACTGATGCCACCGAGAAGAGCCATCAATTACCAAGTCCGAGGCTACGCATTCTTTTCCCGCTGGAAGAATGAACTTCTTTCGGCCAGAGCCGCTGCAGGAAAATTCGATTAGGACACGTGTTGCGACTAGTTTATCTCCCCAAAATATGCAGCTTATTGGGTTGCTTCTTCTTAAGTGGTTATTTATGACAGGTATATCCAATAAAATTAAGGAATAGATTGCTCCCCGAAGAGATTCAATAGAGGTGAAGTGCTTAAATCGACTCGTTCATTGATGAGTCTATTTGAGTGTTTGTATTTATTGATTTCTAAAGTTTCCCAAAGATCTACCTTCCAATGTTTATTATCTGTATGCAAAATTTCAAACTGTGGGTCGAAAGAGTGATTATTTTCTAAGAGATGGTTCGCGTAATTTGAATCTGATTTTTTATTTGAAAAACTGCGTTTATGTTCCGATATTCTTATATTGAAATTTCTATGTGTTCTACCAATATAGAAATTATCACAGTCATTGCAATTCAATCTATAAACACCTGATTTATTGTTTTTACCTGGTTTGGTTTCATTATTTTTATATATTTGCCTAAATTATTATTAGTTTGGAAAGCTATGTTGAAATTATTGCTACTCAAGAATGATTTCAGTTTCTCACTTGTAATGCCAATGTAAGTTAAGGTGTTGAATTTTTGATTCAATTTACCGACAGGGTAAATTTCATTCAATGCGATTCTACTTTGTTTTTATTTAAAATATTTATGAGTCTGGGATTGTAACCATTATTTTTGGCTATTTGTTTAGTCAAATTTAATTCCATGTTAAAATTTTATGGTGATAACGGGATGTTAATCAATCTATGAATCGAATGATTGAATGCTGACATTTTATGTTGATACGGATGACTTTATTTATGTATTTCAATGAATATCTTTTTCAGCATGCTCAAGAAATATACATTTACATATTCCATATTTTTATTCAAGGTTATTCTAACCTCTATGAGTTGAAAGAGTCCCTGGAAGTACTATGACTTCTGAATACTCAGATATTTTCCTGTGTCATGTCAATTTGCACAGAAGGTAATTATTGTGAGTTCCTTTATTCTTATTCATATCACATTTTTGATGTTTCCCAGAGTGTTGAATAAATGATAGGTATTCCTCATTGATTTAAAGTTGAGAGTTTCTTTTTTAAAGGTGTCTGAAAGTGGGAAATATGATGTTCAAATATGTAGATGTTGCATACGAAGTTTCATTTTTTGTACAACCACAACTGTCGATTGAAAATTCATGAAAGTCACAAGAAACATGCTGTTGCTTATGTGAATAATAGTTTGGTGAAAATTCAACAACTACTTGGAGATTGCTATGTATATTTGACAATTTTCGTTATAGGTAGTTGTAGTATAGGTATTTTATATAATTGTGTAAAATGATGGATGCAATTATTTCCTTTCAATTTCATTTCACAGTATATTATAATGTTTCACAAGAAAATGAATTGAAGAGGACTAAAATAGAAGAATAGAAATTTCAATTATGAAACAAGTTTACAAGAAGATTACTGCTCGAAATCAACTGCCAACTCGACTAATAAGGATCTAGATTATTAACAGTTACAATAAACAGTTTTACTAAAACTGATATAATCTTAACATCATTGTATTGTATATGAAGTTCCATAACGTAATTTACAAATTTACACTTCAATTCAGAAGATGTTCGTTCTTTCTGGTGAGCAAATTGTGTGAATTTTGGTCAATTTGAATTTATACAAACGTTATGTAAAGGGGAATCGCATAAGGTGAAATTTCCATGTATTCAGTAGTGTTCCTTTATTTGATTACTAATTTCTAGCCTTAGTCTTTCGGATACTCTCAAAAATTTCAATTTGAGAAGAACTTTCATTTTCTATTACACTAATGTACTTGAGAAGTAATTCTTCCATCTTTCTATTTGTTGTTTATTATAATTCATGAATCTTATTCGAGTCTTATAGGATCTAATTTCGAATTAGAACTGCTAAGTAAAAATAGAAAATTTGAAACTATAGATCTGTATATGTTGATCTTTCGGAAGTATATATTTAATACTTTTGGAACTAAAACTTTGGGATATTGTGAATTAATATTTTAGTTGTTGATGATTGAATTTTTAAGCTTAAAGGATGATTGAACAATTCGTTTTTTTGAATCAATTTTGGAACTTAAAATTTCATCCTATGCTAGCTCTATTGGGCAAAGTTGAGATTCTCAAATAGAATGTATCTCTTTGAATTGGGATAGTGGTGAATAGTATTGAAATTTGTATGGTTGATGAGTCAGTATCCATAAAACAATAGTAGGAACTGCGTTACCCTAAGGATGTGTGAGATAATATATGAGAGATCCATGTTACATAAAGAACTATTAAGTATAAATATCAGTGAATATAATGAGGCATTCAGTATTGATAGAGTTGGATATAAAAAGGCGTTCAGTACATTTGGGATTTAGTATACTAGGCGTATAGTATATAAGGCGTTCAGTTTATTATGCGTTTTTGTATATTAGGCGTTTAGTATATTAGCTGTTCAAGTATAAAAGGCGATCTTAATGGGCTCACTAGTAGGTATTATATCAAGGAGTCTATCATAGATATCAACACCTGGACCTATGGCTCTTTGTTTTCCCATCCTTGTTCCTACACCCCTTCTCAATCCTCATATAGAAGTCTCTAATATAGATAGGGGGATCTTGGGTAGATCACTCTTTTCTAACATTTCCGCTCCCAGTCGGGTACGCCATGCTGGGCATGTGGTAACAAAATGAATAGGTGTTACAACTCCAATTTCACCACCACCTACACTTGGAATTATTCTCCAGTCCCAACTTGCACAGATGATATCTGAACTTGCCATGCCACTTCATCATGTGTGGTAGGGCCCTGTATTAGTTCGACAGCCTTCAAGTAGCCCAGGTTGATGTACCCAGCATTTACTTGGACTGGCGATAACCTCGAGCATTCTTTCAGGTGTATCTATGTTGTTCCACTAGCCAGACCCCCAGCCTTGCCTCAACAACTTCTTGAAATGAGAAATCTTTCAAACTACCTAATCTTATCAATTCCCACAAATGTATTTTAGATTATATGTTTACCTGCTTGCTTGCATACGTGATGTAGCTTGCTTTCTTGCAATCTATCCAAGCCTGTCAATCAGCCTGAGAGTATGGAATTGCCATCAATGTGCCAGTGGATGTGGACTCAATACAAAGAACCTACGCTCTGACGTTGGAGTCGTCTGTAGACTAGAAAGTGGTTAGGGAGGAAAGCGGGAGACGTCCAGTTCAATTTAACCTTACTGCTCTACGATAGCTGCCACCTCTTTGTCATGCTAATTATAGAGCTCAAAAGCACATGTTCAATTTCGTAGTATGAGTGAAGTCAGATGCCATTTTGTTGTATGTCTCTTGCAAAAAGGGCCCTATATTCCAGCCCGGTGGGTCTACCACTGCCGTGTGACACTTGGTGCAGCTTTGGTACATCTTGATTTTCAACATGATGCTTAACTATCAATGTAAAATATCAATTCTTGATTTGATCGAGTTCAGGGAAGCTTAGAAAACGAATGGGATTAGTATTTTATTAGGAGGAAGAACTGGGATGATACCGGTCATAACAGTTTCTCCCATTTTACTATGCCTCAGCCTATGTACATGTAATAGGCAGGTGACGTGACTATACTCCACGCCAACACACCGACCTTTGCTTATTTCGATCGAGTCTACCTGAAGTCAATTTTCGAAGTAGAACATATGACATAAGTGTTTGTTATCACACATTTCTTGAATTGTTTCTATAAATGTTGTTTCATAATTATCAAGCATCTTTAGTGATAATAATTCTTGATTTTGTTTATACAATCTTCGAAACTGAAACTTTTCTTATGGTATTATTAACCACAAGTGAAATCAAAAGATACGAGTTTGTTTTTGATTTATGTTATAGTTCGTGTATTAGTTCAGAATATCCAAGACAAGACAGTCAACCACGTTCTAAGGTGTCATGGAGCCAAGATCAACTATAAAGAAGTTTTGCATTAGTAGATGAAGAAAAACCTATCCGACAAGCAGCCTGCAGGAAGACTGCAGGACAAGAATCGTGATAGACCCCAGCTAGGAAGAAATTTAGTCTTCACAAGGGATCAAGAAGAAGATCAGGAGGACTAATGGATAAATTTAATTTTCTGCCAAGGAGCATATGGAATGTAGATGAGACAAGAATTTCCTGACTGCAAGATTCTGGAAAAATTGTGACTGAGAAAGAGTAACAATGTGTGAAGTCTATAACCAGCGGTGAAAGACCGTTATAGCCATGTGAAGGTTACTGCAGTCTATGTTTCACCAATGCTAATTTACGATAGTTAGACTTGGGAGGAGACAACCCTATCGAAATATCAATATGTGCTCAAAAGATAGGTGGATCAATGAAGAGCTCTTAATTGACTCTCTGAAACATTCCACCAAGTCTTCAGAAAATAACTTCATATTACTCGTTCTCGACAATCATTTTAGTCATATATCTGTGAGCTTACAAATTTCGCAAAAGCAACAACATGATGATGGCTCACATAGTATACAGCTTCTAGGTACCTTCATATATGGGGGATTGAGAGTAATTTATATACAAGAATACAACCTTTTTATGTAGAATCATTCGGAAAAACGAATCACCTAAAATGATCTGGCTCAACTCTTTATGAAATCTGTTCACGAATTAGCAACCATTACGAAGGCTGAAGATGGCAAATACCCTCTAAGCACAGACGTACTTACAGAAGATTTCATGTTAGCTGATATTTCGAACAGCAACAAGGTGCCTCTCGAGGGAAGAAATATGAGACCAATATGGAAAACTAATGGTTCAATCGATTGAATCACCTAGGAATTAAATCCTGAAGTTGAAATCATCTAAATCGCTATCACTTCTTACTGGTGTATTTAAACTCATTCTGATGAATAAACGACTTTGAAACAAAAGGAATAGTCTAACTATTATAGTACATCTGTTTCTACAACTTCAGGAGCTCCTAAGGCCACTGGTAAGGATCTTCTTCCACTCCCATTATTATTAATTTCGCTAATGGCATGCAGGAATTATAATTAAGAAGCTTTGGTTTGGAATGGAAGAATGACAAAATATAGGAAAAAGGAAACTCTAATAATCGAATCTGAAATGGAAACCGATCGATGTGAAAAAAGTTGAGAAGAGAATGTTTCAAGGCAAAAGAAATTTGATGATAGCACCTCTGACTCCAAGATAGAAATGAAATTTTCGCATGAATTTGACTCTAAGAAGGAGTTGCAAAATAAATTTACAACACTAGTGAACATTTTATCTACGAGTGAACATGGGAAACGGGTAATGAATTTTGAAGGTCGAATGGAGAAATTGGGACTAAAAAAATCTCAAAAACTGCAAACATTCGTTTTGCTATCGCCGAGTACGAATCTGTGTTCAGTTTATTAGTGCCGTCTTTCCTAGAGGTCGTCCAGGTTTATTTCAGGATTATTTCCAACTTGTCTGACTGCACTTGAGTTCTCTGATTCCAAAGAACTTTAGAAGGACCACTAGTTGCTCGAAAAATAACCCCACAATTCGTACTTAGCGGTCTCAGAATCATTAATAGGAATTTTTTCAGATTCATCGGTGATGATATTCTCGATTTGACCCCATATGACCTTGAATCCGACGTGATGATAGTCAACAGAGCTGGTATTCGGATTCTGTGGCCTCAAAAACATACAATTGCTTTTCAAATTTTCTCAGTTGCTCTCGGAATTGTTGATCCGTGAAATTTCAAAATGTCCTTCAAATTACATTGAGTGATCTTCAGAAGACATTGAACGAATTAAATATACCCAGATTCGTATTTCGCGTTCTTAAAAACATACATATGAATTTTTCCATAAATTTTTATGGCGATTCTCTTGATTTGACCTTCAAACGACCTTGAACAGGTCATGGAGGTCAGGAGAGCTTATTATCGGATTCAGCGGTATCAAAAACGTTAAAGTAAACTTTTTCAGATTTTACCAACAGTTCTGAAAATTTTCATCTCGTAAAACTCCAAAATGACTTTCAAATAAGTCTGAAATAATCTCGAATGATCTCATAGTCTGCACAAATATACTAAACGCAGATTTGTACTCAACATCTATGAATGATTTCAGATTTTGTGGCCGTGATCTCAAGATTCGATCTTCAGATGGCTTTGAACCTGAACTGATGAGTGTTAACTGTTCCTTTCATTGTAATTGGACGCCGAAAAACTTGAAATCCATTACGTGTTTCCCATGCCCATTCGTAGATGAAATTTTGAAAGGTGTAAATTGCGTTGATTATAGGCAGAACGAGCTTTGATATAGATGTGTGCCACAAGTCCTCCTCTGAAATTAAGGGTATGACTGTTCTGAGGGTTACATCTGCGATTTCTGCCTTAAACAAATTTGTTTGGTGTTTCCAACCAAGTGACTGATATAATCTGTGGGTGTTCAATAACAGGAAATTCGTTTATATTTTAAATATTCAATATAGCAAATCTGAGAGACTTATTCTGTCGTCCTAACCTGAAGGCAGTATCTCCACATTCAACTGTTTTGCAACTTACATTACTGGGTGTTGCCTATATTCATATCTGTTATTTTCCAGACTGAGAAAGTCTTAAGAATGATCTATGAAAGTCCTATGAGAGATATTAAGACTTTCTCTGATTGTACAATCATTATAAAACACATAGTTGCATTGCTTGGTGGGAGTGTTACCTTGGACATAAAATAATCCCAAACTCTTTAAATTGCAGAGAACGGTCTGCATAACGTTCACTGGAGCATTCCGTTCTACATCTACGCAACCATAGAATTGATGCTGAACCTTGCACCTCTTCACCTAGTGATTAGAGGAACTGCTAGAATCACTACCCATAGATTCCATCACTTTTCCCGGAAAGTCACAAACATGTTCAGCTTCGTGCCCGGCGCCTCACCGTCTGAAATTGAGGACAACGAGATGCTGAGCATAAAGTCTGACATAGCAATATCCGAACTCAACATGAAGCTGCCATTTCAGATCATCATTCCCAGTAGGCAGGAATGAGCCACCTTCAAAGACAGTCCAGTTGAGGGTCTTTGTTGGTTCACAGACGGCTCCAAATCTGTCCAAAGTGTTGCTGGTGTATATGGTTCAGTTGCTACCAAGGAGTAGTCTATCTATCTTGGTGAGATTGCGACTGTTCTTCAAGCGGACATATTCGCCAATGACTACTGTGCTAACCACTCGCTTGTGGGTAGATTAATAAGGAAGTAAATTGAAATCATCACAGATAACCAAGCTGCACTGAAAGAATTGGCATCCGTTAACTGCAGGTTACTTATTGTGCAGGAATGTCGTTCAACCCTTGCCAGTCTGGGAGAAAGAAAAGGCTACCTCTGATGTGGGTCTCAGGCTAATCGGGCAATGAGATCAATGAGAAGGCGGACTAATTGGCCACTCGTGAAACTGCCCTGGGACTCACAGGGCAGGAGTCTATACTTCCTTGGAAACTGAAGGATAGAAAATAACTAGTGGTTGGACCTGAAAATACGGGAGTACATGCTGCGCCTTACAGGTCTCAGACACTCTCGTTTTTGCTATCAGTGAATCTTTTCTGCGAGAGCCAAGGCTTGGTTTACACTCTCCAGGCTAGACGTGAGAGTTTTAATTGCAATATTAACGGGGTACTATAGTCTTAGAAATCACCTAAATAATGTAGGATTGATCGAGCACCCTTTGTGAGGAGCAGATAGAATCAATAGAACATGTCATATGCGAATGCCCATCCGGGGGCAAAGTCAGGCTTCAGGAAGTTGGATCTAATAAATTGGAGCTGACTGACCTCACTCAGCTCTTACCCACAAAGGTTACAGCCTTCACAAGAAGGATGGTGCTGGCATGTGAACTTCAGGACCGAGTGTGCCGAAATAGAGTACTTGATCGTAGTGATAGGACTATCAATCACACAATCCATCTATCTACTTTGTACAATAGCAGATATATATACAGGTAAAACGACATTATCATTTGATGGGTTTTCATGTAACCTTACCCACTCTTACACTAGTTCTACAATGAATGCTTCGCATAAAAGGCGACGAATATATACCACTCATTGTATTATTGGTCTAATATCGAAAAGTAATTGAAGTTAAGAATAATATAGGAAAAAATTTCCTCATTCTTCATCTAAACGGCTCTTTCTTAACCGCTAAAAACCCAACAAGAACCTCGTTACGACCCTGTCGTCGACAGAATGAAACTTCATGAAATGTGAGAACTGTTAACCGACTATTCTATCATTTAGTTTTCCGAGCCTTTGTCTATTTCGCAAGTGCAACTTTCGGCTGAGGCTTAGGAGGACATCCGACTTTTATTTCATTTGGAGTTAATGGAATACCGTCGGAAAAATGTTCGGTCGTTTCCAGTTACCAAAACGACATATATTCGTCATTCCGAATGAAGATTATTCTGCTCGAAGAATGCCTCGCTTTGTTAAAATGCATTCTGCTGATTTTTCATTTCTCGTATCAATTACACGAAAAGAGGACGGAAAGATTTCAGATTTTTTTCCTCGTTCAAAGCGTTTTATGCTGTTGCAAACAATACGTGTTAGATAAACGAAACTCGATGGCGTAGCTTTATTAGAAGAAAGGGAAAATGATGGCTAAACCTGAAAAGAAATACGATAGAAAAAATAGGCTTGTCAGATGTGAATAGGTCTGATTCTTTTCAAACAAATTTGCACAATTTTATCTTGAAGTTAGTTTTCGAGAAATATTGGAAGCCTATTACAAACACTATTTTCAAAACACCTGCGCTCAGAAATTAACGCACAATTTCAATATGTCAAATTACATTTTTGGTAGGCAACTAATAATTAACACCTGTTTTTTCGGATATGTCCAGATATACGCCAACAAAATTCGATGTTTATACCAAATGAAAATAGAAACTAAAACTATGGTAAGCGTTAGAAATCAATGACCAGAAACTTTCCAAAAGAGAAGCTTTAATCGTTTTTTAGTCCCCCTTTTCTCTCCCCACTCTAGCAACATTAATGCAGGTGTTATTTCACATTTTATTTTCTGACCGCTTAAAAAAACTGAAAAAATCTGAACACTGCTAACCATTTCACAAAACATTCATAATTTTTCGTAATAATTAGGGCTCCGCAAGGGCCTGAAAAAAATATTTTTAACATGACAACGTCTTATAATTCGGTGGAGCTGGCTGCATTCACGAAAAAACATGACTCATGCGGCGTTACCTCGCTCTGAGGCGTTCCATTTAAGGCTTAAAGTGCAAGCGAGAGCGCGAAACGAGCGACAAAGAGGCACAATCGACATGCGCGTTCGGCAGCGTTCTACATCTGTCTCTCTCCTACTTGAGTGAGCGATGCTTCCGCGTGGACGGCTGCTACACAACAATACATTTACATGTTTTCGTCAAGTATGAAGTACAGTGAAAAGTGAATGTGGTGTCAATTGTTTATAGCGACGATAAAGGTAATGTTTATTTCGATATTAAATACATGTTTATTGATATATTGTCGAATATTCGTGCTTTCATCATTTAAATTAAAAGCATCGGTCGCTAGTGCAGCGATTTCAAACAAAAATAAATAAAATTGACATAATTGTATTTATGCGTACAAATGAATGTAGCTTGATCAATTCAATTGTGATTTCCATTTACCTCCTTCTCTATATAAATACGAAATATCTATCAAACAAATAAAATTGAAATTTTCTTTTGAAAAATGCAACCATTCCATCAGTATTTTCTTATGACGTTGTCACGTTCAGCTATCGTCAGTAAACCGACTTTACAGACAACCGATTGTTTTCTTTTTGGAAATGTTTTTTATTCTTAATGGATGTCTGGGCAGGTTTAGTTTCTGAGATTGCTGAGGGTAATTTTTCTGAATCGCTGAAGATGAAAAAAAGTCATTCCCCTTCTCAAGAAGGGTGATCCAGAGGATCCAAATAATTATGGGCCATTCTCCATATTGCCAGCTTCGTCCAAGATTCTAGAAGAACTAATCGAAACAAGATTTCTAGTCCACTTTGAAGAGAATGATCTATTGAAATAGCAGCAGCATGGGTTCAGACGAAGTCGATCAACATCAACTGCCCTTCTTGGATTGATGAAGTAGATAATTGACTCATTGAACGAATAAGTGATTTCTCGAGAGATTTGACGAAAACATTCGACTCTATCCTTCACGAGTTATTGATTAAAAATCATGAAGTATATGGAGTGACTGACAATGCTTTACAAATGGTGTCCTCCTATTTAAAAGGAAGAACTCAGTGTGTTTGGTTGAAGAGTGGTTTCTCGGAGGAGGAGACTGTAAATTTTGGTGTGCCGCAGAGGTTCATTCTGGGACCTTTGATTCAAGTCAATTGAGAAAGGATATATTCGACAGATCTGATGATTGGTTCAAGAGTAACACACTCAAAGTGAATGAAAGTAAGACTCAATCCATCACCTTTGGAGCAAATAGCGACCGATCATCCAATGAGAAATTTCTGGGAGTACACTTAGATTATCATAGGAGAAACACATTCAGGCGACTAGGAGGAAATTGTCTGTGGCCATTTTTTCATTAAGGACAGTAAAGAGAGTGTGTACTTATGATACAGCATTAACAACGTACTTCGCAAATTTCCACTCTATACTTTAATATGGTATACTTCTTTGGGGAGTCTCAACACATGCTGCTGATCTTCTACTGCAGCAAAAGAGAGCAATAAGAGTCCTCCTTGGTATGAGACCGACAGTTACCTGCAAAGACGACTTCAACAAACTGAAAATATTAACCCTACCTGCAATCTGTATCTGTGAGTGCACTTTATATGTACATACCAACAAAGAAAAATTCGCTATCAACGGCAAATTTCATGAATTTAACACCCGAAGGAGAGACTACTTCAGTATCCCCCTTCATAACAGGGCAATGTTGCAGCGAGGAGTCGACTATTGGGTACCTAAGCTGTATAACCATTTGCCTCAGAGGATGAAGATTACAACAGCTAAACGATACAAGAGAAAAGTTAAAAAACTACTATTAAATGAAACAGTTTATAGTATAAAAAAATTTATGGAAATCTTATATAGAAAAAAAACTTTCTCATCTTTTTTTCTGGCATGGCATGTAAATAATTGATGTCTTCAATATATTTCACTTTCACTAAGGTGTTTAACAGTATTCATGAATTTTTTCAGATTCTTTAAGCGATCCGCATTCGAATTCTGGTGGTGGAGTAAGGGGAACGAGGAGATGGGCTAAAATACCAATGATGTTATCAAGGACTTCAGAAATACATTCGTCACCATTGCATACTTAATCTTTTCAGTCCTTCACTTGTTTGTATTTTCCTCCTTTTGAGCTAGCTTGAGGAGCTGTTCCTGCTAATATAATATATGAGGTGCATCATTCTTCTGAATGAATTAATACTTAACTGATACAGCCACACATAATTGATTTATTTAATTCTTCAAGTAACGACATCTCCAAATAAATTAATAATTTATTCAATCTTTCCTACCTCTTTGCTTTAGCTTTAAGAAATTGCTATTGAAAAAGTGAGTGTCATAAATGAGGCGCAATTTTTATAAAAACTCATTACCCAGTCACAGTATGCGAGACTGCAAGCGACGAAAGTTGAAAGGGGAGTTTTTAACGTGAAGTACAAAGGAAAAATCGTACACTATTCTGAAAATTTTTCATACCCGAGTCCATCTCCGTTTCGTTGAACTGCGTCCGATATATTCTCGCCGAACTGTCGAAAATACGCGCCAGAATCGAAAATCTTCCATTTCACGCGTTCCATCACCGACCCGTTTCCGGAACACATTACTGGATTAAGGGCGATCTGCCAAAGATAGCGGAACTTCCGCGAATTAGGACTCTTCTTGTATAGTTGCTACATCTGATTACAAAAACTTTCGGCGACAAAAAATTAGCACGAACTTTGCGAAAACGGGCGAATTAATTGAATTAAGTAATTTGATTAGTTTTCAGTGGCACGAAACCGGAATAACCCGAGTAATGCGCAAAAAATTAATGGCGGGAACGAAGCGTAATACGAAACACAAGAACTCGGGGATAAATGTATTTGATATCCGAAAAAAGGTTCTTTTGTTTCCGATATTTGGATCGCTTGTGTATATATAGTTTCATGAACAAATTGTGTTTCTGTATATCGATACATTTGAAATAGGTGTCACAGAATGAGGTATTGTTACCGCGTTAACTATGCCTTCTAACCATAGATAGCTCTAGGCCCCTGTGACCAAGATGAGCAGAGAACGTGCTCGGTGTATACCCTGCATTTCTGAGACTCGGACTGAACTAAGGAGATGTAAAATAAGCGAGATGACGAGGAAAAAGGATAGACATTCGACCCTCACAAAAAATTCAAGGATCACAGCGAGACTCGGACTCTTTTCTTTCGCCGACTTCATCGAGGCCAATTCGTCTCCGTAGATCTTCTGCAACACGCGTTGCCCTGAGTTGACTATACAGACAAACGACGCCGTTCGCCATATTGCGAAACCACCGTTGTTTACCAGCAAACCACGTGTTTTATTTAATCTTACATTAGAGTTTACAACGATTGTTGTGAACCATCGACGTTTTTTTTCGTGTGTGAGATCCCATTCCGGTAGCAGTATCAATATTTCGAATTCCTGTAGATCTCATCGAATGAAATGCCAAAACTTCATATAAATTTTTTTCGTAAGAACCATCCAAACTGAGATATTCACAAATTTTGATGAAATTCTACAAATCCGAATAACAAATAATATACTAAAATGTAGAGTTTTTCATTTTCGGTTTCTCTAAACTATGCCAAAAAAGGTTAGGGAAGAGTAGGGTACATTCGCACACTTTTTACAAACGACGAATTCTGTGACTCAAACATATATTCACTAGATTCTATTCGATGATATGGAGAGTTTCACATATAAGCTTCGATATAATAATAATAATAATAATAGTATAGGCCAGTCACTTGTCTGCTAACGCTCTACAAAATAATTACCTCATGCATATCCATCGAATATACCAACACCTTGACGACAACAATATATTAGCTGAGGAGCACAAGGGATGCAAGGAACAACTCATCATCGATTTTGTGATAATGAAACAGGCACACGGAGGGCATGGGAATGATTATTCAGCTTTTCTCAATTATCTGAAGGCATTCGATAGTACCGCCCATTCTTGGCTTGTCGAAGTATTACAGATATACAAAATTCATCCAGCCCTGGTAGAATTCTTGAAGACAACAATGACACACTGGCGCACATCTCTGCAGGTCAACATAAACAATAAGTCAATTAAAACCGACGAGATAACCATACGTCGAGGAATTTTTCAAGGAGCCTCTTTGCGTCCACTATGGTTCTGTTTGGCTATGAACCCATTGTCTTCAACGCTCAATAGAACAGGATAAGGATTTAGGATAAAGGCAGATATGAACTATCACATAATCTCTCACCTACTGTATATGGATGACATTAAATTATATGCTTCAAACAAGAAGCAATTGGATGATCTGCTGAAAACTGTCAGTAAGTTCTCGGCAGATGTTCATATGAAATTCGGAATTGAGAAATGTAAGACCCTGAACATTCAGAGAGGGAAAGTCATAGATGGAGAAACGCAACTTCCGAATGGTGATATTATACAGTGTATGAGGGATACCAACAAGCCAGATTGCTAGACCAAAAACAGTCAAAGGAGGAGATTCGTTCAGAATACAGCCAGCGTCTGAAGACTCTGCTAAAATCAATGTTGAACTAGGGGAATCTAGTCAAGCCATTCAGACAGAACTGAATGATATTCAAAAGCAGACCCTAACGATACAGACAAAGGACAACAATGACCATGCAAAATCGTCTCTGATAAGAACAACTTTGAAGCGGAAAGAAGGAGGACGCGAATTAATAGATGTTGTCAATTTACACACCGAACAGATGAAAAATCTCAGAGAATTCTTCTCTGCGAAAGCTCTCACTTCTGACCTCCATAGAGTGGTATCGTTGGCTGATAGGGGATATTCATCACAAAATCTTGCTACCAGAGATGACCTGCTGAATCTACCGTTCCTATCAGATACTGAAACACAAGAGCAATGGTCAAGGAAGGAATTGCATGGACGACATCACCATGAGATTAATCAACCACACTTCGACAAAGAAGCTTCCAACAAATGGTTGATGAAAGGAGAATTATTCGCGGAAACAGAAGGATTTGTTTTGGCCATTCAAGACAAGTGCAGAAAATGCCATATAAGATCGGAAACTATACAGCATATTACCTCCGGCTGCGAACAACTGGCCAATACGGACGATCTTCACAGGCATAATAAAGTGTGCGACATTATCCATCAGAAACTTGCACACAAATACGGACTTCTGAATACCTTCAGCCATATTACAAGTATTAACCGGCGTCCATATTGGAAAATGACTCTATTAGGTTATACTACGATAGGTCTGTTATCACTGACAGAATGGTGACGAAAAATAGGCCGGACATAGTGGCGTATGGTAAGAGAGCCAGAACAGTAATGCTGGTGGATGTCGCCATACCGAATAATATCAACGTGCTGAACAAGTTCTAGGAGAAAAAGTCCAAATATACAGAACTTGCTGTTGAGATGTGGCACCTCGATAAAATAGATATCGTTCCTGTCATAATTTCTTCAACTGGGTTAACACCCAAAAGTTTGCATGATAGCCTTAAGAAATTAGAATTGCATAAGAATACTTATATAGAAATGCAAAAAGCTGTAATTCACAATACATGTAGGATAGTAAGAAAATTTATGTCAAGTATATTGTAATCAAGCCTATTCTCTTTGATTCCTGAATCTGGGAAAGGTAAATTATATCCAGCTAAGAGCTGAGATAGTGCACAAGCCACGATAATAATAATAATATACCATCTTTGATAAATGGACGACTTGAAGTTGTTTTCAGATAGCGGAAAACATCTAAACGAGCTATTGAGGGCTATGGGTCAATTTATCTCAAACATCAAGATGAAGTTTGGGATAGACAAGTGCAGAATTGAGGCTGTAAAGAGGGGTAAATGGATGGAAAGTTCTGGATTTGTGGTGAATAAGAACCAAGGAAAAATAAGTGGAATTGAAGAAAATGAGTGCCTGGGATACCTTCAAGCCGGAGACATCGATCATAAACGTGCCAAAAGATGATATGCGAAACGTATTCTCACCGACTAAGATTCATACTCAAATCTAAACTAAATGCGAAAAATATTGCTATAGCAGTGAACACCTATGCAACATACATACTCACATATAGCTTCGGTGTCATAAAGTGGACCAACAGTGAACTAGCAGAAATGAATACAAAAACCAGAAAGGACTTCTGAAAGTTTGGGTTTAGCCAGTAGCTCTGTGTCCAACTCAATGTACACACAACCAAATTTATATAGATGTTTTGAATATCACCTCAGGGAGTTTGGAAATTTCGAAGGATTGTTAGAATTGATCCTTTTGAGATATTTCAACCGAAAAAATAAATAAATTGAGGTTTATTTTAAGAAAGAAACAAATAAAAGGAAATAAGAGACTCTTTCCGCATGTATAAAAAAAATTGAAAATTTTTTTCTCACGGAGTAGGCGTTTTCGTCTCGACCTCAGTAGCTTGTATTACTTCCTCTTGCAGTGATACAAGCCTGAATCCGTATAGGCATGCTTTGGATTAGGTTTTCGACCTATGGGCTGATATTCTCTCCTCTGTGGCGGCTTGGATGAGCTGTTGTGGGGTTCTTGGATTATCCTGGTGCGATCTAATTTTCCTATTGAGATTATTCCATGAATGTTCAATAAGATTGAGGTCTGAAGAGCAAGCTGGCCAGTCCAAAATAACGCTTCCTTCTGTTTCAAGATAATGTCGCGCGAGGTTGATGGTATGCGAAGGAGCATTATCTTGCATAAAAGTGGGCACCTCGTCAGAGTCTCACTATAGACACAAGCACTAGGTCCACGTGATTTCTAGCAGTTACACTGCTGCTGTATAAACTCCTTGTACAAAGTCTTTGACGTATCGATTCGACAGATACACTGATGCCTGTTGCTTCCAGAAATTGCTTTTGGAGTAAGGGGTGCGACGAACTAGGGTCTCTTCTTGCAATAACGCACAAAAGCGGTCTTGTTCCTTAGAAGTGATCTTCCTACGACTTCTTCTAGGCCTGTTTTGCAGAGATTGTAGCTCCGCGTATCGGGTGTAGGATTTTGTAATCACCCCCCTGTGATATTCCCATTGTGGCCGCTAAATACCTCTTATTCTTCAACGAGAGCAATTATTCGACCACTCTGCACATCGGACAATCCAACGTAAGGCATTTTCAATTATGACTTAGGATTTTTAGATTTGGAAATTCACAGTTTCAAATCTCAGTGACGACAACATATCTAATCATACTATCCAGTTCATTTATAATAAAAAACTTCATTCTTCACAAATAGTCAAAGATCCAAGGTTAAAAACAATCAATAATGTGAAATTCCGAGTGATTCCATATAAATTTAGTTGTGTATGTGTCTTTGTCAAATTGACTTTTTTGTTCAAGGACAACATCTACAACTTAATCCCGGAATCGAACCAGGCACCTCGGCTAAGCAGTTCCAATATGTTTGCGCAATAACCGTGTAGCTACCGAAGCGGACCTACCATAGTTGGCAGTCGTCTTATTCGTAAACTGTTCATTTTCTCATCGTTTCATAACCTTTGTTATGAAGAGATTCAGAGAAAGCGAAACTGGAACTGAGAGGCTAATAAACGTTTGTCGTAGAATTCATTCCTTACTTATTTGAAAGAGAACTGAATAAACAAAAACGCAGCTTTATTTGTCTGGGGATTTCCGAAATTGCTGTCAGTTCAACGAAAAAGATTTCTTAGGATAAAAACAATTTTACCCCAACTTTGAAGAAGAATAATTATCTCAACAGGTGTGCATCATACGGTGACCTGGTTGATACATTGGGAGATCTATGAGAGACCCAGTTAGATTCGAAATGAGAAAAAAAATAGTATTAACCAGCTTGGTAGCCGTCTCTCAAACATAATGTAGAAGAGAAATTATTTTTTCCAAACATGTATGCACTTCAACACCTACCTTTAATTCTGAGAGTGAAAATGTATCCACGTAGGAATCGAATCTCACCGTTCTCTGAGATGACAATCTCCTCCTTGGACACAATGAGCACATGGCTCACCGATTCTGCAGCCATCCATTCAGCGCCATCTGCCGCTTCACTCGAACTTCACACGTATCCTAATTCCGTCGCGACATCTATCCATGGCACAACCGACCTAAGCGCCTCGAAAACCGTTCGTTAGACCGGACATCGACCGCTAGAGGGCAGAAGTTCATCGAGGCTACGATTGAAATTCTCGTATTGATTTCGATTCGAAATGTTTCGTGGTTTGATGTTCTCTCTACGATTTCGCTGTGGAAACAAGGAACGACTAATCCATTATGTACGGGTCTGATCGATGGGTTCTGTTGGCTCCTCGAAAATGGAGCCGAACGAGTCAAGTTATGATGTCGGTTGAAGGATGGGATTGTGTTGTGGAAATTTACGGCAAACTCACTTATTTACATCATCATTCTTCTTTCAGCTGTTTGGATTGGTAATCCAATATTTCGAAAAGCTCGCAAGATGTCCCAAATCTTTGCACAGAAACAAAAAACTTTCACTAATGTAATGAAAAACTGATGAGAGGAACGTTTTCGCACATGTGACACGATTATGCAGAAAACTTTCAACACTGAACATGGAATTTCGTTGTCATTTCACTTTAATTGATTATTTCAGTCATGATGCAATTGTCAAATGAAAACATTCTACTGTGATATTATTTATCTTTTGTTCTATGACTTCCTGTCCCGGAGAAGTATGAATAAAGTAGATCGAGTACAACAATAGGTTATAACAAAAGGATATTAACACATTTTGATCGTGATAGTTTGAGAAGGTAAAAATGGTGAAAGTGTGTGAAAATTTAGCCAAGTATCGTTCAATCATGAGACGAGATTTTTTGATATTTTTCTCGGAAGACAATTATAAGTCACGTTCCCAATTGCCAGTCACTTTGGATGATTTCTTCCCCCTGCCAGACTCCCCAAAAGTTGAGTTACTTGTGGTTGTTCTTACGTCACATCATAAGAGCTGATTTTTATATATGTGATTTGGGCAACTCATGTTTCCAAGTAGCTATCCATTTTAAATGATTGAAACTTCCTTCCAGATGCAATCGAAGTATATGCGTAAATTCTAGCTCGAAGGAAATGGTTTTACTATACTAAAACCGTAAAGAAGATATCGGGAGACGATTTATTCGGCAGAGAAATTTTTTTTGGAACGATGGAAAATTTTTTTGGTGAGAGAGATGTCCGAGGGGCGCTAGGGCCCCTTGAAAAAAAGGAGCAAAGAGCGTTGGGGTCGCGCCACGTTCTATTCGGGGAAATTTCGCCGAAAAACAGAAATTGAATCCTACCGAACGGGAACTACGGTCTTTATACGGTCAAAAAATTTGAAAAAAGCCTCTTCGAGAGGTTTAAGAATGAAATTCCTTTTTTCCATCGGAAAATTGGACCGAATTTGTAGAGGGGGTAGGGTGTTAGCCTAAATGGCCAGATATCGAGCCGAGGATTCTTGGAAAAACGCTACAGGTGAGTTCTTCTGTTTCCATTGCGTAGTCTCATTTCGATATTCCTTTCCGGAGAAATCCGCCTCCAAAGTTGGACTTTTTCGAGTGACCTCCGTAAACGAGTGCCTTGACAGGTTTTCCTTTTACGATTTTTTTGAGCTGTCTTACAGCGTATTTCTAGATCGAACTTTCCAGTGAATCTTCCGTTGACATATATTTCCATATCAGAAAATGTATTAATTCCTTTCTGAAATAAAACTCCTAATCGTAAATGAAACATCCAAAGTCATCTGCTCCAGAAATCAAACTCGGTTCGAAGACCCTTGCGACTCTATTTCGGCAAACTTTTACGTCAAGAAATTAACAAAATCTACGTTAGTTCAGCTGTCAAAATTGAAGGTTTTCTACTTTCACGCCAAGAAATTGACAAAATCGATTTTAGTCGAGATCTCAAAATTGGAGGTTTTCTTTCATTCGTCCTATGTTTATGTGCTTACCGGGACGTATGATTCGCGTACCGAAAGATTCGTATTCATACTTCGTCATTTTACGACTCAACTTTCGAATTTTTGACGATTTTGAGAAGTGGATTTTCGAGGAAAGAATCAAGTAAAATTATTCAAATCGAGGCTAAATTTTACCTGTTTGAGGAATGAATGTGTGTTATTATTTTTGAGTTGAAACGGAACGAAAAATAATGGAAAATTCTCCAGGACGCTATTGACTGGTGATAGGCTTTGCTGTGTATATTTCTACTGAAAGAAAATTCACTCTGACATTTGGTATTATATGAATATTGAAAGTTATTCACAATATGCCATGTATTTATTATGTTTGTTGTTATAACTTATATGATATGCAAAAATTCATAATCATGAATTAAGTAAGATACGAGGGTAATCAAATGACTTGGAACTGAAGTTAAAATTACCTGTTTAAGAAGTCAATGTGTGTAATTATTTCTGAATTGAAGTGAACCGAAAATGATGATATTGACAGGTAATAGACTATTCTTTATATATTCTTCCTAAGAGTAAATTCACTTAGTATGATTGGAATATTGAAAATTATTCACAACATGGCATGCATCCATTATCTATCTGTTAAAACTGTTATTAGATAGAAAAATCATTATTACGGATTTAGTAATGTACGATTTGTGTTCAAATCATTTCAAACTAGCTAAATTTGACCTGTTTCGAAAGTAAATGTCTGCTATTGTCTCTGAATTCAAATGAAACAAGAATCTCAGGAACAGGTATAAAAAAATATGATTTAGATATCGGTATATCTGTGTTCACTTTGTTTTATTTTGTTTCAGTTCATTCAAGAGGAAGCATGCTCTTCAATTATTCAAATTCAAATGTGCGTCATGAAAGTACGAGAAAACTTTATATGATTGTGATGTTACTGTCGAGTAAAATTAAATTCAGTATATGTTGAGTGTTATTTTTTCAAAACCTAGCAAAATGAATTAAGGAAAATACAGAGAAGATTGAAAAATGATTGAATTTTATGTCTCAGTCGTATAATTTTATGCTTCTCTTGAATATTCAAATTCTCTCAGTTTAGAATTGTGAACTACATACTGAAAAAACGTGATTGTTTGAAATTTAATGCCGAATTGATAATTATGAACACGTAGAGTTGCACTGAAACTTTTCTATTAAGAAAGCTATATATTTCACATTATTCTTTCAAAAATGAAAGTTGTTAACTTGTATATAGTTGTGGATCCCAAGAACATGAATTGCGGATGAGTAAAATAGTATTTAAGAAATACACATAACATAGATGTGGAGAATTGAAATTTAGGTTCAAGTACTCAAAGAATGATCATAATCTTCCAAGAAAAATTGTCACTCTTCTTCTCTGGGAGTAATATTCAGTTCAAGCTGATGAAGTGCAGTAATATTCTTCGATTAGAACCTCATTTTTTTAAGAAGATTAAAAAGAACTTGCTTGAATATCTTTAAATTCAAATATGAATGTGATTCAATTTTGAAGTATATAAACTTTTAAACTTTCAAACAGATTTCAAGATTTTTAGAAGCTTTCAATTCTGAAAGAATGTCAGTTACATGTGCCATAAAAAATTTGGAATTTTATGAAGCAACTGGCTCAACTGTCAAATAAAATTGAATGCCAAATTAATTTGTCAGTGTTCAGTTTGTTCAGTTCCAATTAGTATGAATTGACTTTACATAGACAATTGAAAGTGAAATGACCTTAACTCTATAAATTTTGGAATTTCTAAGATTTTTTCTGAGAAGACTTTGAGTTATGGAGTAACTCGAGGATTTCGATAGAGAATTAGTAATTACTGAAAGAATTTATCAGGAATGTCGGAGATTTAGGTTCACAGTAATTTGTTTCAACAAATTCGTTCATCTTGCGGTTTTCTATCTTTTGTTGTTGCATACTTCGAGTGAAAAATTAACACTCGTGATTCTTATTTGAATCATGACAGTTAAGTACAGAGGGAAACCAGTAGTCTAAAACTCTTGAATTGAAATTGTAAAGCTACCTGAATAATAAAACCACTAGGAACTAATTCAAATTCTCTCGAAGATTGGGAATTAATTTTTTCTCCCTCGGTTGTTTGTACTAATCATTTCACTGATTTGGCTGCTGACAACTGGTAGAATATTTATCTGGCTATCTTGAAAAACTTTTTTTGCTGCTCGAAGAATATGAGTTATTATGTGCGTTCTTAATAATTGAATTTCTATGACTAAAGTGTGATTAAATGATTAAATTGGTTTTTATTTTCATTCTAAGTCAGCTCAATTGAAGAAAGTTGAGATTTCAAGAGAAAATGTATCTCTATGAATTAGAAGTAGTGAAATGTCTTGAAATTTGTATGGTAATGACCCGGAATCTATCAAATTATATTCCAAGCTGCCTCTAAATAATAATGGATGAGGTAATACACACAACCAAATTTATATGGAATCACCCGGTATTTCACATTATTGATTGTTTTAACCATAAATCTTTGAATACTTGTGAAGAATGATACTTTTTGTCGTGAAAAAACTGGATAGTATGATAAGAAATGTTGAATTAACACCACATGTATGTTCGGGATATTGTACTCAGTCGGCACTGAGATTTGAAACTGTGAATTTCAAAATTAAAAAAACCTATAATTATAAAAATAAGCATAGAAAAAGTCGTAGGAAGATCACTTCTGAAGAATAAGACCGCTTTCTGTGCCATGCTGCAAGACAAATGGAAGTGGAAGACAAAGCTAGACTCCGAGCAGCAAGACAAATTTCGAAATACCAAGGGGGCAGTGTGATGTCTTGGGGTGGCATTATGCTGGAAGGCAAAACAGATTTGATTTCGTTTTTTGCAAGTGAAACGGCTAGAAATTACGTGGACCTAGTGCTGGAGCCCATAGTGAGACTCTAGCGAGGTGCACACGGTGAGAATTTAACTTTTATGCAAGATAATGTTCCCCCGCATACCAGCAACCTTGCGCGACATTATCTTGAAACAGAGGGAATCGCTATTTTGGACTGGCCAGCTTGCTCTCCAGGCCTAAATCCTATAGAAGGATAATCTCAGAAGGAAAAATAGATTGAGCCAGGATATTCCAAGAACGCCACAGCAGCTTATCCAAGCCGCCACAGAAGAGTGACAGAATATCACCCCAGAGGAGGCCGAAAACCAAATCCTAAGCATGCCTAGAGGGATTCAGGCTTGAATCACGGCAATAGGAGGTAATGCAAGCTACAGAGGTCGAGAAAGAAACACCTACTCCGTTAGAAAACAAAAAATTTTTTAATACATGCGGAAAGAGCCTCTTATATTTTCTTTTATTTGTTTCTTCCTCAAAATAAACTTTAATTCATTTCTCTTTTCAATTAAAATATCTCAAAAGGATCAATTCTAACAATCAAAATTTCCAAAATCACTGAGGTAATATTCCAATTTTTGGGTGATTCCATATAAATTTGGTTGTGTGTATATGAGTGGGTTCAAAATAACAGAGCAATTGAGTATTAATGGCAGTCATTTTAATATGGCGTTCAGTATAGAGTTGCATATGGAAGACCGTTCAGTATATTAGGCGTTTAGTATATTAGGCGGTTGGTATATTTGGCGTTTAGTGGATTAGGAGTTAAGGTTATCAGGCGTTTATTATATAATGCGTTGAATATATAAATACATGTTCAACGAGTGAACTAGTCATAGCTAAGATTATTTAATATCCCTTTCTCATTATCTACTGTAGTGCACTTCTCATGATAAACCTTACTAATAATAATAATACTAATAATTAAAACCGACGAGATATGGAATTTTTCAAGGAGACTCTTTGAGTCCACTATGGTTCTGTTTAGCTATGAACCCATTGTCCTCAATGCTCAATAGAACAGGATACGGATTTAGGATAAAAACAGATAGGAATTATCATACAGTCTCCCACCTGCTGTATATGGATGACATCAAATTATATGTTTCGAACAAGAAGCAATTGGATGATTTGCTGAAAGCTGTCAGTGAGTTCTCGGCAGATGTTCATATGAAACTCGGATTGAAAATGTGAGACCCTGAATATTCAAAGAGGAAAGTCATCGATGGTGAAACACAACTTCCAAACGGTGATATTATACAGTGCATGAGGATGGCGAAACATACAAATATCTGGGATACCAACAGGCCAGATTGCTAGACCAAAAACAATCAAAGGAGAAGATTCGTTCAGAATACAGCCAGCGGCTGAAGTCTGTGCTGAAATCGATGTTGAACTCGGAGAATCTAGTCAAGGCAATTAACACCTACGCCATTCCAGTGTTGCTGTACTCATTTGGAATAATCAGATGTACTAAGACAGAACTGGATGATATTCAAAGGCAGACCCGAACGATTTTGACAAAGTGCAACAATCATCATCCAAAATCATCTGTGATACGAACAACTTTGAAGCGGAAAGAAGGAGGACGCGGATTAATAGATGTTGTCAATTTACACACCGAACAGATAAAAATCTCAGAGAATTCTTCTCTGCAAAAGCTCTCACTTCTGACCTCCATAGAGTGGTATCGTTGGCTGATAGGGATATACACCACTAAATCTTGCTACCAGAGATGACCTGCTGAATCTACCGTTCCTATCAGATACTGGAACACAAGAGCAATGGTCAAGAAAGGAATTGCATGGACATCACCATGAGATTAATCAACCACACAAAAAATTTATTATTAAGGACGGAACATTACAAACAGATTAGTACAGAAAATGCCATATAAGATCGGAGACTATACAGCATATTACGTCCGGCTGCGAACAACTGGCCAAAACGGACTATCTTCATAGGAATAATCAAGTGTGCAACATTGTCCATTAGAAACTTGCACACAAGTATGGACTTCTGAATTCCTTCCAGCCATATTACAAGTATCAACCGGCGCCCGTATTGGAAAATGACTCTATCAGATTATACTACGATAGGCCTGTTATCACTGATAGAATGGTGACGAATAATATGCCGGACATAGTGATGTATGATAAGAGAGCCAGAACAGCAATGCTGGTGGATGTCGCCATACCGAATAATAACAACGTGCTGAACAAGTTCCAGGAGAAAAAGTCCAAATACACAGACCTTGCTATTGAGATCAAGCATATGTGGCACTTCGATAAAATAGATATTGTTCCTGTCATCGTATCCTCGATTGGGTTAATACCCAAAAGTTTGCATGATAGCCTTAATAAATTGGAATTGCATAAGAATACCTATATAGAAATGCAAAAAGCTGTAATTGTTAATACATGAAGGATAGTTAGGAAATATATGTCAAGTTTATTGTAATCGAGCCTATTCCCATTGATTGCTGAATCTGGGAAAGGTAAATTATATCCAGCTAACAGCTGAGATAGTGCGTAAGTCCACAATAGTAAATAATAATAAATCGTCTTTATTTACTGTACCTCCAAAGTGTACAATGGTTCCCTCATTTGACACACCCCTGCTATCTTTCAACTCTATGTTCCACTCAAGTATTTGCGGTTTGCTCACATTTGTATGTTACTATTTTCGAGGAAATGCAATCACATTTTCAATCGAACCATACAGACAATACAAACCTCATTTTGAGTCATCTTGTAACTGATGACTTGTGCGTATGTAAATTCTCTATGAATGTTCTGATTCATGATTCAGTCACCGAAATCCGACAGTTTCATGCCTTCTTCGAACCGACTAAGGCAATTTATTTCTATGGCCGTAACACTTTTAGAAACTGCAACCCATAAATTTCGTACAGTATTCCGTGTTTCATGGAGAGGCTGAAGGGTTCTCGAGAGATTGATCTTCACACCGATCGAGATTGAAAATGCATGTATATGCGAAAAATTCTCCTGAAGATATTGGCGAGATAGGCGTCAAACCCACCACTTCATGTTATTTGCAACCACAATCCGGCCTGAGATACGAAGTCGAGCACGATGACGAGAAATAGAGAACAGGATTGTATTTGGCGTTTCAGTTTTCCAGGTTTGTTTAGTAGTGGATTTCACGGTAGATGTTTCGTGAAATTCCATTCTAATTATTCAATTGATTTGTATGATATCAATTCTGTTTCGTTATATAATTTTTTTCTTCAGGAAAATTAGCTATACGGCCTGTAAAGAATGCCGCCCGTTCTTCTTATTGACTGCGGCCCTTAGAAAAGTAAAAAGCAGTCATAAATAGAAGCAGGTCCCTCAGAGAAGATATCATTGTAGCAGTTTTGAACCTAGAAATTCTGCCTAACTTTTTGACAATCTCGAATGAGGCATGAGCCTCTTGTTCAATTCTCACTTTCTTCTTCAATTTCTTAGTTGTGGAGTGGAATAATAATAATAATAATTGCATCAGACTTCTAAAATAAACAAATAGTTAACGATTGTCAAACTTTATATTAATGCTAAATTGGCACAACTGTTTTCTAAATTGACGCGGAGTTTGAACGCGATCAGTTTGTTCACAGTGATCGATTTTGTCAGTATGTTTTGCGATTTTTACAATGGATAAAAGAACGAAGAATTTGTATCAAATTTTATATTCCAAATAGAATTTTGTGTTCCGAATCGCTGAAAATGTTACAGAAGGCTTACGGTAAATCAACTTTATCAAAAACAAGTGCATATATGTGGAACAGTGCATTCAAAAACGTTCGAGATATGGTGGAAGAATTTCCTGGCGCTCGACAGCTATTAACGTCTTCAACTGAAGTCAACATCGATAGATCGAAGGAAATAGTACGTGAAAATCGTCATTCAAGTTCGGTACGGATATTTTTTGATGCGGAAATCATCCAGAATACAATTTACAACTTGGTGAATGTTCAGCATCGAAGACCAACCATGAGGACCTTTCATCTATCCTTCAAAGATGATGGCTTCGAGATTCCTGGAAAATTGAGCAGTTTCAGAAGAATTGTCAGTAACTCGGGATTTCATTGGGGGAAATCGGAGGATAACCGAAAGGTCCTGGTTGAGAAATTTGAGATTCGCTCCAAGAGAATAAAATTCCTTAGGAAAAAGAAGAAATATACCGAGGAAGGTGATGAATATGCATTTCATATTTTAAAATCTTGCAAAGTAGAGATGTTATTGAAATAAAATTGACAAGTATAAAGATGACTTATGCAACTCAAACCAAAGAAGAAGAATATATGAAGAAGGATTTCATAACGGATGATATCCAAGACCTATAATAAAAAACAAGTACTGTGTTTTAAGGAATTTTACTTAATAATTGCGATTCGTAACGCGTTTCACTACACCGTAGCTTCTTCAGACAAATGAATGTACAGAAAATATAAATGAGAATATAAATATGAATATTCTTGAGTAATTAAAAGCTTATTGGGTTGCTTCTTTCTAAGTGGTCATTTATGACAGGTATATCAATAAAATTAAGGAATAGATTGCTCCCGAAGAGATTCGATAAAGATGAAGAGCTCAAATCGACATTTTCATTAATGAGTTTACCTGAGTGTTTGTATTTATTGATTTCTTAAGTTTCCTAAAGATCTACCTTCCAATATTTATTATCTGTATGCAAAATTTCAAACTGTGGGTCGAAAGAATGATTATTTTCTAAGAGATGATTCGCGTAATTTGAATCTGATTTTTATTTGAAAAACTGCGTTTATAATCCGATATTCTAATATTCTAATATTAAAATTTCTATGTGTTCTACGAATGTAGAAAATATCACAGTCATTACAATTCAATCTATAAACACCTGATTAATTGTTTTTACCTGATTTAGTTTTATTATTTTATATATACACACGTTTCATTGAATGAAACGTGTGTAATAAAAATCTTGGGTGATTTTTTCAGATTGGAAGACCAACTTTTTTGTTCAAGATTCAGAAGCGGCCTAAACTCTGCTAAAAATGTCTTCAAGTAATACGTTTTTTCGGTGAGTAGTTTCATCACAATATTTTTTTTTCTGTAAAAATTCATGAAAATGGGCTCTCATATCATCGCATGCTCCTTCGGCCTGAGAGGATGAATACTTCTCTTCTTTCGTTTTCTTATTGCCCAAGGGTAGCTTAATTGATGAATTGAAATAGATTATCATCATTTTATACAGGAGTGACTCAAAAACATTGTTGAATATTGTAATTTTGAGAATATCATATCTTGATTTCTTCAAACACCCTGTATTTTATTATTCATGTCAACGCATAAAATATTGTGCTATATTTTTGCAGAAGTAACCTTATTTTTATCTTCGATCATTTTAGAAATATTCGATTATTTGTAAAAATATTTGATGAAAATTCTACAAACCGTATCAAACTCATCAACATGCATCATTATTCGCACAGAAGTTTTTTTTCTGTAATGATTCAAGCAGTAAAAAATGACACCTAAACAAGATAATTCTTTTAAGGAATGATAAAATCATGATGATTAAAACCAAAATCGAGGTATGTGTTGACATTTTTTTTATTTGTGCCTTCTGTCAGGTGTCCGGACATATCATGTTCTGCATTTTACATGGTGAACTTATCAGTGTTTCGTTATTAAACATTGTTGAAGTGAGGTTTGAATCCAATTTTCTCAATTGACTGCCATGAAGTTCTCCAAAGAAGAAATGGTTGATATGATTTTTATTCTGGGTGAGTGTGATAGAAATTCTTTGTTGGCAAGTAGGTTTCCTGATAAGAGGCATCCTGGTGTAGCTTTAGCAGTTTTCGGTTTTTCATGTTCTTTGCAAGCGATATTACGCGTTTCGATAAATCTAATTAGAAGATTTTCAAAGCATCTTGCATCAGGATGCCTCCTATCAGGAGACCTTCGTGCATAAACAACGAAGAAATCTATCACACTCACCCAGAATAAAAATCATATCAACCATTTCTTCTTTGGAGAACTTCATGGTCATGTCCGGACTCCTAACAGAAGGCACAAATAAAATAAATGTCAACACATATCTCGATTTACCTTTTAATCATCTTGATTTTATCATTCATTAAAAGAATTATCTTGTTTAGGTTTCATTTTTACTACTTGAATCATTACAGAAAAAAATTTCTGTGCGAATAATGATGAATGTTGATGAGTTTGATACGGTTTGTAGAATTTTCATCAAAAATTTTCACAAATAATCGAATATTTCGAAAATGGTCGATGATGAAGATAAGGTTACTTCTGCAAAAATATAGCACAATATTTTATGCGTTGATGTGAGAGCCTATTTTCATGAATTTTTACGGAAAAAAAAATATTGTGACGAAACTACTAACCAAAAAATCTTATTACTCAAAGACATTATAGCAGAGTTTAGGACGCTCTTAAATCTTCAACAGAAAAGTGGTCTTCCGATCTGAAAAAATTGGGACACCCTGTTTACTTCAAAATAAATTACTGAAGAAGATTTTCACTTTCTAAATACAATACCATTCGAACAAAAATGAAATCTTTAAGAGTGTACGAGCAACATAGCAATGTGCCACTGGTGAATCACCCAGTATATTCAGGGTCCGCAACGTAAAACTCCCCAGGCTCATAACTTTATCAGTTTTTGAACTAGGAAATTGGAAGATATTTCAGATTGTAGGTATTTCCGACCTATTCAAAATGATATATTGGTTCAGAGAATATCGTTTATACGAAAAAACTAATGGAGAAAATAAAATTGTTAACCCTGTCCGGTAGCGGGTTCACCGTCTCGGTCCATAGAGGGCGACTCTCGTACGTATGTACGAAATGCATTCTTTCTGGAATCAATAGGGTACCCCGATGTAGCTTTTTAAGATGCTGAGAAGTGATATGCGACACTGATGAGCTCCTAATAAGGGCGAAACTGCAGTCTGCCGCTTCGTTCTAATAACCTCTCCTTCGACAAATTTCATCCTTTTCGGATTATCGGCTCACTCATGTTCTCCTCAATGTTTCATGAAAACAAAAAACCATTAGTATTAAGAAAATTTATTGCAAATAATTCAGGAAATTAAGTCTACCTCAATATTTAAGATGTACACATCTATATGAGGTTAGTATCAAACTTCATGAGGGAAAGAAAATGGATATCACACATAATACAAGTCATTTTGGAGAAATTTTGATTTCAAGATTTGGAACCGGGAAAAATATTAAACTCAAAGACAGAATGCCTCGACTGCAAATGTTTTTGAATCATACTTTGATAGAAAGGCGAAATTATCATGTCCAATGGATATTCGCCTTTGAATAGTGTTAAAACAATTGTGATCACCACGGTGAACAATTCATTCGAAAATCACAATTATCGCATGCTATCGGTTGGGTAGGTTCGGCCATGTATTGTTATTCCGCTTCGCGCTCTCTGCGTTAGTGGCGAACAGACGTTTGTAGAAATACCAAATTTCACGGATGGAAGCGCCGCCCTCGCGCTGAATATTTGGGACGCATGAGATCTTGAACTACCGTTACCACTCTGAAACAATTGAAAATTGTAGATCGGAATCCATTTATTCTGAATCCAAAATTGGCCCCATTGGCGCGGACACGCATATTAAGTTTTGGCAGCAAGACTTGGAGCATCAAATATATTTGAGGAAAAAATAGGAGGGAATGAATCTAGAGACCAAGAAAACAATATTCCCGAGACATCAAGATTACTGTTATCTCTGAATCATTTAGAGTATTGAAGGGGAAAACACAGAAAAGTGGCTTCAACGACAAGGCGTAGTCTTTAGTTAATACTGATGATGATGATGAAATTCCATCGAAGCAATTCTCTCTTCGATCCAGATATTAAAAGTGTAGCTGTGAAGAAATAAAAATGAAAGAAGCTCCGCAAACTTTCAATTGGATAATCGCATCGCATTCAGATATCCAGAGTTCAATTCCTCGTATGGAATAGGTCGAGTTTTTCGAATACTGATCGTTTTTTGGGAGTAAAATGAAACAGTTGAATCTGTGCCAGCTAGGTTTCGCTTCATGAAGATGGCTTTGGCAAAATATCGGGTTGAATAAATCAAAAAAAGTTGAAAATACTCAAATCTCTGAAATATAGTGACAGAGCGAAAGTCGTTATATCGAAACGAGTGAATGTCTCCTCTATCGCTAACATAAATACTCAACAGCGTGCACTCTTAAGCCTGCATAAGACCAGAAATTTGCAGATGTAGTATTTATATCGAATATGGCTGCGACGTGTTGTAAAATGAAGTGCAATGGAAAGTTTTACTTTGCTGCATTGCAGGGATATGGAATGAGATATACATTTCAAGTAATTAGCAGTGTACTTAAGAGAGAACATATCGAGCTAAATTTAAATGGACCGCTGCTGGAAAATTAATTATTGTGAAAAGGAAGTTATTGCCCAAGGAAGCAATTTAGTTATTTCAAACTATGTTGACATAGTTTCCTAACGCAACTTGCTGTAAGAGTGAATTGGAAGAAATAATCTGATGAGGAAACAGCTTTAAGCTCCATTTATCATGTTCTGATATATATATATATATATATATATATATATATATATATATATATATATATATATATATATATATATATATATATATATATATATATATATATATATATATATATATATATATATATATATATATATATATATCTTTTAATGAATTTTGAATTAGGTGCTGTTGAGATATGGGGTGGTTTTCAAACGCTCCAAATCAACTCAGAAATTGGTCAGAAAATGACGTGTCTCAGCTTTTCCGCTAAATTCAGTCCATCTTGATTGATTTTATATCAATCAAGATAACAGAAGAACAGTAGTCTTATTGAGGCAAATTATATAAAATCAATTAAGATGGACTGATTTTAGCGGAAAAACTGAGGCACGTCAATTTCTGAGTTGATTTGGAGCGTTTGAAAACCACCCCATATCCCAACAGCACCTAATTCAAAATTCATTAAAAGAGAAATTGGTCGAGTGGCATATCTTTGGAAAGGGCTTTTAATTCTCTATTAAAATATATTATCTTTATAAACATTTAATACCACACTAATTTGCCACCATCTCTTCGTTAAGAAAGACTGATTGTAGCGGAAAAAGTTGAGACACGTCAATTTTTGATTAGGGGTGAACTGATTTCTGGGTTGGTTCGGAGCATGTGGAACCAACCCCCTACCCTCAACAACTACAAAGTTGACATTCATTATTGGGAAAATGGACCGAGTGACATATCTTTAGAATAGTCTATTTTCTATTCAAAAATGTTACCTTTATGAGTATTTGATACCAAACAAACAGTCCAAACACAACAAAAAGCTGTTTCCATTCAATGATACAATTCTTAATCCTTGCTATAATTTTTAAGAGACGATTCTTGTCCTCAGCACTTCCAAGTTTTCAAATCTCAAGGAAATGTAATAATTTCAGATATTGTTAAACATAAATGTTTTATAGGGAATTCACAATAGTTCTTATCACAACCATATAGTAATGATAAATCTGTTTAACATTTATCTTTCATTTGCGCAACACTTTCAATCACAGGAGTCGTTTGTTAGCCAAACGTTGAGAACAGTTTATTCAACTGATGAGCGGGTCGAAATTGTTTCAACTTAATATCGAATCAATAGTGATGCCAGAGGAACGGCAAGTTTTATATTTGAGGAATGTCTCGTGTATCAGCTAAGGAGTCACATAGAGAAAGACCAACAGAATATATCACTGTATTTGGCGAAGATATCAGAGTGGGCCGGTTGAAATTAACCAATTTTAATATAAACAATGCTCAATCAAAACGTTCTCTAAAAAATGTACTGCTGGAGAATCCCCTTTAATTATGAAAGGGTTTCGAATTGTCTCAGAAACGAACATTTATCTGCTTGACATCGCTGTCGAAAACGGTGTTTGCTGGCCTTACCATGTATCAGTCATTGCCATATCTACTTTTGCTGAACTCAGTTTCCTTTTCAAGGCTATGCAGTACTCCATGCTATCAAGGCATACTTCCTCGGCAAAGGCATTTAAGAACTGAGAGGTCTGGTTCCAGACAGAATCTAGTTCCAAAGAAGAACCAGGTTTGCGAAAAACTTTTATCAGCGGAATATTCCAGTTCTAGTGTACTGTGGAACTCGCTACCTTTGAACATCTATCC
Organism: Cryptolaemus montrouzieri; assembly: GCA_013387265.2. Taxonomy (NCBI): domain Eukaryota; kingdom Metazoa; phylum Arthropoda; class Insecta; order Coleoptera; family Coccinellidae; genus Cryptolaemus; species Cryptolaemus montrouzieri. The sequence continues at coordinate 65,205,084 of JABFTP020000124.1, read as the reverse complement.
GATGAGTTACAGTTTGGCTCTCTTCAAGAAGCGAGTGAACATATATGAAGCCATCTTGGGCGGCCAGAGCTGTGGCATGACCTCCAGGGAGTTGAGAATGCAAAAAGGTAATTGAACAGTGACTTGAGGTGCCACTCAACTGATCTAATCGGTTCTACGTACTCCCAGTAGTATACCACATGTTACTGAAAGTGAGGCCATCCCTGTAACTTTTTTTCTATTTAGAATATTTTGATGAAATTTGGGAATCGTATAGAAGACAACATTTTGAATTTGATGATAGTAATATGTTTGGCGTCCGTCAGGGCGATACAATATCTCCCAAACTCTTCACAACTTTATTAGAGAATATGTTTAAAAAGCTCGAAATGGGAAATAGAGGCATGCGTGTAGATGGGGAAATGCTAAATCACCTGCGTTTCTCCGACGATATTGTGTTGATCTCAGATAGCCTAGATGAGGCATACGAAATGCTCTCAGAGTTGTCAAGTATCTCCCAACAAGTTGGATTGAAGATCAATAGCGCTGAAACAGAATTCATGACTAACTTAGTCCCCAGCTGTTAATTAAAACTAAGGGAAAAAGAAATTTGTAACCTCATATAAATATCTAGGGCACGAAATACGAATTGGAAGAGACAACCAGACCTGTGAACTAAGCAGACGAATAGGACTGACCTGGGCTGCCTTCGGAAAATTACGACACATTTTCAAGTCTGATATTCCAATAAGTCTTAAACGCAAAGTTTATGATCAATATGTCCTTCCGGTACTGACATATGGCTCCGAAACACTAACACTTACCCAAAGGACTGTCAACAGAATAAAAGTGACCCAACGAGCCATGGAAAGATCCATGTTGGGAATAAGCCTGAGAGATCGGATTTCAAATGAGGAGATACGAAGAAGAAGTAAGGTTACAGATGCTGTAGATAGGGTCACACGTTTAAAATGGAACTGGGCAGGCCATGTCGCAAGAATGTCAGACAACAGATGGTCAAAAAGGATATTGGAGTGGTGCCCTATACACGAAGCCTTCAGAAGCAGAGGCAGACCGCCAACAAGATGGACGGACGACATAAAAAGGATCTCCACAAATTGGATTCAGGATGCCCAAGACCGGTCAAATTGGAAAAGGTTAAGAGAGGCCTTTGTCCAGCAGTGGACGAGATGAGGCTGTGAAAGAAGAAGAAGAAGAATATGTTATATTTAACATATTCGTTTCCGGTTATGCCGGATACCAACTTTCAATTTTTAAATGAACACCCTCTATTTTTTTGCTCATTTTACTTGTTCATCTCATCCTACGACCCTTTGTCATATTTTGAGAATGAAAAACAAAATACAATCTTTTTTTTGCTATTTCCATCTTTCGTTCTAGAAGGCCATGAACAGTCGACGATTGGCTTAGCTCAACATCTCCTGTCACGAAAATACAAGATTGTATCTGAAAATTTTATTGCTCATTTTAACGGGGTGTTAAAGTTTTAAATTTCAGTTTTCCTCGAAAAGTTGGTTTTCTTCTGAGACAACCATATGGGGCCACCTGGTATTACAGAAGCAGTATTTTTTTATACCACTCACGTCACTCTATTCTTAGCGGTTCCGGAGTTCTAGTGGAATATACCTAGGCAATTTTTGTATCAACAAGGGAAATTGCTGAGGAGCTTGAAATTAGCCATCAAAGCGCATGGAGAATTTTGAAAAAACATAAGTACCGCTTATTCAAATATCAACTACACCAACAGCTGCATGTTAACGATAGTTTTAGGAGACTCTAGTACTGTGAAGAGTACGTTAGGAAAATGGAGGGTGATCCACAATATTCCGCAAAGATTTTATTCATTAACGAATCACGAATAGGGCCTATAATTTTTGAAGGTTCATTGCCAGGGGAGAGATATTTGGAATATTTGATGACCCAAATATAAGATGAATTGGACGAGTTTCCATTTGCTGTTGTAAATTGAATATATTTTCAATAAGATGGTGCACCCTCCCACAATACAAGGGAGGTCTCGCAGTATCTCGACGAATTTTTTTCCGAAAAATGGATAGGTACAAATGGTCCCATAAGATGGCCAGCTAGACCGCCAGATTTGAGTCCACTAGATTTCTTCCTGTGGGGCCATTTGAAGAATAAAGTTTACTTAACACCTTTTCGAACTCAACAAGAATTGGAGAACCGTTTGAGACAGGCTTTTGCAGCCCAACAGTTTCATAATATTGCGAGAGGAATCATCAATCGTGTGCGATGTTGTGTTCGTGAGAATGGTGATATTTTTGAACATTTATTATAATTATTTCGTTTTCGCTGCTCGCTCTTTTGTAATTAACCTCGACACCCCATAAAATGAGCAATTAAATTTTTACATACAATCTTGTATTTTCGTGATATGAGATGTTGAGTTAAGCTAATTGTCACTGTTCATGGCCTTCTGGAACGTAAGATGAAAATTGCAAAAAAAAGATTGTTTTGTTTTTGTATGTCAAAAGGTCGTGGGATGAGATAAACAATCGAAATAAGCAAAAAATACTAATTAAAATAAGCAAAAACATACAGGGTGTCCCATTTGAAAATTGAAAGTTGGTTTCCGGTTATGCCGGAGAAGAAATGTCAAACATATTAATGTTATCAAACTCAAACTTTTGTATTCTATCCGATTATCAAATTTCATCAAAATATTTCAAACAGAGAGTTACAGGGGTGGCTCTAGTTTCAGTTACACCCTGTATATAAAAAGATCTAGCTAAGCGATTCTTTTCGCACACAAGTTGAAAACTTTAACTTGAAACTTGTCACAATGATGACATACCAATACAAATAACTTTCCAATATCCAATTACAATTCGTGTATAAAACGACCTAATACTTCCCTGTTCCGTCTTGAACCTGGAAATCTGTTCGGGCGGTCGACACCTGGCAACCCAGTGAGTCTTGGCCTCGGTCCAACGTTTTAGGTCATCGAGTTTTCCAACAAACGAAAATATTAAATGGTCACGCACGTATACGAATCCACTGTTTTTAATCTTTTTTAATGGTTCATTACCGTTGCCGAGTATTAACGTTGGTCCGAAAATACATTGGAATTGCGTATGTACGTCCAGCTCCGGCCAGAGGAAGGAAATTGATCATCGTTTTATACGTGCGAGTTTTGCACAGAGCGTTTAACGTTGCGGTACCACAGTTATGACTATTACCATATACACGGAAAAGAAGGGCGATATTTTTCTTCGCTTCTTCGCATTGAATTAGTGGTTGAAATCACCCAGGAAATGAAGATAATAATCATTATTGGATTATTTATCCAATTTTTCAGCAGGCTCAATCTTTAAGTTGAAAAGCGGAAAAGCAGCGATATTGCTCGCGAAAATTTAATTAAGTTCAAGGAATAGTATAAAAGAAATGAGATATTATACAGACGATTAGATATGTCAAGAAAATGATTAGAAATCCTCAATGCAGGATCACAGAGTCTTTAGACCGCACGGAGACTGCAGTTTCATCCTTCATGGATATAGAGGGAGCATTTGATGCACATATCTCGTCCAATAAAATTCGTGAAATGGATTGAGCAACAGAGCTAAGCGGCTAAGTGATCAACACTCCCATGAAAGAGGAGATACTCAGTTTTGTGGCTGGCACGGGCTGCCCTCAAAGGGGAGTACTATCCCCTTTTGTTTGGTAGGTACTAATGAAAATAATAAAAATAATAATTTCTTTATTTCATTTACTCTACAGCATACGTATCAATAATATTCTAATATGTTTATATAGAATATGCAACAATTATGAAAATGAAACAAAGACGTAAAATTGAACTTAATATTATTCTTTTACCTAATTAAGCAATAGAAAACCATTAAAGGTAGCTTTAGTGCATGGTTTGATATGCGGTAAGTATTTAACAAAAAAGCTTAAGTAAGAGAAGTTCAAAATTTAAGATTCAATCGATACAGAACATGAAAAAAGAAAACGAAGAGAAAGAAAAATAACCATTTCCAGTGAAAACAACATTATCATTTTCGATCAAAATCGACCGCCTAACCTATCTTATTGGAGCATTTTTAATGTCGACCATAGATAACATCAATGAGCGGGGATTCGATAGTAGCCATTTTTAACATTTTTCTTGAAAAAATTTACATAAACTAAATTTTTTAATTCTTAAGGTAGCATATTAAATGCTCTGGGCGCCAGAAATGTGAAACATGTCTGACCCACTGTTTTAACCATTCTAGGAAGCAAATATCTTCCTGTTGCATATTGGGTTCGAAAACCATGAGAAATTAGATGATCCTCACTTCTATTGCTAACAAAATACACACGCATTCTACTACAAAAAGCTGCCTCAAATCAGTAGCTCAGCTTCATGAAATAATTCCTCTGATGGGTAAGTAGTACTTCTTCCTAAAATACATTTGATGACTTTTTTATGTAATACTTCTAATTTCTTTAGGTAGCAAGTATCTACACCACACTATACAAGGATCCCATAAACCTACAAAGACTAAACTAAAGCCGATTAGAGGACCTTCAATTGAGTCACATCACAGAATTCCCCACAGTATCTAACAAAGGTAAGAGACCCCGAAGTTTCTTCGACACTTATAATATGTGAGAGTCCCATCGACGATGAGAATCCAACACCACCCCGAGATACTTGACTGATCTTGTCTGTCTTATTTGAATAATATCATTCTCCAATTGAATATTTGAATGATTGTAAGCTGGTAATGAGGTTAACTCAACATCAATTCAAAGTCAACTTCACACTTTTCCTTGAGAGATTTCGAGGCAATATCCCGGTAAAGGATAGCTGTATCATCAGAAAAATATATTATTTGCCCAGAAGTATTCAAGACAAAGAGGTCACTAACGAAAATAAAAACAATATTGGTTTCAAGACTTTCCCCTGAGGAACGCCACATTGAACTATTGTCTCGGAGCTTCTGACACCGTCTGGTTGATGATCTTCTGGCATTAGCATAGGACGTTTACGAACAAGAGTACGCTGTCGATATCATCATCAAGCTAGCTGGCGGAGATGCCGACGACATCTTCTACAGAGTTTTGGAGGCCATTTCAGCTAACCAGGGGTAGTGTGAGGGTTAAACATTTAGTATAAATCCCCACAAAACCCTTATCCGTTTATTAGAAGAGAAGGAAGCAAAATATCTGGAAGTTACCTTGGAGCTCACGTGGAATTCGCACCTGGATAATATAATACACAAGGCTGAACAATCCTTATGGACATGTGAAATTACCCGTGGAAAAAAATGGGAACTTGTCTCAATGCAACTTCACTAACTATAAGTGAAAGTGGTGAGACCACGTATTACATATGATTGCATTGCTTGGTGGGAGAGCAGCCTTAAAAACAATCCCGACTTTAGCTCTCTGAATTTCATGGAACTGATAATGTGCCTTGCACCTCCTCACTTAGTAATTAGAGGAATAGCTAGAATGCCTACCTATAGATTCCATCTTGGGACTGTCTTAAAGCAGGAATATTCGCCATTGACCACTAGCTCACGAAGGATATAATAATTATCATCACGGATAGCCAACCTTCACTGAAAGCGTTGACATCCGATATTTGGACGTCACTCACTATGCTGTCGTTCAACCCTGGCGAGACTGTGAGAAAGAAATAGACTCCAACTGGTATGGGTCCCGGACCAATCTTCCTTAATGAACTTGGACCTACAACACCCACCAAAGCTTTTACTAGAAGGATGGAACTTGTAGGTGAAATTTAGGTCAGCGTGGGCCACAATAAAACTGAGCCGCAGTTACAGGACTGTCAATCAGCTCGTACTTAATTTTGATATCTATCTATCTATATATCTAGGAAGAAGTGAGAAATACACTACTCTCATACGAAATCATGAAAATGATTCCTTCTTCAAAATCTCTTTATAAGAAAAAATTGAGAGAATATTATGAAAATTAAACTTACATTCGCTTCAGGATGACCTGATATATAAAGATAAAAAAGAAAGCTCAACACTGTTTTGATCTATGTATATATATATATATATATATATATATATATATATATATATATATATATATATATATATATATAAAACGTAAAGAACTTCCTTTCAATGAAAAATATTGTTTACCAGCACTTATTATAGCAGAACTGGTACTCATTGAATACTTTCTTCCTTGAAGTTCCGTACTACAAAAAAAGAATCCTTAGCTTGCGACGAATCATAGATTTAGCAATGGATGATTTTGCGGTGGCACCAAAGCAATTGATTTCTTTTATAGAATTTCATTTTTAACGCCAGGTATGATGTGTGGTCACTCCCATAAGATAAGATAGCTTTTGCTCGCGTAGACCACTTATCCGGTGGTGCCATCGCAAAATCATCCTTTGCTACTACTTTGTGTGGCTGCAGGCATAGTGATCACTCCGTTGTTCATCAGTCTTTTCGTATGTCTTTCTATCTGTCGGTCCTAGAATCTTTTCACAGGAACAAATAAAGGTTTAGAAGAACCCGATTGAATTCTGCCAACGAACATGTCAACTGGTTAGAAGCTGAAGGAGAGAGAGTTTCGTTTTCAGATGAGTCGAATTTTCTCTTTCTCATTACGATTGATATTGCCTAGTGTACAGACCTCGAAATAAGATATATGCCAAGTGCAACTTTTTACCTACCTATGGTTTCGGTGAAGGTTTAATAATGGTGTTGGGAGGAATTTTTTTGATAGCTGCACTGATCCGGTCATGGTAAATAATGGAATCCTGAATGCTCACATTTATTAAACAAATATCAATTTATTTCTTTGATTTGATTCAAAAATTACGAACTTAATGATTGTTCAGTAGTTATCTTGAATAACAGAATAAGTTAAAAAATGAAATTAGCGCTTTCTATGACTACACTGGAGCAGCGAATGTAGCGTCACGAAAATTATTGCTAGCTAAATGGCGGAAAACTTGAGGAACGTATTCAAGAATTATGAAATGGAATATGAAACAAACATGCATACAATGGTGAAAACCAGTTAATGTTCCAGTACTTGCTCTGTTTTAACAGCCAATTAAGTACTGGAACGTTAGTTGATTTTGACCTCTTCAATTAGCAGGCACAGTGTGCAGCGTTGCGGTGCACAGTCAAATTAGTCTGGATTCTTCAATTTGCCTTCGATTGATCTTTTATTTGACTTCATTGTTTTCCGGTGGCTCTGGTCTTATATGTCGGTTTGTTAGAAGGCGCCATTTATATAGGTTGATATCTGCATGTACTTGATATGTGCCAACAAATTGATACGGATAGCTGGCGATCTGGCTTGATTGAGTGAATTCGTATGCAACAATGACATTGATGATGTCAAACGAGACTGAAACTGCAGTATGTTGCTTGTATGAATGACATCCGACTGTAATGGGTCGGGTTTCAATCAGTCAAATACGTTCTGTTAAATACAAAGTTTAATACATCTAAACACTTATATTCATTTTCACACTACACTATTTTTGATCACAGGAGAATATGTATATTTGTAATTGAATAGAGGAGGCTATGTAGAGTATCAATGCAGTGTACTTCATAAAGGTCATCGGTCAGAATCATTTGAAAGCACTTGTTTTACTGGTCTTAGATATGGTGTTGAGTGAAATGACAACAAAATAAAAAACGAGAAATCCGTCTGGGATTAGAGGATGTGTTGGAGGACATTGATTATGCGGATGATGATTGCCTGATTTCAACATGGGAGACATGAGAAGTAAAGTGAAAGATCTGATAGAAGCGTAAAAAAGAGTTGGATTGAAAATAAATACAAGTAAGACAAAATTGCTAGCCATAATTACCGATTATCCAGTAAATATGCAGGCCGAAGGAGTCGCAATAGAAGTTGTTGAAGAATTCACTCACCTTGGGACCATTATTTCAAACGATGGAGGTACCATATCAGATATAGGAAGTAGACTCAATAAATCGAGAAGAATATTCGCTAGTATCAGAAATATTTGGCAGTCTTATAATTTGAAACTCTTTACCAAGATCAAAATTTCAATTCAACTATGAAATCTGTTCTGCTCTTTGGTTCCGAAACATGGATGGTTACGTCTTTCATCAAAATGAAACTTCAGGCATTCATAAATAGATGTCTTACGAACATATTGGGTATTTGGCGACCGGAGACCATAACAAATGTCGTGCTGTGGGAAAGAACAGGACAAAGAGATGGCTAAGCCACACTTTCCGAAAACCGTACAACACTCCAAGCTATGCTGTCTTGCAGAGGAATAGGTAAAAGATCGCAGACGAATGTAACAAAACAAGTCCAAAGTGTTAATTTAGATTTGGTCTTTGTTAAGTTCCTATAGCAAATCAAAGGCGTAACGTAGAATTGAAAAAGTGATAGGTGGTGTATAACAGAGCACAGATACATTACACCAATACTACGTGGACCTGGCTGACGATGATTATGAAAGGTGTATTGGACAACCAGCTCTTTTAGTGAGGAATATTCAACGGTCTACGGGAGATTGAATATTGCTCCCTGAATGAAAATATTCATGTAGCATCAATAATTTTCAAAGCGTACACCTATTTGCTGTTTCAACATACAATAGTTTTCGTAAGAATCTCAGATAAAATTCATATAAAACTCACACATAATGCATCTTTCTATTGGAGAAAAACTTTTCAAGATAGGTCAAATAGTTTTTGAGTTATCGATAGCATAAAACAATCAAGTCTTTCCGCTTTATATAATAGTGTAGATGTTGACAAACACCAATTTGTAGTGAGAAACTAGACTAATTTCTATTATCCCTAACACTTTATGTACAGCGTAGTTATTTGAAACGTCCGTAGCAGCGACCCTTCGATACGCAAATAGAAAAGTATTTAACAATTCGTCAGAAACCAGAGTGGGCATTAACATCAATCCGTTCCACTCGGAGTGTGTGGTCTTCGATTCGGTACAGAATGCAATTTGATTTTATAGTTTCCCTCTTGTTTCTGCTATAACGACTTGCGAAGTAATACTTAAATCGAAAATAGATTCGAATTGCTTTGCCTACCGCAGGAAATCGAAGGCGTTGAATTCTTTCCTTCAGTCTATTATCGAGATGCTTTAATTTGTTTGTTTTTCCACGTTGTATTTTCAACTTTAGTTCAATAGTGAGATATATCATTTATCAGATGAAAAATGCAATTTTGTTGTCCAGTGTAATCAACCGACGGTAGATTTTTGGGCATTCTAGTAATGAGTATCCCACCAAAAACATAAAATGTACAAAAAGTCTCGCTATGAGAACACTCTGTCGTAAGAAGGTGTGAGATGTCATGTGAAACCAAGTCGATCATTTCAGTTAATATCCAAACAGCCGGCTCGGTGGCGTATGGGATATGATGCTCGTCTCCTACGCAGAGTTACCTGGGTTCAATCCCCACAAAGTCGGTGCGATTTTTCGGATTCTGGGAATCGCTTGAGTGTCCATCTTTCGGAGGAGATGTAAAGCTGTCGGTCCTGTCTAACAGAGATGTGTTGAACATTAAAGATCCCTTCCCTCGACACGAGAGGGGTTCGGCAAAATTCCCGGGTTAGTGAGGTGACAGAATTCCCCGGCGTGTCATTAGCCGAAAGGCAGAAATAGAGCACGTTAAAGGAAAAACAAAGAAATATCCAAACATTTGTATTTATATAGAAAAAACATAATGACTTGGCAATCGCATGGCATGATATGATAAAATTGAGCAGCAACCTCATTTTCAGTATCTAGTATTACTGTTGCTCCATCGAATGGAGGATATTATTCTTTGAATATTGTAAATCCTATGTTATTGTGTTGACGGACGATTGCCAAGTCATTATGTTTTTTTCTATATAAACACAAATGTGTGGAATGGAAGCATTTCTTGAGAGTATCTTTTCTGATTACAAATTTACAATTACACCGTTAAGGATTGAAAACAAATCACTCAAAATCGAAACTGATGCAACATCTATTGCAAAAACATAAATGGCCGAAAGATGTCATCATAAGGGAATTTAAGTTTTTCGTGAAAGACCGGAACACTTTTAAATTGCTGCATTTAAATGTAAAGTAATTCGCATGCCCTCAGAAACAATGATGTTACCAAATTCACAGAAATCGGGACCATCTACTAGTGGAAGTGAATGGGAAGGTGAAACATCTACGCCAAAGTTATTTTCTCAGTGATTTAATACGTGATCTCAATTTATCAAAACAAGGATCAGAACTGTTAACCTCAAGATTGAAAGAAAAAACCAACAGTAACAATTACAACATACAGAACGCGAGAAAAAGAGTTATTACAATTTTTTAGTGAAAATGCAGGATTAGTGTATTGTAATGATATCGCGAAGCTGCTTATAGACATGGGTTTAAAAGAGTACAAATCTACTGAATGGCGACTTTTTATTGATAGTTGCAAAAGAAGTTTAAAATGCGTCTTACTGCACAATGGAAATAAATTTGCATCAATTCCAATTGCCCATTCAACGAAACTCAAAGAAGAATATGAAATTGTGAAATTAGTTTTAGAGAAAATTAAATACTCTGAGCATCAATGGCCGATCTGTGTGGATTTAAAAATGGTTAATTTTTTACTTGGCCAACAAAGTGGATATACAAAATACCCTTGCTTTATTTTTATGTGGGATAGTAGAGCAAAACAACTTCATTGGGAACAAAATGTTTGGCCTGTAAGAAATTCTTTAACTGTCGGTAAAGCCAACGTAATAAGGGAGCCGCTGGTGAGCAGAGACAAAATCATACTTTCACCATTACATATTAAGTTAGGTATGATTAAGCAATTTGTAAAAGCGTTGAACAAAGACGGAAATTGTTTTAATTACATTTGCAGAAAATTTCCGAAGCTTAGTATGGAAAAATTGAAAGGTGGAATATTTGATGGTCCTCAAATACGGCAATTGATGAAAGACTCAGATTTTGTCAAAGTTATGACTGTTCCGGAAAGTAAAGCTTGGAAAAGTTTTGTGTTGGTTGTCGAAAATTTCCTAGGTAACCATAAAGCAGCAAATTATGAAGAAATTGTGCAAAATATGTTGACAAGCTTTCAGACTTTAGGAGCAAATATGAGTATTAAGTTACACTATCTCCGCAATCATCTAGATAAATTTCCGGATAATTTAGGAAATTATAGTGAGGAACAGGAGAGCGGTTTCATCAAGATCTAAAAGTGATGGAAGAAAGGTATCAAGGTCGATGGGATTGTCACATGATGGCAGATTACTGCTGGTCTTTGAAAGAGATTGTCCCTGAAAAATTATAGAAGAAAAGCTCATAAAAAGCGTTTTATGGAAATATGAAATATATTTTCGACATTTTCCTCTTTAGTTACTTCGATGTATCCGAATTTCTCAAAACATAACTGACATTATAAATATATATGTTTTTTGTTTCTTGTTTTACGATTTTGTTATGTAAAATGAAAATAAAGATTTAAAAAGAAATCAGAGCAAATCCTACAAAATCATTGATAGTTTCACGAATTGTGTGCATGAATAGACCCAAAATCATTTTCATATCTAGGGCAACAAAACCATTGTAGACCAGTGTTACCAGTCAAAATAGACAAAAAAGTCATAAGTTAGCCAAAATTCGCATAGAGCTGAAAATTTGCAGAGTTAAATACATCATTATAAATGAAATGTCAAAAATCCCCTTTGATCCCACTTCTGCAAGAAATTTTATTGAAGGTCAAACATGCAAAATTTATGTTTTTTCCATTTTTCTCCAAAACGGTACGTTTTATCGTAAAAATAAATCACGCAAAAATTGTAGATCATATTATTCTCTACAAAAATGGTTCAGTATCTTTTTCTTTTACAACTCACCACTCGTGAGATATCGCGGTTTTAACTATTAGAAAATTCATATTTTACATAATATGCACTTCAATGTAGCCTGTACACGTCACCGGATGTTCAATACAAATGAAAATAATAATTTATTGGTTTGTGTTACTTACACAATAAAACTTGAATAAATTGAATGAGTATTTTAATATAATATTTGATGGTTATACTAATCATACGAAAAATATTAAAGCTGCAGAACAACGTCGTCGGACTTCAAAAACATCATCATCTGTTGATATCGTTTTTGATCGATCTATGAAAGTTCCAACAAACCAACAACAATTTCTTGCAAATACTCACAATAAGTCTCGCTTCATTTCAATGTTATGTGAAGAATTTACAGCTGCTGGTATTCCACTAAAACAAGCTAATAATGATGCTGATGTCCTTATAATTGAAACAGCAATAGAACAATGGAAAAGTTCAAATACAACAGTCGTTGTTGGAGAAGATGTTGATTTGTTGAATTTACTGACTGCACGGACTCCAAATTATAAAATTATTTACTTTTTTAAACCTGGGAAAGCTCGAGTACAATCAACAATATATTCATCACAAAGTCTGACTGCATATCCGAAATGTCAAGCTCATATTTTATTTTTACATGCAAAAACTGGTTGCGATACTACATCAGCAATTTTTAAAAGGGATGAAATAGCAGTATTGTTTGAAAAACGTAATGATTTAATTGATTGCGCAGAATTATTTACGAAGATTGGTTCTTCTCCACACGACATCGTTACAAATGGAATTCGTTTCCTTCTTGCAATGTATGGTGCTCAAAAAAATGATTCCATAGATAAATATAGATATTTGAGGTTTGTAAAATCTGCTTGGAACAATAAAACAGTACAGTTGTCTTGTCTGCCTCCAACATCTGCTTCTGCCTTTCAACACTTGTATCGTGTGTATTATTAAGTTCAGGTGTGGCTAGGAAATGAGCTGGACCCAGAAGAATGGGGTTGGAAATTAACAGACAATTATTTAGAGCCAATTCTAACTCTACTCCCGCCTGCTCCAGAAAAACTGCTTAATACTATTTTTGTACCTGCAAGACGGATTGTAGTAAAATTGTGGCTGTCGAAAAGTGGGATTATTTTGTTCCCCAGTATGCATCAACTGTCAGGGTCAGACTTGCTCCAATATTGAAGAAAATATGACAGATGAAAATATTTACGATATTAATGAAGAGACAGTTGAAGCATCCTTTTCTTAGAACAGCGAATAGAAATTCTACAAGAAGAAAATGAAGACGAAGAAATAATTGTCGACGTAGAATTAGACAGTTATCTAATATAATAATATTTAGAAAAAAAAAACCTATTCTTTCAATCAATAGGATATGATCTGATCGAGCTTTTTTATTACAATAGATCGTGAAGTATACCTACTGGGGAAACCACGTTAAAAAAATGCGCCAAGTACATTACCTCATAGGTGGTGCGGAAACGTGTGCATATTATGTAAAATATGAATTTTCTAATAGTTAAAACCGCGATAGAACAAGAATGGTGAGTTGTAAGAGAAAAAATGGCTGAACCATTTTTGTAGAGAATAATATGATCTACAATTTTTGTCTGATTTATTTTTACGATAAAACTTACCGTTTTGGAGAAAAATGGAAAAAACCTAAATTTTGCATGTTTGACCTTCAATAAAATTCTTTGCAGAAGTAGGATCGAAGGGAATTTTTGACGTTTCATTTATAATGATGTATTTAACGTCTCTGCAAATTTTCAGCTCTATGCGAATTTAGGCTAGGTCAAATGTCTATTTTGACTGGACTATATTCTAGCCAAAGATAATATACGGGTGAATCTATGATGATTGATTCGTCTGGGGACGAATTTGAATGTTGTGCCGCGAATTTTCGTTTGGGAAAATATAGAGTAGCAATGATTTTGGCATATAAACCTCCAGATTTAAATACGGCTAGTTTTATTGAAAAATTGGTTGGCACTTTACAAACTGTTACAGAAAAATGCGATCGTGTGATTTTCACTGGTGACTTCAATATAGATTTTCTAGTCGATTCAAGGAATAAGTTGATCCTTTCGGATCTTTTTGAGACTCTTCAGAGATAAATTGCATGGTGCTGACAATGAGTCCACTAGAGTTTCTACTAACAAGAGGGGTGTAATATCTTCCACCCTTATAAATTACTTGGTGACAAATCTTGATGCAAAATTCTGGAAGAGAGAGCTTCCCGAAATTAATATATCGGACCACTATCCTTAACTTTTATCATTTTCGATAGTTGGAGGAGTAGCAGAGAAGACTGAAATATACATAACAAGGCAGTTGTCTGACAATAATTCAAATTGTTTTAAGTCGGTTCTTGGAATATTTGATTTGAATACTGTATATAATAAATCTGATGTCAACACAGCGTTTGAGAAATTTCATTGAATATTCATACGACTTTATGATGACTGTCCTTTGAGAAACAAAATAGTGAAGAGAAGAAAAAAGAAATCGAATGGGAGCACTTCTAGATGGATATCTCCGGATATTGTTGAACTGACAGAAACAATATCTATTTTATCGAGGTGCCATATCTGCTTGATCTCAATAGCAAGGTCTGTGTATTTGGACTTTTTCTCCTAGAACTCGTTCAGCACGTTGCTATTATTTGGTATGGCGGCATCCACCAGCGTTGCTGTTCTGGCCGTCCTATCATACACCACTATGTCCGGCCTATTATTCGTCACTATTCTGTTAGTGAAAACATGCCTATCGTAGTATAATCTGATAGTCATTTTCCAATACGGGCGCCGGTTGATACTTGTAATATGGCTGGAAGGTATTCAGAAGTTTCTGATGGATAATGTTGCACACTTGATTATGCCTGTGAAGATAGTCCGTATATATATGCTGTATAGTCGCCGATCTTATATGGCATTTGCTGCACTTATCTGTTTGTAATGTTCCGTCCTTAATAATAAATTTCTTGTAGTTGTTCGTAGCTATTACTTGGTCTTGAATGGCCATAAAGAATCATTTTGTTTCCGCGAATAATTCTCCTTTCATCAACCATTTGTTAGAGGCTTCTTTGTTCATGTGTGGTTCATTAATCTCATGGTGATGTCGTCCATGTAATTCCTTTCTTGCCATTGCTCTTGTTTTTCAGTATCTGATAGGAACGGTAGATTCAACAGGTCATCTCTGGTAGCAAAATTTAGAGGTGTATATCCCTTATCACCCAACGATACCACTCTATGGAGGTCAGAATTATTATTATTATTATTAACAACTGAAATGATCGACTTGGTTTCACATGATATCTCACACCTTTTTACGTCAGAGTGTTTTCATTGCGAGACTTGCATTTTTGTACATTTTATGTTTTTGGTGGGATCTTATCTCTTTTTCTAAATAATCATTGGCTACCTTCACGAATGATGAACATGATCACAAACTTATCATAAGGTTTTCAAAATTGATGCAAGATAGCAATCTAACGAGAAAAAATTCATTGAAATGAATAACATAAACAAACTTATACAACATTATATCTAAGTCAAAGAAGGAGTATATACAGTCAACAGTGGTGATAATTTAAAGATCTTAATCCTAGCCTAGATAGTCTTCCTTTTTTCCTTCTAGGTAGGAAATCATTTTCCTGCGCGTTAGCTATAGATTTCCTCAGAGCCCATTCCCTGTCTTCATTGGTAGTTTCAATAGTTCTTGATGGAAGAAGCCTTAATAAATCTGGGCGGTAAATTTCTCTTAGTCGATTATATTCGACTATCGCAGACTCTCGAGCACTTATAGAAGAGAAGTTTATATTTACTATGTGTAATCCATCCAGACTCGTCACACTAGAAAGAGGAACGTATGCTTGGCCACATGTGAACACTGATGACCCGAGGTCCATCAATGTATTAGTCAAAATCAGTCCCTGGCTTTTATGTATAGTGAATGCATATGCGACCGAAAGAGGAAATTATTCACGATGAATATAAGCCCTGATTATAATTTCGAATTTAGTTTTTAGGGGGAGTTCGTAAAGCTGATTTCTGTTATATCTATATTTTTGATAAGTTCTTTGTTTTCAGTAATAGCTTTTACTCCCAGTATAATACCTATCGAGTCATTGACCAGGCCCAGACTGACGTCAATATTTCGTCTCAACATGACTTTTGCCCCTATTTTTATGACTATATTCTCTTCCTACCAAACAGACATGAAATCTTCATCTTCGTATTTCTTTATGCATTCACGCGATCCTTTTTGAGGTATTTAGGACAGTGTATGCTATCTATGCCTGTGAGTTTAATTTCTGTATAGGGAAGAGATTTCAGCATTGCATTGTTCAGCTGCTGGCACATGTTTTTGGTAAGAAGGATACAAACTGTGTCATCAGGGAGATTTTTCCTTAATTGGAATTCGAATTGAGACCTATTAATCTGGTCAAGAGCGAACTGAGATCATTTTCGGTGATTACACCTAATCTTATTCTCCCCAGCTCTTCTACAAAATCAAAATCATTGCGTCGTTTCATGTATATGGTGAGTTTATCATAGATGAAAAGTTCAGCACAAAGATTTGGCATGCTGAGCGAACCAAACAGTTTGTTTCTCCATTTTCGTCACAAATGAAAAGCTCCATATCTCCCCAATGTAGAACTACATATTGAACTATTGCTCCCGAATGTCATAAGATGACTTAATTTTTCGATACATGGAGAATGAAGAATAAGATCAAAAACTGATGAATACGAATGGCAGACTGTTACCAGAAAAATTATCTCTCAAAAGAAATCAAGGAAAATCATAATTTGTACAGGAACTAAAAAAACAGCCGGCAACACTCTGTTGGGAGCAAATGAGAAGCGTGGGTTATACATAGGAAGAATAACAGGAAATATAACTGAAGCAAATCTAAAAGAATACCTATTGGATATTCGGGGAAAGGAAATTGAAGTTCCTGAAGTAAAGAAATTTAATTCAAAATGACAAAATTCCTCATTCAGTGTAGGTGTCCAGTCAGAAGAATTGTATCAAACATTACGTAAACCTGATATATGGCCAGAAGGGGTGGTAGGAAGGGAGTTTTCTTTCAAACATTTTTTTCGTACATCAACCTATCCTCAAAATACATAGCAGAAACCCTACATCAAGAGCCACTTGTAAGGTTTGGCTCACAAAGTACATTTTCCAGACAGCACATACCATTAAAGGCAACAAATCAATTGTGCATCCTGCATCAGAATACTAGATCTACTGGGAATGCACTAAATGAACTGGAACTTCTAGTAAGTGACTAGGGAACTGGAATCTTGGCAATTACTGAACATTGGATGACCGAAGAGGAACTGAATGCTTGTCCTGTTGGCAGTTTCAAGCATGTCATAAGTTTTTGCAGGGAAAAAGGTAAGTACGGAGGAAGTGCGGTGTTCTGTCGAGCATCTTTAAATTGTATAAAAAGGCACGATTTTAAATTGTTGAGTGTATCAAATGTCTTTGGATGTTGTGCAGTGGAATATCGTCGTAATTCTCAAAAATTTCTTATAGTATGCATTTACAGGCCACCTTACGCGATGTAAGTATATTTTTCTTGAAAAATTGAGCATTACCTTAGAGAAAAGTTTTAGGGAGAAGGACAAGGTTATAATAACTGGGGATTTCAATATCAATATTCTGTTAAGCTCTAAGGAACGAAGTGATTTTCTATATGTCCTTGGTATGATGTACGTCTAACCATTGATCAGCCTACTCGTTCAATCTCTGGAACTTGCCACTTGCCTGGACAATATAATTACTAATCTAGAGGGTAACTCTGAAGTAATCGAGTATCACATATCTGATCATTCCGCGTTGAAATTCAAATTGCAAGAAGTTGTTGAAAGCTAAAAAGATAATAATAAAATTTGAACTAGGCTGATTAATGACATCACTTTAGGTAATCTTGCTCGTGAGAATGCCAGTGGGAGGATGTATTTTCCTGCTCTCGAAGTGAGGTAAATTAGATGTGGAATTTTTTCTTTGATATGCACTGCCCTTTTCGACAATTATGCATTGGAAAAAATGAAAACAATTTCCATATATCTCCAATTGTCATGGCTTTGGAACAAACATTAGATTGGTTATATGTGACATGCAACACTAGACCTGAAATGAATCCTTTGTACTCATCTATCAAGGCTGAATATGGTATAGCCATTACTATGGAAAAAAAGGCTCACTATAGCAGAGAAATTTCAATCGCACCAAATAAGACCAATGCAGTCTGGAAAGTTATAAACAGACTCAATAACAATACTCGTGTCTCAAATGCGTTACTTTCTTGTGAATTTGACGATCCTAAAATGTTGGCTAATTGCTTCAATAAATTCTTTCCTAACATTGCACCCTCGATGAAAAATTTTTCAAATAGAACACATATTAACACTGAAAAGGGATGTACCTTGAAAAATTCTTTCTATGTATTTGATGTTGAAGAGGAAGAAATACTACACGCAGCGAGGTCATTGAAAATAAATACGCTGCAGGTTTCGATGAGATCCCACTGAGGGTACTTCAAAAAACTATTCCCATGATTGCCTCACCCTTGGCACATATTATGAATTGAGCTTTTAAGGAAGGAATGTTTACTGATGCCCTCAAATTGGTGGTGGTCAAGCCATTGTATAAAAAAGGGGATATTAATGAATTGGGAAACTATCGCATTATAAGTTTGTTAACCTCATTCTCGAAACTATTCGGAAAGATTCTCGCCAGGCGAATTCTACAGTTCCTAAAAATGTAACATTTAAACTAAAAATTGGCATGGTTTCATAAAAGATAAAAACACCGATACAGCAATTTTTGAATTAACCCAAGACATTGTTTTAGCAATAGAGAAGGGTGAATACTCTGTGGGACTTTTTTTTGGATTTAAAGAAAGCTTTTGATTGTGTGTTTCATAGATTGTTGTTGGTTAAACTGGAGAGAAATGGCATTAGAGACAATCGACAGAAACTGATTAATAGTTATTTGAGTAAGAGGAAACAGAAAGTAACGATAAATGTAGATCGTACTTCCTACACATCTGAGGAAGAGCTATTCCTTGTGGGAGACCTTCAAGGTAGTATTTTAGGGCCGCTTCTTTTTATGATTTCTATAAATGATTTTCCTGCTATAATTGAGGGAGAAACTCAGAGAATGGTTATATTTGCAGATGACACTAACATCTTGGTTACAACTTCAAATTTAAATTCCTCGATAAACAAATAAGCCTCTACACTATTGAATGCTGACGGATGGTGTACTAAAAATGGTTTAATTTTGAACACAGCAAAGACGTAATGTGTATTTTTTGGAGACAGAGGAAGTTCCTTTGGTATAGTTTTGGGAGTGGTGAAGTTGAGGTTAAGCAGAGCATCAAATTCTTGAGGATAAACTTGGATCAGTGCCTCAAATGGGTCAATCATATTGAACAGCTTAGAAAAAACTGAACTCAGTCATTTTTTCCCTTAAAGCCCCAAAACATCAAGTTCATTTAGAAGTTCCAGTCTCGAGTACTGGGGTACCAGTACTCGCGTTGATGATATTTTTGTTGCACAGAAACGTGCAATGAGAATCATTTTCGGATTGAAATTCAGACAATCTGGCCAAGAGGTATATTTAGGGGAAATAATGTACTGACAGTATGTGGCATGTTTATTCACAAACTACTCCTGTTTATCCATGGGCATCCTCAGAATTTTCAGAGCTGCAGAAACACTAATTCAACTCGAAAAATTGATCCAGATTTCTATCTATTTTATTCTACATCAATTACAGAGAAAAGTTTGAGCTACAGGGCTATGAAAATGTTCAACACCATTCCAAAAACACTGCAAAATATTGGCAATTCCCGACTTTTCAAGAAGAGTGTATACAATTTTATAAAAGAATAGGAACCATATAGTATTGAGGAGTTTGAATCTTTCTGTCATAAAAGCAGATGATAGCTTACATTCATTTTGTTATGTTCCTTTCATTTTTGATCTGACGATTTTCCTTTCATTGTAACTTATTCCTATGATATAGTTGTAATTTTGATGAGATAAAAAACACAAGGTTTAACTTTAATCTACACTTTATTTGAAAAAATTCGACGACGTTTCGCTGACACAGCAGCTTTATCAAGAATGAAAAACAGAATGAAGAGTATGGTATTATAAACAAATCGTAGAACAAGTTGTATGAATAACAGGAAAATCCACCCGAGCCATTGTACAGTTAGTATGAAAGGTAATAAAACTAATTAAACAAGTTAAGTAGGGGTGAGTAATTCACATCTACCTGTTCATTCAAAAGCTTGTCCGAATGTTTGTATCTATTCATTTATAATGCTTCTAGGAGATCTAATTTTGAACTTTTGATTTTATATGTAATATGTCAAAGTTTTATTGAATGAATGGTTTTCTTTTATTAGGTGGTTTAAATAATTTGAATCAGATTTATTTTATCGAAGCTACGTTTATGTTCAGATGTTCTTATGCCAAAACTCCTATAGGTCCTACCGATATAAATTTTATCACAAGAACCGCAATTGAGTTTAGAGATTCCTGATTTACTTGATTTTCAACACGAGATTTATTATTTTTAATATGTTTACCTAAGTTATTAGAAGTTTTGAAAGTTATATTAAAATTTTGTTTGACGAGGAAGGATTTAATATTTTTACTTGCAGAACCGCAGAATGTTAAACTGTTGAATATTTTATAGTCTTTATGAATAAGATATACTTCATTTATTGCTTTCTGATACAGTTTTTACGAATGATTAGATCTATCATATCCGGATTATATGAATTAATAATGGCTATCTGTTTGATAATGTTCAACTCTTTATTATAATCTTCTACTGATAAAGGTAAATTGAGTAATTTATAATAAAGATTTAAACATCATCAAACAGATAGCCATTAATAATTCATATAATCCGGATATGATAGATCTAATCATTCGTGAAAAACTCTATCAGAAAGCAATAAATGAAGTATATCCTATTCATAAAGACTATAAAATATTCAACAGTTTAACATTCTGCGGTTCTGCAAGTACAAATATTAAATCCTTCCTCGTCAAACAAAATCTTAATATAACTTTCAAAACTTCTAATAACTCAGGTAAACATATTAAAATAATAAATCTCGTGTTGAAAAACCAAGTAAATCAGGATCTATAAACTCAATTGCGGTTCTTGTGATAAAATTTATATCGGTAGGACCTATAGGAGTTCTGGCATAAGAACATCTGAACATAAACGTAGCTTCCATAAAAATAAATCTGATTCAAATTATTCAAACCACCTAATAAAAGAAACCATTCATTCAATAAAAACTTTGACATATTACATATAAAATCAAAAGTTCAAAATTAGATCTCCTAGAAGCATTAGAAATAAATAGATACAAACATTTGGACAAGCTTTTGAATGAACAGGTAGATGTGAATTTCTCACCCCTACTTAACTTGTTTAATTAGTTTTATTACATTTCATACTAACTGTACAATGGCTCGGTGTGGATTTTCCTGTTATTCATCCAACTTGTTCTACGATTTGTTTATAATACCAAACTCTTCATTCTGTTTGTCATTCTTGATAAAGCTGCTGTGTCAGCGAAACGTCGTCGAATTTTTTCAAATAAAGTGTAGATTAAAGTTAAACCTTGTGTTTTTTATCTCATTTCTATCATGGATCTACATCAAGTAACGGCCTCCACAATTCAAATGTTGTAATTTTGATTTTGTAGCTGTCATAAGTTGTAACCTGTTCCTGTGATATAATTGTAATGATCTCAAAAATATATTCTATTCTATTCTATTTTTTTCATAACTTTTATGAATACTATGTTATATTTGAACGAACATTGTTTTCATTCTGAATTTGAAAGGGAATGATATAAAGATATCGATTGGTAAGACGACGCACACCTCTTAATTGCCAGTTTTTCCTTCCACGATTTTTACAAGAATTTATCTCTCCTTTCCATCACCCCGAATTTATTGTATGCGGGAGTGCCCTATTAAAATGCCCGGCCACATTCTCAATTTTCGTTTCTCGCCCGCGTCTGTGAAATGTTCCGCCAAAGAGATTCAAATCGGATTAACGCTGAAATACATAGCGAAATCTTTGTTCGCGTTGCCGACATGAAAATGCAGAGTTTTCCTCTCAAAGATGAGCCGACTAAAACAGAAACGAGCTGGTAATGCGCTTAGAAATATCTACTTCAAAGGACAGGATTCCACGTTATCGTAAGAAGTCGGGAGTCAACAGGGAGGCTGAACATTCGAAAAGGTTCACGTTGAAAGCTTTGCTACTTACAAGTTTATTTGTGTCGAGTATTCTCGATAGAAATGTACGAAATTCAAGTTAACTGAAAATTTGAATTGCATACCTGACCAATAAAAGTGCTGTTTGCTGTTCCATACGCTGGTAAAGTACTTTTGGCGGGCTATGTTGGAAACACCTCGTGTTCAATTATTAAAAACCGGGTTCCGATAAAGCTAGTAAACAAACGAGATAGTAATTATTTTAAATAAACAAAATTTTCAATAACAACGTAAGTGAAAAGAATAATCAGTGGTTTTCAAGAAGCACAATTGGGCATTTTTGGACAAGAGCATCTCACCAAACTTATTAGGTGCGCAATTGAGTTCTCGCTGTTTGTCAATAGATGGCTCCAGCAGTAAGTGCTGGTCGATTGTTACATATCAATGTCTTGAACAAAGCTTAGACATATGGTAAACAAACCACTGTGACTTATTAGCGATTTTGTTTTTGCGTCATATACTTTTACTTGTGAGAAAATGTCTGATTTTGAGCCAAATAATCGTCATTTGCGGAAAGTGTTGATTTTCCTCTTTCATTCGAAGGAAGCGGCGGCTGAAGCTCATTTTCGATTTCGATGTGGACGACCGTCCCCGTGAAGGAAGGCCAAAAAAGACACTGATTTGGAGGCATTGCTCGATGAGGGACCGTGCCAAACGCAAGAAGATTTTGCTACACCCTTAAGAGGTACCCGCCAGGCCATTTACAAGCGATTGCATGCGTTGGGAATGATTCAAAAGCAAGGAACTTGGGTTCCTTATGATTTGAAGCCAAGAGACATTGACCGTCGTTTTTTCGCCTGTGAAAAACTGCTCCAGTTGCAAAAAAGAAAAGGTTTCTTTCATCATATGGTAACGGGTGATGAAAAATGGATTCATTTCAGCAATCCAAAGAAAAATCCGGGATTGTCCGGTCATGCTTCTACGTCATCGCCTCGGCCGAATATTCACGCTGCGAAACTTATGCTGTGTATTTGGTGGGACCAAGTCGGTGCTATTTATTATGAGCTGTTGAAACCATCACTGGCGAACGATATCGAACTCAACTGATGCGATTGAGTAAAGCATTGCGCGAAAAACGGCCACAATACGAGCCGAGACACGAAAAAGTGATTCTACAGCATGACAACGCTCAGCTTCACGTTGCCAAACCCGTTAAAATCTACTTGAGAACGGTCAAATGGGAAGTCCTATCCCACCCGCCATATTCCCCAGATATTGCACCATCCGATTATTACTTGTTCCGTTCGATGGCACATGGTCTGGCTGATCAGCGGTTCTGCTCATATGAAGAACTCGAAAAATGGCTTGATTCGTGGATAACCTCAAATGCGAACACTTCTACGGTATTCGAGCTCTGCCAGAAAGAAGGGAAAAAGTTGTAGCTAGCGATAGGCAATATTTTGAATGATTCATTTGTATATCATTTTTAACGATGAAGTTGTATTTTCATAAAAATACAGCGAGAACTTTGTTTCGGACCTAATATATACAAAACTCATGTTTTAAACGTATTGAAGTGATCGATTTCAATGATTCTCGACGGATATGAGAATGATTTTTACGGGAAATGTCTGGTCAAAGCAAGCACTTAAAATACTACAATTAACTATAATGTAATAATAGAGGTAAGTTGAAAAACTTAAATTAAAATTGATCAACTGTTAACCTATTAAATTTATGTTGATTAAATAATGACAGTAACATAAACGTCACGTAGTGGTATAAAATCACATAAATCAAACTTTTGATTCAACAATTGTGTGACCAGTGCGTCAAAATATATAGTTCTTGTTTTAATTTAATGAAATTATCCAAACGTATGTCACGAAAGTGTTGAGAAAAAGTTTTTTCATGCATAGTTCCCGCAGTTCGTGGAAGATCTAGTTGCCGTGGTCGACAGATGTCATTTACGATTTATATTGAGTTCTACGTTTACAAAGAGTGTTTGTGTTAACCAACAGTGTTTCCATGGTGTGTGTGACCCCATCCCGGTAGTAGAGTATTCCTTCTGTCAAAAGTCTGAATAAGTTCGCTAAAATGGCTTACAAATTAGAACTTCAAAGAAGTATTTACAATTTAGTTGGGCTTTCAATTAAGTGAAGACTTAGCTCTGAGCACAAATGATAATATCGCAAATGAATCTTTTCTTGTGAAGAAAATTTCGATACACCTTGAGAGTTTTGATGTTTAAGTTTCATTGAACAGCAAAGAATCTAATTTTGTGTTGAAATTTGCATATTTCAATGTCTGAATTTTATCAACAGCACGTTTGTTGCAAGAAATACCTAAACCTCACACTAACTTCGAAATTTTCTGCGAGAACTCCACCAGAGTTTTGAAAAAAAGGTATTGTTGTGAAGCTTATTCGAGTGGGAACAAAACACGTGAAAAAGATACAGGGTGTTACATTTGAAAAAAAAAGGTTTTCATGTTTGAAAAATTTCATTTTCGCCGGGTTACTTGGAACACTCAGTATAAAAAATTTTTTTCTTCATTTGATAATAAGGTACAACTTGAGGTGAAATCAAGAAAATAAATTATCATGCGTAAATTACACTGGTCTACAATGGTTTTGTTGCCCTAGATATGAAAATGATTTTGGGTCTATTTATGCACACAATTCGTGAAACTATCAATGATTTTGTAGGATTTGCTCTGATTTCTTTTTAAATCTTTATTTTCATTTTACATAACAAAAATCGTAAAACAAGAAACAAAATAACAGATATATTTATAATGTCAGTTATGTTTTGAGAAATTCGGATACATCGAAGTAAATAAAGAGGAAAATGTCGAAAATATATTTCATATTTCCATAAAACGCCTTTTATGAGCTTTTCTTCTATAATTTTTCAGGGGACAATCTCTTTTCAAAGACCAACAGTAATCTGCCATCATGTGACAATCCCATCGACCTTGATACCTTTCTTCCATCACTTTTAGATCTTGATGAAACCGCTCTCCCTGTTCCTCACTATAA
Organism: Cryptolaemus montrouzieri; assembly: GCA_013387265.2. Lineage (NCBI taxonomy): Eukaryota > Metazoa > Arthropoda > Insecta > Coleoptera > Coccinellidae > Cryptolaemus > Cryptolaemus montrouzieri. Next base: position 65,179,918 of record JABFTP020000124.1, on the reverse strand, counting down.
TTTCCTAAATTATCCCAAAATTTATCTAGATGATTGCGGAGATAGTGTAACTTAATACTCATATTTGCTCCTAAAGTCTGAAAGTTTGTCAGCATATTTTGCACAATTTCTTCTTAATTTGCTGCTTTATGGTTACCTAGAAATTTTCGACAACCAACACAAAACTTTTCCAAGCTTTACTTTTCGGAACAGCCATAACTTTGATAAAATCTGAGTCTTTCATCAATTGCCGTATTTGAGGACCATCAAATATTCCACCTTTCAATTTTTCCATACTAAGCTTCGGAAATTTTCTGCAAATGTAATTAAAACAATTTCCGTCTTTGTTCTACGCTTTTACAAATTGCTTAATCATACCTAACTTAATATGTAATGGTGGAAGTATGATTTTGTCTGTGCTCACCAGCGGCTCCCTCATTACGTTGGCTGTACCGACAGTTAAAGAATTTCTTACAGGCCAAACATCTTGTTCCCAATGAAGTTGCTTTGCTCTACTATCCCACATACAAATAAAGAAAGGGTATTTTGTATATCCACTTTGTTGGCCAAGTAAAAAATTAACCATTTTAAATCCACACAGATCGGCCATTGATGCTCAGAGTATTTAATTTTCTCTAAAACTAATTTTACATTTTCATGTTCTTCTTTGAGTTTCGTTGAATGGGCAATTGGAATTGATGCAAATTTATTTCTATTGTGCAATAAGACGCATTTTAAACTTCTTTTGCAACTATCAATAAAAGGCGCAATTCAGTAGATTTGTACTCTTTTAAACCCATGTCTATAAGCAGCTTCGCGATATCATTACAATTCACTAATCCTTCATTTTCACAAAAACATTGTAATAACTCTTTTTCTCGCGTTCTGTATGTTGTAATTGTTACTGTTGGTGCCAATTAATTTTTTCTTTCAATCTTGAGGCTAACAGTTCTGATCCTTGTTTTGATAAATTGAGATCACGTATCAAATCACTGAGTTCATTTTGAGAAAAAAACTTTTGCGTAGATGTTTCACCTTCTCATTCACTTCCACTAGTAGATGGTCCCGATTTCTGTGAATTTGGTAACATCATTGTTTCTGAGGGCATGCGAATTACTTTTGAAATGTATATGGGCCGAGGGAGATTTTCACTGTGTAGAACCGGACATTTCGTAGACTGTAAGTCTGGGTATCTCCACGTTTGATTTCGATTAAAACCTTTAACATCTACTACGCAAAAGTAACAGTCATCTAAATGATTCGTAGGCTCCATCCAGATCATAGGAATACCAAAGTCTAATCCAGAACGTTCACCTTTTTTCCACAACCGTAAAGACTCAACACAGAACTTACAAACTTTATTAGGAACCCATGGTTTACCTAATTTGTCCATTTTGAAACCAAAATATTCAACATAAGTCTCCTTGACAAAGTCTGTGATATTTATTTTTTGTTATTTTGGTATATAAACACCGCAAATATAACAAAATAAATCACTACAATATTCACACTTTCTTCGTGACGAACTCATATTTTAGACTAGAAGACAAATATATAAGAATGGACATTCAGTAATTGAAACAAAATATTAATCCATGACACTTTATCCAGATTTACGTGTATATGTACTTCAATATTGTCAAATAACTGAGATCTCAGCTGTTCTGTGGAGCAAAGGGTCTGAGAGTGGGGATCAGGTGATGTTTGTATGCGCGAAAAAGTTGCGCAGAAGCCTAATCATGACTGGAAAATTAAATTTTATTTCTAACAAGCTTATAATTGTTCAAAATATAAGAAATGCAAAAATCATGAAAATACGAGCACATTGAGAACTTTCATGAATATATTCGTAATCTGGGCACTTGAAAACATAAAAATTTGCGATGATATCCAGGGCAACAATAAAAAAAAATTTTTTTGTAGAGCTGTGTATGCGAAATGAGGCATTTGAGAACTTTTGAAAAAACTTTCAAATTCCCGAAATTATCGATATTTCAATTAATTTATAATCTACCGATAGTTGTTTGGGCACAAAACAGATATCGTTGAAGAGAGCATTCAAAATATAGGGCGTGCTATTCAAAAAAACCTATGTTTGTTTCTGGAGCAAAAATGGAACAACTTGTATGTACGAAAATAATTTTAAGGAATGCACACATACTTATAAAATAATAATCAGTAAGAATTTCGTTTCTATCTCAAATTGTTTCCGAGATATATATATATATATATATATATATATATATATATATATATATATATATATATATATATATATATATATATATATATATATATATATATATATATATATATATATATATATATATATATATACATTTTATATATTTATCTGTTTAACGAATGAAAAACCAATTCGACCGTTCTATAAACATTGTTTTGAATTTTGGCAATACCTCAGCTTGAATCGTAACCCGATTATTCCGGCTGGGGGATGTGAATGAGATTTTCCCAACTTCTCAGAGTAGGACACTGTACCGTGGAAAGTGTGCCGAAAAGGGTGAGTGTGACACGATTTCCTACCCCAACCTGTCTGCTTCCGTCAGGCGGTCGCACGCGTTGGCTTGGTCGGGTTCAACACAATACAGCCCAGACGTGGGGGCAGAGTTGCTGAATTACGCCGCCGTCGCGGTGGAAACTACCCCAACAACCCCTTGCGCCATGCGGCTCGACGACAGTAGGAGCTCGCGCAACCTCCGTTCATTCGCACGGGGGCGGCGGATATTTCGTATGCAGGTAGAACGAAAAAATACAGGAAGACGCATTTGCAAAGTATGTCAGTGGAAAGACGCAAAAAAATTTAAACAATGCCCTGCACGTATTTTTTCCGAGCTTAATGGACTTTCGCTGAATACTGTCTCTTGAAAATGTGCCGCGTTGGTATAATTACTTCGCATTCTTCATTATTATATGTCAGATGGAATTTGTTTTGATTCCGGAAATTTAGATCAATGAAAATTAAAACTTGCATGAAGTATTGAATAGCTAAATCATGATCACGATGTTTCATGTTCGTTAAAAGCGGGCAGACAACTCGTCGATAATTCCTTAGATGATAAGATGAAAAATGAAACCTTGAACTAAAATGCACAAATGGCAAAAATGTAGGGATTCTGGTATTTTTTAAATTGTTATTAAGCTACTGGTATTACGTGATCACAAAATTACAGTGCAGGATGAATCAAATTATGATATAGAGAAGATCAAGGCTCTATTTTTTTTCTTAATTTGCTAAAATCGTCCATATATTTCTTGATTTTTGATCTAATTGAATTTTATATTCGATTTTCAATACCGTTTTGTGTAGATCTATCTGAACAACATTTTATACAGGGTGTCTCGGATGCGGATGGCCAAACTTCAAGAGGTTATAGTACATATCATTTGTAACAAAAAAGTCTCTTAACACTTTCTTGAAAAATTGTTAGTTACTCTTTAATTGAACATTTCTTGATTTCAAGAATTTTTGTGTTCGTTACCTTAAAACTAAGAATATCTCCGTTCTTCTTCTAGCCACATGAAATTAGAGAAATGTTCTATACTGGGTGTTGCAAGAGATTAAATGTAACAATTTGGAAATGAGCAAATTTAGTGGTATTTTCTTGTTTTTATAACTTGGCAAAATTTGGAATCTCCTGAAATTATTTTATATTGGTTTTCACAGTTGTTCTATATCGACAAATTATTTGAAGTGTACTAAAATTATTTAATATCATCAAATAAATACAATTTGTTCTCCTATTTTGGCACATTGTTCATACACAATGAAAACTATTATATATTGAATTGAATGAATGTATTGAATTAATTGTTAACTATATGAAATGTGATAAAGTTTAATATTGATTCAGAACTGTACTTTTATAACTCAGAAAATTGATATTATTCATTTCTGATCAAAACGCAAAAACAAGACATTTTTTGTTTCAATGGGGACATCTTTAGGGTACAATACAAATATTCAATTTCTGAAAATCCTCTCTTTTCAAAGAATATATATATATATATATATATATATATATATATATATATATATATATATATATATATATATATATATATATATATATATATAGGGGTTCCACCCCGACGAGTTGCCCATATATCTGTTCATGCAATCAAACTGATTTCATGAAAAATATAAATCCACCACCCGGTAATTAATACCATTGCCAGGCAATGATTATAATCAAAACATATCCTGGAATAATTATATATTAGGATAACGTTAAATGTTATGAGAATATATCAATCTACCAGAATATATACATACTATAGCATCATCAGACCATGATATCAATGTACCAACGAGTAGTGTCAGAGGCTTTAACCTTAGTCAAGTAACACTGAATGTTACTCATTAATAGTTTCCTTTGTGTGAAGTGGTGAACGATCGAATAGAATACTGCTCTGAATATAAATATGACAAAATTGTCAGTTAATTATATTACATTTATATAAACAAATAAATAAAATATGAAATGAGATTCTGAGCAGTATAAACTCAAGAAAACCTATGACACTACCTCATTATTTTTTGGAAAGAAACCTACGAAGAATATTACAAGATTTGATGACTATTATCTTTTGTAACTGTTCAAACAAATTTTCTTCAGACCCAAAATCTCAATACTTTTGTGAAGATTTCTAGAATAACACCTGTTGTTATATATATATATATATATATATATATATATATATATATATATATATATATATATATATATATATATATATATATATATATATATATATATATATATATATATCTGAAACAATTACTCTATAGTATTACATATATATTTGAAAACCTGGGAAATTTATAATGTAATTTCCCGTTGTATGAATTTCATATTTTTCAAAAAGTTAGGCAATCTTTAATGAATCATTGGAGTAACTATTTCCTTTGAAGACCACAAAAGGTATATAAAAATTGGTATAGAAATTTTAAATTTTCCGAAGTTCTTCTCAATATATATACTTAACAAGACTACTGAATAAGATCAGAAAAATTTCTCTTCTATCATTTTAATTGTGAATTTCCGAAAACCACCACAAAAATTTCCATTAATTCTAAAAGTTTTTGATTGAGAAGATAACCAACATTTGAATAATACACGTTAAATTCATATGTAACAACTGGTTCACAAAGTGATGCTCTGAAATTATTCAATTTTGTAGTTGAAACTTAAATCTACAAATTTTCAACTTTAAAACTTAGACAATCCTATACAGGGTGCTTCAACGAAAACTAACGCAAAAAAAATCAGTTTTTGTTTCAAGGATACAATACTTGCCTGAAATATCATCCTTTTAAGCGGGGTTGCAATCCTTGAACATTTTGAATAGGGAAGAAGGGTCAGTGATGACTCAAAAAAGGTGATATCTTTGTCTACATCGCCTTGAACGAATTTCCATTTTAATTGAAAACTAAAAGATACAGGGTGGGCAACTGAAAGATAGGGAAGACTATTTCCCTGAGACTATTCAAGTTTCAGTAAGATGAAATGGAACAGATCCATGTTGATCAATGGCAGTCATCATCAATTACCATCCTCATCTCGAATTTCAACCCCTGGAGCTGGGGTGACAACCCTTGAGAATTTGGAAGAGATAGATGGGTTGAGTGATAACTTGAAAGAAAGGTATTATCTTTGTCTGCATTTCCGTGAAATAATTTTCATTTTTGATTGAAAACTGTAGAAGATACAGAGTGAGCCACTGAAAAATAGGTGAGACTATAGCCCCAAGACTATTGGAGTATATTATTCTATATCAATTCAAAACTTTTGTTACATTTGCATGGGAGAAACACTTAATTTTGATTCCTATCTTTGCTTCTATAAATGGTCCAATTACCTATTTGAAATATCATGATCCATTTATTCAGTATTTATATTTACTTCCTTTTATAACTTTGCCTAAGAGTTGCTTGAAATGTTATGATGTTATCGACACTTATTCATTGTAATAGAATGGTAAACTATCCAAATATGGGAAAGGCTCTTACTCTCAAATATTGATTTGATGACCGATACTCTCGAGCTTAATAAGGGCAACTTTCCCAGAGATAATCGTCTCTAGGTTTTTCCTGTCTTATTACTATAATGAAATTGATTAAGGGACGATACACATGTATGAACCCACCGACATTAAGGCTTGTATGTTCAGTCAGTATGAAGGCCCCGAAAAATATCAGAGTTGGTGGCATGTATATGTGTTTGTGGTATACCGGGTGGAACTGAAACTGGGGCCATACCTTTTTTTCTATTGGGAATATTTTGATGAAATTTGGGAATAGAATAGAATATAACATCTTGAATTTAATAACATCAGTATGTTTGACATTTCGTTTCCAGTTATGCTGGAAAGGATACCAAATTTCGATTTTCAAATGAGACAGCCTATATTTTTTTGCTTATTTTAATTGTTCATCTCATCCTACTACCTTTCGACACGAGCCTTCTTTTGAGCTCGATATACGTTGTAATCATCTTGATTTTATCATTCGTTAAAAGAATTATCTTGTTTAGGTTTCATTTTTACTACTTGAATCATTGCAGAAAAAAGAACTTCTGTGCGAATAATGATGCATTTTGATGGTTTCGATAGGTTTTGTAGAATTTTCATAAAAATTTTTATAAATAATCGAATATTTCGAAAATGATCGAGGACAAAGATAAGGTTACTTCTGCAAAAATATAGCATAATATTTTATGCGTTGACATGAATAATATAATACAGGGTGTTCCTTTAAAGAAAATCAAGATATGCTAATTTTAAAATTACAATATTCGATAAATGTTTTGTGTCACTCCTGTATAAAATGAGGATAATCAATTTCAATTCATCAATAAAGCTATGCTTGGGTAATAAGAAACTAAAGGAAAAAAGTATTCATCCTCTCTGGCCGAAGGAGCATGCGATGATGTGAAAGCCTATTCTCATGAATTTTTACGGAAAAAAATTATTGTGACGAAACTACTCACCGAAAAAACTTATTACTTAAAGACATTATAGCAGAGTTTAGGACGTTCTTGAATCTTCAACAGAAAAGTGGTCTTGCAATCTGAAAAAACCTCCCAAGATTTTTTTATAGAAAATTGGGACACCTACTTCAAAATAAATTGCTGAAGTAGATTTTACTTTCTAAATACCGTTCGAACAAAATGAAATCTTCAAGAGTGTGCGAGCTACAGAGCACGGCGCCACTGGTGAATCACCCAGTATATATATATATATATATATATATATATATATATATATATATATATATATATATATATATATATATATATATATATATATGAATTCTTCAATGACAATAGAACAAAACTCACTCGTACGTCAAAGTGTTGTTGAGGTTGTCAAAGTTTAACGTTTAGGTTAAAGAATGTCAAAATACACGACAAAGTTCGTCAACAGTCAAAGTGACAGAGGCGCGAAACTTAAAAGGCAACCCACGTAATTGTCATTTCCCAGTATTTTCATTGCGAATAGAATTTTTGCTGGCGAAAAAAGAGTGTTGATCGTTAAACGAAAGTTGGATAAACTGTTCGATGTTATAAAGCCACTGAGGGTAGTTGTGTTGATGATTTTATTGGAAGAGTGGGCGTACGAACTGGGCCAGTTTCCAATATAATTGCTCAGATTGAAACGTAGGCGGTCATGCAAATCCCATTATGATTAGAGCAGGATTCCGACTCCTCCAACGAGCACTAAATCACGAATTCATCAATTCTGCTTATTTTTGTACTATACCGCGTTGAAATTTCCCTATATTTCAATCTGTTCAATTCGTTTGTACCTACAATGAATTTAAAGGAAAGGTATTCAATGGAATATATTCGATCATTTTAGTTGGAAAAGATTTATTATACTTAATTCGTAACGATGTGATTGAATAGTATATTATGTAACTAGGTTAGAATGAAACAATCGATAGAGTGGAAAAACTACAAGTATAGAATTTTTTCATTCAAATTTATATGGAATCACCCGATATTTTGAATATTATCTCAGGGATTTTGGAAATTTCGAAGGATTGTTAGAACTGATCCTTCTTAAGATGCTTCAATTGAAAAAAGAGGTAAATTGAGGTTTATTTCAAGAAAGAAACAAATGAAAGCAAATAAGAGACTCTTTCCGCATGTAGTGAAAAAAATGAAAACTGTTTTCTCATGGAGTAGGTGTTTTTTTCTCGACTTCAGTAGCTTGTTTTACTTCCTCTTGCTCTGGTACAAGCTTGAATCCGTCTAGGCATGATTTGGATTAGGTTTTCGACCTCCTCTGGGGTAATATTCTGCTACTCTTCTGTGGCGGCTTGGATGAGCTGTTGTGGGGTTCTTGGATTATCCTGACGCGATCTAATCTTCCTTTTGAGATTATTCCATAAATGTTCTATAGGATTTCGGTCTGGAGAGCAAGCTGGCCAGTACAAGATAGCGATTCCCTCTGTTTCAAGATAATGCCGAGCGAGATTGCTGGTATGCGGAGGAGAATTATCTTGCATAAAAGTGTGCACCTTGTCAGAGTCTCACTACGTGCTCAGGCACTAGGTCCACGTAATTTCAAGCCTTTACACTCGCAGGAAACGAAATCAAATCTGTTTTGCCTCCCAGCATAATGCCGACCCAAAACATCACACTGCTCCTTAGGTATTTCGGAATTTGTCTTGCTGCTCGGAGTCCAGTTTGTCTACCACGAACCCTTAAAACCCGAATCCGGCTGTCAACTGATCGAACACCAATTCTGGTCTCATCCGAAAAAAAAAACATTTCGCCAATTCTCAATATTCCAATTTTGGTGCTCGATACACCAATTAAGTCTGTTAATTTTTTGTTGTCTGGTTAGCTCTGAAACTCTTAAGGGCATTTTGCTGTATAAACCCCTTGAATGAAGTCTTTGACGGTCGTTTCGACCGATACACTGATGCCTGTTGTTTCCAGAAATTGCCTTTGGAGTATGCGGTGCGACGCACTGGGGATTCTTCTTGCAATTTGGCACAAAAAGCGGTCTTGTTCTTCAGAAGTGATTGTCCTACGAAATCTTCTAGGCCTTTTTTGCAGAGGTTGTAGTTCCACGTATCGGGCGTAGGTTTTGAAATCATCCCCTGTGATACTACCATTGTGGCCGCTATATCCCTCTGTGTCACTCCTTCTTCAACGAGAGCAATTATTCGACCCCTCTGCCCATCAGACAATCTATGTTTTTAAATTTTGAAATTCACAGTTTCAAATCTCACTGATAACTGAGTGCAATACCCCGAACATGTGGTGATAATTCAACATTTCTGATGATACTAACCAGTCTTTCTACAATAAAAAACTTCACAAGCAGTCAAATTTCCATGGTTAAAAACAAACAATAATGTGAAATACCGAGTGATTCCATATAAATTTGGTTATGTGTACATAGTTTAATTTTTATTATCATCATAGAAACTTTTCGAATCACCTCCGTATAATCAGATGCCACAGGTACAATACAAAATTGTAACACAAAGCTCGCCATAATACGTTCAACCACAACGCCAAAACTAGTTCAGAAATAATTAGTGAGATTTTGAGAGGATATTTTCAAAATGCAATTACGCCTCTGTCAAGTGGAAAACGGAAAACTGTAACTAGTTTATACGAAATCTCTCAGCGCTTAAACTCATTAAAGTTTTGCAGGAATTATCCAACGAAATATACCGAATATAAATTATTCCGTAAGGCAGAGTTTGACGTTATTTCTCCGGTCGAATATAAATATTTGGACTGCTCTTGCAGACGCAAAACACTTATGTGTTCTGCTTGATTTACGGTATTGACAACCGACGATAGGAAGAAGTATAGAGTGTTCTATTTTCGGTGCTATGCAGCTATGTGAAATAAGGCAATAACAGAAAAATGCCCCCCATCTTCGTCCTTAACTTTCGGAAAAAATTCATTGGTGAAGACAAAACGCAGCTATCTTCTTTTGTTATCGAGTTATTCGGGATAAAACGATTTTCCGAACTTTTGGAAAATTACACTGAGCCAAACATTAATGTACAATTTGATTATCTTAATTAATTACTAACTTACGTTTTTGTTCGAATATGTCCGGACATATATTTTGTTAAAAAAGTACCAAGAATTGCTCCATGAAATACAAAATATTTATTTTTCATCCAAATTCATCGTACCGCCTCCAGAGAATTTTGTAAATCCTCTCTTTTCAAAAAATATATATATATATATATATATATATATATATATATATATATATATATATATATATATATATATATATATATATATATATATATATATATATATATATATATATATATTGAGAAACGAGGATTTACAAAAATTCGAATAATTGTATTTACAATAAGTGCTTATAGTTATAATTTTAGTGTGAGTCAGAAAAACACAATCGTAAAAAAATAAGCGAATAAATAGAATACCAGCGGAAAAAACAGACCATGCCCATTCCTTAATCAGGCATGTAAACTCTAAACTCGCATCATGCCTCCTAGGATTGCTCCTAAAGTGTGAGCAAAGGAAATGTAATAGGGGAACCATACTATTTTGCGTATGATTCAATAAACGAGTGAAAAAAACCCGTTTTCCTGTCGCTTTAGCACTAGCAATAGCTTGTCTCTTTATGTTGTGTTAGTGTCGTGTGTACAAAAAGAGTACCAAAAATTTTTCTGCTTAGCACATTCTCTCATTGTCATCTTGCACTCCATGATTTCCAGACGAAAACAACTCCAGGACTTCTTCACGAAGACAAGGATGAAAAGGAAAGGGGATTGGGACAGGAAAAATCTGTAATAATGGAAAAAGAAAACCAGCAGAAAAATATTTCATCAAAACATCCCTAACTCTTGTATGTGTAAACTCACTTGAATCTAAGAACTTAACTAATGCTCCTCTGTTTTTCAATAGGGAACATCTCATACACCTTTTGGGAATTAAGCACTACGTGGGTGTAGCCCTTGCCTTATCAACATACACCATGGGAAAAAAGCACTAAGGAGACCTAACATAGCTTTATCTAAGAACATAACTAATGCTCCGCTGTTTTTCAACAGGGAACATCTCATACACCATTCGGGGATGTAGCCCATAATTACCTCAAGATTCAAAAACTAATGCCCTAAATAGACTGAAAATTCTCTACCCAGTTGATGAAATTGTCTGAAACGGAATGAATTTGTAGAAAACCACCCGTTAAATGGTAAATACGACAATCGAGGACTAAACGTTTTATTCTTTCTTCAGCTGCGCCACATTCACATTCCGGACTTTCTACAGTATTCCATTTGAACAAATTACTATTATTACCACCATGTCCTGTCCTGAGACGATTTAATGTACACCAATTTTTCCTACTTATATCGAAACCTGCAACCCTTTTGGAAGGATCCTCTATGAGAACTTTATTGTAAACATCAACTTCCTGCCATTCAGTTTTCCAAAGATCAACAGCCTTCACCATAGCGAAATACCTGCTGCAAGTGACACTTTCGATGAAGGCTGTAATGAGGCTAGTATCGATATAATTCCGTCCGACCCCGATTTGTGGCCAGAAAGAATCACCAATGAGATGGCTAGAATATTGGTTAAACGTGGTCCGCCCTTGATAGACATCAGTTTTATCTTTCCTCGTAATAAAGATAAGAGAAAGTTTTTGTGCAAATACTTTGGACGAAATCTAGCAAATGGAGAAAAAGTCGAAAGGGCTTGGCTTATTTACTCTATTCCTAAATATTCTGTATTTTGTTTTTGATGTAAGTTGTTTTGTAAATGTAAAACTCCTAACGCTTTTTGTTATACGAATGGAGTATCTGATTGGCAACGCTTGTCTTTGCTAATTAAGAGACACGAAAAGTCAATTTTACACAACACATTTATGTAAACAGTTGGGTAAATTAAAAAAAAATGTTGGAGACTGTTAATGCTCATCATCTGCGGATTTTAGAAACGGAAAAAAAAATATTGGCGAGACGTGTTGGAAATAATTATTGCGATTGTTAAATATTTATCTACACAATGTTTGGCATTTCAAGGTTCTTCTCAATTGCTTTTCGAACATGATAATGGAAATTTTCTAAAAGCTGTTGAGATGATTGCCTCTGTTGAATCAGTGTTGAGACAGCACGTTAGCCGAGTGTATTACTCCCAAAAGAAATCTGTTAAACTTATTTAGGCGTGCAAATACAAAATGAAATAATTGAATTATTGTCGTCCAAAGTAAGAAATAATATTGTAGAAATGGTTCGCTGTTCAAAATATTTTTCAATAATATTAGATTATAAACCAGACACTCGTCATGCTGAGCAAATTAGTCTTGTTCTGAGGTATGTTGTCCTTAACACCACTTCAAAAAAGGTTGAAGTTTAGGAAAGTTTTATTGCGTTTAATCCAATACTAGACTCTACAGGAGAAGGGATATATACCTTTATGATAGGAAATTTGAAAAAATTAAATTTAGAATTAAAATACATTATTGGACAAGGTTATGATAATGGGACAAATATGAAGGGAAAACAAGTTGGGCTTCAAAAACGCATTCTTGATGCGAATTCGAAAGCCCTTTCTATACCTTGTGCGGCTCATACTTCGAACTTAACAGTAAATGACGCTTCTAAGGTGTCAGGTTCTACAATATACTTTTTCAATCTCGTGCAAGAGTTATATAATTTTTTTCGTTATCCACAAAAGGTGGTATGTTTTGAGAAAAAATGTCCCCGTGTTAAGTTTAAAGCACCTAAGTGAGACAAGATGGTCCAGCAGAATTGACGCAATAAAGCCCTTAAAGTTTATTTAATTAAGGTTTGTGAAAGTCTTCTAGAAGTGGCTGAAGATAATTCCTTTCACATTGATGAAAGACATAAAGCGAGTTCCCTCTTAACGTCTGTACAAAATTTTCAATTTATTTGTGAAATTATTATTTGGCATGACATTTTATTTCATATAAATATTGTCAGCAAACAAATGCAAAGTGCTACAACTAATATTAGAGTATGCCAAACCTACCTAACAAAATTAGTTGATTACTTCCAGCAATATAGATCTGATCAATCATTTCAAGAAATTCTTGTGCAAGCGAAAGAAGTAGCATCCTCTCTCGAAATTGAAGAAGACATTCCACCATTACCAAAGGTTAGGAGGAAATTTGAACCAAAACTGTTTGACGATGAACACCGAGATGAGACGCCTCATGATCCAAAAACCGCCTTTAAAATTAGTTTTTTCTCAAAAATTATAGATCAAACTATAAGATCTTTAAAAACCTGATTTGACTTATTAAATGAGTATGATAATATTTTCGGATTTTTTAGCGACATATTCAAATTAAGTGACAGCGATCTTTTAAAACATTATTCTATTTTTGAAGAGCGACTGACAGATCAGGATAATGAGGATATAGACTCTAATGATCTGTTTAACGAAATTAAAGCGTTAAAGTTGTTTTCATTACCTGATGATACTGACCCCTTAAGTATTTTACAATATATATTTGAGAACAATTCAATCTCCACCTTTCCAAACGAATGCATTTCACTAAAAATTCTTTTGACATTGCCTGTATCTGTAGCTCCTGGCGAGCGATCTTTTCAAAGTTAAAAATTATTAAAATTATTTAGAATCAACAATGATTCAAGAAAGATTGTCTGGGCTAAAAATATTAGCAATTGAACAAGAAATTTTGACAGTATAAATTTTATAGATGTAATTTATGAATTTGCAACAGCAAAATCTCGGAACATATCGCTACTACAATAGCTATCTTTTATTTTTCTATTGCACCTAGATCTAGCTATCATTCTTAATTCTAAAACGCAGTTCCCTAGGTATTTGTTATTAGAAATATCTGCATATTTTTTAAATATCTGAGTATAAGAAGAAATTAGTACTTATATATATATGTAGACATTAGGCAATATTTCTTTTATTTGTTCCTGGAAAAATGTGACTTTTAGATTTAGGTTATTTTCTAGTATTTATAAACAACGAGTCAACCAGTGTCTGTTTCCCCATTACTTAAGTTTTATTTTTTAGGTTGGGTGTGAACAAGAATTTATTTTGTTATGATTTTGTTCTGTTTGTTTCATTCTGATATTATAGTCTACAAATAAATATGACCTCAAAAGTTCAGTTTTTTGCTTTACTTCAAGCACTTACCTACCTACTTTAAAAAAAATAAAAAAACATGATCCAAAATGCATTAAGGGGCGCCAAAATCCTTTTTTACACACAAGGGCCTCACGGGGGCCTGTTATCAGTCGTAAATCAATTTCAATTAAAAACTAATGCAACTTCAGCCCTCTTTTCAGTTTGAATTTGGGAGGCTTTTACTTGGTAAAATTTCATTATCAATAATAAAAAACAAGTACTGTGTTTTAAGGAATTTTACTTAATAATGGCGATTCGTAACGCGTTTCACTACACCGTAGCTTCTTCAGACGAATGAATAGACAGAAAAATATAAATGAGAATATAACTATAAATGTTCCTGAGTAATTAAAAGCTTATTGGGTTGCTTCTTCTTAAGTGGTTATTTATGACAGGTATATCCAATAAAATTAAGGAATAGATTGCTCCCCGAAAAGATTCAATAGAGGTGAAGGGCTTAAATCGACTTGTTCATTGATGAGTCTACCTGAGTGTTTGTATTTATTGATTTCTAAAGTTTCCCAAAGATCTACCTTCCAATATTTATTATCTGTATGCAAAATTTCAAACTGTGGGTCGAAAGAATGATTATTTTCTAAGAGATGATTGGCGTAATTTGAATCTGCTTTTTATTTGAAAAACTGCGTTTATGTTCCGATATTCTAATATTAAAATTTCTATGTGTTCTACCAATGTAGAAATTATCACAGTCATTGCAATTCAATCGATAAACACCTGATTTATTGTTTTTACCTGGTTTGGTTTTATTATTTTTTATATATTTGCCTAAATTATTATTAGTTTGGAAAGCTATGTTGAAATTATTGCTACTTAAGAATGATTTCAGTTTCTCACTTGTAATGCCAACGTAGGTTAAGGTGTTGAATTTTGTTTCAATTTATCGACAGGGTAAACTTCATTTAATGCGATTCTACTTGGTTTTTATTTAAAATATTATTTATTTGTTTGGGATTGTAACCATCATTTTTGGCTATTTGTTTAATCAAATTTAGTTCTTTGTTGAGATTTTCTGGTGATAACGGGATGTTAATCAATCTATGAATAAAACTATTGAATGCTGACATTTTATGTTGATACGGATGACACGACGAGTTATGTATTATAATATCTGTATGTGACGGCTTATGGTAAATTGCGAAAAGATGTTTTCCATTTTCATTCGAAATTGTTACGTCTAAGAAATTTATCGAATTATTGCTTTCTATTTCGGTTGTGAATGCAATTTTTGGATGTAATGAATTTATATGATTTTCGAAAATTTCGAAAAACTGGCTATCTGTTACTGTGAAGCAAATAATGATATCGTCTACATAGCGATACCAGTATAAACAATATTTACTGAGTGGATGATTATGAATTAATTTCTCTAAGTTATTCATGAATATTTCTGCTAACAAAGGATTTAACGGATTGCCCATAATCAAGCCGTCTTCAATAGTATAATATTTGTTATTGAAATGGAAATAATTTTGATCTAAACAAATTTGTAATAATGAAAGAATATCTGATTTAATATTAATGATAGTATTGACATGATTTTTTCTAATAATTCTTCAACTAAGTAATACGTATCTTTCGGAGGAATGTTGGGAAATAGATTCTTAACATCGAAGAAATGAGTTTGGAATTAGGTGGTATAGTGGTATCTTTGATATTGGCAATAAGTTCGTATGAATTTTTGACCGAAAATATAGATTTAAAATTGCAATGTTTTATGCGTTACGAATCGCAATTATTAAGTAAAATTCCTTGAAACACAGTACTTGTTTTTTACTCTTTTCAGTTGTTTTCTGAAGACTAGTTAGCACGTGCCAGCAAATAAATCCCAAAATGCTTAATTCCTAATAAAGTAATTCAATCAAAACGACATTGTCTGAATTATTTTGATTTATCACCCTCCGAATTGCACATCAGAGAAATACACTAGCGAAGACATCCGTCGTCACTATCGTCGTCGAAATTTCAATTTAATTGCATCAAAGCTCAAACGTAAAATCATTAATTTGCTACAAATTATCTCCATAGCCAACGTTGATGTGAATCCAATGAAATTGTTTATGTGAATATTGCCTTCGGAGTAAATTAGTTGGCAACGTTTTCATTCTGTAACTTCTATCTGGATCGACTTATTCCTGCACGTGTGTTCATCCGATATTCTGTTTGAGATCAATTTGAAAAGCTGCCGGTTTCAATTTTGTACAAGACGCATCCAGAGTTTCATATGAGATTATAATGCACGTGCCTAGTACATCACTTCGTAAGTTAGTGGAGTTATCTACAACTTTTGGATGAATTTCGACATCATTGGGGTATTAAAAAAAATGAACTGAATGAATAGAGGAAAAAACATTTCTCCTCGACAATCACTCAATGTAATGATTCTCAAATCTTTTTTAATAATGGAATTTAAACATTCTCACTCTTGAGTTTGAATATTTATCCCTAAATACTTGACTTTTATGTGTTTTTCATGTATTTTCATTCTATAACTAGGGCAGACCGAAGCGAATCGGATCGATTTTTCTTTGAGAGTATGAAAATACTCACGTTTAATTTACGTAAATTTTATTCAGATATTGGTAATGAGTAACATTCCAGCCACACACTAAACATTTGAAGAATTATGTTCTTCATAAATTAAAATATTAAATAAAAACTTAAGAGAAAGAAATATCCGAATCGTATCAATTCTCGCAGCGAATGGGATCGTACATAATATAATATAAAATTGAAATTTTCAGTGAAAAGACTTTAAGCTTTAGAATCGTTAACGAAATATAGATAATGAATAATGAGATCAATTTCAATTATAAGCACATGAATCACATATTTATCACATTTCAAGTGGCAACATTTTTCGCATGCCAGGCACTGAATCCAATATTCTGTTAGTGGATAAACGAATTATTCTGAGCAGTATATGCAATATTAATCTGGTAGGCAAATGAAACGCTGCTTTATTCCAGCCGTACTTTTATTCTTCTTTTCGTCACATTTTCTTTGTTACCAGTCTTCTTCTCTTTTTCCACAGGTTATTTGTCAGTCACAAGTATTTTCTTGACCAGCAGAAAGAGAAAGATGAGGCTTATAAAAACTAGTTTAGCACAAAGAACGCACAGGACAAATCAATTAGCCCATAAGGAGGAACTCGCTAAGTTTAAAAATATGATCAACAAAAACAAAAATGAAACATGGGACATGAAATGCTCTGAGATAGACTGTTAAATTGGGGGCTCCAAATCACAATAAATAAAATCAATATACAGCCCATACAATTAGAAGAATGTAAGCAACACTATTCAAAAGAACTAAAAGAAAACAGAAAAGAATACCTCACAAACTTACCGAGGCATTATAAAGTGGAAGGACCATACATTGAACTAGACAGCGCCATGATAGAACAAGCCATTACACCAATGAAAAATAGAAGAGCGTCTGGACCAGAGGGTATACATGCGGAATTGTTAAAAACAGAACGGAAAAACTAATAAACTACTTGAAAGAACTTTTTCTAGATTAATTAATGGCGACAAAATGCCATATATTTGGAAGGAAGCGTGGATTACACCAATTCATAAGAAAGGAAACCGACAAAGTTGCTCTAATTATAGATGTATCTCGGTCACAAGTACCTTAAGCCGACTGTACGGGAAAATATTACGTAACATCTTAGAGGGAGAATTTGGACCATGTGAAATAGAGCAGCAAGTCGGGTTTCGAGCTGGTCGCTCTGGCATCGACCACATTTACTGTTCGTTGACTTAACAAAAGCATATGACACGCTGCCTGTACAAAAGCTATGACAAGTATTAGAAAGATCTCCAATAAATAACACTCTCATCAAAGCGATGAAACAATGCTATCATCAAGCAACATCTAGAATTAAACTGGGTACTAGAATCGCACAACCTTTCGAAGTTACAAAAGGCTTAAGACAGGGATGTTGCCTTTCCCAACATTGTTTAAAATATTGCTTAATGAAGCCCCTCAAACAATGGAGAAGATTTTGCAGAGGAATGGGACTGATCTTAAACGAAGACTCGCTGTACACCCTACATTTTGCAGATGATCAAATGGTCATTGCACAGGGCAAAGACGACTTACAATACATGACCCGAAAATTATTCCAGGAATACAGGAACTGGGGACTAACTGTAAATCTAAACAAAACTGAATATCTTTGTATAGGAGGAAATAAAGAAGACTTACAACTGGAAGGGGGTAAATAGATAGAGGCATGCGAGGAATATATTTATTTGGGGACAAAGACTAATAACAACGGGCGCACAGAACAGGAAATAAGAGAAAGAATAATTAGAGGAATTAAAGTTATAGGGTGCCTAAATTCAATACTATGGTCGAAGAACATATCGAAGGAAAGAGAAGATCTTCTGTATAGCTCCATATTTCAGAGTATTGTACTGTTTGGGTGTGAAACATGGCAACTGAATAAGAAATTAGAACAAAGATTACTTGCGCTAGAAATTGATTTTTGGCGAAGAGCTGCAGAAAATGAAGACTCGAAAGAATAAATAACACCAGGATAAGAGAAATGATGAGCGTGAATACGACAATAATAGATGAAGTTGAAAGGAGGAAACTAATATGGTACGGTTATGTAAAACGTATGACCGACGTACGCATTCCCAAAGAAACTTTGAAATGGACACCAACACAGAGACGGAAAAGAGGAAGACCAAAAACAACATGGATAGCAGGAAGAAGAAAAGCTATGTTAGAGAGAAATCTACAACCGGGAGACTGGTAAAATAGAAGAGGCTGGAAGTTGGGGACAGGAAGGCGGAAGACGCTATAGCACCGGTTATATATATATATATATATATATATATATATATATATATATATATATATATATATATATATATATATATATATATATATATATATATATATATATTAAATTTTAAATTTTCAGGAAATATCTATGATTTTATGTGTTACGGGTTTCATTCCGTTGTCCATTTTGATATTGACGTTTCGACAAGTTGTTCCTTTTTTTCTCAGAAAATTTTTTCCTTTAGAAAACCAGGCAGTTTACTCTATACCATGCGGAGATTGTTACGAAATATACATCGGCCAAACTAATAGACGAATAAAATAAAAAAATGGAGGAACATAAAAGAGCACTCAAAAATAAATTCACTCATCCGCCATTTATCTACATAAATTTCATACAGGGCATACAATAAATTTCGATAACTCAAAACAAATCAGCACCACACAACAACTTAAGAAACGTCTTATCAGAGAAGCAGTGGAAATTGAAAAAGGAGGAACAATGAACAAAAGAGACGAAACCCTCAACCTATCGAAGGCTTGGAAGATTATTTTACCACCTAGGAAACCGCCATCATCAACAGATAATAATGAAAGCATCCCCACCACCAGGTCTACCGACGTCCATTACGACGACACAAAAGGTGAACCACCAACTAACCGCTATCAGTTACGCTCGAGACATCATCTACCGAACGCCTGAAGATGACAAGGGACAGCTTGTCGAAACGTCGCCAAATTACGGAATAAAACCTGTAACACATCAAATCATATATATATATATATATATATATATATATATATATATATATATATATATATATATATATATATATATATATATATATATATATATATATATATATTTAGAATTATTTGGGTTATTATGGGTAAAACCGTAACCAACTTCCCAGAAACGTTTTATAGTACATAGCAAATGTTGGAACACAGGTTGAAATATCTGGTTTTATCATCATTGTACCTTACTAGGTACATTTTATTACCTGTAGGGATCAACTTTCACTAAATATCCTATGTAAAATTATGAGAATATTTCAGTTACCATTCATTCATCTACTAGCACCCTTCAGGTCAACATCACAATATAATATACAGTTAACCAAAGCACAGTTGTGAAATCAGTTTGTAAAGTGTTAGTTAAATATATATATTTAGTTGACATCTAGTTTAATTCATCTGAATTTAAACTCAACGTGGTCAAACCTGGCCATTCCCGAATACTCTAACATTGGTCCTTCGAGCCGGATAAACGAATCCGGACAATATCAAATACATCAGCGGAATTAGTGCCACATACTCGGAAGCGAATCGTTCCAGCCATCCAGCGCAGGCGAATCCACGAAGTTATTGGTGAGTTCCCATAATCTATCCTTGAATATTACCTATCTTTTCTTGCAAATTATTTGAGTTAAAACTGTTTCGTCATGGAGAACTGTGGTGAAAGACTTAATCTTTTAAAAAAGCGGTTAGCGGTAGTTCGATTCCAGTTTCAATCATTTGAAAATTTTGTAAACCAAATCTCAAGCGAGAACCATTCAATCACCTTACTTGAATTAAAATATCAAAATGCCCTAGAATTAAATAATAAATTTGAGGACATTCAATCGGAGATTGAAGATTTAATTCCTATTGTAGAATTAGGAGATCACTTAAAGATTCGAGATGATTTCACAAATTCATATATTAAATGTATTGCGTTAGTAAAAGATCGAATAGAAAATAAATCAAATCATAAAGGAAATATCGGCAAATCCAAGTCACCAATGTATAACATTAAATTACCAGACATTAAGTTACCAACTTTCAATGAACGGTATACAGACTGGACAAGTTTTCATGACGCATTTCAGTCAATAGTCAATTCTAATCCTTTATTATCCGATGTAGATAAATTTCAGTATTTGAAAGCTTCTTTGGTAGGAGACGCTGCAAAGGTTATACAAACCATTTCTATTTCGGAAGCAAATTATCCTTTAGCCTGGCAACGATTGATAGATCGATATGAAGACAAAGAAGCGATCATACTTAAACATTTATCTTCATTATTCGAACTTAAAATTCCTTCGAAATGTACTGCTGCATTATTAAGGCAGTTTGCAGATGATATCTCAAATCACCTCGATGGAATTAAATCGGCCAAATCTCCTGATGCAAATTTAGAAGATATAATCTTACTTTTTATTTTTCTGGTAAACTCGACAATTTCAGTAAACGTGAATGGGAACGCGAAAAACTAAGCAAATCGAAAACATCAATTGATGATTTTTCAACATTCCTAATAAATCGGTCAAAATTACTGGAAAGAACGGAAAAGTTGAGTCAAACGCATCAACTCAACAATCGAATTCATATAAAAATAAAATAGTGAATCATGTTAATCATCCACCCGCCAAACCAATGTCATCTACCAAACACGTGTCTTGCCCATTCTGTAAGCAAACGCATTTAATTTATACATGTCCATCGTTTTTGAAAACGACTGTGAAGGAACGACACAATTTTGTTGAGCGTACACGACGGTGTACCAATTGTTTAAGGGCGAATCATTCCCTTGCAAATTGCAAGTCGTCCTCGTGTAGACAATGCACAGAACGTCATCATACACTGTTGCACTTCGAAACCAATGAGATCCCAGAAAATACCGTATCAGTAACAACGGATGAATTGATTCTTTCAACAAGTAATTTTTGTAACACAAAACTACTCAAATTTTATTAGCAACTGCGCTTGTGGAAGTACACGATGACAGTGACAATTGGCATGAATGTCGTGCGCTACTGGATTCGGGATCCCAATGTAATTTAGTTACTGCAGTTACTCCATATTGAACTTGTCAGTGATCTTACCACAGATGCCTTCTTAGCTGCTCTCAAGCGATTCATTGCACTCCGCGGAAACGTAAGTGATCTTTATTCGGACAATGGGTTGAATTTTGTAGGAGCAAATAACAAACTCATTAATCTTAAACATCTCTTTCTCAAAGAAATTTCTGGTCATATCATAGAAAGGAATTATCTGAAAAGGGCATTCAATGGCATTTCATACTTCCTCGTGCTCCCCATTTTGGGGGACTGTGGGAAGCATCAATAAAATTCATTAAATATCACTTGAAACGTGTTTTGGCAAACGCCAGTTTATACTTCGAACAGTTTCACACAGATTCAACTCAAATAGAAGCATCCTCAATTCCCGTCCGATAACTCCCTGTCCGAAGATCCAAACGATCCAACATTCCTCACACCTGGCCATTTCCTTATTGGGGACTCTCTCACCTCGTATCCTGAACCGAATCTGACAGATATTCAAGAAAACCGTCTATCTGTGTGGCAGAGGATAGAATCACTGAGACAACATTTTTGGAAACCATGGAGCAAAGACCATCTCCATCAAGTACAACAACGAAATAAGTGGAAATGGTCTAAGGGACATGAACCAGCCATTGGACAATTGGCACTCATAAGAGAAGATAACGTTCCTCCACTAAAGTGGCCAACTGGAAATAAAACGAGGAAAAAATGGGATAGTGCGGGTAGTGAAGTTAAAAACGAAAAGTGGGCAACTTACTAGAGCAGTGTCGCCATTAAGTTTGTTTCCTAGAGGCATTGATGAACAAAACTCTTTCCAAAACTATATAAATCCTTTAGTACTTAAGTGAACCCAAGTGTCATAAACTTTATTACCTTTTAGATTCATTCTCCTCATTATTTTATCTGTAATTTATTGCATAATATTTAGTTGTACTATTTTGAAAGCTGCTCTTTCAAAAGGCGGGAGCATGTTTAGAATTATTTGGGTTATTATGGGTAAAACCGTAACCAACTTCCCAGAAACGTTTTATAGTACCTAGCAAATGTTGGAACACAGGTTGAAATATCTGGTTTTATCATCATTGTACCTTACTAGGTACATTTTATTACCTGTAGGATCAACTTTCACTAAATATCCTATGTAAAATTATGAGAATATTTCAGTTACCATTCATTCATCTACTAGCACCCTTGAGGTCGACATCACAATATAATATACAGTTAACCTATAGCACAGTTGTGAAATCAGTTTGTAAAGTGTTATTTAAATATATATATTTAGTTGACATCTAGTTTAATTCATCTGAATTTAAACTCAACGTGGTCAAACCTGGCCATTCCCGAATACTCTAATATATATATATATATATATATATATATATATATATATATATATATATATATATATATATATATATATATATATATATATATATATATATATATATATATATATATATATATATATATATATATATATTTCGTCGGTCATACGTTCTACATGACCGTACCATAGTATTTTCTTAGCATCTTTTTCGATAAGATTAATTGTATTTTCGGGTGATGTTGTATGCAACTTTGGTTTCGTTGTTTTACGGCCCTTCTTATTTGCAGATGGCGGTGTCTTAATAGACGATGGGAGAATTGCTTCAATAACTTCAGTAGCGTTCGGTTATTGGGTTGTATCTGATTGTTGTAAAATAAGGGATGCCAACGGCTTTGCATCTTTGGTTTTAAGGCTGTGCTGATTCGGTACCTGTGAATTTGTTTTTGATTCTATTTGTTGTGTATTCACATGCTAACTAATATATATATATATATATATATATATATATATATATATAGACTACCCAATTTGTCTAATTTTTTCTTCAATTTTGGATAAAACTACAAGCTACCAATATATAAATTAGTGTGCATTACAACCGATGTAGCACCAGCAATGACTGGAAACAAAAACGGTTTTGTGGCATTGTGTCGAGCTTATTAAGATTTGCCTTCATTTATTTATTCCATTGCATTCCTAGAAAGGTTTCAAGAATTATTGTCCGAAATAACTGCTTTTCTAGACGAAAGAGGTGATGACACTCAGATGTAGATGAACGAAAATGGCTGACTGATGTGGCATTTTGACTGACATCACAATAATAATAATAATTTCTTTATTTCAATCACTCTACAGCATACGTATCAATAATATTCTAGTATGTTTACATAGAATATGGAACAACTAATACAATGAAACAAAGACGTAAAATTGAACTTAATATTATTCTTTATACCTAATTAAGCAATAGAAAACCATTGAAGGTAGCCCTTGTGCATGGTTTTATATGCGGTAAGTATTTAACAAAGAAGCCTTAGTAAGAGAAATACAAAAGAAAAATTCGACCAATACAGAACACGAAAAAGAAAAATAACCATTCCCAGTAAAAACAATACAATTTTTTTGTAGGCGGTTGGTTTTGATTGATCTATCTGATTGGAGCATTTTTAATGTCGACCATAGATAAAATCAATGAGCGTGGATTCGATAGTAGCCACTTTTAACTTTTTCTTGAACAAATTTATAGAGACTAAATTTCTTAACTTTAAAGGTAGCATATTAAAGCTCTGGGCGCCAGAAATGTGAAACATCTCTGACCCACTGTTTTAGCCATTCTAGGAAGCAAATAACTTCCTGTTGCATATCGGGTCCGAAAACCATGAGAAATTAAATGATCCTCACTTTTATTGCTTACAAAATACACAAGCATTCTACTACAAAAAAGCTGCCTCAAATCCAGTAGCTCAGCTTCATGAAAATGCACAATGCACTTGAATACCATTAATTTGGAGCTTTAAGGTAAAGGAACAACTATTATTGAGAAGATTAGCGCAGTAAACGCATTCAAAAGTAAATTGCAACTTATGATAGATCAACTGAAAAGAAAGGATCTGAAATATTTCCCGTCTCTGAAATCAAGGATTCCTCAGTTGAATTATGATACGTATGAGGCTGAATTATCAAATATTTTGGGACAATTCGAAATGCGTTTTTATGATTGCAGTAAATTGGCAAATATAGAATAATTTTTGAGTTATCCTTTTTCATGTAAAAACATTGAGGAATTAACTACTGAAATAGCAAGTCAGTTCAATATGAACTCTTAATCTGTTGAAAATGAGTTGGTGCAGATTATATCAGATATACATCTCAAAGCTACAGCATCTGATACACATTTCTGGTGTATTTATATCTGAAGATAAATATTCGAATCTAAGGCGAATCCCCCTTAAACTGACGGCAATGTTTGGGGCAACTTACTTGCGCGAGTCTGCATTTTCTGAAATAAAGATAATGAAGTCAAAATATCGCAATCGACTAATTGAGGATCATATGTCATCATGCTTGCGATTAGTTAGTTAGTTTAGTGGTTACGTACCATCCTATGTAAAGTATACTGAGGACATGCAATGCCACGTTTCAACATCCAAAGTCACTCCTTAGTTAAGTTTAACACCATATGTAACTCTTTTTTGACAACCAATAAACTCGCAATTTTGAATAACTATGAGTTTTCTCATTGATACTATAGAGACGAACATAAGTAAACCTTACCTTTCCCTGACTAAAATAATATATATTGTGCGGAAAGCTAATATCTATAAATGCTACGGTACCCCCTACTTAGGTAGGTAGGTCGGTAGGGTGTATCGTGTATGTACGACAACCCTGCATCACACATAATTGCAGCCTCTCAGAGTCGATCGTAAGTAGTCTAAAATATTGTGGTAGGTCGCCAACAGTTCAAGTTTGAGCTCCCCTGATCTATCTGTCGACTATGAAACGAAGGGGAAGAAACAGCCTATCACAATAAAAACGAATGTGTGACTTAGCCTCAGGAGAACTGAGTAGAAGGGACCTTATGAATGGGATTAGAAACCTCGTTAAAGAGATAAACCTATAATAATAATCTTTATTCAGAAATAATAATGATAACAAAAATTGCACGAATAATTCAATAACAATGACATGAGTTATTGAATAATAATCATGAATAAAAAAATCAGTGCTCGATTTTACAATTAGTATACTCAAGTATTTCACATATTGGCCATAAAAGGAAAATTCCTTGAGCATGGCCATTGAGTGTGCGTACTAAGTAACATATTATAAACATAAACAAACGTTTAACAAAAAGTAGATCGATTATCCAAAAATCAAGTTATTTTAAGCTCACATTTATATTTTAGTTGACAGATTTAAGACATACAAGATCAGTAATATGAGAACGAGGTTTAGCTAAAATCCACTCCTTTACTCTTTTGCTGAACATTGATATATGCGTTATGTATTTCAGTTTTGTGGTAAGCGAATTGAATAGACGTGGGGCGAGATATATAAAGCTCCTTAAGCCTAATGATTTTCTTATTTTGGGTATATCATAGCAAGAAGTGTCATTATATCAGGTACCATACCTGTGGGAGACCATTTTTTCACTATTTTTATGCTTATAATGGAAAACAAGAATTCTGTGGCAGAAGTTATGCCTCAGATCCAAAAGATGTGCTTTGTGATACAATTTATCGGAGGGGTTAGTCATCTCCCTGCTCATTATAATCTTAATAAAACGCTTCTGCAGCATCTCTAACTTTTTCAGATGACCTTTCTCCATTCCACTCCAGACCAGTATTCCATAAGTCATTATGGACTGCACCAGAGCGAAGATAACCCTCATTACAGAAACCCCTACAGACCATAAAAAGAGGAAGCAAAGAACGTAGTTTTCCGGTTAGCAGCCTGCAGATTTCAACGAGTATGGGGGTCTAAAATTATCCCTAGGTACTTCATTTTCAGTGTCCGATTAATTATTACCGTTACGTTTTGTCTTATTATCTCGAGCTCCATGAATTCTGGGAGACCCGATGAATAGTAAGAAAAAGGAGTAAAGCAGGTCTTCTCCCGATTGTGAGTAGCTTCGTACCAAAAAAATCTAATATTATTCCAAAATCTTTTTTGTTTTCTTTTTCTCCCATGAATCAACCTTGTAGAATAGAGCGGTGTCGTCCGCAAAAGACACCACTTCTCGACAGGTAGGTAAATAGAACAAACCGTTGATGAATATATAGAAGAGTATGGGACCCAAGACAGTCCCTTGGAGTACTCCACATCGCACAATTTCCCATGAGCTTTCAACACCGTCCAACACCACTATCACCTCTCTGTTACTTAGATAGTTTCCAGTAATATGATTTTCTTCTAAATCCGACTTTCCTATACATTCAAGCATGAGGGTCAACGAAGGAGCACAATAAGGAGTAGAACGACTGCTGTGATATCGAAGAAGAATTGTTACAAGTCGCCTTGGTTTCCCCTAACTTTACCTAAAAGGTATCATGATATTCACTGTTAGGCTGTACAAACTTCACCGGGTCACCTGGTTCAATATAAAAACGTAAGTCTCGTTTTAATCACTACGAAATATTCAAGATTAAATGTTACGATACTCATAAAGATTCCTATGGTCCACATGTAAAACGGCATCTGCAGATGATACAAACTGAGACGACTTCTCGAAAAATAAATATTTTCAAATTGTTTTCTTGTTATATACTGTCTTACAATTCTATGTACAAATCCATGTGCATTCAGGTTCAAAGTTTGCCTGTTCACTTCTGCCGCGATGGGATAACCTGGAAGAGATACCATCGCAAACATGATGATGATTCCTGAAGTATCGAGTTTTTTCAGCAACCATTTTCCATCCTCATCGACATACTGGTGTGACATAAAAAAAATTTTCGAATCCAATTTTAAAACAGCCATGTCTCTTGAGAAAGCCGTTCGGTTAACACACGAATAACCTCTGTCGCATTCTTCGAAATTTTCCTTTAAGTATCCTGAAAACTTGCTATCGTGATCATAAAAGGGCAACCAAAGCTTCACTATTCCCATTTTGAGGTTATGTGCCATTACATCATCTAAGGTATCAATGTTATCTATATAGTTTATACCAGTTAAGAAATATGCGAAGTTACATTTGTATATAACGTTCATCACAAAACTTCCAAATATCACCATAAGAAATACGATTGTTTCTGTGAGATATTTAAATTTATGGTTGATACCTTGTTCAAAAAATAGGTTGTAGAGAATAACTATCTTGCTAGTCAGGTGATTTTGTTCCTCTTCCAGAATAATCGTCACGAGCTGCCAAAATAAAAGCATTAGACCCCAGCTGATAATCCAAGGGCACCAAACATTAGCAGACAAAAGTTCGTACACGAATTTCCATCTCGGCATCTTTTTCGAATTAGGAACAAACCAAGATAAAGCGTCTGTTGTTAATGGATGTGTTACATCAAATAACCATTCGAGCTGCCCAAGGGCTATGTTCATAAAGAAATCGCATGTTTTATTTTTTATAAACATGCGTATGCGGTTTCTGTTCTCTACTTTCGAATTCTCAAATTTCATTTCTTTATGTTTGAAGGTAGCTTTTATGCCCATATGTTGAAATATCAGTGCGTAACTGTCGATATAACTTCCTCTTCGATTAAATGTTTCATCTAACGTGATTGGTTCGTCGAAAACGTAACATACATTCAGTGAAGACACCATCCAATTTTTAGATTTTCTCAAGGATATCCATTGGTTGATACTGCTCAATCTGTCAGCGTCAGTGCAAGATACCAAGCGAATAAGTTTTGCTCTAGTAAAAAGTTCTTCAGCTTCGAATACATAGATTTCTCCTGTTCCAGAGTGTAAGATAAATGCATTTAACACGCGATACGTCCGCAATATATCAATCATGGTAAAGGAAATAAATTCAAGTGTCAACACAAATATAGCTGATGACGTCAGATAAGAACGGAATGACAAAGACTCGAACAGCTCTTCTATTACACTTTCTGGGCAACTAATAATATAAAATGCGAATTTATTCTTGGTTTCAGCTTCAGAACCTTCAAAATCCCCCTTGCAATCAATTCGAGTTACAGGTGAGGATACGACAACTTCTGTGTTAACTAAAACCACATCCATCAAAGGTCTATTACAGTTTGCTACAACTTTCAAACATTGCATTAGTTGCAGATTCTGTAAAAAAGAAATAGGTAACATTACCTCTAAATATTCTGCTTTTCAAACAAAGAGACGTTTCATTACTAGTACACCTCGAAACGATTCGATATGAACAATGTTCGAAAGTTCAACTACTGTTGTTTATTGAAAACACTTATAATTTTAACTGAAAATCTAGATGATAGATAATAACGAGCTTAATCACGTATTGTATGAAAAGACTACATGGAAATTTTGTGTTACTCAGCACGCAAAAAATTCATTAGAAATTCGTTAAGTATGCAAATGTGTTTTTATCATTCAGTATAATGTAGACATATTTCACTTTTATCCAAACATAGATTACCTGTGGTTGTTATCTGTTAAATTTTTTCCCACATGAATTATCGAATGATCGAATTATTCTGTTTAGACAAAAAATTTGAATTTTTCAACTCAAAACCGTGGAAAAGTAAATGTTTGGGTAGCAATTTTGGTTGACGGAAACTTCTCGCGATATGCTGAAAAACGCGATTGATCCTTGAATAATAATTTCAGTCACTTACTACAATAGCAAGTAGTTTACTTAGTATTAATGATTTTATCATGGATTTATGTTTCCCCTCCTGGTAACTGTTACACTATGATGTTCATAGATGTCACTAACAATCGATTATCATAAAAGGAGAAGGGATGCTATCACGGTTGAAGATTTATCGAATCCTTTTGAGGAAGAAGAGTTCAAATCTGCAATGAAATCTACTAAAGTTCGTAAAGCTCCAGGATTGGATGGCATTTTCCCTGAATTTTTTAAACATCTAGGAAATAACGCTAAAAAGTGGTTACTATCCTTTTACAATGACATACTCAGCTCAGGTAGTATTCCCGTTGAATTTAGAAAGGCTAAAGTTATTGCCATTCTCGAACCAGGGAAAAATCCAGAACTTCCTAGTAGTTGTCGACCTATCAGCTTACTTTCTGTTTCTTTCAAAATTTTAGAAAAACTTCTTTATCAGAGGTTAGAACCAATTATTGACAGAGCTCTGTCCACTTCTCAGGGAGGTTTTAGAAAAAACTGGAATTGTTCTGATCAGGTTTTAGGTTTATCCACTTTCATCGAGACAGGATTTCAGGGTAAACTTGAAATAGGCGCTGTATTTGTAGATCTCTCTTCGGCATATGACTCAGTTTGGAAGGATGGTTTAGTTTATAAGCTCTTCGAAGTAGTTCAATGTGGAAAAATTGTGAAGTTGATTGAAAATAAGTTATCTGTTGGGCTGAAGGACTTTGGTCGATGGCCTCTTGATATTATTATCAATAAAGAACAGTTATTATTATTATTATTAAGTTATCTGATAGAAGACTTCGAGTTTTTATCGGTGAGAAAAGCCGTAGATTTCATACTCTAAATGATGGCCTACCTCAGAAATCTGTTCTTGCAACTCTCCTCTTCAATTTATATATAATTTATATATCCGACATCCCTGAAACTTCCTCTACAAAATTTATTCTTGCAGATGATATTGCTTTGGTTTTTTGACACTATGACTTCGAAACGATTGAGCAAACACTGACTTCTGATTTAGAAATTCTGACATTTTCTTCAAAAAATGGCGTTTATGTCCAAATCATTCGAAAACTGAGGTTTCTTGTTTTCATCTGAATAACCATGACAAGGCAACTAAGAGTATCCTTCAATCAATCACTATTAACTCGTAATTTCACTCCAACATATCTTAGTGTAAAGCTTGATCGTTCTTTGACTTTCAAATTTCATATTGATGAATTATGTCAGAAGTTGAAAACAAGAAACAATATACCACATAAACTAGCTGGATCTAATTGGGGCGCCAGAGTCTCTACTTTGCGAACTACTGATTTAGCTTTAGTATATTCAGCAGAAGAATTTTGCTGTCAGGTGTGGATGAATAGTGTTCATGTCGATAAGATTGACTCTCAGTTGAACTGTTCTATGAGAGTTTTAAGTGGATCTATAAGTTCAACTGCTACTCCATGGCTTCCGGTTTTTTGTAATACAGTTCCTTCCCATATTCGCAGGAAATTAGCTCTTACATCGTCTTGGGATCTTACATTTCCGGAAGTTTTTTCGATAATACACGATCTTCAAAATTCACCTAACCTGAGATTGAAATCTAGGAAACCTATTTGGTCGATTGACTTTTTGCGTACACGGGTGAAGGCTGTTGATCTTTGGAAAACTGAACGGCAGGAAGTTGATGTTGTCAATAAAGTTCTCATAGAGGATCCTTCCAAAAGGGTTGCAGGTTTCGATATAAGTAGGAAAAATTCGTGTACATTAAATCGTCTCAGGACAGGACATGGTCGTAATAATAGTATGTTGTTCAAATGGAATACTGTAGAAAGTCCGGCATGTGAATGTGGCGCAGCTGAAGAAACAATAAGACATTTAGTCCTAGATTGTCGTATTTACCATTTAACGGGTGGTTTTCAAGAAATTCATTCCGTTTCAGATAATTTCATTAACTAGGTAGAGAACTTTAAGTCTATTTAGGAAATTTGTTCTTGGATCTTGAGGTGATTATGGGCTACATCCCCGAATGGTGTATGAGATGTTCCCAGCATTAATCAAGTTCTTGCATAAGGATAGGACTGCTCCCCCTTAGTACTTTTTTTTCCCATGATATATGTTGATAAGGAACGGGCTACACCCACGTAGGGCTTAATTCCCAAAAGGTGTATGAGATGTTCTCTGTTGAAAAACAGAGGAGCATTAGTTAAGTTCTTAGATTCAAATGAGTTTAGACATATAAGAGTATAGTTAGGTATGTTTTGATGAAATATTTTTCTGCTGGTTTTTTTTCCATTGTTACAGATTTTTCCTGTCCCACTACACAACATAAACAGACAAGCTATTGCTATTGCTATGTAAAATCTTTTCTTTAATTCAAGTGTGTTCAGACATTTAGAACCAGGTATGATTGTTGAAATATTTTTCTGCTGGTTTTCTTTTTCCATTGTTACAGATTCCTGTCCCAAACCCCCTTCCTTTCACCCTTATTTTCGGCTGGAAATTATGGAGTACAAGATGAGAATTCAAGCTGCTAAGAAGAAAAATCTTTGGTACTCCTTATGTACACACGACACTAACACAACATAAACAGACAAGCTATTGCTAGTGCAATAGCGACAGGGAAACGAGTTTTTACCTCAGGTTTTTCCATTGGTTTATTGAATCATATACAAGATAGTATGGTTCCCTGTTATATTTCCTGAGCTCACACTTGTATTTTTTTTCGGACACATCAAAATTATTATAGATATAAGCATTTATTGTAAATATAATTATTCAAATTTTGTAAATCCTCTCTCTTCAAAAAAAAAATATATATATATATATATATATATATATATATATATATATATATATATATATATATATATATATATATATATATATATATGACGCCCCCAAGTATTTAAAATATTCATCTGCTTCTAATTCATAATCCCATATATTTAGTTTCGGTTTCGGGTTTCTACTATTTTTACAAGTCTTAGTATTTTACTCTTGTTTTCGATTATGTTCAATCCCAATTTTCTTCCTTTGTCCAGTATGATATCTTGCACTAGTTCTCTTTTCTTCGCTATTAAAACAACGTCGTCTGCGTATGTTATAATTTGTTTTCCCCCCCGTCCTCAGAATACCTATGTTTCTTAGCACATTGTCGACTGCTAGGTTGAACAGTGTAGATGGCGTTACGTCTCCTTGTCTGAGTCCTTTGTCAAATATGAACTCTCCTGTTTCTCCTATTTGGGTTATCGCTTTGGCTTTGGTTTTCAATGTCATCCAGATCAATCCTCTTAATTTCGAGTTTATTCTAAGTCTTCTACGACTGCCATGAGTTCTGGTCTTTTTACTGAGTCAAATGCTTGCATTAAGGCGATAAACAGTACGTCGAGATTTATTCAATGCTCAAGAACCTTCTTCATTATCTGCTTTAATGTATAAATTGCGTCTGTTGTTGGCCTGCCGTTGATCAACTCGCTTTGGTATTGTTCTACTCTTGTTTTTGATTCTTTGGCTAGACGTTTCTGGATAGTCGATAATAGAATTTTGTATGCGGTGTTAAGTAATTTTACTCTACTATGGTTTCGACACGTCCCTTGGTCTCCATTTTTGTGTATTGTGACTATTTGCCCATTTTCTATTCCTCTGGCATACGCTCCTCTCTCCAAATTGTTTGCACTAGTTTGCATAGGTATTTTCTTAAGGCCTCTCCTCCATATTTAAATAGTCCCATATCTATTTGGTCACTTCCAGGTGCTTTCCAGTTTCGACCTCTGTTTATGTACCTTTCTATTCCCTCTAATCCTGGTTCTTCAAGCATCGCCTCTCCCTCTTTCTCAGTTATGTAAAATCAAGGTTTCGTCTCAGTTTCCATAAGAAGTTCTTTGAAATAATTCTTCCATACCTCTTCATAATCATCCTGCTCGACTATAGTGTCCCTGTTTTCAATTTGCATACCATTTGTTTTTCCTTTGTAGACTCTGTTGTAGTGTTTCATTTTGTTATAGAATTTCTTCGTATTTCTTTCTTGTATTGACTGCTCTATTTCCTTCATTTCCCAATCTATCCATTCTCTTTCATGTTTTCGAATTATTTTGGTGCATTTCCTTCTTCTCATTCATATTATTCTCTGTCTTGTTGGTTGTTTGTTTTCATCCATCTAAGCCTCGTGCGTACTTTTTTTCCAGCATCTTCTTCCACTCTTCATTGTTACAGTCGTCTTCTGTCTCTTTTTTTCGGAAGTCCTACATGTTTTCCTGCTGCCGCTTCTATGCTGTGCTTGATTTTATTTCACTTTACTTCTCTCTCTACTGTCTCCACAATATTCTTCAATCTTCAATTCCTCCTTGGTTTGATCCCCGTAATCGTCTCTCTCATTCGGTCTTACCAATCCCTCTATACACCATTTAGGTTTGCTTTGTTTCTTTTTCTCTGTTTTCTTCATATTTTTTCTTATTTTAGTTGCTACTAGAAGTGGTCTGAGTCTGCGTATGCCCATCTTAAAGTTCTTACATCTATTATTGATGTTTGTTTTCTCTGGTTTATAAGTATATGGTCAATTTGTGTGTTGTGTCTATTATCAGGTTATAACCACGCCATTTTGTGTTCTTTCTTATGCTTAAACATGGTGCTGCTTACCATCATACCATTTCTTGCTGCCAGGTCGCATAGCCTTCGTCCATTATCATTTGTTTCTTCGTGTAAAGTATGTCTACCCACTATTCCCACTAGGTAATTTTCCTTTTCAATTTAAGCATTAAAATTGCCCATCATTATGAAAACGTCTTGTTTTTGAATCTTTCCTATTTTCTTTTCAATTTTTTCGTAAAAATAATGTTTATCCTCTTTGCTTGTACTTTCAGTTGGTGCGTATACGTTCAACAAGGATATATTGAAGGGCTTTGCCTCCAATCGTAGATATGCTATTCGTTCACTAATTCAAATCGAAAATCTAAATTAAAATAGAAATTTCAACAGCTCACAAACATTATCTCCCAATAAACAACAACCAGCTTGAGTTTAGTTTATGTCTACTTCTCTCATCTGTTTCTTAGGAATAAATGACATTGTGATATTCTGATCTCCTCTTATGTTTACGTTTTGATGGTTCAGTAATATTGTTTCAACCACTTCATCTATTAACTTGAATATATTTAAACAATCGCTTTTTGAAGAATTTTAACTGAAAATAGCCCATCAAATATTGTTATTTCGTTAATCATCTTGTGAATTTCGGAATTCAATCATCTGGGAAATACCTTTCGTAACTGAGAACTTGAATTCATTTTAGCTGGTATAATATATTCCCGGAAAAATACGATGACACTGATCAAGATACCAATGGTCCACATGTAAAATGGCATCTTCAGATGATAAAAACTTAAACGACTTCTCAAAAAATTAGGATTTTCAAATTTACTTCTTCTGATATACTTTAAGACGCTTTTATTAACAAAGCCGTGGGCGAGCACGTTCAAAGTTTGCCTGTTCACTTCCGCTGAAAGAGGATAATCTGGAAGGGATATCATCGCCAACATGACCATGGGTGCTGCGGAGTCAAATTTTTTCAGTAACCACTTTCCATCTTCATCGACATACTGGTGTGACATAAAAAAAATTTTCGAATCGAATTTTAGAACGGCCATATCTCTGGAAAAGGCTGTACGATTGACACAAGCGTAGCGCATGTCGCATGCTTCATAATTGTCTTCTAAATATTCTAAGAATTTTCTATCGTGACTGAAAAATCTGATCCAGTGTCTTATAAATCCGATTTTAAGATTGAGTGCCATTACGTCCTCTATGGATTCGATTTCGTTTACGTA
This sequence comes from Cryptolaemus montrouzieri, assembly GCA_013387265.2. NCBI lineage: Eukaryota > Metazoa > Arthropoda > Insecta > Coleoptera > Coccinellidae > Cryptolaemus > Cryptolaemus montrouzieri. The sequence goes on along the minus strand of JABFTP020000124.1, from coordinate 65,144,696 downwards.
TCTTATACCAGTTAGAAAATATGCAAAGTTACACTTATAGATCATGTTCATTACAAAACTTCCAAATATCACCACAATAATTATGATTGTTTCCGTAAAATATTTAGATTTATGGGGGTTGCCTTGTTCAAAAAATAGTTTGTAAAGTATAAACATTTTATCACTTAGGTTTGTCGGTGTTTTCTCCAAAGTATGAGTCAATAAGTACCAAAACAGGATCAGCAGACTCCAGCTGATAATCCAAGAATACCAAACATTGATGGATAAAAGTTCATATACATATTTCCATCTTGGCATCTTTTTCGAACTGGGAACAAACCAGGATAAAAAATCAGTCGCGAACGGAAATGTTGTGTCGAATAAACCCCCATAATTATGTAAGGGTACACTCATGAAATAGTCGCAAATTTCATTTTTCATTAGACTACGTATAAATTTTATGTGCTCTACTTGATTTTCTTGAATAGCTAATGATATTAGTTTGAGTTTAAAGTCAACATCCATCGCTTTCAATATCAATGAATATATTTCGACACTACTCCCTTTCCAATAAGAAGTAGAATCCAATGTGTATGGTTCGTTGACATCATAGCAGATATTCAATGTTGATACCTTCCAGCTTTTTGTTTTCCTTGATAAAATCCAATGTTCAAGATTTTCCGATAGTCTAAAAATATCTGTGCAAGATCCTAAGAATGTGAGTCTAGGGCCGGAAGAGAAAAATTCTCTAGCTTCAAAAGTAAAAATTCTACCCGTTAAAGAATTCAAGACAAAGCCATTCGTTACATGGTAAGTTTGCAGTATATCTACTACGGTAGAGGAGATGAATTCGAGTTTAAACAGGAATATAGCAGACGCGTTCAAGGAGTTACGATTTGACAAAGACTCAAATAACGCCTCTATAAAACTTTCTTGACAATTAATGATGTAAAATGAGATTCTCTTTTTGGGTTCCCTTTCAAACTCCACAAAATTGCCCATACAATCCATTCGTACAACAGGAAGCGTTATGACATCTTCGCTATTAACTAAAGCCACATTAAAAGGCCTATGACAACTCACTAAGGTATTCATACATTGGATCAGTTGCAGATTCTGTAGGATCCGAATTGGTGACATTTGTTGTTTGAACAGATTTCAATAAAATGACAATTTCAATCTTGAAGTACAAACGTTACATATAATAATCGTCTGACTGAGAACTGAGGTATTTAAATATCCGTCAACAGTAACCTCAAAAACATCCTGCATAAAATATGAATATCGAAATCATTTTGCTGTACAACACGCAATCAGCTCGTTAAAAACCAATTATTAATTCACCAATTAGGTATTAATTGGTTAATTAATCATTGGTCTTTGTTGAGTGATGTACATAGGTATTTGTTCGCCACCTAGTTGAAATACTGAAGTAGAAATAAAATAAACCCTCCTTCTTCATACCTAGAAACTACAATGGCGAAAAGAAATTTGGCAATCTCCTTCGGTTTTCCAGTTATTTATTATATATTTCTGAGTATAATGCATTGACGTACAAAAAAAAATAGTTTTCATTCAGTGATTTCAGAGTTATATTGCAAATTTGCGTTTTTCAAATCACAACAGATACGATCTTTAAGACCAAGAATTTTGTTACCATTTCAAAAATATATAGTACTCCTATCGAATTCATGAATTGAATACCTACCTTAATTTCGAAAAATAAGAAATATTCGAAACTTTTGAAATTCCTAGTCGGCTGATGTCAGTGCATTTATAGATTTCAATCCATGCTCAAAAAAATAGATATCACCTTTGTATAAAATTTTTGAAGTGAAATTCTCACTTCACTCACGAAGTTAATTATCATATTGGTAGTAATTATTCAGATTAGTAATAAAGGAAAATGAATGTGTACAACTTTTTCCTGTGAGAGGGCAGCTCCAATGAACTATTTTTCAGAGACTGAAGGACAATCTCATCAACAGTAGTTCAGTGGGAAAAGAAGTAAGAAATATAATGTAAAAGATGGGAAAGAAAGATCTCCCAATGTGATAGGAGCCGTCACAGCCAATCCATCAATTTCAAGCCATAAAATTAAAGACGAGACTGGTGTATTGAAAAGTAGAGCCTCAAATATGATATAGCCTTTGTATTTTAAAATAGTAAATTTCTTATGTTTGCGGACGACTTGAAGCTATATCGTTGCATTTCATCATTTGATGACTCATATTTGCTACAAGAGGATCCTGCTCGAGTTGAAGATTGGTGTCACATTAATAGAATGATTTTAAATACTCAGAAATGTGTAGTTGTTACTATTTCTAGACTCAAGTCGGACACTCACTACGACTACTTTCTGGATAACTGCAAAATAAAGCTAGTTTCAGAAATAATGGACCTCGCGTTTTATAATTGCAAGACAGTGGGTAAGGTCCTTTACACAAAACTTAAAGATAAAATTAAGAAAGAACCTGTAGCGAACACTTCATACAAAATAAACCTCCTGCATTGTGATGGCTGCTACATTGACCAGAGCAAAGAAAACATGAAGAAACGTATATCCAAACATAAATCTGACTGCAATCATGCTTTCGACGGAGCATTTGTTCAACTTCGATACTGATGACATTGAAATTCTGATGACTGAATCAAATCATAGGAGGATAAGAGTCGCGGAAATGATTCAGATTGAAAAACATAGCACCTCTGTAAATTTCAAGCAAGACACCGAGCACTTAAGTAACATCTACTTAAATCTTATCAAGAACATCCCATAGTTTGAAATTTATATGAACGGCTGTTATACACTTTTATGAAAGTACGGGCCTGTGCTGCATTCCAAGATTGAAGAAGAAGAACTGGCCAGTACTACTAGACTCTGTGAAATAACCTTACTTACCTCAGTGTATGATAAGTTATGATAGGCTTTTTGTATCACTCTCAAATATTTCAATTCGTCGTTTTCAACCCTTTTCAATTGAATTTTAATGTGTTGTATCATGAGATTTTTTAATCCTTTCATTGACTAAGGATTTCAATAATGTTTTCGATTATGCAAAACATACAACTGTTTGGTTTCTTGAATTCTTGTCGTAAGGTGGGTATCCTGACCGAATTTTGTTGTCTCAAAATTAAAAAAAACTGCTATCTATTGCAGATCTGAAGATGAGTTTGTATTAAAGCTCGAAACTAGTCAGCAAGACAAACATCATATAGTGTTTCATTTATATTGCCGAAAAGCCAGAGTACCTATACCTTGAAAAAATGGGAAAAATCCGATGACAATGATTAAGATTCAAATGGGATGCATGTAGAGCGGTATTTTTAAATGATATAAACTCAAACGAGTTCTCGAAAAATTACAATTCTCAAATCCATTTCTTCTGATATACTTCGAAACAATTTCGTGGACAAAACCAAGGGCCAGCACGTTCAAAGTTTTTCTGTTTATCTCTGCTGAGAGAGAATAGCCTGGAAGGGAGATTCACTTTTTGGTTTTAGTTTCAAAGACACTCCCACTCCCCAAATATCCCACACAATCCATTCGTACAAAAGGAAGTGATATGACATCTTCGCTATTAACTAAAGCCAAATCCAAATGCTTATAACAGCTCACCTAGTTCTTCACGAATTGTATCAGTTGCAGATTATGTAAAATGAAGATTGGTAACATTAGTTTTTTGAAATGATGTTAATTGAAAGACAATTTCAATCCTGAAGCTCAGTTTCATTATTTTCTTCAAACTTATAAACGTTATGTATAATAACATTGGACAACAAAATTGCCACTTGATGTTTACTAATTTGACGTCAATAATAAAAAACAAGTACTGTGTTTTAAGGAATTTTACTTAATAATTGCGACTCGCAACGCGTTTCACTACACCGTAGCTTCTTCAGACGAATGAATGTACAGAAAATATAAATGAGAATATAAATATAAATGTTCTTGGGTAATTAAAAGCTTATTGGGTTGCTTCTTCTTAAGTGGTTATTTATGACAAGTATATCCAATAAAATTAAGGAATACATTGCTCCCTAAAGAGATTCAATAGAGGTGAAGGGCTTAAATCGACTTGTTCATTGATGAGTCTACCTGAGTGTTTGTATTTATTGATTTCTAAAGTTTCTGATCTACCTTCCAATATTTATTATCTGTATGCTGAATTTCAAACTGTGGGTCGAAAGAGTGATTATTTTCTAACAGATGATTCGCGTAATTTGAATCTGATTTTTTATTTGAAAAACTGCGTTTATGTTCCGATATTCTAATATTAAAATTTCTATGTGTTCTACCAATGTAGAAACCATCACAGTCATTGCAATTCAATCTATAACCTGATTTATTCTTTTTACATGGTTTGGTTTTATTATTTTTATATATTTGCCTAAATTATTATTAGTTTGGAAAGCTATATTGAAATTATTGCTACTTGAGAATGATTTAAGTTTCTCACTTGTAATGCCAATGTAGGTTAAGGTGTTGAATTTTGTTTTAATTTATCGACAGGGTAAACTTCATTCAATGCGATTCTACTTTGTTTTTATTTAAAATATTATTTATCAGTTTGGGATTGTAACCATTATTTTTAGACGTAACAATTTCGAATGAAAATGGAAAACATGTTTTCGCAATTTACCATAAGCCGTCACATACAGATATTATAATACATAACTCGTCGTGTCATCCATATCAACATAAAATGTCAGCATTCAATAGTTTTATTCATAGATTGATTAACATCCCGTTATCACCAGAAAATCTCAACAAAGAACTAAATTTGATTAAACAAATAGCCAAAAATAATAATTACAATCCCAATCTAATAAATAATATTTTAAATAAAAACAAAGTAGAATCGCATTGAATGAAGTTTACCCTGTCGATAAATTGAAACAAAAATTCAACACCTTAACCTATGTTGGCATCAAAAGTGAGAAACTGAAATCATTCTTAAGTAGCAATAATTTCAACATAGCTTTCCAAACTAATAATAATTTAGGCAAATATATAACAAATAATAAAACCAAACCATGTAAAAACAATAAATCAGGTGTTTATAGATTGAATTGCAATGACTGTGATAATTTCTACATTGGTAGAAAACATAGAAATTTTAATATTAGAATATCGGAACATAAACGCAGTTTTTCAAATAAAAATTAGATTCAAGTTACGCGAATCATCTGTTAGAAAATAATCACTCTTTCGACCCACAGTTTGAAATTCAGCATACAGATAATAAATATTGGAAGGTAGATCTTTGGGAAACTTTAGAAATCAATAAATACAAACACTCAGGTACATAAATGAACAAGTCGATTTAAGCCCTTCACCTCTATTGAATCTCTTCGGGGAGCAATCTATTCCTTAATTTTATTGGATATACCTGTCATAAATAAACACTTAAGAAGAGGCAACCCAATAAGCTTTTAATTACTCAAGAACATTTATATTTATATTCTCATTTATATTTTCTCTACATTCATTCGTCTGAAGAAGCTACGGTGTAGTGAAACGCGTTACGAATTGCAATTATTAAGTAAAATTCCTTAAAACCAGTACTTGGTTTTTATTATTGATAATGGAATTTCACCAAGTAATAGACTCCCAAATTCAAATAATTTGACGTCGCTGATTTTAAATATACCCTCATTTGTTTTCTAATAGCTCTTGTTTACGAGTTATAGCTCTCAATAAAAAATTACCTAATTACCGAAATAATTACCCGTTAATCAAATACATATTGATTTAACTTGCTATGATGATATGAAGAAGAGTTTGTGATAGTGATTGAAATCATTTGTGTTTTATTCGCGGACAGTATACAGGGTATCCACGTGAGATGGGACATTGAAAATATATGGATAAAAGAATAACCGATTAGAGTAATTCTTTTTTGTTGTCTTGAATGTTATGCGAACTGAGTTTCAATATTTTCAATGCTGTGGCACCTCCGGTTATACCGGAAGTTGACACCATCTTTGTTATTTCAAATAGTATAATGTATGTTTTTATTTTTTTATTGTAGAAAATTAAATTCTGAACGATTTTTACTCGTATCATTGCCACCTGAAATCAACCGAAAGGACGATATGAATTTTTCAATCAGAATTAGAAATACTAAAGATCCTTCAATTTCGATCATTTCTAGCTCGTTGTAAGACTCATTCAGCAGATTTCAATGCACTTACAGGCTTCACGGTATACAGGGTGTTTCCAACACATGTGACAAACCGTAGTACATTCAAATGTACGAAAGTCCGTTGTTTCAAATTATACAACCTATTTTTTCACACAACACTTAACTCGTAATATTAAAAGGCATCGATTTGTTAAAGGTTTTTCTTTACCTAAAATTCATAGTCACCGGGTTATTCGCGATTTCATCCCAAAAATTATTTTCCCGCGAGGACCTCGAAATTCGCAGATTATATGACCAGAAATCTTTCAAATAATGCATTTCGATCTCTCAATACGAGACCCCTCTTAAAATCTTCATCAGAGTAATTCTGGTCAGAATGCCGACTGAAAAATTGTGAAATCAATTTCTATTGGAGTGGATTGAATATGACTTCTCGTTTTCCTTCTTTTCTAGTAGGTATTCTCGATTACATCAGTTACTTGTCAGGAAAGTCATCTTCGAATTACCAGAAATACCCCGCTAAATGAAGCATTTTTTATGGTTAGATGTAGTTACTTTTCAAAATATTGCTAACCGGAAAAACCATGAAAGTATTCCTTTAGCTATGCTGAAAAATATCAGAGTTTTAACTTGTGAAATAATGTTTGAAATATTCTGTTTCCGGACAATTTGTGGATTTCAAAAAGTGTAGATCCAAAATCAATAACAATCAAGTCCAATCAATTTGGAATACGAGAGCAATCATTTCAAGCGAAACTGAAAGGCGACAATTTTCAAGCTGCATGTTGCTGCATCTGGTTCTCACATTTTCGTGAATCACCCAAGTTCAGATTTTCGTATAGTTCACCAGTATAATCCATAGGGGCAGTCTATGTATGCCTTCAACCTTCAAAACCATGTTGCCAGGTGAAAATGGGAGAATACTTGGACAGGAAAATGATGAAGATTACGAGGACCATCTTGATTCATCGGAAGATCATTAACATATAATGAGAATAGTAAGGGTCCCATAACAGAGACGTGTTGGCACCGCTCACTGCACAATTTGACTGGATGATTTAGACCCGTCGATGTTGACAAACTGCAATCTATCAGTTAAAAGTTGTCTTATAAGTTAATATACAGGGTATTCCTGATAAGAGTGGAAAGTATCAATCGGAACCACTATGAAATTTGTACAAAATCCAGGTTCGGATTGTCATGATTGATACGAAGTGCTTCAGGATACAAAACACCCTGTATGAATCACATTGAAAAGTTTTTATCTCATAGTAAGAAACAACAGGTTGATTCAGGGAAAAATTGGGAATCTCGTCTAGTCAATTCATCATGAATCCCTAATAAAGGTGATATCAATGCAATTGGGAAGCAAATTGAATTTCTCAAAATAATCAATTCGAAGTATTTTTCGTTTTCTCGCAACGAAAATGAGACTTTTTCCATAGTGCAGGGTCGGACTCCAATGAAATATGTCCTTAATCAAGAAATCGTAAGATTTGAGTAATTTTTCTACAGATATTTTGGGAGAAGATAACAGATTGATCATTGATCATGAGATGTTCCATTGAATGTTTTCGTCATATCTGCTCTTTCAGAATTCGAGAAGTTTTTACAAAGAAACGAACAGCTGAAAAGAACAACTTCTTTAGGGCAAACAGATGAAAATAATAATCAGATATTTTTGGAATTCAACGAACATTTCCACCAGGTATTTTACTAGGACTGAAATTTCGATTTATAAATCTATTCGTTCATCATTTCATCTCGAGTACCTTTCCAAATGAACAAAGCTCATCATGTATTTTTCATTTCATGTAAGTACTAACTAATATCCGTACTCTAAAGTGAAATTCATAGACAAAATTTTTGTCTATGAATTTGCTAATATCCTTTCAATGTTACTCTTGGATATCTATTTTCCTTATTCTACCGCATTATTTTTCCTGAGTGTCTTGCTAGATTTTCTATCTTTTCGTTTGAACTGCTTGTCTCCATATGTTTTGGAACTGCTTTTTAGTGTTTACGCAAAAAGCTCGGCGTTTTCTTTGTTTTTTTCGTCACATCTCTGATATGCACGAATAAGAAAATCCATGTTCACTTTTGGGCAATCAGTAAGATTGACTTGAAACATAATTGAAGGACATGTGTGTTCGGAAGATCTATTTGTTCGGATAATCGAATTTATTTGATTTTCATATACCTGTGGATGTATAAATTTCAATTTACGAATTAAAACTTCAAATACTTAATGTATTTTATCTTCTATTGCAATTACAGATAGTAACGAAACCAAACAGTATTTAAGATAAAGTCAATTTATAATAAATCATGGGTTAAATATAATCAATGCTTAAGAAAATCGTCCAATTATCGTCTGCCGAAGTGAGCATTGAAAGGAAAGCAGTTGAACGCCGTTCGGATAATAAACGCTATATTGTATATTATTATGATTGTCCTGCATTTAATATGGTCCAAACTGGTGGTTCCATTAATATAAGTTGAGCGTAAAAATCAATAATTTATAATAAATTAACAACAACAACAAAATTTCACAAAAACTAAGATTTAACATTCAGGTAATGAAGGCAAGAGATTGAGTTCATTGGAATTCGTAGAAATTTCATCAGCTCACAAATATTATCACTCAAAAGTTCCTACTAAATTACCAACTAGCTTTTCGTAACATTGCTTGAAACAAAAATCATTTATTAGGTTAGGTTAGATTAGATATTTTCTTTGCTATTATCATTATTTGTTTTCTCACCGTCCCCAGATGACTTCCTTAGCACATACTCTAGTGCTAGGTTAAACAGTGTAGCTGACAAAGCGTCTTCTTGTTCAAGTCCTTTGTCAAATATGAACTCTCCTGTTTCTCCTATTTGGGTTATCGCTTTGGCTTTGGTTTTCAATGTCATCCAGATCAATTCTCTTAATTTAGAGTTTATTCTGAGTCTTCTAGGACTGCCATGAGTTCTGGTCTTTTTACTGAGTCAAATGCTTGCATTAAGGCGATAAACAGTATGTCGAGATATATTCAATGCTCGTGAATCTTCTCCATTATCTGCTTTAATGTATAAATTGCGTCTGCTGTTGGCCTGCCGTAGACAAACTCGCTTTGGTATAGTCCTATTATTGTTTTTGATGCTTTGGCTAGAAGTTCCTGGATCGTCGAGGATAGAATTTTGTATGCAGTGTTAGGTAATGTTACTCCCCAATGGTTTTGACAGGTTCCTTGGTCTTTTTTTTTGTTTATTGTGACTATTTTGCCCATTTTCCATTCCTCTGGTATACGATTCTCTCCCCAAATTATTTGCACTAGTTTGAATAGGTCTTTTTCAATGACACTCCTCCATATTTAGATAGTTCCATATTCATTTGGTCACTTCCAGGTGCTTCCCAGTTTCGACCTCTGTTAATGTACCTTTCTATTCCTTCTAATCCTAGTTCTTCAAGCATGGCCTCCCCTTCTTTTTCAGTTATGTAAAAGCCAGGTTTTGTCTCAGTTTCCGTAAAAAGCTCTTCAAAATAATTCTTCCATACCTCTTTATAATCATCCTGCCCGACTATAGTGTCCCTGTTTTCATTTTGCATTCCATTTGTTTTCCCTTTGTAGACTCTATTGTAGTGTTTTATTTTGTTATAGAATATCTTCGTATTTCTTTCTTGTATTGGCTGCTCTCTTTTCTTTTTTTCCCAATCTATCCATTCTCTTTTATGTTTTCTAATTATTTTGGTGGATGCCTTTCTTCTCATTCAAATTATTCTCTGTCTTGTTGGTTGATTGTTTTTATCCATCTAAGCCTCGTGCGTACTTTTTTTCCAGTATCTTCTTTTACTCTTCATTGTACCCGTCTTTTATCTCTTTTTTTTCTTAAGTACTACATGTTTTCCTGCTGCCGCCTATGCTGTGTTCGATTTTTTTCCACTCTACTTTTATGTCTCCATTATATTCTTCAATATTTAATTTCTGCTCAATTTGATCTCCGTAATCGTCTCTCTTATTCTGTCTTCCCAATCTCTCTATAAACCATTTAGGTTTGCTTTGTTTCCTTTTCTCTGTTTTCTTCATATTTTTTCTTATTTTAGTTGCTACTAGAAGTAGTCTGAGTCGGCGTATGCCCATCTTAAAGATCTCACATCTATTATTGAGGTTTGTTTTCTCTGGTTGATAAGTAAAAGGTCAATTTGTGTGTTGTATCTATGATCAGGTGAAGCCCAAGCCATTTTGTGTTCTTTCTTATGCTTAAACATTTTGCTGCTTACCATCATGCCATAACTTGCAGCCAGGTCGCATAGCCTTCGTGTATTATCATTTGTTTCTTCGTGTAAAGTATGTCTACCCACTATTCCCACTAGGTAATCTTCCTTTCCAATTTGAGCATTAAAATCTCCCATCATTATAAAACGTCATGTTTTGGTATATTTTCTATTTCCTTTCAAGTTTTTCGTAAACTAGTTTTCCTCTTTGCTTGTACTTTCAGGTGGGCGTATACATTCTCAAGAATATATTGAAGGGCTTTGCCTCCAATCGTAGATATGCTATTCGTTTGCTAATTCAAATCAAAAATCTAAATCAAAATAGAAATTTTAACAGCTCACAAACATCATCTACACATAACTAACGACCAGCTTGATTTTCGTTTATGTCTACTTCTCTCATCTGTTTCTTAGGAATAAATGAAATTGTAGTATTCTGATTTAATCTTACGTTTACGTTTTGATTGTTCAGTAAAACTGTTTGAACCACTATATCTATCAACTCAAAAATAATTCAAAAATCTATTTTTGTACAATTTTAACTGAAAATAACCCAATAAATATTGTTATTTCGTTAATCATGTTGTGAATTTCGGAATTCAATCATCTAGGAAATACCTTTCGTAACTGAGAACTTGAATTCATTTTAGTTGGTATAATATATTCCCGTAAAAATACTATGACACTAATCAAGATACCAATGGTCCACATGTAAAACGGCATCTTCAGATGATAAAAGCTCAAACGACTTCTCAAAAAATTAGGATTTTCAAATTTACTTCTTCTGATATACTTCAAGACACTTTTATTAACTAAGCCATGGGCGAGCACGTTCAAAGTTTGCCTGTTAACCTCTGCTAAAAGAGGATAATCCGGAAGGGATATCATCGCCAACATGACCATGGGTGCTGCGGAGTCAATTTTTTTCAGCAACCATTTTCCATCTTCATCGACATACTGATGTGACATAAAAAAAATTTTCGAATCGAATTTTAGAACGGCCATATCTCTAGAAAAAGCTGTACGATTGACACAAGCGTAATGCATGTCGCATACTACATAATTTTCTTCTAAATATTCTAAAAAATTTCTATCGTGTCCGAAAAGTCTGATCCAGTGTCTTGTAAATCCGATTTTAAAATTGAGTGCCATTACGTCCTCTATGGATTCAATTTCATTTACGTATCTTATACCAGTTAGGAAATATGCAAAGTTACACTTATAGATCATGTTCATTAAAAAACTTCCAAATATCACCACAAGAATTATGATTGTTTCCGTAAAGTATTTAGATTTATGGGAATTGCCTTGCTCAAAAAATAGTTGGTAAAGTACAAACATTTTATCACTTAGGTTTGTCGGTGTTTCCTCCAAAGTATGAGTCAATAAGTACCAAAACAGGATCAGCAGACTCCAGCTGATAATCCAAGAATACCAAACATTAATGGATAAAAGTTCATAGACATATTTCCATCTTGGCATCTTTTTCGAACTGGGAACAAACCAGGATAAAAAATCATTCGCGAACGGAAATGTTGTGTCGAATAAACCTCCATAATTGTATAGAGGTACAGGCATGAAATAGAGGCAAGTTTTATTTTTCATTAGATTACGTATGACTTTTATGTGCTCTACTTGGTTTTGTTGATGTGATATTGATATTAGTTTGAGTTCAAAATCAACATCCATCGCTTCGAATATCAATGAATATATTTCGACACTACTCCCTTTCCAATAAGAAGTAGAATCCAATGTGTATGGTTCGTTGACATCATAGCAGATATTCAATGTTGATACCTTCCACCTTTTCGTTTTCCTCGATAAAATCCAATGTTGAAGATTTTCCGATAATCTAAAAATATCTGTGCAAGATCCTAAGAATATGAGTCTAGGGCCGGAAGAGAAAAGTTCTCTAGCTTCAAAAGTAAAAATTCTACCCGTCAAAGAATTCAAGACGAAGGCATTCATTATATGGTAAGTTTGCAGTATATCTACTAATGTAGAGGAGATGAATTCGAGTTTAAACAGGAATATAGCAGACGCGTTCAAGGAGTTACGACTTGACAAAGACTCAAATAAAGCTTCTATAAAACTTTCTTGACAATTAATGATGTAAAATGAGATTCTCTTTTTGGGTTCCCTTTCAAACTCCTCAAAATTTCCCATACAATCCATTCGTACAACAGGAAGAGTTATGACATCTTCGCTATTAACTAAAGCCACATCAAAAGGCCTATGACAACTCACTAAGGTGTTCATGCATTGGATCAGTTGCAGATTCTGTAGAATCAAAATTGGTGACATTTGTTGTTTGAACAGATTTCAATAAAATGACAATTTTAATCTTGAAGCTCGGTTTCACAACAATCTGCTTTGATGGTACAAACGTTACATATAATAATCGTCTGACAGAGAACTGAGGTATTTAAATATACGTCAACAGCAACCCCAATCACATTCTGCATAAAATATGGATATCGAAATCATTTTGCTGTACAACACGCAATCAGCTCGTTAAAAACGTTGATACCTAATTGGTTAATTAATGATTGGTTTTCAGTTAGTGTTTATAGAATGGCGAACAAATGTATTTGTTGGCCACCTAGGTGAAATACTGAAGTAGAAAGAATATAAACCCGTCTTCTTGATGTCAAACAACCACAATGGCGAGAATAAATTTGGCAATCTCCTTCGGTTTGTTAACTATTATTCTTATTTGAGTACAATGCATTGACGTACAGAACAAAATTTTTCATTCCGTCATTTCAGAGTTATGATGCAAACTTGCATATTTTTAAATTATCACAGATTCGATCATTAAAACGAAGAACTTATTTACCATTTCAAAAATATATAGTATTCCTATCGAATTCATGAATTGAATACCTACCTTAATTTCGAAAAATAAGAAAAACTCGAACCTAGTTGGCTGATGTCAGTGCATTTATAGATTTCATTCCATGCTCAAAAAATTAATATGACCTTTGTATCCAATTTTTCAAGTGAATTTCTTACTTCACTTACACAGTTAATTATCATATTGGTAGTTATTATTCAGATTAGTAATAAAGGAAGAGAAATGTCTACAACATTTTCCTGTGAGAAGGCAGCTCCAATGAACTTTTTTTCAGAGACTGAAGGACAATCTCATCAACAGTAGTTCAGTGGGAAAAGAAGTAAGAAATATGATGTTAAAGATGGGAAAGAAAGATCTCCCAATGTGATAGGGGCTGTCACAGCCAATCCATCAAATTGAAGACGAGATTGGTGTATCGAAGCGTAGAGCTTTAAATATGATATAGCCTCTGTAATTCATAATAGTAAATTTCTTATGTTTGCGGACGACTTGAAGCTATATTATTGCATTACATCATTTGATGACTTATATTTCCTACAGGAGGATCTTGCTCGTGTTGAAGATTGGTGTCACATTAATAGAATGTTTTTGAATCCTCAGAAAAGTGTAGTTGTTACTTTTTATAGACTCAACTCGGGCACTCACTACGATTTCTTTTTGGATAACTTCAAATCAAAGCAAGTTTCAGAAATGATGGACCTCGGAGTATAAGTAGATTCAAGATTGACATTTAATGCTCACATAGGCCTGGTCAAAAAAGAGGACTTTTGGCTTAGCTCTCAGGAACTGTCGGGAGTACTCTGTGGCATCATAGAAGGTTTTATGTTCCTCTTTAGTATGGAGCATATTAGACTACGGTGCTGTTGTCTGGTCTCCAAGGAGCATTACCGCTGGCAACATCCTAGAGAGAGTGATTTGCCCCATTAGGTTTTTCTTGGGAGATATGTTTGAAGATAAAATTTATGAAATGAGAAATAACAGCATTTAGAAAATAAAACAAAATTTGATGGAATGTTCACATTCTGTTTCGAACATGAAAATTCTTAACTCCATTCGGAGCGTAGCCAGGTTTAATTTGAGCAACGATAATAATGGACAAGAGAAACAGGGTATATATATATATATATATATATATATATATATATATATATATATATATATATATATATATATATACAGTGTGTTCCAACGAAAATTTGACCTCCCTATAACTCCGAGATGAGTAACATTAGCGAAAAACACCAAGACACGTCGATTTTTGTTTCGAGGGGAGCATTTTCGAAATAATTCGAAACTTGTCAGATCAACCCCTACCCCCAGCAACCCTAATTTCGAAATTCATCATAGGGAATAAGGGTCGAGTGGCACCTTACTGTAAAGGTCTGTCAATTCTCCATTCTGATTTGTCATTTTAGAATTTTAAATTAACATACAGGGTGTCCCAACCGAGGGTAAAGTTGAATTCTGCAAATCCCAAATACTAAATGAAATCGATTTATTATGGCATAATGCAAGCGCAGGTTTATGCTAGGTCTAGAAAAACGACCTACACTTGTGAATTTGCAGTTGGAGCAATCAACCCCTATTTCCAGCATCCCCAACTCAAAAATCATTCGATCGAAAATAGGTCAAGTGGCACCTCGTTGGAAAGGTATTTCAATTTTCTCTTCGAATTTGGTATTTTCGAAATTCAGAATCAGCATACAGGGTGTCCCGGAGCAGGAACACTGAAAACCCAAATAAATTTTTGAAACTGGTTCATTTCGGTATAATACGAGAACATGTTTATGTTTGATTCGAGAATAAGACTTTCTTGCGTGAATATGGAATTTTTGCAATCAATCTCTTCCATTCAGCATCCCCAACTCAAAAAATCATACAAGTGATTACAGGTTGAGTGGCAAAGTTCCAGAAAGATTTTTCTATTTTCTGAATCACTGAGGCATTGGTTTCAGTTTGGCAATCAAGGTTTTCTGGCGTGAGGATCAGGATGAGGGGATGATGGAGAAACTGATTGGATGCTCATCTAAACAGGAAAACGAGATTTATTGAACTTGTATTCAATTGAAAACAAAAAACTAACTTGATTATTACAACAATTGTTCAAATTGACCTCCGCCCACCTCCATACAGTTATACAGACGATTTTCGAACTCTCTTCTCACATTAGCGAAAACTTCAGGAGTCAAAAGTCGGCATTCTGTGATAATCCTCATCCGCAGCTCCTCCAGGTTTTCTGGTCTTGTGGCATAAACTTTAGATTTTAGATGACCCCACAAAAAAAATCTAGGGATTTAAATCTGGTGACCTGGCTGGCCACTCAACAGGTCCTCTTCTACCAATCCACCTTCCTGGGAAATTTTCGTCTAAATATTGGCGCACCTGAGCATCATAATGCGGAGGAGCACCGTCTTGTTGAAAACGCATTTCGTCCTCAGAAAGAGTTGGATCGTTCTGTAAAATTTCTGTCAATCTAGGATGTATGTGTTCCTCTAACAACTGTAGGTAGCCATTTCCATTCAGATTAGCCTCAATAAAGAAAGGCCCAACTAGATGATTGCCAAAAATTCCTGCCCAAACGTTCAACTTCTGAGGCCTTTGCGTGTGGGCCTCTCTAAACCAATGAGGATTCTGTGTGTCCCAATATCGACAATTATGTCTATTCACTTCACCACTGAGCATAAAGGTGCTTTCATCAGAAAAACAGATGTTATTCAGAAAATTTGGATTAGCGTTTAGGTTTTCACTTAGATTTTCACAAAACTGTAAACGACGATCTGGATCATCTTCGTTTATTTCATGCACTAATTTTACCTTGTAGGGGTGAAATTTGTGATGTTTCACGATTCTATGGACAGTTGTAGCTGATACACCAGTCAGACGAGATAGTTTTCTGATCGAAGTAGTATTCTCCATTTGTAGATGACCCACTACTGCCACTTCCGTTGCCTCATTTCTGACAGGACATGACACTTCATGTTTTTGTTTGCCACCGAACCCGTAGCTAGGAATTTGTCAACCAAATATTTAACGTACTGGTGACTGACTCCTTTCTTTCAGGATGGTTCCTATCGAATATCCTTGCCGTTTCTTTGGCACAACTGTTATTTCGAAAATACGTCGATACAATTTCGACCCTTTCCTCAGTGGAATAAACCATTTTCAGATTAATTTCAACTGACGAACAACAACAATAATGAGGAACTGATCTGAATAATAATAATATTTCATTGCAAAAATGAGAAATAACAGATGACTGCACGCCAGATGGAAATGAAAAAAATGTGAACATTTTCAATGCAGAAATCAGCTTTATTTCTTCGTAATTGATGCTCAACACATCGTACCCCAATATTTTTAACAGTTTCGAATTAATTTTAGTTGATAATTTCAAATGACGATATTGAATTTTTCGAAAGCGACATCCTGTATGGAGAGCCGAACTGAATGAAATGCTTTAATCATTCTGGAATTCAAAAACCTTTCTGAAGATATGCCACTTGAATTATTTGTATGATTTTCAAGTTGGGGATGCTGAATGGAAGGGTTGATTGCAAAAATTATATAACCACACAAGAAAGTCCTATTCTCGGATCAAACATGTTCTCGTATACCGAAATGAACCAGTTTCAAAAAGTTATTTGGATTTTCAATGTTCCTGCTTCGGGACACCCTGTATGATGATTCTGAATTTCGAAAATACCAAATTCGAAGAGAAAATTGCAGTACCTTTCCAACGAGGTGCCACTTGACCTATTATCGATCGAATGATTTTTGAGTTGGGGATGCTGGAAATAGGGGTTGATTGCACCAACTCCAAATTCACAAGTGTAGGTCGTTTTTCTAGACCGAGCATAAACCTGCGCTTGCATTATGCCAAAATAAATCTATTTCATTTAGTATTTGGGATTTCCAGAATTCAACTTCACCCTTGGTTGGGACACCCTGTATGTTAATTTAAAATTCTAAAATGACAAATCAAGGTGGAGAATTGACAGACCTTTTCAGTAAGGTGCCACTCGACCCTTATTCCCTATGATGAATTTCAAAGTTAGGGTTGCTGGGGTAGGGGTTGATCTGAGAAGTTTCGAATTATTTCGAAAAATGCTCCCCTCGAAACAAAAATCGACGTGTCTTGGTGTTTTTCGCTAATGTTACTCATTTCGGAGTTAGAGGGGGTCAAATTTTCGTTGGAACACACTGTATATATATATATATATATATATATATATATATATATATATATATATATATATATATATATATATATATATATATATATATATATATATATATATATATATATTATTTATTTTAAGAAAGAAGCAAATAAAAGAAAAGAGACTTTTCGCATGTACTACTTAGTAGCCTGAATCCGTCTAGGCATGCTTTGGATTAGGTTTTCGAACTCCTATCGGGTGATATATTTTCACTATTCTGTGGCGGCTTAGATGAGCTGTTGCGGGGTTCTTGGATTATTCTGGCGCGATCTAATTTTCCTTTTGAGTTTATCCCATAAATGTTCAATAGAATTTAGGTCTGGAGAGCAAGTTGGCCAAACAAAGTAGCGATTACCTCTGTTTCAAGATTGTCTTGCTGCCCGGAGTGTAGCTTGTCTTTCACGACCCCTTGAAACCCGAATCCGGCGGTCTCCTGATTGAACACCAATTCTGGTCTCATCCGAAAAAGGAACATTTCGTCAATTCTCAATATTCCAATTATGGTGCTCGCTACACCAATTAAGTCTGTTAAATTTTTGTTGTCTCTGAAACTCTCAAGGGCTTTCTGGGCTTGAACGAAGTCTTTGACGTATCGTTTCGACTGATGGAGTGATGTCTTTTGCTTCCAGAAATTGTCTTTGGTGTAAGGGGTTCGACGCTTTAGGGTCTCTTCTTGCAATCTGGCACAAGAAGCAGTTTTGTTCATCAGAAGTGATCCTCCTGCGACTTCTTTTAGGCCTATTTTGCAGAGGTTATAGCTCCACGTATCGGGCGTAGGATTTTGAAATCACCTCCTGTGATACCCCCATTGTGACCGCTACATCCCTCTGTGTCACCCCTTCTTCAACAAGAACAATTATTCGTCCCCTCTGCACATCGGAAAACCCTACATAAGGCATTTTCAATTATGATAATAGGCTTTTTTAAATTTTGAAATTCACAGTTTCAAATCTCAGTGACGACTTAGTATAATATTGGGGTTTTTCACTTCTACGTTCTCATTTTCATGATAAATAGAGAACGTCTAAATTACACTATATTGTTCGTGCTTCAGATTATGATCTAACAACTCTGAATTTGACAATGCAAAAGGTAGATTTTGATATATTGAATAATAAATCTAAAAATAAAAGTTGGATGTAGAAGTTATTACACGGAAAGCACCCAAAAGAATTAAATATGATTATATTGATAAAATCGTATAGCCTACGTCACTCATGTTTGTACATCAACGATGGAAAAGTATGGGGAATCTATAGCAGTAGCCCTCGACATCTCTAAAGTGTTCGATAGGGTTTGGTATGCTTGCCGAGGAGATAAAATAAATGTGGAAAATGAAAAATTATTCATTCTATCGATTAGATCATTATTTTTTCAAGGTGTTATTCCTAGGAATCATCACAAAAATATTTAGATTTAAGGCCTGAAGAAAAATTTATTTGAACAGTTACAGAAGATAACAGTCATCGAATTTCGTGTTATTCTTCGTAGGTTTCTTTTCGAAAGAAATAAATGAGATAAAAACACAAGGTTTAACTTTGATCTACACTTTATTTGAAAAAAATACGACGACGTTTCGCTGACACAGCAGCTTTATCAAGAATGAAAAACAGAATGAAGAGTATGGTATTATAAAAAAATCGTAGAACAAGTTGGATGAATAACAGGAAAATCCACACCGAGCCATTGTACAGTTAGTATGAAAGGTAATAAAAACAAATTAAACAAGTTAAGTAGGGGTGAGTAATTCACATCTACCTGTTCATTCAAAAGCTTGTCCGAATGTTTCTATCTATTTATTTCTAATACTCCTAGGAGATCTAATTTTGAACTTTTGATTTTATATGTAATATGTCAAAGTTTTTATTGAATGAATTGGTTTTCTTTTATAAGGTGGTTTGAATAATTTGAATCAGATTTATTTTTATCGAAGCTACGTTTATGTTCAGATGTTCTTATGCCAAAACTCCTATATGCCTACCGATATAAATTCTATCACAAGAACCGCAATTGAGTTTATAGATTCCTGATTTACTTGAGTTTTCAACACGAGATTTATTATTTTTAATATGTTTACCTAAGTTATTAGATGTTTTGAAAGTTATATTAAGATTTTGTTTGACGAGAAAGGATTTAATATTTGTACTTGCAGAACCGCAGAATGTTAAACTATTGAATATTTTATAGTCTTTATGAATAGGATATACTTCATTTATTGCTTTCTGATACAGTTTTTACGAATGATTAGATCTATCATATCCGGATTATATGAATTATTAATGGCTATCTGTTTGATGATGTTTAACTCTCTATTATAATCTTCTAAAGTAAGGTAAATTGAGTAACCGATGTACCATGCTGTTTAAAGCTGCAACTTTGTGTTGAATTTTATGTAATGAGTAGTTATGTATAATTGTATCAGTATGTGTTGGTTTACGAAAGATCGAAAAAACATGATTATTATTTTGTTTAGTGATTTTAAGTCCAAAAATTAATGGAATCGTTCTGTTCAATTTCTATCGTGAATTTAATGTTCAAATGGATGGAATTAATGAAATTAAGAAATAAGTCTAATTGACGAGTAGTTCCAATGAAACATACTAAGATGTCGTCAACATATCTATACCAATAAAGAAATTTGCAGATGAGTGGATGTGTATGAATTTTCTGTTCAATATTATTCATAAAAATCTCTGCTAAAAGTGGACTCAAAGGATTTCCCATGATCAAACCATTTTCACTACTGTAATAGATGTTGTTGAAAGAAAAATAATTTTGTTCAATGCAAACGTCCAACAGATTCAATATTTCTGATTTAATTATGTATAATATATAATATATATATAATGTGAATTACTCACCCCTACTTAACTTGTTTAATTAGTTTTTATTACCTTTCATACTAACTGTACAATGGTTCGGTGTGGATTTTCCTGTTATTCATCCAACTTGTTCTACGATTTGTTTATAATACCATACTCTTCATTCTGTTTTTCATTCTTGATAAAGCTGCTGTGTCAGCGAAACGTCGTCGAATTTTTTTCAAATAAAGTGTAGATTAAAGTTAAACCTTGTGTTTTTATCTCATTTTTATCATGGATCTACATCAAGTAACGGCCTCCACAATTCAAATCCGAAAGAAATAATGAGGTAGAGTCATAGGTTCTCTATTCAGTTTATACTGCTCAGAATCTTATTTCATATTTTATATATTTGTATATATAAAAGTAATATAAGTATCTGATCATTTCAGGTTAGGTTAGATTAGTTTCCATAATATTTACCCACGTATAGAATCAACTAATACAAGTGAATACATTTTATTAATTATTATTTTGGTCCTATCAGTGAAAAGATAGAAGAAGTCATTACAAAACAGCATGAAAAAGTAGGTTTCGAAACCCACATCAAACCTCTTCCAAGAATTTTTCAATAGTAAGGATAAAACTGATAGATTTGACAATACTGGAGTTTACAAGTTGTCCTGTATGGATTGTGAAGGCGTCTATTTGGTCAGACTGATCGGTCATTCAAAACTAGATACGAAGAGCATCATTTTCCTCCCATAGATCAACTTCAAATTAGTTACAGAATAACTAAAGAATGAAACTAAGAATCCATCTAAATTTCAAACTCCCCATAGAAATAATCTTCTAAACGACCACTATGACCCGTCTCTTCTTTCATATTTGATATCTCTAAATAATACCTGCTTTCATCATAATTCATTTATTACCATTTGTTTGCATCATCAGCAGGATGATACTGTGGGAGTTAACTACATTCATCACACCACTAAAATGTACTACGTTCTTCACTCATTGCATTATATACAAATTATATAGAAACAATAACGGCGACATTACTTGAAATATTCTTCATAAAATAATAATCATTCAATATAATTTTATATTTGCTAAAATTTTCCTTCAACAACAAACTTTGACATGAAAAATTATGTGTGAAAACATAAAATTGCTGAACAACACGCAATCAATTCATTAAGACGTTTCCTACGTGATTAAAATTGATTTTGAGTTATTCTTTATTAATTAAGTCGTTAATAAACTAATATGAAAACTTAGTTTTTCTGAACGAGTGTTTCAACTGGCATGTTGTTTTTTCCCATGATAATCATAAAATAATCATAGTCGTTATGTAATTGGCTAACAAATCGATGAATTTTTAATGAAAAAGGCGTTTTGATGGGGCTGCCGTAAACGGAGTAAGTAGGCTAGCTAAATGAACATTTCAATAAATCAGTTATTCTATCGAATTAATATACACTCTAAAATTCTCCAAATATGGCAAAATTTTAGTTTTAAGTTAACTTTATTTGAAATGAATCATATATTGTCGCCCTTGGCCCTTTATCGTCAATGCCTCATCTATGGCACAAGTCTAGACTGCCCTTGTGTATGTGCACTCTTATGAATTCAATCAATAGGTGAAGGCCCTATATATATTTTTCATATAATTAGTAACAGAAAATGAAAAGCCAGAAAGCAGGGAGTTTTTTGATGTGGGTTTTCCGTTTCCGATGATGCATGTTTCGCGTCCTAAGAAATTCGGGGAGCGTCGTTGCTCATACCACGCATAGTATAATGCGAAGAAAATTCCGTCAGAAAGCAAGAAACCGTTGCTTTCGGAAGAAATATACGCTTTTTACCCAGTCAGGAAATTCGAAAAAATACGACGAGTTTCGAAACAAAATTACTTTTCCGCAACTTTTAGGTCCAAACGAGTGATGAAGTATCTCAAAAACTGCAGAGAATCTAGGAACAAATTTTCGGAATTTCAAACCCACATTCAGATATTACGTTCCGTTCCGGAGAAATCTGTATTGAAAGTCATGACGCTACCAACTTGCCCCCCAAATGTCCCATTTGGAGGCGATAAAAGATCGCTGAATTTTATTATGGAGTAATCTTTAATTTTTAGCTATTCAAAATTGAAAAGATTTTCCTCAGAAGGTTAGCCCAACCAATGTATTACGACAATCTTTCACGGAAAGGAATGACCGATATGGTGGAAACTTAAGCTATCAAAATCCGAGTTTAGCTTTCGTTGTTCACTAATTTTTGGGGATTATTTGAGATACTGCTCACACTTCTCTTCTTTTAAAGTAAATAAAGAGAAATTGTCACTTCACAGCTTTATTTCCGAAGATTCTGCCCAGTTGGACTTGATAAATTTTAACGCGGACAAGAAGCAATCAACAACGCTCTACAGACTACACTGCTAGAAAACTTCCTCTAATCGTGCATCTATCGGCATTACAGTCACCTCTGAAGTTTGCTAGCATGACCATTTATCAACCATTACCAGATCTGCTTCTGCTAAACTTCACGCCATCACAGCTTATGACTCAATAAGAAGCGCAGCTATGACCCGGCCTGGAATACCATTTCCATGTGTGGGGTTCCGCACGTGACCATTCACCAAATGTAATGGATAATGTCCAGAAGAGAGCAGTGCGACTCATCGACCATCTGGAGATCGCGCGTGATCTTCCGCCACTCGCTCAAAAGCGGACGTCGCTGATGTTTCTCTTTTCTATAAGTACTTCCATGATAAATGCTCTGTAGAACTGAAAGTTTTGGTTCCGGGAAGAATCCAGTTATACAGAAGAACCAGGCTCGCTAAAAACTTTCATCAGCGGACAGTTCAAATATCTACGCCACGTACCTCTCTCTATGAAAATTCTTTTGTTCATAGGGCTAGTGTGCAGTGGAACTCGCTTCCATCGCCCATCTTTACGATAACTTCCAATTCAGCTCTCTTGAAAATGCGAATGAACACACACATTGAATCACCTTGGGCGGCCACATTCGTGGTATGATTGGCATCGCCTTCTCTCAAGAGTTAAGAATGAAAAATAATTCATCTTGATCTAGGGAAGACCGGTAATTGAAGAGGTGTGTCGTGTAATTTCCTTTGCTGTTCCTCTCAAATTTTGATGAACTTGTGGAGGAATAGCTGACCTATAAGATGTTCTAGGTTATTCAACTATAAAATGAATAATACCTGGGATGATCGATTTATATAAAATTTCCTTGCACAAAGATGGAGAGGCGCCAGAGAAAAGCATTATCTCGTGGTTGGTGTTTTTTTGAGCCTCGCTTAAGCTCAATAATATGCCCGTTAAAATTTTGATATTTTTCTGCTTTCGACAAATTAGTTTATCACTGCATCGAAAGAAAAATGAATTAAAAGAGTTTCAAACAGCCGATGAGTGTCTTTTTAAAGACAATATTTCTTTTTCCGTTGCTTTAATATTTCAGCTTGGTAAGAATCATCGTCTTCGTGGGAAAGAATGAGATTTTTGATTTCCAAAGAAATGGCATTTTTAATATAAATTGTCCTAGAAGGATGCTTTTCTGATATTTGTTTCGGATGACTCTGAAGTCTCACCCACGTCGAAGCGATCCTCTAAGACTCTGTTGGATAACAAATAATTTTCCTGTTGTATAAGGACATACGAAATCCACTAAAATTTAATATCATATAACTTTGTACTCTCTTCAGTACTGTTTCAACAACAAACTGATAATGTTTTCGTCAAATTTGGACGAAATCTTTGAAGTTAAAAGAAACACTTACCGGTTTGTGGATTTCCTTGGCTGGAGTCTGCTCCTTGTCTAAGGAAGTCCTCCTATTAATGGTTCTTTCTAAAGAACCCTCTCGAGATATGCCATCAATCTTAGCAATTTCTCGTAGAGTAGGTGGTGATGGAGGAGGTGGCATTTCTTCTTCTGCATAGCGTGACTGAAAGAAATACGAGATTTTTAATTTTCATATTCTTGAAAGGACATTTATTATCTCAGCAACCTCACAAGGATGCGCGGAAATTATAGGCATCATATTTTCTCGAAACTGGTTATATTATACCACCAAAAAACGTACCAAACTCGTACTGATACTCGCCATAGATATATATTTTGCAGTGTTCACATACGGTTAAGTGTGCAAGTATCCCAAATTCCTTCACGCTCTTCTAGGGATGACAAAAACATTCTAAGAGGTCTAACATAGACGTGAAATAGTGACAACCGTTTAGCAGTATCTTTCACTGATTAATGAAATATTTATTTCGTGGAAAATCCAAATATGAGAGAGAAAAAAGGTTTTCCACGCTTACTTGTTAATACACGATCAGTTTCAACCCTATTAAGAGTAGTATAATGTGGTGTTTTCCTGAGTTCATTATTTTCACAATTTTCCAACATATTCACTCTACTTCCTTTATTGCATTTGTTGAGGACTTTGATTGTGTAAAACAATTGTCAGATTTGGCGATTGTATGTGCCCAAATATCAGGGATTTCCTGTCTGATTGTATATGTTCTTTGAACCTGCATTCAAAATTTCTACCTGATTGACGTACATAAGCTAAAGGGCATTCATTATATTCGATTTTGTAAAAACAAGATTGTTTGAGCTTGTTTTCTGTTTCGCATTAAATCGTAATTTGTTAAGATAAGATCCGCTTGAGGATGAGGTGATTATTTTTAATTTTGAAAAATAGTGTTTCATTTCATGGGAAAGTGAGCTCATATAATTGAAACTTCCATACCTCTTCGGGTTTTTCTTGGATGCAATACAATGATTGTGATGTTCGATTTTGTTCTCTGAAAAAGGCTGGTATATTGTTGTTGGAGGCTTTTGTTTTTTTGGTATTCATTTCCATTTTAAGATCTTGAATAGAGAGGGTGGTAGTAGGAGCTCTGTGAAGCATAGAATTGTAGGTGGCGAGTTTATGATCTGAATAATTGATGAGTCAATGGGAATTGATGCGCCTGCGAACGATTCTTTGCTATAGATATTATAAGTTAGGGTATTGTTGATATTTGTTATAGTTAAGTCTAAAAAATTGATGGAGTTATTAGTTTCAACTTAATCGGTAAATTTTGAACGATCATGAGTTGAATCAAGTTCAAAATGTATCCAATTGTATATATGAAAACCAAACTGAATATTAACAAAATACGGATATCAGAACATGATAAAATTTCTGACTAGGTCGCGGTTCAGTATTGATCTGTTTTCTAAGTTACCCATGAAAATATCTGACTATAGGGAGCTAAGTGGCAATCCTATAGGAAGTCCTGATTTTTGATCAAACAATTTATTTTGAAACTGGAAATGATTTTGGTCTAAATATGTTTTCAATAGGTTGCAAAACTCAGAGGAGATATATAGAAATGTGTTGTATTTGGTAAGAATATCTGAAACTAAATGTAGACACATCTGTACCAATGTTTGGGTACTTGTTTTTTACAGCACAGTAAACAGGCTTAAGATTATGACTGTTTTTAAGTAATTAAAAAATTTGGTTACCCGAAGTAGTGTTACTGTAGATTACTACAAGCCTAGCAGATTTTTATACATTATGTAGCTTGAGCAGTTCATAGATTTTCTCTGATTAGAGGTTCATCGGTAAGAATCTTCGTTTTTCCGGTACTGTATGCGCTTGATCAGGGGTGCTCAAACGGTCGATCGGGAGTGCTTTTCCAGTAGATCTACAATAAGTAGATAATTAAACTACAAATATTTATTACATAACACTCTGCTAGCGGCAAAAGGCGGCTTCACCAAATATATTGTTCGATAGTCTGTGGTTTAAACCACCTGTGCCCATAGAAGACTTATTTCTATGGTTCACTCACAATGCCCCAAGATTTGACAGTTTTGAATTGGATAATTCCAACGTCATATGAGTGAGTCTAAGTGAGAAATACATAATATTATTACAACAATGAATTTTACCCAAGAAGAGTTAATTAATATGATTTATTATTTGGGAGAAGGTGAGAGGAATTGTTTGTTGGCGTCACATATTTATTCCCAACGTTACCCAAACAGAAGACATCCTAGGAAAGAGGCACTTGAGAGACTGAAGGAAAGGTTTGAAAGAACTGGACAAGTTGGATATGAGATGGATGGGAGAGCTAAGCGTGTACTCAATGAAGAGAATAGCATGCAGGTTGTTTTTAGCGCAGTAGAGAATTCTCATGTTAGTACAAGAGATGTTAGTCGAGACTTGGGCGTTAGTCAGACATCTGTATCAAGAATTTTGAGGAAGGAAAAGTTCCATCCTTTTCATGTTCAACTCCACCAACAGTTGGAGCCCCTGGACTTCGGGCGGAGACTGGATTTTTGTAGATGGTCTTTAAATAAAAAAGCAGACCAACTGAATTTTTTCAGTTGGCTACTTTTCTCTGATGAGGCCACCTTTCAAAAGAATGGATTGGTGAACCGGCATAATTCTCATTATTATGATACTCAAAATCCTCATTTCATGAGAACTGTTGACCACCAACATCGCTGGTCTCTGAATGTCTGGGGTGATAAAATGGATGATTATGTGATCCGACCCTTTTTTCCAAGAACATTTGAACGGCGAACGTTATTTAAATTTTTTGCAGCATGATCTGGAGCCTTTGCTTATTTATGTTCCCCAAAACATAAAAAACCATATGTGGTTCCAACACGATGGGGCACCACACACTACAGCGGCAATGTCCGCGATTTTTTAAATGATAGGTTTGAGGGCAATTGGGTAGGTGGTGGAGGTCCTGAAGGATGGCCTCCTAGGTCTCTGGACTTGAATAAATTGAATTTTTTTTGTGAAGGTATGTTAAAGAGAGGGTATATCGAGACCCTCCAACAACCAGGGAAAATATGATGGAGAGAATTACAGAAGCATTTATGAGTACAACGCCGAATGTTCTCCAAAGAGTGACCGAATCATTTAACAATCGTGTTCGAGAATAAATTCCTGACAATGGGAGACATTTCGAATATCTAATTTGATTTGAAAACTTATTGAAATAGAATTAAATTGGTGTTTATGATTTAGATTTGCATTTTTTTTCAGTGGATGTTTCATTCACGACAAGCAGTTCAATTTCGTTTCTTAATGATAATTCCGGAATATTTTGGGCAATTGTAAAACTAATACAAGTTCAGTAAAAAGTACAGGGTGTTACATTTAGAAAAAAGTTCTTTTATTTCGAAAAATTCTATTTTTTTGGATCACCAAGAACACTGGGTATGAAAAAACAGTTGATCTCTTACTTCGATGATGAGGAACATATTTTCTTCAGAGAATAATTATTGGCACACTAACATGATACGGAATGAATATTGTGAGAAGTTCTGAAAAAACTTCCAAATTCTCGATCTTTTTGATATTTTGACTTTTTGAACATTTATTGAGATAATTTAGAACTGAGTGATTTCAATTAAGTGAAAACTTAGCTCTGAGCACAAATGATAATATCGCAAATGAATCTTTTCTTGTGAAGAAATTTCGATACACCTTGAGAGTTTTGATGTTTAAGTTTCATTGAACAGCAAAGAATCTAATTTTGTGTTGAAATTTGCATATTTCAATGTCTGAATTTTATCAACAGCATGTTTATTGCAAGAAATACCTAAACCTCACACTAATTTCGAAATTTTCTGGGAAATCTCCATCGGATTTTCGAAAAAAAGGTATCGTTGTAAAGCTCATTCGAGTGGGAACAAAATACGTGAGCAAATACAGGGTCACATTTGAACAAAAAAAAGTTTTTCATGTTTGAGAAATTTCATTTTCGCCGGGTTACTAGGAACACTCGTTATAACATTTTTTTTTCATTTGATACTAAGGTACAACACTTTTACCTCAAGAAAAAAAAATTATGCGTAAATTATGCGAAATGAGGCATTTGAGAACTTTTGAAAAACTTCCAAATTCCCGAAATTATCGATATTTTAATTAATTTTAAATCTACTGATAGTTGTTTGGGCCCAAAACAGATATCGTTGAAGAGAGCATCAAAATTGTAATTGGAATATGATAAAAAATACAGGGCATGCTATTTAAAAAAATCTATGTTTGTGACTGGAGCAAAACGGAACTTCCTGTATGCACGAAAATAATTTTAGGAATGCACACATACTTATGAAACAATAATCAGAAAAATTTCGCTTCTATCTCAAATAGTTTCCGAGATATAGAAGTTCCTCGCCTTATTGACTCGCCCGGTATATGTATAAAATTATACCAAGTAACTATAGTTGAATTCGCTGCTGTCGTTGGCTAAATTATACTAAAATTTTCAACGATTTCACCAACTTGCGCACCCTCTCAAGACATTTCATCTCTGCTTCCAGTAACGATCGGAGGAGCCATATCTCATGTCTGAGAGTCGTTAAATTGTAGATTTGTAGGCATCCAGGAAGGGCCATGGGAAACGAGGATCGAACATGTATTTACTCTTAGCTTTTTATGAATCCTTCCATTTAGTCTGTTTTCTCAACTTAGTTTTATATCGAGTTCTCATGGAAAACATACATGCAGAAAAAGTATGATATGTTTTTGAGAAGATATTTCAATTTTTCCTAATTAGGAGTCACCAGGTGATTCGGTAATTTCTTTCCGGTTCTTGTAACAGATGTCTTTAGTCATAAATATGGAGAATTATGAAGCATTGACTAAGTATATGAGACGACAGCGCTCCCTGTAGAGTTGGTTGAAGTTTCCAAGCCAACCAGAATCGCCAATTCTGGTTGAACCGCCTTGGTAGCTGCACGGTTAGTGCGCTAGCATATTGCAACTGCTTCGTCGAGGCTCTTGGTTCGAATCCGGGGTCAGGTTATGGATGTTGTCCTTGAACAAAAAAGTACTGAATTTGAAAGAGTCGCCTAAAGAGGGCATAAACTTCCGAAGACCAGATAACTTGTAATCCATGTGATGGCAGTTATCATTGCACGGCTAGGAGAGTGGTTTGGAATCCACTATGAACGGTAGGTCCAGCTGTGTGAATGGGCTAAGTTCCCGAGCACATTGTTAAAAGATGCAAGCAAGCAAGCAAGCAAATTCTGGTTGGTCAATATAGGATTGAAAGATTGGGATGAAGTTCATAGATGGCTCTTTATAATACAGGATACTATAAAATTTATTTTCAATTACTACTATCACATGGCTGCTAAAGTTCTCAAAGATATCTTACAACAGGGGTGCTCAAACGGCCGATCGCGAGTGCTTTTTGAGTAGATCTCGAGAACAAGAAAAAGTAGATGACTAAAGTACAAAAATTTATTACGTAATAAAATAACACTCTGCTAACGGCAAAAGGCGGCTTTACCGAAAGAACGCGCGGTACTTGTCAAAGAAAAGCCGCGTTTTTTATTCTTGCCGCTTTTCTGGAAATTTCGGGCGGCGCGTTTGACGGAAACATTCGAGACTTTCGTCCAAGCCGATATAAATGTTGCGCTTGCAGGAATTGAAGTCATTCTGAATTGTAACTTGAAGGCAATACTACGTCGATACAAAGTTAATTATTAGATAGTACAAAATGAGTACATGGAATAAATCCAAAACGTATCATTTTAATAACGATTAGGAGGATAAATTTTTCTTTTATATGGTGAAGGATAAGTGCAGTTCTCTTGTTTGTCAAGCGTCAGCTTCAATACCTAAGCGTGGTAACTTAGAGAGGCATCATAAAACGGTTCATAAAAACTATGAAAAGGATTTTCCGTCAAAGAATGAATTAAGAAAACGAAAAGTACGTTATTTGATATCTTGTTTGAAAAAAGAAAAAACCATGTTCACAAGACCAGCCAAACAATCAAAAGCTGCTACGATCGATTCATTTAAAATATCTCATATATTGGCGAAACACAAGAAACCATTCGAAGATGAATAAGTTGTGAAAGAAGCATTTATTGAAGCGGGTGAGACTTTATTTGGAGATTTTAAAAATAAAACAGAAACCATGTCTGGTATTAGAGAACTTCAGTTATCTCGTCCGACTGTCACAAGGCGTATTGAAATCATGAGTCAGGACATGGCAGATAAACTAAAACATGAAATGTACATACTTTCTTTACAGTTCGACGAATCCACCGATATGACAGACACTGCCCAACTGTGTATTTTTATTCGGATGGTGTTCAATGACATGTTGGCTAAGGAAGAATTTTTGACAATCATTCCTCTGAAGGGGAAGACCCGTTGGCGTTTTTCAATTTTGTGAAAAACTACAAGCTACCAATATATAAATTAGTGTGCATTACAACCGATGGAGCACCAGCTGACTGGAAACAATAACAGTTTTGTGGCATTGTGTCGAGCTAATGAAGATTTCCCTTCATTTTTTTCATTCCATTGCATCATACATCAACAAGATTTGTGTTCAAAAGTTTTAAACGGCAGCTCTTTAAGTTGCAGTTGAAAGATAGGAATTTAGTTGAACACACTGATTTAGTTTTTCACAAGGACGTCAGGTGGTTGAGTCGCGGAAAATTCCTAGAAAGGTTTCAAGAATTATTGCCTGAAATACCAGCTTTTCTAGACGAAAGAGATGATGACACTCAGATGTTGAAAAACGAAAAATGGCTGACTGACTTAAACACCATTACCTTGGAGCTTCAAAGTAAACAAAAAACTATTGAGATGATTAGCGCAGTAAACGCATTCAAAAGTAAATTGCAACTTATGATACGTATGAGGCTGAATTATCAAATAGTTTGGGAAAGTTCGAAATGCGTTTTCATGATTGCAGTAAATGGGCAGATACAGTATCATTTATGAGTTATCCTTTTTCATGTAACAAAAAGAATTAGCTACTTAAATAGAAAGTTAGTTTAATATGTGCTCATGTTCAGTTGAAAATGAGTTGGTGCAGATTATATCAGATATACATTTAAAAGCTACAGCATCGGATACAAATTTCTGGAGTTTTATATCTGAAGATAAATATTCGAATCTAAGGCAAATCGCCCTTCAACTGACGGCAATGTTTGGGTCAACATATTTGTGCGAGTCTGCATTTTCCAAAATGAAGATAATTGAGTCAAAATATCGAAATCGACTAACCGACGATCATATGTCATCATGTTTGCGGTTAGCATCCAGTGGTTACGTAACATCTTACGAAAAGTATGCTGATGATATGCAGTGCCACGCTTCAACATCCAAAGTCACTCCTTAGTTGAGTTTAATACCATATGTAAATCTTTTGTTTTGTAACAACCAATAAACTCGCAATTTTGAGTTTTTCATTGACATTATAGAGAAGAACCTAACTAAACCTAACTCAAACCTTGACCAAAATAATGTATATTGTGCGGAAATCTAATATCTATATATGATACGGTACACACTACCTAGGTAGGTAGGTGGATACGGTGTATCGTGTATGTACGACAACCCTGCATCACACAAATTTGCAGCCTCTCAGAGTCGATGTTAAGTGGTCTAAAAATATTGAGGTAGATCGCCTATAGTTCAAGTTTGAGCACCCCTGTCTTACAATGATAATCCAATGGCTTACATTTTCTCGTGTATTGGTTCAGAGATATGGGTTGATAGAACAGGTAAAATACATATTAAAGATTAACATTGGGTAATAATACATAATTGAGAACTACTTAAAAATCCCAAATATTAGGGAAAAACATAAATCAGTCAGCTCGTTAAGTAATATTTGTTTATTGCGTGTATTGTGTATGGCTTTAAATAGTTGTAGGAGAAACAAGTAAACGATGATTTCTACTAAAATATATTAATATCTTTGTCAAGAGCGAATTAATACTCAAGATACTGTGCATCAAAACGCGTCGAGCATCAATTAATATATTTTAGTAGAAATCATCGTTTACTTGTATTTGTGAAAATGATTTTCTATCATGTAAAAGCCTCGTCAATTTAAATTAAAAGGAGTCAAGATAATTTAGTTTTATACTTTTTGTGCTGGGTTTAGGATTTGTAGATTGTCTATTGATGGAAGAATATGGTTGTTTGTTTGTTATTCCTATAACGAGCTATGTTTCCGCCTTTCGGCCAATGACACGTCGGGAAATTCTGTCACCCCACAACTCGGGAACTTTGCCCAACCCCTTTCGCGTCCAGGGAAGGGATCTTCAATGTCCAACACATCTCTGTTAGACAGAAGATCTCCTCCGAAAGATGGATACTCAGCGATTCTCAGAATCCGAAAAATCGCACTGACTTTGTGGGGATTGAACCCAGGTAGCTCTGCGCAGGGGACGAGCATCATATCCTTTACTCCACCGAGCCGGCTGAAAAATATGATCGTTTTCTATGCAATGTGGTGCCAAAGTGAAATCTGTTTCGTTTTTATGAAATTTTGAATGACGTTCTTTATATTTGATTTTAAACGACCTGCCTATTTGATCAATATAAATTCCTTTACAATCGATACATGTAAGTTCATACACTCCTGAATTATCTAAGTATTGAGTTTCATCTTTGGCATTGAAAAATATATTTGATAAATTGGATGTGGATTTGTAGGCTAATTTCACATTGAGGATTTGGATGTGATTTGCGATATTTTTAGAAAGTGGGCCGAACCAGATTAATGAGGAATATTGATGTATGTGACTGTAAGAACTATTTTGAGGATAAATACTATTATAGGCTTTTTACAAACGTTTTTTAAACATAAGTTGGTGTATAATTGAAGGAGAATAGCCGTTATTGCACATTTTCTAAGATTTTTCTGTTCCGGGTCATAAAAAGTGAGCAACTATTTGTGAAGAATTAAGTATAGATATGTGCTATGGGGGTTGCCCTTGCCTGCGAAAGCTTATCTGACTTAGGTCAATCTCCCCCATCTTCTGCCATTTTTATTTATACATGGAGACTAAAGGCTAAGGGCTGTAACTCCAAGGGAAGGTTTGTAGTAGGTAAAAATCTTTTCGAAGAATTTCCTCCCCTTTTCTTAAACAAAAAAAGTGGCTGCTTTTCCATAATTTAAAATGAAAATTATATTAATACTGTTGCTACAAGGACTGAATTTTTCCGCCCTGATTTTTCGTTAGATCTGAAGTAATAACCTGCGTGTGAATCTAAATTCGTCTGGTACCCTTCATGACGTAAACGTGAATTGTCTATCCTTTCTGTAACCAATCCTGAGACGTCTGTAGGATCAATAGAGCTGTGGATGAAGAAATTAGAAAAAAAAATAGTAACTTCAATTTGAATTCATACCTGCATTTTGTCCGACCAACAACAGGTGCATTTGGGAACGTTGGAATGCTGGCTATTGAGTCCAGATCCTTTTTTCGACAGCCTCTTTCTGCGTACTTTGTGTGGAACGCCGTAAACGTAGTTCGAGAACCTTCTGCGCGAGTGACGTACGATGGACACCCAGTCTATCATGGTGAGTTACACCAGTTTCATTTGTGATACTTCGAAATTCATTTTTTGTTTGGCACAGTTTTAACGTAGGTCAATGAAGCGAACAACTTATTGAAAAATTTTAAAATGCTTTTAATAGATGCCAATAAAATGAAATAGAACTCAAAACTCAATACATCTGTGAGGCATGCAAGAGTCACTTGTGTTTAGATCATGCAATTTTTCAATGTGCAATATGTTACCAAAACAGAGCTCGAGATAAAGATTTTGGAAGAGATGAAGACTTATAATTGTATTTTTAGATATAAGAATAGGGAGGTGTCTTACATTTCCCAAAATCTGATTGAGATCTTTTTAGGTTTGTTGAATAATTAGTACTTCAAGAATATTTCACCTTGAAACGATATCATATCAAAGTTATCTATAATTTATATTCGAAAACACGCAACTTTGCATTATAAGACGAAAACCGTTGGACAAAAAATATTTCACACGTACTTTGATTCTACATTAAAATTACCTCTAGAGTATAGAATGTCAAAACATCTTTACATAACTTGAAAAACAACCGAGATATTGGTACTTGGCTGATTGTGAAAATTTCCAAATAACTCGGAAACGCAAAAAGCTAGCATGAATCTGTTTGCGGCAATGAATTCCTCACGCAGAATAATACTGGAGGTAGTTGTAGTTGTAACAAAATATTTTTACAGCAAGGTTTATTTTGAATAGAATCAATTGTCTTGCATAGAATTTCGATACAACAAATGGTTTATAATTAATGATGGCAAATTCGAAAATCTTAAAAATACCCACCTATACAAGGTGAACCAAATTCGATGTTTCAGTACGGTAGCTATGTGAAATATTGTAGATAGAGCAAAATGATCCCTTCTCTCTCTCGAGCCTGATTTTCGAAAAAATATGTTAAGTGAAAACGAGTTATATTTTTTAGTCTTCGACATATCTCAAATTTTAATGAAGTCAGACAGAAAATATTTTCACATTCTACAGGCCTTTTTTCAAAGTTTAATGCAGGGACGTACTCGAAAACTTTTTTCTGGCCGATTGGTTTCTGACTTATGAAGTAAACTTGTATTTTTTCAAGTTCGAAATATAGGTGATTTTGATATCAATAGAGAGGCTTATTTTTATTCCTCAACTAAATATCATATCCTTTATCAATTTCTTCAACTAATACATATTTCAAAACAATCGAAAATTCATATTTATCCACTCGGAACATAGCAGATATTCAAAATTCTATGATAGAGAAAGTTCGTTCGTGTGCGTCGAGAATCCCATTTATTCAATTCCGTATTCATTTCTTAGAACAGTTTTCTCTTGAAAAATTTAATTTTGGACTGGAAAGAGAATATTTTTTGACAAAAAGTAACTATATACTTTGCAACGCCTAGCAACATTTCTGTGTGCGTTTTCTATATGAATATAACTCAGATTCTCCATACAAATCCTAGAATTTTGATTTAGCTCATCTATGCTATTAGCTTTTTCTTTTTTCAATAAATTCTCAATATGCCCCTGAAGAAGAAATCTAGGGGAGTCAGATCTTGAGGACGGGCTAGCCATTCTACAGGTTTCCTAGTTCCCATTCAGTGATCATGCAAATTCAAATCCAGCAGTTGGATACAGCCCGTTTTTTGTGCGTCGGTGCACCGTCATGCTGAAAATATATATTTCGTCTTTGGCAATTCATATAAAAATAATTCCACCAGATTTTCATCTATAATACGATGGTAAATTTTGCCATTAAGGTTGTCGTCAAAAATAGTTTATGTCTATACAAGATTATCCAACGAAGTGCATCACACATTGAAACCGTAGCGCTTTTAATATCGAAAATTCAACTGTCGATTGGGATTGTCATCTGATTAACAGCGCTCATTATGCCTATTGAAAATTCTGTCACTTGTGATGCGTCGATTCATATAACGCCTTGATAAAATTCTGGGGTTTCTTCTATTTTCTGAAAGTACTAGTGACTAAAATTAAGTCGTCGTTGATTATCACCAAGCTGGAGGAATTGCGATTTTCTCAAATCAAATGTAGGGTCTGAATTTATTTTTCTTGAGAATTCTGAGGAACTCTTGACTTCGAAATGTCAGTTTCAATTGCCATTTGAAGGCTTGAAATTTCAGGTTAGGCTGCAGCTGCTCCTATAACGTCGACGTTACCTTCTCTATCTTCAATTTTATGTTTTGCTCCGTTGGGCTTTGAGAGAAACACCAGCAATTAAATTGTCCTTAAATTTTTCGAAAATAGACTTATGCGGCTGTCTCCTCTCAGGGAATCTATTGAAATAAGATTCTTCAGCAGCATCTGAATCATACCTGCCTTGCAAAACGAAAACCAAGTGAGTCAACATACTTGGTTTTCGGGATTTTTACACCACTGGATTCCTCGTAAAAAGGTCTGCAAGATGCTTCTTTCAGATTTGAAATATATCAATCCGTTGAGAATTTATGAACAGTCACTTTTTAGGAGGCAATGCTTTTTTGATTATAAATTATAAAATATCAATCAAAAAAACAAGTAACTTTCTCATTTCATAGTTAAAATATATCAATATTACATACTTCTCAGAAGATATTGATATTTCCAAATATAGAACCTAGTATATCTACTTACTCTACTTAAATAAGATGACTCTGGTGTAGGTAGATACCCGCGAGTGAGATATTCGAAACAAAAACTTAGTAAGTCAACTTACTGGCAATGAATAGACAAATCCTCGAAGAAAGTATAACGTCTTACCCTCTGATTTGAATAACCAACACCAATCAGAGTGCAGAGTAAAATTACATGATTTCTTATTTCGCGTACTTGAATCATATTAGTGTGGTGGTTCTGCAGTATGTCTTTTGATTACGATACGGAGGAGATGTAATCAAGCTTTTTTCAGTGCTGCAATAATGATTTCGCGGAGCGAGCGTCTTCTCAAAATGGCACTTGAAACGGCGACAGGTCGAACTTTATCTAGTCTGTTGTCTGTTTCGCCAATAGATGATTTGTATGCAGACCCAAATTATAGTCCATCAAACGGAAGATGGAAGAGAAAACTTGTTGATTTATTAGCAGTTCCTCCTGAAACAAATAGCGATAGCCGCAAAAAAAGCCGTTTGTATTTAAATGGTGGTGATATCTGGTGGAAACCAACAGAATTTGAACCCAGCTCATTTCTAAAATCAATAAAAAATGAAACACTACATCAGCTGAAAGAAAGTTTGAATACCGTGATTCACAAGAAAATACTGATGGTGACATGATAAATTCAATATGAATCAACAATACTGACCAAACTGAACCTAATCTTTCAGAGAAGATAATGTTAATCGAAGTTGAAGAAGACCAGTTACCAGCAGAATATGTACCTGAATCTGTACCAGAAATAGAAATCGGAGGTGGAGAAGATCAGGTCGAGACAGAAAATGTACAATCTACCACTATAATAGAGATAGAGTTACCTTCTACCATGTCCAGACAGTCGTAGAAAAAACTGCTCCCTAAATATCTTAGAAGAACAAAGAAGAATTATTTTTATTTACTTCAACTCACTCAACTTTGGGGAGAAAGGACTCTTTATTGGAAAATACCACAAGAAATGCCTGTTAAGATCTGTAAAAGAGCCGCCGTTGGCCACAAGGAGTGCTCTGTAGTTTATACTTTACCTTTAAAACCAATCACAGCAGAACAGAATGATATTCTGCAGAAAGAAACCGAGGAGCAGAATGACCCAGAGCATAATTAAGTTATAGATCAAGTGGGAATAGACAGAAATAGAGATAATACTGAACAAATCACAAATTTAAATGGAGAAATCGCATAAAAATCTATCGATTTGAATGAAACAATGAATGTAGAAGGGAAAGACTTGAAAACAGATAAAACACAAACCGTATGCAAAACAATGTTTTTATACACAATTGGACATTCATCTGATGATGAAATCCGGAGTTTCAGTTTGTTACAGATAAAAGAGGACTTGAACGTGTTGAAAAGATGAGAGAAATTTCAGAAAAAAATTATAAAAACATTAAAGCTCATATTGAGAGTAATCATCAAGTAGTTTCACATTATAACATGAAACATGCTCCTAACAGACGGTATCCTACAAGCGACATCTCGGTGTATAATATGTGGAAAGATTTGAATGAGAAAACTCCTGAAAAGAAAGTTTCATTGGAAACCTACAGAAAAGTTTTTCATCAGAATATTGGGTTCACTAAACCATCAGAATATGACTGTCCAACATATTCATTGCACAAGAATCATGTCCACCATGGAAACGTAAATGAAGGAGATGATGCGAACTGTGAAATTTGTCGAAACTATGAAACACACAAGAGAAGGTATATTGAAACAAGAAAAGCATATGAAGCAAAATGTTCCGAAGCAAGACCAGAAGATTAAGAAATTTTCGCAGTTGATATGCAGAACATATTAAAAATCCCAAGAATGGTGACTGAGAATTCCTTTTTTATAAGTCGTCTAATATGTTCCAATGAAACATTTGCGAGCTTGAGGAATCATGGAAATAATGTGTATGTATTATGGCATGACGCTATTATGGGCAAAACTTGCTCCAATGTTGTATGCGCATATTATAATTTCATGAAGTCTCTTGGGAAAAATGTAAGAAATAATGTATTCTTGGCAGACAATTGTGCCGCACAAAATAAAAACTGGACACTCTTTACCGCATGTTGTATTCTTGTTAGTGAAGAATGGGGACCAGAGACTATTACTTTCAAGTTTTTTGAAGCTGGCCATTCATTTATGAAGGCTGACTCGGTACATGGGCTGATCGGAAAAAAGTGGAATAAGTCGAAGGAGATATTAGATTTCGATGATTTAGTCAATTTAATCAGTAGAAGCAGTAAGTACAATAAACTACTCATTCTCATTTGGAAGACTTTCTTCGTTTCGAAAACAGTTGCCAAACCTGTAAAAAAAAGAGCAGTAAGCAATGATAACACTACTGTACCTTTTCTTCGTGACCTGAAGGTGTGTCAATTCAGAAAAATTCGAGATCACTGTACTTCAAAACCGAAATAGATAGTCCGGAGTTTCAGAAGTCAAATTTTTTAAAACCAAAGTTCAAAGTTCAGTTGCCTGTTAACAAATTCTCATGCCGGGCTCTGAACAATGAAAAAAAAGAAAAGATTTTGAATGAACTAACGGCCTATATGCCCGCTAGGAAACAGATGTTCTGGAAATCTCTCCAGTATCTGACATGGACGACTTGGCCCACTGTGGGGAAGAAACACAAATTGAAGAGGGCGATCTATAGTTACAAAGTTTTTATAATCTTTCCACCTATTTCTGTTTTTATTTGAAAGTTCATTCGATGTTCAATATTTGTTACTTTTGCGGTCTGTTTGATAACTGAAAAATTAATTCTTTGTTACGTGTTTCTGCAATAGAATGTTCAAATGAGAATTGACTTTTCGACTTGTTTTGTGTTCTGTAAAAGCTTCGTGCGGATGTGATAATTCGAAATCTAGTAACTGAAAGTGATCATCCATTTTGAATTTGGATCGGAGA
This sequence comes from Cryptolaemus montrouzieri, assembly GCA_013387265.2. Taxonomy (NCBI): domain Eukaryota; kingdom Metazoa; phylum Arthropoda; class Insecta; order Coleoptera; family Coccinellidae; genus Cryptolaemus; species Cryptolaemus montrouzieri. The sequence continues at coordinate 65,105,508 of JABFTP020000124.1, read as the reverse complement.
ATTTTGAATTTAGTACGCTCAGTGAATTTCTAGAATTGACAAGTAGTAAATATTCAAAGCTTCTAGTTAGAACACTTTTTGAGTAAGCGTAATCTCTCTTATTTGCATCATAAAAATAACTCTGCTGAAAAGTTGAAAATTCAGAGTTACTTGGTTTTTGCTTTGTAAGGCAGATACTCACTCCGTATGTAACATTCCAACAACTCATACTTTTCGTAATGTTGGAATTAAAGAGCCATAACGATTGAATTATAAGCAAAAATTTTCGTAGTAGTGAAAAACGACATAAACTTATAACATAAAAAATTGTTTTCACACAATCGTTGCTATTGATTGAATATTGCAATTGTTTCAAACACAGAATTGAATTAATTCAGATCAATAAGATTGGATAGTTGAAAGAGTGTCATAAAATAAGGAAAATATATGATCTATTGGTTTTAATACAGATGAATAAATGGGATCTTCAAAGCACATAGTCAAACACAGAGAATTAACAGTTCGTATTTGAAAATAAACAAGTTTGCTTCATAACTCAGAAAACGGTCGGTAAAAATTGTTTTCTAATACGTTCCTGCCATTACTCAAAAGGGTGTATGTAAAATGTGAAAATATTTCTCAACAAACCTTAATAGGATTTGAGATGTCGTCGAAATACCGAAAAATCTAGATTTCAGGAGGTACTCTAAAACTGAAAATTCTAGCTAAAATACATTTTCCCTAACGAGTTTTTCTCGGAAATCGAGCTGGAGAGGGGGGATCATTTTTTTCTATCTACATAATATCACAAAGCCTTCAAAGAGAATGTCACACATTCCTTTACTTTGACCAACAAAACATACTGCATCTGTTCTAGTTTTCAGGATTTCATTTTGATATTCTATTCTTGTAATTAGCACAATTTAGTTATTAAAAATAGAGATACAAGATGATAATAATACGATCAAGCGATCTGAATTCAACCTAGGAATGAAAATATCGATTGATGCTATTTTCTTTGAATAATTTTACGATAAATATGGCTATGTACGGGTGATTTACTGAAATAACAATCGAGTTGAGCCAGCAAGTTAATTTTTCGTGACAATTTATAGCCGCGAATGTATTTCTGGAAAGATAAAATGGGAAACTAAAGCAAAACAAAGTAGATCTCCTCATGCCTGAGAGAAAGACAGTGGAAGAGTATAATATATAGGGTATTTCCAAAAAAATTGTGGGGAATTCGTTATACAATTCGAATTAGTATAAATAAATGAGAACTCTTGTTGATGATGGGGCTAGTGTTGCACAACAATTGTTTGACTGAAACCATCGATTGATTATCAAGATGGTTGCCAGTGAAATGAACTTATCATCTACTGGTGTGTTTTGCATTCTTACTGAAGATGAAGCGATGAGGAAAGTGAAGACTAAGCTTGTGCCCAAAGTGAAATTAGACTACCAAACGACAAACTGAGCGAAAAAATCACATCACTCGCGTTGTAACTTGGATTTTTTGAATACTACACAACCCAGAAACAAAACGGTGAGGCTCTGGGTGTTACATAGACTGATCATTCAAGCCTACAATGGACCCATAAGAATATAAATAAAATGAAACTCTTTCGTCTTTTCGATAGACACGACCGGTTTTGACAGTTAAGTCTTGTTTAAGTGTCCAGAGCTACCAATAGTAAGAAAGAATGTGCTAGATATGCTTAATTTGAATGTTGAGTAAAGGGAGTGACTCAATCCTTATGGACTATGGAAAGTAGTGAATTTTAGGTCTTTACAAAGTTTATTAATTTCCAGCAGATTTATTATCATCCCTTCATTGCATTTTTAAATAATTTGATATATTTATATGATTTGTAGATTCAATAAGTTTAAGAATTGCGGATTTTATATCCTAGGAGAAATGCTCTTCAAATCTTGATTCCAAATTTCGACCTGTTTATCCTACGTAAGTTGTTGGCATTCTTTGCATTCAATTCTACACACACCAAAAAAATTGTCGCATCACCTGGTATTCTGAATTCCTCAATCGATTAAGCAGCTTGATCACAGTTTCTTTGTCAACATATGTTTTCGGACATATGAGGAAAAAAATATCTTATCCATGTGGTAACATTTGTTTCCATATGATCTCAAACACGTCTGAAACAAGAATGAGTTTATTTGACTATCAGTATTCATTCAATCCTCTTTACTCTAAATTAATGCAAGCTGTCTGTGTTTCTTGTTGATTTTCGAAACTTTGAATTTATTGTAATGGCTGCTGAACGTCCTGGACGCTATTTGAGTGATCATGAAGTGGTAAGAATTGTAACGCTTCTAGAGGAGGGGCGAAGCCAACGTTACGTAGCTAACTTGTTGAATGTTAACCAAAGCACTATTTCAAGAGCAATTAATCGGTACCACGAAACAGGGAATATGGAAAAAGGGCCAGACAGGGAAGAATTCGGATAACAATACCAATTGATGATCGTTGGCTTCGTTTAACTGCACTAAGAGTTCGGCACTGTACGAATAGAATGCTGAAAAATTAACTTGCACTTTCCCGAAATGTGCATATTTCGTTGCAAACTATTAGGAACAGGCTCAGAGAAGACGATATCAGACCAAGGCTGGCTTTTACTGGCCCGCCTCTCACCATAGAGCATCGAGTTGCAAGACTTCAGTTTGCGAGGGAACATGCAAATTGGGGTATTCCAGAATGGTCGAATGTTCTCTTTTCCGACGAGTCCAGGTTCTGTCTAGTATCAAATGATAGACGCATGCCTGTATACAGACGACCTGGGGAGCGGTATCAGCAATGCAATATCCGGCAAACCGAAAACTTCGGAGGGGGCTCAGTAATGGTGTGGGGAGGCATTTCTTTTCATGGTCGAACTGAGTTAGTCCTAGTAAAAATGGAAGAATGACATAGGCCAGATACATCGCAGATATACTTGAACCTCGTGTTGTACCCTTTGGTCCATTGATTGGCGAAAACTTCATTTATATGCATGATAATGCTCGGCCTCATGCAGCTAGAATTCCATTGAACATGTTTGGGACAACATGGGGTGGCACATTCAGCAACGTAGGATGCCTTGTAGAACACTCCAACAACTAGAAAATCTGCTTCCTGAAATTTGGAACTCAGTGACTCAAGAGTACGTCCAAAATTTGTTTGAGGGGCTTCCGAGACGTATACTGACAGTAATTAGGACCCGGAGAGGAAACACTCGATTTTGCAAATGATTAGTAACCATTCGATGCTGGTTGATTTGTCTCTTCGTGAATGTTTGAAGATGGTAGAATTTTTTAATTTTTCATTAACTCGAAAATTGTTGATAATTTCCATCATGAACTCATCTTTTTTGAATGATATCTTCTTATTTTACACTTCAGAAAATTACCAAGCGACTCTTGAATGACTAACCGAAAAGTTTATATAATATTGTCGTAAAAGTAGGGTGATGCGACAATTTTTGTGGGGAGTGTACTTAGTTTCAGTTTTAACTATTCATAATAATAATATAGTATGTAAACAATTGTTTCAGAAACAATTAGCAGTAAATTATGTTTGATAACTAACAAATAACAACAAATTATATTACCGTGCACACTCCCAGTTGAACACTAAAGAAATCACAGTCTACCCTCATCAAGTAAAAAGTATCAACTGGATCAATTCCCTATAGATTAATTACATGCACTGTAATAATACTGTAGAAATACCTTTTCACTGATTTGTTGGATAACACAAAAAATATCGTGATTATTCTTTGTGTACCCGCATGTGTACGGTGTACGGCAATGGGTTAAATAATCAATTCTCGGTACTTTTTCAACAGAATGTTAATAACTAACACTTGCGTTTTTTTCAAAACGCAACCTGTATATCTATAATTCAACTCTTAAGTATGATTACTTTCCGAAAATCTTCATGTAAATCATTGTTCTTCTTCAAAACCTCACTCGACACGTATTTCTTCGAATACAAGTACTTCCTTATACGGTTACTGAATATACCACATGATCATCGATAGGTCATGGAAAGCATATTCTGTTGCACTCGAACTTCGAGTTTCACATATTCCACGGAAAACTGGATCGCGTTCCAAGCCTAATAATGTAGGACTTGAGACCTCTCGAGAAATAATGCTTTCCCGATCCTCATTTGGTTGGTTGGCTCTGAAGGGTTCTCAACAATCCTTCAGCGGGAAAAAGAAAATGCCCGATTTACGTCGTACATTAAAGTGTACGAGGAAGCGGAAACCGGATTCCGTTGATTACAATTTCCTTGACACACGTGATGTCAAGTGGCGAATATATATAGGGTGTTCCAATTGGAGTGACAGATTGAACCGTTTGAATGTCAAAATCAAAATTCGTATGTTTCAGTTTTTCCAGATAATTTAAAGAGCCCTTTCGATTCCACTTTACAGTACGAAATAGGAGTTATTAAAACAACAGTGGATTCAACAATGTAATAGACAAATTAGTTATAAGAACACAATTTCATTTAGAGTATAGTAGTGTTTATCCATACTCGATCAAAATTGATAATTATAAGTAAGAATCGTTTGTATTTGTATTTGCATTTCGTCTTGTGTTTTGTGATTAGGAGCCACTGTAACCATTCAAGGCCTTTGTGCTCATCATTACTGAATGTCCAGGGTATCTCTTCAACAAGGTTGAAAATCCCATTCATCAGGTCCCCTTCGCTTGGCTCTTTCAAAGTTTCTTTGTCCCATAAAATTTTCCGTCTTTTACTGGCTAGAGCTTCGCATTCGTCAACAATCTACGAGGCTGTTCATTTATTTTCGTTGCATAGTCTACATATAGTTACTTCATGATAAATGCCTATTTTGTGTAGATGTTTTCTGAGCTCCCCATGTCTAGTTATTATCCTTGTTGCGGTGCTCAGTTTTCTCTGCTCAGTTTAAAAACTTCTCAGTGAACTTCTTGCTCGGTTTTTCTAGCAGGAGTTTTTTAGTTTGTCTATGACCTGAGGTAAGGTCCCACCTGTCAGCGTATAGCTTTTCTATGCAAGTGTTTACCGTGACCTGTACCTCAGAGAAAACTATACCGAGAGATGATTCTTGGTCAATCAATATCATGTTGGTAGCTTACCTGGCAAGAGAATCTGTCTCCTCGTTGCCTGCAATCCCACTGTATCCAGGAAACCAGACCAAAGTTACCTGGTTCCTTTACGTCAGCTCATTTAGTGACTGCAGACATTTCCATATTCCCATATGTGCCACCAGGAATTCTCAAGAAGAGAACTCGTAAGGTTCGATCAAGAACTATCAATGTTTAATGAAATATACGCAAGATAGTATGGTTCCCCTGTTACATTTCCTGTGCTCACAGTTTAGAGGCAATCGTAGGAGGCTGTTTTTTACGCTGGTATTCTATTCATTCGGTTGTTTTTACGATTTGTTTTCTTGACACAAACCAAAATTATAGATATAAGCATTTATTGTAAACACAATTATTCGAATATATATATATATATATATATATATATATATATATATATATATATATATATATATATATATATATGCGCGTTTGTGTACCATTGTGCATTCGTCCACATTTTTATACTACTATAACTTTCGCCATTGCAGCGTGTTTTGCAATGGTAGGTTACAGTTATTCATTAATTTGAAGATTTAAAGCAATAAGCTCTACGATTTCCTGTTTCTAACCTAGCTGTGTCACGTTCTGCCTCTAGTTGCTCTTGCAATTTAGAAACACGAAACAGGGTTCTACTTCATATCATACCAACGCGGCGCTCTTCTTGTGCAATTTGTCGGTCTTCATCGATCAATTGTTCTGTAGCCTAATTACATTATACCTTCGTTGGCAAATATTAGTTAGTCTTGGTTCCTGCATTGTCAATAATAATACTCACACAAAACAATCAAGTCGACCTGTACCTAATACTCTTTTCAGAATAAATCACCTATCAGTGTGTAGCATTCGTCTCCAGGTGTTGATCGTGTCCTGTACCTTTGAGCTGGTTATACAGAGAGCTGATTACGGGTCAACAAATCTCAGCATGGCAGATTCCCTCGAAAGGAAATCCGCCTTCTCGTTGACTGCAATCCTGCAGTTTCCAGAGTCAGATAATAATATCTTTGCGCCACCAAAAATTCTCAAGTCTTTGAGCAGAACTCAATTTGAATTTGGGAGGCTTTTACTTGGTAGAATTCCATAATCAATAATAAAAACAAGTGATGTGTTTTTAGGGAATTTTACTGAATAATCGTGATTAATAACGCGTTTCACTACACCATAGATTCTTCAGACGAATGAATGTACAGAAATTATGACAACGATATATGAATAAGAATGAAAATATACATATGAATGTTTTTAAGTAATTAGAAGCTTATTGGGTTGCTTTTACTTGAGTGGTTATTGTTGACAGGTATATCCAATAAAATTAAGGAAAGAATTGCTCCCTGAAGAGATTCAGTAGAGATGAAGGGCTTAAATCAGCCTGTTCATTGATGAGTCTAACTGAGTCAACAAACACAAACACTCATGTAGACTCATCAATGAACAAATCGATTTAAGCCCTCTACCTCTATTGAATCTCTTCAGGGAGCAATATATTCCTTGATTGTATTAGATATACCTGTCATCAATAACCACTCAAGAAGAAGAAACCCAATAAGCTTTTAATTACTTAAGAACATTTGTCTTTATATTCTCATTCTTATCTATATATAGTTGTCGTTATTTCTGTACATTCATTCGTCTGAAGAAGCTACGGTGTAGTGAAACGCGTTACGAATCACAATAATTCAATAAAAATCCTAAAAATGCATAACTTGTTTTTATTATAGAACTTATAAAGTTTGATCAAGAGAAATCAATATCCGTTTGTGTACAATTGTGCACAAGTCCACATTTTTGATGCTACTATAACTTAGGCCATTGAATCGTGTTTTGCATTGTTAGCCCTCGGTTATTCAATTGTTTGAAGATTTAATGCGATGAGCTCTACGATTGCTCGTTTCTAAAGTATCCGTTGCACGACCTGCCTCGCTTCGTTCTTGTAATTGGGAAGCACAAAACAGAGCCCTACTTCATGTCATACCAACGCGGCGCTCTTCTTGTGTAATTTTTCGTTCTTTATCGATTAAGTGATTCGCAATGTTGCGTAGCCTAATTGCATCGCAGCTTCGTTGGAAATACTAGATCTTCTTGGTCGCGACATTGTTAATAATAATACTCACACAAAACAATCAAATCGACCTGTACCTAATACTTTTCTCAGAACAAATCGCAGGCAATCGCGATGGGTGTAGACCCATCTGTCAGCGTGGAGCCTTTCTATCCAGGTGTTGATCGTGTCGTATACTTCAGAGTGAGTTATGTCGAGAACTGGTTCTAGGCTAATGAATCGCGTCTTGGTGGATTCCCTGGCAAGACAGAATACGCTTCTTCGGTGCCTAAAATCCCGCTTCTCCCAACCAGAGTTATCTAGTTCCTTTTAGCCAGTTCAGTTTGTAGCTGCAGACAATTCCATATGAGCTCGGACCTGATCTCCTTCCTAGCCAAAGCTTTTATTGCCGTCGACTTTCAAAACGTATCATTCACATCCAACGGAACATTTTCGGAACCATTAATCAACGAAATTTCATATTTCACAACAAAAACTACTTTTGTACCAGTTTTTCGCTTAGAGAAACGGAAAAGGACAAATTGCACTTCTTCGATTTAGTTTCAAACACAACTTAGAGTCAGATATTTTCCAATTCTATTTGACCAGCTTGAAATTGAAGCTCAAATTGTCATAAATTGTTCATTGCAATCCAGAAATTTGAGACATTCAGCAGTATCAATACTGAAACAGTCTATCTGCTTCAAACCTGATAAATTTGATAATCTATCCTTAGAATCCATTGAATTGAAAGTGTCAATCAGACAACAGAGTATTTACTAAAGCAGATGAGAATAAAACTATTATAGCATTGAACAAGGCATATTATCTACTAAAAACAAAAATACATTGAATCTAGAAATAATCAGAAAATCAAGGACGATTAATTTCAATGCAATAGGAAACAAGCCTAAGAGAACGCCAAATCTTCAATACCGAGCAATCAAAAATACAAACTTTCAGTTGATAATGCACAGTTCCCAAAACTTTGTCGTCAAACTTCATAAAAGAAGATATCTCATCAGACCAGTTGTCTCATATCTTACAGTCCCAGAAGCCAAACTTTCACGTTATCTTATAAACATCATTGAACATTCATGTAATTTCAGTCCAAAATTTTCAAGTAAGAATTCGTCAGATCTAATTGGAAAAAATCAACAAACTACCATGCAGTTAATATCTACCCTATTGTTCCACCACATGATTCATTCAAATTATTTAACCAAGCTCTGCAGAATAATAATGCGAATGCCATTATACCATCATATTTTATAAATCATTTAGAAGTATATTTAGAACAAAAGTTTTTCAACCTCATTGATCAATCTAAATGAGCAACAACGACTTAATAATAGGTAATGCTCTCAGTCGTCCTACTAGCCGAAATTTTTATGGATAACATTGCGAAAATAATTTATAATCATCCGCTGTCGAAACACAATCATATTCCTTCAATACTTTCATAAATTAAATTCACCCTAATATAAGGTACACTGTGGAATTGGAAATTGAGAATTGCGTTAACTTTTTAGATATAACTACAGTCAAAACCGATTATAACGACATCGTTTACAACGACCGATCGGTTATTACGACCAGATTGTAAGGTCCCGGCCGAATCTTTAGTAAACCATTCAGTAAACATACTGCCAATAACAACATCGGATATAGCGACATGTCGCTTTTAACGACGAAACTTTATTGATATTCATCGACTATAACGACCAACCGCATTTAGTCCCACCAAAACAAAACGATACGAACGATCTTAGGTCTTATTACTGAGCATTGAAGTAATATTTAGGCGTATCATCACATACGCTCTTTCTCTCTCCTCATTCGAACACTTTCCTGGCCATTTGACTTTGCATATTTATTGTTTAGTGCGCTAACTGGCTGCGTGAGTGATAGCTTGAATTATAAGTTCACCCTTAGATAAGACGGTGTATTTAAGCATTACCATGTCGCAACAAAAGAGGAAAGTGTTTACTACTGAAGAAAAATCTCATATCATATGGAGATTAGAAAATGGTGAGTCAAATAGTGAAATTGCAAAGGAGTGTGGAGTTTCACATTCTACAATATGTACGATTTGGAAGAATACAGATAAAATAAAAGTTCTTTTCGACAACAACTGTTTAGAACTTAAACGATCGAGGACAAGTGAACTTAGAGTTATGGAAGATGCTTTATTAACATGGTTTAAACCTCAACTCTGCAACAAAAAGACTACGACTTTGCTGGTATTATGGGTAGAGAAAATTTTGAGTGTTTGTCATCTTGGGTACAACGTTCTCGTGCTCGTTTTAATATTGTGGCAGGAAAAGTTTGCGGTGAAGCGGCTGGCGTTCCTGAAGTGGTAAGTGAAGAGTGGCTCTCTCATAAGTGGCCTGCGCTGTGCGAAGGATACACACCAGAGGAAATCTTCAATGCTGATGAAACCAGATTGTTTTACAATTTAACTCCTGACAAAACACTTAAATTCAATGGCGAGGAATGCAAGGGCGGAAAGTTGTCCAAAACAAGAATTACAGTATTGGTTGCGGCAAGCAAGACTGGTTCGTGCAAAAGAAAACTTTTCGTGATAGTAAAAGCTGAAAAACCGCGTTGCTTCAAAAACATTCACTCTTTGCTTGTAACTTATGAAAACAACACTAGGTCATGGATGACATCGCAAATTTTTGAAAAAAGGCTGCGTAGCTAGGATGCAGAATTGAAGTCTGGAGCAAAGAAAATTCTTCTCCGTAGACAACTGTCCCGCTCACCCTGCAGTCACCAATCTGAAATGCGTAAAGCTTGTATTTTACCACCTAATGTCATCTCTGTTTTACAGCCCATGGACCAAGGTGCGATAAAAGTTTCAAAACCACAATACAGAAAACTTCAAATGCTACAAATGATAATGAATAGTGAAAATGGAAAAAGATACAAAAAGTCATTGTGTTTTGGATGCAATTTTAATGATATCGGAAGCTTGGGAAAAAGTCACACAGACCACTATAACCAACTGCTTTCGCCATGCAGGTTACAAGGATCTCTCTCTATCACAAGCGGAGAACGACGATATTTTGCTAGCGAGAATGATACGATCTCCCACAGATGAAGACGACAACGTAACACTCGCTCAATTGGTTACTCAGTTGCAAAGATCTGCTGGTGCAGAACAAAGAATTGAGATAGAGCAATTTATTGGAATAGCTGAAAGTGCCGCTGTTTGGGCTTCAGCTACTGAGGAAGAAATTCTTGCAGAAGCTGCAAGTAACAATCGTAACACTGACGAAGAAAACGAAGGCCAGCAAGACCCTGAAGAACAGTTTAGGCTAACAACAATTTCCGAGGCTCTTAGCGCTATAACAGTTTTGCAAAAATTTGTTACCTTTAACGACCAGTTTGAAACTGATGATACTGATAATTTGAGGAGTATGAAACGTGAAATGCAAAATATATTTGAAAGTGGGCTGAAAAAAAAGCAAACTAAAATGACAGATTACTTTAAAAACTAGTGTAAGTCTTATAGTGCAGCTATGTACATCTTGTAACTCCAATTATTTCTTAATAAACATTTTTATTTCTTTTTTTGATATTTCATTTGAAAACGATATTCTATATTAGATATATATGAACTTATGATAGTTTAACTACATACTTATGCTATGTATTGCTTATAACAACTATCGGATATAACGTCGGAAAATAATACGGTCCCTTCAATGACGCTATATCCGGTTTTGACTATATAACGAGAATTGACCACAGACATGATTTTCATATTTTTCATTAGCAATTCTTCCGCACGTCCGCATCAACATAAAATAGCTGCTTATAATATAGATTTCTTTTTATGCGCACTTTCCAGGAATAGGTTAACCTGTGGTGTAATGAGTGGACACCTGGGAAGAATTGAGGTGTCTGTTTACTCGATCCTTGAAGAAGGCCGAATTGTAGGATGTTGGACAAAAACGAGTTTCACAGCTCACCGGCCCTCTAAATCAAGGTACGAGGGGTCGCTAAATGCACCGACATATGGAGGGAACTCCTTGCCAGTCTAGTGTTGCGGCAAAACATGAGTTTTCCCGGAAAACGTCTTTCCACTCGTTGGAGCATCTTCCGTGGCGGTATCTGTGAAACAGAGAAAGGTCAGCAACTTGTCATCTGAGAGCCAGCGGTTGGAGATCGTGGGTGATCTCTGGGTGGTCGATGAGGCGCACAGCCCGTTTTTGCACACTATCCAACATCTGCAACGAATGTTAGGACGCAGAACAATATTCCAAAACAGGTCACATCTGCGCCTTATATAGAAGAAAACTGATGATATGATACTTAGGCTTATCACGATACCAATGTTGGAAATTAATTTCTTGATATTATGAAATAAATAGCGGTCAATAATGGTTATAATTCCAGTATGATTGCTAGTATGCTTTTAATAATTTGAACATATAATCGATGAGGTTTTTCAAGTTCTGATAAAACAAATCGAAAATATAAGATATTAACTCATTAACTAATATTAATAAACCCAATTTGAATTCAAAGTAATTCTCCTCATCGCATAATTCATAGGAACACAAAACAAATCAGGTGTTTAGGAACTCTCTTGTGGAAGTTGCGATAAAATTGATACCGGTAGAACATTTAGAAATTCAACATTAGAATATTGGATCATAAACGCAGTTTTGACAAACAAAAATCATATTCTCACTACTAGAAAAATTCATACTTCTAATAAAGATTTCGATATTCTGCAAAACGAAAATAATAGAATGAAACTGAATCTATAGAATACATTGTAAATAGAAAAATTTTGGAAATTTACTTAATAGTCAATTAGATCTGAACTCGTCACCATACCTCAATGAATAATACATCAGTTTTGGAAATTTTTCTTTTTTCCAACGATCTTCGAGTCACAATGCAAACTTTCGTTCTTTTAAATATGAACCATAGGCTACTTTAATTTTGATGAAAAGATTTTTATTCCTTGTCAAAAATTTATCATATGGCAAATCAAATATACTATTAAATATTATTTTTGTCAAGTTACAGATTTTGTGTAAATAGAGTATCGTTTGTAATAACGAAGCGACCATGTCGTACGAAAACTAATATGTTGATGATGCTGCAGAAGCAGCTTATTTGAATTGTTTTCATGAGGGGCGATAACCTCGTATAAATTGAAGGACAACCTAATGAAGCATGGTACATTCAACTTCCCAAGGAAAAGAGGATATAAAATTGTTAATAGAGAAGGTGAAACAGTTAATGTTATAGGTTGTGTAACTACTAACCAACGATTACGAGCAGGCAAATTGGAATGGGTATCTAAGAGTCGAGCGCTCAGTATTGTCAAGGAAAATAGAAATAAACCTTAATATGAGTGTTTGAACCCAGAAGATTTTGCAAATTGTTTCTGCTGAAATCTCATGAAAATCTGCACTTTTCTAGAGAAATAAAGAAATAATTTATATTGATTATATTCATCAGTAGTGATGGAATATTGAATCGTCGATATGTACAATGGTATATATATATATATATATATATATATATATATATATATATATATATATATATATATATATATATATCAATCTACCAGAATATACACATACTATAGCATCATCAGACAATGATATCAATGTACCAACGAGTAGTATATATATATGGCTGACATAGGTTCGAAAATCGTCAATGTCATGTTCTCTTCGAATGATATTATATTCACACAAAAGCTGTAATTTGATGAAAAACATTGAATCATATTCTTGAATTGTCGTTGCAAGAATCAATATTCGATCTGTCATAATGAAAGCACTGAACATACTTGAGCTATTTCAAAAATTCAATGTAAATTCTGTGAATAGATATGAAGTTATTAGATAACATTAGGGAAAAGTTATTAAACTTTCGGCTTGTAAAATGTCAATACTTTTTTACATAACTTCAAGAACAACCAAGATCTTGGTACATGACTGATTTCGAAAATTTTCAAATAACTGGAAAACGGACAAATTCAGCTCGGATTTGTTTGCGGGAATGAATTGAATTCCTCTGGAGAAAAGAACACAATATTTGAATTTAGGAGGCTTTTACTTGGTAAAATTCCATTACCAATAACAAAAACAAGTGATATTTTTTGAGGAATTTTACTGAATAATTGTGATTCGTAACGCGATTCACTACACCGTAGCTTCTTCAGACGAATGAATGTACAATACAATTGAATGTTCTTAAGTTATTAAAAGCTTATTGAGTTGCTTCTTCTTAAGTGGTTATTGATGACAGGTGTAACCAATAAAATTAAGGAATAGATTGCTCCCTGAAGAGATTGAATCGAGGTGAAGGGCTTAAATTGACTTGTTCATTAATGAGTCTACCTGAGTGTTTGTGTTTGTTGATTTCTAGAGTATCACAAAGATCTACTTTACAAAATTTGTTATCTGTAAGCAAAATTTCAAACTGTGGGTCGAGAGAGTAATCATTTTCTAGGAGATGATTCGCGTAATTTGAATCTAATTTTTATTTGATAAACTGCGTTCATGTTCCGATATTCTAATATTGAAATTTCTATGTATTCTACCCATGTAGAAATTATCACAGTCATTGCAATTCAATCTATAAACACCTGATTTATTATTTCATGTGATTTGGTTTTATTGTTTCTTATATATTTTGCCTAAGCTATTCTTAGTTTGGAATGCTATGTTGATATTATTTCTACTCAAGAAAAATTTTAGTCTTTCACTTGTAATGCCAACGTAAGTTAAGGTATTCAAGTTTAATTTCAATTTATCGACAGGGTAAACTTCATTCAATGCGATTCTACTTTATTTTTTATTCAAAATATTGTTTATTATTTTGGGATTATAACCATTATATTTAGTTATTTGTTTGAGTAGATTTAATTCTTTGTTGAAATTTTCTGATGATAACGGAATGTTAATCAATCTATGACTAATACTGTTGAATGCTAAGATTTTATGTTGATGATGACACGCCGAGTTATGTATTATAATATCTGTATGTGACGGCTTATGGTAGATTGCGAAAACATGTTTTCCATTTTCATACGAAATTGTTACGTCTAAGAAATTTATTGAATTATTTCTTTTATTTCGGTTGTGAAATCAATTTTCAGATGTAATGAATTTATATAATTTTCGAAAATTTTCAACAGTCTATCTGTTCCTGTGAAGCAAATAATGATATCGTCTACATAGCGATACCAGTATAAACAATATTTACTAAGTGGATGATCATGAATATATATAATATATATATGATCAAATTATTCATGAATATTTCTGCTAATAATGCTAATTTATAATCATCTACTTAGTAAATACTGTTTATACTGGTATCACTATGTAGACGATATCATTATTTGCTTCCCAGGAACAGATAGACAGTTGAAAATTTTCAAAATTATATAAATTCAAAGAAAGCAATAATTCAATAAATTTCTTAAACATATCAATGGCGGATGAAAATGGAAAACATGTTTTCGCAATTTACCATAAGCCGTCGCATACAGATATTTTAATACATACCCTGTCGATAAATTGAAACTGAAATACAACACCTTAACCTACGTTGGCATTACATGTGAAAAACTGAAATCATTCTTGAGTGGAAATAATTTCAACATATCTTTCCAAACTAATAATAGCTTAGGCAAATATATAAAAAAATAAAACCAAATCAGATAAAAATAACAGATCAGGTGTTTATATATCGAATTGCGATGACTGTGATAATTTCTACATTGGTAGTACACATAGAAATTTCAATATTAGAATATCGGAACATAAACGCAGTTTTTCAAATAATAAATCAGATTCAAATTACGTGAATTATCTCCTAGAAAATAATCAATCTTTCGACCCACAGTTTGAAATTTTTTGTATACAGGTAATAAATTTAATAATGTAGATCTTTGGGAAACTTTGCAGAACAACAAACACGAACACTCAGGTATACTCATTACTGAACAAGTCCATTTAAGCCCTTCACCTCTATCGAAACTCTTCAGGGAGCAATTTCTTTCTTAATTTTATTCGATATAGCTATCATCAATAACCATTAAAGGAGAAGCAATTCCAGAAGATTTTAATTACTCAAGAAAATTTGTATTTATATTCTCAGTTGTATCTATATATAGTTGTCATAATTTCTGTACATTCATTCGTCTGAAGGAGCTACGGTGTAGTGAAACGCGTTACGAATCACAATTATTCAGTAAAATTCCTCAAAAACTGTACTTGTTTTTGTTATTTAGAACACAATATTTCACATAGTCCCAGTACTAAAACTTCGATGTTTGTTCACTCTGTAAGAACAGTATCTGAAGAAGCTTTCGTTTAAAGAAATCCTATCCTATGCAAAACATTAGTGATTAGTGTTAAATTGTTAATATTTTTCTTATTATTATTTGGTAGCCATTTTGTATATCAAACGAATTTCGAGCAATATTTATTATTATTGAAATAACTAAACAGCAAACTGTTGGTGCCAAACATTCAATTAAAAAAAATAAGTTGATTGTTAGTTACTGATTAAATTTCAGGGAAGAATAAATCATCAGGAATCTCAGTTAACACGTAAATGGCATCTAAACAATTGAATTCGAAACTGCGCCCACTCGATTCAATAACATCTGATTAATTAAGGTGCATTCTCAGGTTTCTTTCCTATAGTTATTTCAAATTCGCAATACATAGACTCGGATGGGTTCCCAAGTTGAACAATTTACCAAAATCACCTCACAAAATCGGTGAAACACTTGCGATTACCGTCGTACAAGACCTGCCCAAATTGCCCGGAACGCGCGGGAAAACATAAACAAAACAGAGCAGAGCGTCTACGTGAACCCGGCCAGTCTGGTGCAGCATCGCGCAATACTAGGGAAACGGCGTCGGTGGACGAAGCTGCCGCGCCACACGCAATCTTTAGTTGCCATTAGCGACACGCTGGGAACGTGACGCCCTACCTTTCGGAAGCTGTTTGGACCAAGCGGCGACGGCGACAATCTAGCCAACACACAAAAGTTGAAAGGAGAGAATGAAAACCACTTGTCTGATTAATATGCATGCAGGAAAGATATTTCATACATTTTCAATACACTAACTGCGATTATGATTTATATTCCACCTTGGATATGAAATATTCATCTATTTTTAGCACTCACTAAAATACGAATATCAGAATGTCAAGTATTTCATTGGACGATACATCTTCCATCAACGAAAATTGCTATTTATAGGAGATTTATTCGAAATGCGCATTCGATTACCATTAACATTTGGGCGGTGGAAAACTCTGATTCGGCAGGTAGCGACCAGAAAGATTGGTGTCTAATTGCATTACCTTCGACATGTGAACATCGTCGCGACCTACGGGTCGACAAGAACATCTGTGCGGGTGAAAAAGCCCCTCCCCTTGTTGCGCATTAACAGTTTTCGATGAACCTTTGAAGCTTTGAGAAGAGCCAATCGAACAGGACCGAATCTTGTTAATTTCATTTCAATAAGAAAGTTTTGGGGAGGATGGAGTAAGTTTCCAATTTGAAAGGGAAAATTTGAATGAGCAATCTAGGGAAATAATTGCGAATGTCATTCATTTCATGAAAAGCGAAGAGATACAGAATGAACCAGTAATTTCTTTGAAAAAGGTTCAAGAACGTGTAGCTATCCTAACAGGAGTAGCTTTGTGGAATGTGCCAAAAATTTCGAGTGAAATGAAGAAGATTGAAGATGGCGAAAATAACAGTTTCTCAACTACCGATAAAAATAGAAGAAAATCAGCTAAGAAAACAGATTCCGACGACTTCGATAGAGCTCTGCTCCGTAGATTCGTCGTCTATTTTACGTCGTCCATCTCTCAACATCTCTAAAGCCTTCGATAGGCTTTGGCATGCAGCTTTGTTGAATAAACTTGCTGTGCTGCATATAGGCTACCCGAAAAATTGCGGGGTTGGATAAGTAGCTTTCTCTCAAATAGATCAATACAAGTTGTGGTCGACGGTACAACATCTGATTATTTTCAGTTGCAAGCAGAAGTATCTCAGGGATCCATTCTTTCGCCAAACTTGTTTTTGTTGCAGATTGACGATCTTCTGTCATCTACAGAGAAGATCTTTGGTTTTGAACACTCTTGTATCCTGCTTTCGTCTTTCAGTACTCTGTGGTCGATTAGAGCTGCGAAATCTCAGCGTCAGAAATGTCAACAAAACAATAACTGTAACTTAGAGAAGATATCGGAATGGAGTCCGTTGAACCTGGGTAGCTTCAACGCGAGCAAGACACAAGTAACTACGTTTTCTAGAAAGGTTCCCGCTGGAAAACCTGCTCTAACTATGCAATACCAGCAAATTGCATCCAAATATTATATGCACCTTAACGGGAACTCCGAGTTTTGCTGGCATGAACAAGTATCAGCAATAGCTAAGTCTGCATCAGCTAAACTTTTTTTTTCTCAAAGCTAAGCGATACTTTACGTCATCTCAGCTGTTGCTTCTATATAAGGCGCAGATTCGATGTGCTGTAAACTATTGTTCCCATGTATGGGGATTTGCGCCGAAACATTCGTTGCGGATGTTGGATAGTGGAGATCACTCGCGATCTCCAACCGCTGGCTCTCAGAAGATAAGTAGCTGACCTTTTTTTGTTGTACTTTCAAAGAAGATGCTTCAAGGAGCTGAAAGAATTTGTTCAGGTAAAACTCATGTTTTGCCAAGACACTAGGCTGGCAAGGAGTTCCCTCCATATGGCGGTACATTTAACGACCCTCCAACATCCAGCATCTTACAATTTGGCCCTCTTCAAGAATCGAGGTGCATATATATATATATATATATATATATATATATATATATATATATATATATATATATATATATATATATGTCACCAAGGTGACAATTATTCCATAAATGAACATCACTGCTAAAATTTTGAATTTTGAAAAGTTTTAGATACTTAAATTAGTTATATTTTTCAGATAAGTATTTTTTAAGTTATTAAAAGTAAGTACACATAAAATTTCCTACCTTTATTGATTCATTTTTCAGGAAAACGTTTTATGAAATATATTATTGACAACTGTCAAATTTTCGAATTCCAAAAAATGAATACTTCATATGAATATGAATCTGATGATGAATATAATCCACCAAAATATCCTTGCGATTCAAATAATAGATATTTCTTGGAGAAGAAATCTGCACTCAAGATCGTTTAGATGCAGGACCATCAGATTCTCAAACTTTCATATCATCTGATTCAGGTAACGTTGCAAAGAAAATTATTTCTGGGCCCGTTAATCATGAATATGATGATAAGGTAAACAACTTAAATGAAGGTAGGAATAATATATTAAAACTATACATTCATATCATACACGAAGTAAATCTAAGGGTTCTGACATTTCTACTTGTTCTGTCTATTCTTCAAACAACAAAAGTTTTGATGACTGTTTTCAAAATCATGTAGAATCACCTTGTTCCTCTAATCTTATCATAACTTCATCACCTAATTCAGATCTACACAAAATCAATAAAAAATAAAACGCATGAAATGGACGTACGAAATGAATAAATTTATTATGTTTTGTTATTACAAAATAACAAATAATGGAACAAATAAAAAGGTTATATGTCTAAACTATATAATATGTTCAAAGAAAAATTCCCCAATTGCTGTATTTCAGAACAAAGCATTGCGAATCAAAGACGGTATATTGAAAATAGAAACTTTATATCTGAATCCGAATTAAAATCAATTAAAAACAACGTTCAACAAGAAGAACATTTAAATTTTGAAGTTTCAGATGAAAACCAAGTCCAATTCATGAAAAGCATCGAAAATAAATCAGAAAATTCATCTAAAAATAATGATAACAAAGATATAGAAAATTTATTTCTCAATCAAATGAATTTATTTGAAAATATTGACCCAACTTTAAGACCTAAACTTCCTAAAATTCATTATTCAAAGAAAATTTTCGATTGTATAAACGTGCTTAATGAGAATATTCTTCCAAAGCAACTTGTTAAAGTAATGAATATCTATACACTTCATCTAATTATATATTGTGCCGCTATTACAGTAGTTAAACATTCTGGATACAAATTAGAAAATTTTGGATCTAATTATAATATCAAGAAAAACCTTCATGGCAAAAAAGGTTAGAAGGTAAAATTTCTTCTATCAGATGTGATTTAGGAAGATTGACTCAATATTCCAGAGGTAATCGATCAAAAAACTTATGGCACATATTGGAAAAATATTCTCTCAAAAATAAAACAAATAAAAATAATGAGATAAGTAATGGACAATTGATAGAATACATCGATACTTTAAAACAAAACTTTCAGTATACTCTATTAGACTACGTGAATATAAAATAAATTCAGATAGAAAATTCCAAAACAAACTATTCAAAAATAATGAAAAACATTTTACAAATTTATTTCAGGTTCAAATGAAAATATTTCTGGAAATGGAGTTCCTAAAATTGATATTTTAACTGATTATTGGTCTTCAATTTGGGCAGTGCCAAGGCAACATAATTCCAATGCAAGTTGGATTTTAAATGAAAGGTCTCGATTTTCCCAAATAGAATGCATGCAATTTGAAAAATTTTCAAACGAAGATATAACATCAGTTATTAAACACACAAAAATTGGAAATCTCCAGGTGTTGATGGTATTCATAACTTTTGGTTCAAGAAATTCTCTTGCGTTCATGAAAAATTGGCAGAATATTTTTCATTTATAATAAAGAACCCTCAGCTACTCCTTTATTTTTCACACAAGGAATTACTTATTTAAAACCGAAAAGTGATAATACTATTGATCCGTCTCAATATAGACCAATTACTTGCCTTCCAACAATATATAAAATTCTAACTGCATGTATTACCCAAAAAATTTATGCACATTTGGAGAATTATAATATTCTTTCCGAACATCAAAAAGGATGTAGAAAAAAACACCTTGGTACTAAAGAGCAACTTGTAATTGATTCTGTTGCTTTGAATCAAGCTCAAACTAAGAAGAGAAATATTCATACAGCCTTCATTGATTACCAAAAGGCTTTTGACAGTTCTCCCCATTCATGGCTTCAAGAAATTTTGGAAATTTATAAAATTGATAAGACACTTCGTCATTTTCTTGAATTCGTAATGAAAAATTGGAGAACCAATCTTCATTTAAATATTTCAAAACAATCGTTAAAATCCGAAGTAATTCCAATCAAAAGAGGCATTTTCAAGGTGATTCTTTAAGTGCTCTTTGGTTTTGTCTTTGCCTCAATCCATTATCTCATGAATTAAATGCTACTAGTTTCGGCTTCAAAATAAAGAGTTTATTAACTGAATTCAAATTAAGTCACTTAATTTATTTAGATGATATTAAATTATATGCCGGAACCAGATCTCATTTAAAAGTCTACTTGAGATTACTTTCAACTATTCCAATGATATTCATATGAAATTTGGGCTTCCAAAATGTAAAAATCTTTCTATTGAAAAAGGAAAGATCACCTCTGATTATATAAAGATTTCCAATATCGAAATCGAGCCAATGCATCAAGGAGATACATATAAATATCTTGGATTTTGTCAAGAGAAGACAATTAACCATAGCAGCACTAAAGAAATTATTAGAAGTTCATATTACAAAAGACTAAGAATTATCATCAAGAGTTATTTAACTAGTAAAAACCTTTTCAGAGCTATCAACTCCTATGCTGTTCCTATTCTTACATCTTCTTTTGGAATTATTAAATGGTCTAAAACTGATCTAAATGAATTACAATGTCAAACGAGGAAAATGCTCTGTAAATATCATAAGCACCACCCAAAGTCAGCTATTCAGAGAGTTACACTACCTAGACATCTTGGAGGTCGTGGATTAATTGATTTGAATAATCTTCATAGTAAACAAATTTTTCATCTACGTTCCCATTTTCATGATAAACAGAGAACGTCTAAATTACATGATATTGTTGTTGCTTCAGATTATAATCTTACACCTCTGAACTTGACAATGCAAAAGGTAGATTTCGATATATTTGATGATAATTCTAAAATAGAAAGTTGGATGCAGAAGGAATTACACGGAAAGCACCTTAAAGAATTGAAAATGATTATATTGATGAAATTGCATCGAATAAATGGTTAGTATCTGGAGAATTGTTTGCTGAAACAGAAGGCTTGGCAATTGCGATCCAGGACCAGGTTGTTTTCACAAGGAATTATAGAAAACATATCATCAAACAAAATATAGATGATTCTTGCCGTAGATGTTTCTGTTCTTCAGAAACAGTTTTTCATATATTATCATCTTGCTCAGTCCTTGCTTCAACAGATTATTTAGAAAGACATAATGCCGTCGCTAATATTATTCACTTCAATCTAGGAATTAAACATGACCTAATTCCCAAAAGAAAAAATTTTACAAATATGAACCTGAGATTATTTGTGAAAATGACAAATATAAACTTTATTTTGATAAAACAATTCTGTGCAACAGAGCTGTAAAACACAATAGACCAGATATCGTTCTTATTGATAAACAGAATCAAATAACATATATAATTGATATTGCTATACCTGACACACATAATATACAAAATAAATACAATGAAAAATTTCTAAATATATGATGCTTGGCGACGAGATTAAAAAATGTGGAAAATGAAGAAAATATTTATTCTACCGATTATTATTTCTACAACAGGCGTTATTCCTAGAAATCTTCACAAAAGTATTGAGATTTTGGGTCTGAAGAAAAATTTGTTTGAACAGTTACAAAAGATAACAGTCATCAAATCTTGTAATATTCTTCGTAGGTTTCTTTCCGAAAATAATAATGAGGTAGAGTCATAGGTTTTCTCTTTAGTTTATACTGCTCAGAATCTCATTTCATATTTTATTTATTTGTTTATATAAATGTAATATAATTAACTGACAATTTTGTCATATTTATATTCAGAGCAGTATTCTATTCGATCGTTCACCACTTCACACAAAGGAAACTATTAATGAGTAACATTCAGTGTTACTTGACTAAGGTCCGTACACTGGATTTTTCCGGGAGAAAGCCTCTGACACTACTCGTTGGTACATTGATATCATTGTCTGATGATGCTATAGTATGTATATATTCTGGTAGATTGATATATTCTCATAACATTTAACGTTATCCTAATATATAATTACTCCAGGATATGTTTTGATTATAATCATTGCCTGGCAATGGTATTAATTACCGGGTGGTGGATTTATATTTTTCATGAAATCAGTTTGATTGCATGAACAGATATATGGGCAACTCGTCGGGGTAAAACCCCTATATATATATATATATATATATATATATATATATATATATATATATATATATATATATATATATATATATATATATATATATATATATATATATATATATATATATATATAGATTTCTTTACCAACTTTTTCTAGGTTTGGTTCGACTTTTGCGGGTAACCACTCACTAGCCAGAAGACACTTTATTCTAATAAAATTATCATTTAAGGAACAATATTCAACCTTTCGTAGAGCTCTGTACCACAGAGCAGTGGTACAGCACGGTTAAATGTCACGAATAGGAACAATGGACTGCAGTTTCGGTCTCGTTTGACCTCATCAGCATTGTCTACTCATTCGTAACACCAGGCTATGCCGTTACCTACTCATCTCAATTCGTTGGAGAGAACGTAAACATGTAAATGTCACTGCGCCCTAAAACGAACCGAAACAGAGGCTGCCTCACCATCGCCCCGCGAAACGGTGAAAACAAAGAGTAGATAAAACAGGAAGACGTTAAGTGGTCACATTAGTTCGATAACATACCGCTATGCGACACTCACGTATCAGACAGAAGCGGCCGTCGAAGTACCGACGCTACTCATTCCTATGTGGTTTACAACCAGGCATACACAAACATCTCAAAACAAAAAGTTACTATATGCGAGATTTGGCAATGTGTAGACACATCGAAGAAAAATATTATTCAAGGAACAATATTCAACCTTCCGTAGAATGTTAAATATCCTCCCTTGAAGGAGCTAGTTTTCCGATCTACTCTCCATAATGTGTATGCCTGGTTGTAAACTACATAGGAATGAGGAGCGTCGGTCTCGCATGTAGTAACTTTTTGTTTTGAGACACTTGAAAATAGACGCAAAGTAGCAGACGTAGTATTTCTATGCGGGTTGTTTCAGAATTCTGTTCAGAGTGAGGAATTGCTCGCCGCGATTGGCATAAACGTTTCATCTAGGAGAGTGAGAGAGCCTGAACTGTTTACTATTCCTTTCAAGAGAACGTCGTGCTCGCAAAATTCCCCTTTAACAGGAACATTTTCTCAAACAGACATAGATTTTGTTTTTGTTCTTTAATATCTATTAACGATTAATATTTTTAAGTTACTGTTGCTTCTCTTGTTGTGTTTTTTTGTATGTTTTAAGTGATTATAATTGTTATATATTTTTACTGTCATTTCATTATATTGTAATGTGGATCCTAATTATGGGACATCAGTATCCCAAAGGACCTTGACTGAAAAAAATAAAAAAAGAATCTTTCATGAAACCGCCCGTTTGACTTCATCCATCCAGCGCTCGGCTCGTTGCGATAGAGTTCTTCGAAAACAGTACCGGATGCAGGTAACTGCAGACATGCTGAATTGTGCTAATTCGGATCCCACGTTTATGGGACGTATCAGAACTAGTGATGCTACATGGGTCTATGAATACGACATACTAACGAGACAACAATCATCGGAACGAGTGGGGAAAAAATGAGACAACACCGAAAAAACCTCGCCAAAGTCGTTCGAAAATCAAGACTGATTGTTTTCTTCGATATTCGTGGTGTTGTTCATCATGAATTCCTTCCGCAAGGTCAAACGGTCTATAAGGACTTCTATTTAACCGTTTTGAGACGTTTGATTGAAAATATTCGCCGTAAACGACCGTATTTGTGGCAAAACAATTCATGGATTTTGCGTGACGATAACGCATCTTATAGATCCATGGTTCAAGGACTTCAAGACCAAACACTCCATAAATACCATCGAGCAGCCCCCTTATTCGCCTGATCTAGCTCCGTGTGACTGTTTTCTTTTCTCCAGAGTGAAATTGATTTGATTCCAGAGACGTCATAAAAGTCAGAAAGAGCTGAAGGCCATTCCTGAAAGTGCCTATAAAAAATGTTTGGATGATTCGAAACAACGTTGACTCATATGTATCGCTTCAAATGGAGTATATTTCGAAAGAGATTCAATAATTATTGGAATAGATTGAGATTTTTGCATTTTATTTCACATTTCCGGATAGTTTTTTGTCACATTGTAAGTATAATGAATGATGAAGCTTAGTATCATCACGACGGCCAAGTGAATTTGCAGCAATCGAGTTTGACTTTCGTCGACAGAACTTCAGGAAAACCTTTTCTTTGTTTTAAAGTGAAAATTTAGTTTGTCATTAGGAAAACTCTACAAATTGGTATTTTCCAGGTTTTTTAAAGTCTAGGAAATGTTGCTTTATCGAACATTGAAACTCATGAAGAAGTACACTCCCATTCGACGTTCACCCTTCCAAAGCATCTGTGTATATCATTAACTCCCTCTTTTTCTTGATTGCCCCATTTTCTAAATTTTAAGAGAAAACCACGTACATTCTTTGGGGGCGGCAACTGGAAGCAAGTTTAAATTGTCGCAACCCTCACCCATTAAAAGAACTGAAAGCTAGTAACTTTGAAAATCCTTAAAATTGTTGAACCGAAGTTGGAAAGAGTAGTTAAAAACTTGCAAACTCAGGAAACGCCACTAGAGATATATTGATGCTATTCTGTACCGTATGTAAGAACTTGTTTTTGTTAATTGATTTTGGCTAAATTGTTGTGCATCCAACTGTCTCAACGAAAATTAGATTGAATCTAGGGTGTTCCATGTATGCAGTCATTAATTTCTACAGGAGATTCTTCTTCAAAAATACGAAATAAGACAAAATAATATTATCACGAAATCAAATAGTCGCCCATTCCACGAATTATATCGATAAATTAGAAATGTGAGTTTTCTTCCCAAAACTTTTTCCTCCTAGAAAACAGACAAGGAAGTAGCAAGAGGAACAACTGGACCTGAAATCAAGAGGTTGAAGAATAATAAGTCTCTTGGTCCTGATGATTTTCACGGGGACCTGTTGAAGCTTCAGGTTCACGCACAAGCTCGGCTGCTCACGCGATTGTACAACCGGATTTACGACTTTCATACCAATCCCAAAGAAGAGGAATGCAACGAGATGTGAAGAGCATCGGGTTATCAGTGTAATGAGCCATGCCTTGAAAGTTCTCTTGAATATCATACACACACGAATCTACAGAAAAATTGATGCGAACATGTCGGAGACACAATTTGGATTCAGGAGTGGACTTGGCACAAGAGATGCGCTGTTTGCTGTACAGGTTCTGATTCCTTGAGCGAGAGATATTAATTGTGATGTGCACATGTGTTTTATCGATGAAAAAATCCATCACAATACACCATCCAGGACTTCTTGAAACTCTCAAAATAACATATATTGACGATTGAAGATCTGGAACTAATTACAAATCTGTATGCGAAGAAGGAAGCAAAAACAACAATCGAACAGGAAGAAACGGTTGAATTTTCTGTGAGAAGGGGAGTTCGGGAGGGCTGAATTCTTCCTTCGATGCTCTTAAAAGCGAAAATACTGTTTAAGGAAGTTCTGCAGGATGTGGAAGATGGTGTCAACATCAACAGCGAATTTATAAACAACCTCAGATACGCAGACGACATCGTTCTCATTGCTGACAATGCAGAAGGATTACAGAACCTAATAGACCGTGTGGTAGATGTGAGTAGGCGATATGGAATGGAGTTGAACTGAAATAAGACCCATACCCTCACAGAGGGAACCATGTAGAACTACGATTCCATAACGTTCTTGACCTGCAATCTTAACAAGAACTAGGATCACTCTCAAGACATAAGGATCCGAATAGAGAAGGCCAAAAGTGCCTTCATCGCCAGAAAACTTTACTCTGTAGAAAGACGCTGAGTTCGAGATTAGGAACACGAGTCCTTAGACAGAAAGATAGATCGATAGGTATAGACACATCGAAGAAAATTAGTTTTCAAGGGACAATATTCAACCTTTCGTAGAATGTTAAATATCCTCCCTTGAAGGAGCTAGTTTTCAGATCTCCTCTTCATAATCACCGTTAACCAGGGCCACAGGGATGTGGTACAGCACGGTCAGATGTCACGAATAGGAACAATGGACTGCAGTTTCGGTCTCGTTTGACCTCGTCAGCATTGTCTACCCATTCGTAACACAAGGCTATGTCGTTACCTACTCATATCAATTTGGTATGCCTGGTTGTAAGACCACATAGAAATGAGGAGCGTCGGTTCTTCGACAGCCGCTTCTGTCTGATACGTGAGTGTCGCATGGCGGTATGTTATCGAACTGGTGTGACCACTTAACGACCAGGCCGTTGACAGATATTATAAGTGACATAACTATGACAGACTGCAATCCGTATATTTCCTTTATCTCGTAGGCCAAGTCACGGTACTTTTCGACTTTTTCGGTGTATGCTCTACTCATATTGTCGTCCGCTGGGATTGTCACGTCGAGAAGGATGGCTTCCTTTTCTGTTTTGAAGAAAACAGCAATATCTGGCCTATTATGTGGCACTGGACGGTCAGTGATAATAGGGTTGTCCCAGTACAATTTATAATGTTGATCTTCCATTATCGTTTCCGGCATGTACAAGTGGTTTTTCATCTTCAACTTTCCGAGTCCGAGGTTCAATGCGATATGTTGGTGATAGATCTTAGCCATCGCGTTATGTCGGTTGAGATACTCTTTGGGCGCAAGAATCAAGCAAGATGAAGTGACATGCTGTATTGACTCAGGATGACGTGAGCAACGACGACAGAGGTCCGAGGGAAGAGCAAGGCCTCAAATGTGCTTCTGGTATGATCTGGTTGGCACGATTTCATTTTGAATGGCTAGTAGTCCTCCTTCAGTCTCCACGTGTAAGTATCCCGCAGTCAGGTAAGTAAGTGATTCCTTTTTATTTACATTGTCACCTTTCAGACTTTTCGGATATCGTCCATGTGCCTTCGACATCAATCTTGTAGTTCACCTGAGGTACGGCTTGTGAATTTGATTTCTGCCCTAGCCAGTTGGAGTGGAATCAAATCATCTAGCCGTCGGATGCACCTATAGAAAGGTGAGTTCTTCCCAGCGAAGTATCCCCTCAGGTTAATCAGGTTTTGAGCATGACTATTTTCTATGTTGGTAAGACCTCTACCACCGTCGCCCCTTGATAGATAAAGCCGGCTTACTGAGCTATGCGGATGATGCATGCCGTACCTGGTGAGCATGGTTCTAATTTTTCGATTGAGCTTACGCAATTCAACCACTCCGAATGAGTAGGTGATGCTCGGAACCGCTCGGATATTTCAGGCAAGTTTTGTACCCCCTTGAAACAAAGATTGACCTGTTTTTGCGTTTTGATTAGAAATTAATATCTTAGTAGATATAGCCTCTGTTTAGTTTTCGTTGAAGCATCCTGTATATTTTCCACACTGTACGGCGCTGAGGTATGTACCTTGACTGATGCGTCTTACAGAAAACTACAAGCTTTCGAGATGTGGTGTTACAGGCGTATGCTACGCATATCGCGGATTCACCACGTTACGAATGGCATAGTCTTAGAGAGAATGCAGAAATAATTAGAGGTGATACCAACAACCAAAACATCGCTAACACTTACAGAGGATAAGCACTATAAGAAGAAGAAGAAGAAAATACAGCGTTTCAGCAGTTTACCATTTAAAAAGTCCAAGTGAAGGTCAACTATCATTATTTCCGTATGTGGCAGACCAATGAAAATATTTCAGGCTGTTAGAATATCATTCAATATGCAATTCAATTTCAGTTTCATTGAAATCGAACAACTATTGTAGGAGCTATGGGTTGGGGTGTTTTCCACCCAATGTATACTAAATGGCGCACCACAATCGCCACAGAAGGTTAGACATATTTCACGGCGGATTTTGAAGTTTCTTGTAGCGCAGTAATATGTGATGCGGTAGTGACAACAAACTATCACAAACTAAAAATATTTTAGACTATATAGGTAGTCAAAAAATAAAATTACACTCCAAAGTTATGATTTTTCAAATATGTCACTCTATAATTTGTTACACTTTTTAATTTGGTCAAGAAAAATGAAGGTAAGTTTGTTGGAAATTCCGTATACTTATCTCAAATGGTTATAAGGTTCAGATCTACAACTATTGTAATAGTAAATGTTATTACTCGAACATATAACACACATAATCTAACGCAGCTAGTCGACGAACCGACAAGAATACCTGATCACCCAATCGACTTTTCGAACACTGTGGATCTCTTTTTGATTTCAGATCCAGATGATTTTGGAGTGGAGGTCTCAGTACCGCTAGGCAACTCAAACCACAACCTTATATCAGGTACTGGAACCATTGTGCTGCCGTTAAACCATCCAGACGCACCAAACCGTGCTAACTGGGATGAGCTGCTTGAATTTTTTTTCATGCTTTCCATTCAGTGATGTTTTCTGTTCATATCCTGACATACATTTGTGCACTGAATATGTTAGAGTAACCATTCATTCAGGGATAGCGCTCTAAATCATTGAAAAGAACAACAGCACAAAAGCCATGGTTCAACAAAGACTGCGAAAGAACCTCTGCAGCCATAAAAGAGCCTACAAATCATGGAAGATAAATCTAACAGAGGACACAACAACAACCTTCGTACGAATACCGAACGTTTGCTACCTAACAACAGCAAGAACAAAGGTCAATTTCAACGAAGGGGTAACTAATAAACTCCTTGAACAGGCAAGCGGGACTAGACAGTTCTGACCTATGGCGAAGATTGTAAGTGCCAATTTCTGCAAATATGCGTTTCCGCCTCTTGTTAGAGAAGACGGAAGTATAGCATCATCACCGAAAGAGAAAGCCGATCACTTTGCTCTTTTGTTCTCAAAGAATTTTGTGCTGGATTCATCTAACGCAATACCACCGAACATTCCACCTACAAATTCTTCCATGGCAGAGTTCGCACTGTGAGACGGGCTCTCGAGCAGTTGAACTACAAGAAGGTCTAGACAAAATACCACCAATCGTCGTGAGAAAGTGTTCTCCCGAACTGGCACCCATTATCAACGGTCTGTTTCAGATTTCTTATGAACGCTAGTCTTTTCCGAACAGCTTGAGAATAACAAGAATTCAACCGATCCGAAAGAAAGGAAAGAAGTCGAATGATCTTATTTGGAGGCTTTAACGAGGTTTTCTCATTTGAGAGCTCTTCCAACTCTTCTAATCCTCTCAAGAACGGTTTGAGGGAAAGGTATCTTCGACGAATCTTTTTCGCGTAAAAACATTTTTTATATCAAACGAGCCACCTCGTTTGATGGGAAATCTTTCAAGCATAGTTAGTGCCTGCGTGCATTAACCAGTAAATGCACCGACCTTTAGGTTTCATATAAGAAGAAGAGGAAGGTTCTGTTGTGATGCTTTTTTTTTGTTCTCAAATCTTGGTAGGAGGCTTAGCCTGCCATGTCACAGCTGTGGCCGCCCAAGATGATTTAATGTATATGTTCACCCGTTTCATGAAGAGGGCTAAATTGAAAGTTATCAGAAATATGTTCGATGCAAACAAGTTCCACAGCACATTAGCTCTGTGAACAAAAGAATTTTTGTAAAGAGAGGTACGTGGCGTTGATAGTTGAACCGTCTCGTACTGATAGTTTTCGCGAGCTTAGTTTTTCTTTGGAACTAGATTCTTCCCGGAATCAAACTTTTCAGTTCTTCAGTGTATTACCTCAAAACTACCGCCCTTGTTGGACTTCTACTTATTATGCCCAAAGTGATGGAGAGAGTCAAAAACGATGAACTCATCGAATATCTTGAGTTGCAGGAAATTATTAACGATCTCAGAATGGTTTTCGCAGGTAAATATCGACAGTTGATCTGCTCGCCTACGAAACTCATGTTTGTACATCAACGAAAGAAAAACATGGGGAATATAGAGCAATAGCCCTCGATATCTCTAAAGCCTTGGATAGGGTTTGGCATGCAGCCTTGTTGAATTAACTTAATTCATATGGAATTGCCGAAAAATTGCAGGGTTGGATAAGTAGCTTTCTCTCAAATTGATCAATACAAGTTGTGTTCGACGGTATAACATCTGATTGTTTCCAGTTGCAAGCAGGAGTACCTCAGGGATCCGTTCTATCGCCAACCTTGTTTCTATTGCAGATAAACGATCTTCAGTTTTGCAGACGATTGTACCCTGGTTTCTTCTTTCAGTAGTCTGCGGCCGATTACAGCTGTGGAATCTCAGCGTCAGAGATGTCAACAGATCAATAACTTAAACTCTGAGTTACAGAGGATATCGGAGTGGGGTCAGTTGAACCTGGTGAGTTTCAACGCGAGCAAAACGCAAGCAACTACGTTTTCCAGAAAGGTCCCGTTGGAGAACCTACTCTAACGATGCAAGGCCAACAATCTGCATCCCAAGATTCGATGCACCCTCTCGGAATAACGGTCAACTCCGGGTTTTGTTGGCATGAACTTGTATCAGTAATAGCTAAGTCTGTATCAGACAAACTTAGTTTTCATTTCAGAGCCAAGCGATACTTCACGTCATCTCAGCTGTTACTTCTATATAATGCGCAGATTCGACCTGCTTTGGAATATTGTTGCCATATATGGGAAACATTCGTTGCAGATGTTGGATAGTGTCCAAAAACGGGCTGTGTGCCTCATCGACTACCCGGAGATCACCCGCGATCTCCAACCGCTGGCTCTCAGAAGACAATTTGCTGACCTTTCTCTGTTTTACAGATACTTCCTCGGAAGATGCTTCAAAGAGCTGAAAGACCTTGTTCCGGGAAAACTCATGTTTAGCCGCAACACTAGGCTGCCAAGGAGTTCCATCATATGACGGTACATTTAACGACCCCTCGATCCTCTCTTTATAAGAATGCCTTTGTTCACAGGGCCGGTGAGCTGTGGAACTCTCTTCGTCCAACATCTTCCCAACATCCTACAATTTGGCCCTCTTAAAGAAGCGAGTAAACAAACACCTCAATTCTTCTCATGCGACCACTCATGTGTAAAACAGGTTCAGCTGTTCCTGGGAAGCACACATAAGAAAAAATTCTAGGTACCGTAAAGAAGGGTTATTTTGCACTCAAAGGGGTTGCTTCACGTCATTGGCGAAAAAAAAATCAGTTAACTATTCTCACTCATTAGGCTTGCATAGCACGAAATGTCTGTCGCGATTTCAGAGGTTGACTTTCACCCTTCCTAAGGAGAACCATCATTTAAATCTACCCTCCCACTTGCAATACATGTGCTAGCACCAAATTTGTGCATCAAATTCCAGACGATTTGGCGCTTTGAAAATTTTCCGAATTTGAAAACAACTATCAGCGGTTTGAAAGTAAGTTCTTCACCAGTTGCCTCCCAGATTTCTCGCACAGGGAATGCCATTGTAAAATTTATTACAAGTGAATTCATTTTCATTTCTTGACATAACCTAACTAAAAAGACTAATTGGGGTTACTTTCCACCGGTGCTAAGTAATTTGGACCAAGCATTACCATTCCTAAAAGTGTGTAATTTGTAAACCTTGTCTATCAATGATACTAAGAGGATATGGTATTGACAAAATTACAATGACTTAAATAGAGTGGAAAGAAGAATATGAAAGAAACGGAATAAGAAGCATTCTCGAATGTTTTATGTTCAACCTTCGCCACCTGTGAGCTGCTAGCTAAACTACAAGCGATCTTTCCACCCAGCCTTTACAGATTCCCACTCGACTCCATCCACTTTCGACCAGTGCTGCTACCTGACGGAGTATCTTACAACCTTCACAGTTATTGATTCCCGGCTCTCAAAAAGTCTAATTAGTGGAATGGAGGATTAATTAAATCTCAGAACGACGGTACTTGAACTAATTGGATTAGACCGCAGAATTTAATACGGAAAAGTCGTATTGGAAATTCGAGAAGTTTGTTTTAATTTGCGATGGTTTTTAGGATTTGAACCGATTTGTCATCCGCTGATACGGATGATTTCTCAAGAAATAGCATTAATTAGTTGGAAACTGTAAAATGTAAATGGAAGTCGTTTCGAGGAAACTCAAGGATACTACTTTTTTCAAAATTGAATACTAGTAGCAGTTGCTTGATGTAAATTCATTTCGGAGGATAAATGGAAGAAAGTTTGATTTACACTTATTCGCTTT
Source organism: Cryptolaemus montrouzieri (assembly GCA_013387265.2). NCBI lineage: Eukaryota > Metazoa > Arthropoda > Insecta > Coleoptera > Coccinellidae > Cryptolaemus > Cryptolaemus montrouzieri. The sequence continues at coordinate 65,072,985 of JABFTP020000124.1, read as the reverse complement.
ATTTACAACAAGTTTCGACGACATACCGACTTCATCAGATAGATGCATAATGAAAACAAGTTGAATATGATGTGCAATATTTTAATAAAAGTGAGTAAAACGACTTTAGGCAAAACCATTATCTCAATGACTCAGCCTGAAACAATTTAGGTGAATGAGAATTACTGTATAAATCTATCTTTCAATAATATGTTGGCATAGTATATTTTATCACTAGGTTTGAATGAAAGAATTCGATACAAGTGGCAAATTCCGAGTGCCAGAGCGAGGAACTTCAAGTACACAATTTTTTCTTTATTGCAGAGTAACAGACTCTTTTTCGTCACGATCGAAAAATATCAATCGAAAACAAATAAATTAAACCTGAAAAACAACGAAACAAGTTATGTATAGCGATATTTGTATTCTCATTTCATTAATATTAATATTTATTGTATTTCAATTTGTTTAGGCATATTACCAAGTTCATTCATTCCAATTACTTGCCGGGTACATATATTTTATTTTAAATTAATGAAGCAAATCTTAGAAGGATACTTCCTCTGATAATTTTTTTACGATAATATAAAAATCACCAGCGATTGGAAATTGTCTTGGTTTTTTAGTTTTTGTACTAGGAATTGCAATTAGCATTTTGGAACCCAAATTTATTAAGGTCGCAAATTCGAATGTTATAAAGTTCAGTTTGGCGACGAGCCCATAAACACCAATGACAAGGGGCAAGGGCGACCTATAAATAAAAACTAACAAGTAGAACGAGTAGTGTCAGGCGAACGTTACACGTTCAAGATGGTTTTGGTTGAATATCCTTGCAGCGACTCGGGCACAATTTTAATCTCGGTAAGAAAGCTTACCAGCTCAATACGTTTTGCGATGTATACACCATAATTATTTTCAAAATTTAAACCCCATCAGCATGGAAGTAATTTAATGACTGATCTACATTGCATCAAATGATACAACAAATATTTTATCAGATAATCAGCTTGCATCTAAGAACGAAAACGTAACTCAAAACAAATTCTTTCATTTATTTTCTTATATATACATGAATTTAGACCAGATTAGACCAGTGGAACACGTCTATGGTGAAGGTAGTCAGCAACAACTTTTACAAGTCATCCCTCCAACCTTTGAGCAGAGATGAGGGTTCTATCGCATCATCACCTGGAGCAAAGGTGGAACTCTTTGCAAAAATGTTTTCGCGAAACTCTTTTAGATACATCTGTCAACGTATTCACTATGTTAGCTAAACATAGATCGCTCTAAGCCCCTCTGACCAAGCAGAACATCTGCCAACAGTAATTTCACAAAGTTTTCTACCCTCACCGAGGGTTTGATTATCCTGACTTTCCTATACTCGCCCTCTTTTCTTTCGTCGACTTTCATCGAATTTATACAAAAACAAACAAGTCTCTGCTCAACATTACAGTTAACACCAAAGTTTCCTGTCATGTCCCTGTGTCAGCCATTGCCAAATCCATTTCTGCCTAACTCAGTTTTCCTTTCAGGGCTAAGAAGCCATCATAGCTGATACTTTTGTACAAAGAACAAGAACGATCTGTTACTGTTTCTATGCGTGGGGCTCTGCTCTCAAACATTCATTACACCTATTGGATAGTGTCCAGAAGAGAGCTGTACACCTCATCGACCATACGGAGAAGATCACGGTCATCTCCAGCCTCTCACTCAAAAGCGGCAGGTTGCTCTTTTCTGCAGGTACTTCTATGGTGAGTGCTCTGAGGAACTGAAAAAGTTTGATTCCGGGAAGAATCTAGTCCTAAAGAAAAACTAAGCTCGCGAAAACTATCAGTTCGGTTCAACTATCAACGCCACGTACCTCTCTCTACAAAAATTCTTTTGTTTACAGAGCTAATGTGCTGTGGAACTTGTTTGCATCGAACATATTTCTGATAACTTTCAATTTAGCCCTCTTCATGAAACGGGTGAACATACACATTAAATCATTTTGGGCGGCCACAGCTGTGACATGGCAGGCAAAGCCTCCTACCAAGATTTGATAATATAAAAAAGCATCACAACAGAACCTTCCTCTTCTTCTTACATGAAACCTTAAGGTCGGTGCATCTACTGGTTGATGCACGCAGGCACTAACTATGCTTGAAAGATTTCCCATCAAAGCTCGTTTGATATAAAAAATGTTTTTACAAAAGATTCGTCGAAGATACCTTTCCCTCAAACCGTTCTAGAGAGGATTGGAAGAGTTGGAAGAGCTCTCAAATGAGAAAACCTCGTCTACTTTGCCCAATGAGAGGGTTGCTCGTTAAAGCCTCCAAATAAGATCATTCGACATATTTCGGAATTATTTCATATCTGCTACTGGAACCATTGTGCTGCCGCTAAATCATGAACCTAAACCACCCAGACGCATTTGGTACTATAACTAGTAGTTATAGTGCTAACTGGGGGTGAGCTGCGTGAATTCTTTTCGTGCTTTTCATTCAGGGATGTTTGCCTATCAGTTCCTGACATCATATGTGCATTGAATCTGTTACAGAAATCATTCATGCAAGAATGGATCTCTACATCCCTCATTTCATGAATAACAACAGCGCAAAAGCCATTGTTCAACAAAGACTGCGAAAAAGCCTCTGCCGCCAAGAGCAGATCTTACAAATCATGGAAGATAAATCCAACAGATGAAACAAGAACAACCTTCGTACGACTACGGAACAAATGCAACCTAACGACAGCAAGAGCAAAGGCCAAATTCAACGAAGAGGTAACTACTAAACACCTTGAACAGGCAAGCGGAACTAGACAGTTTTGGTCTTTGGCGAAGACTGTCAGTGCTAATTTTGGCAAATATGCGTTTCCGCCTTTTGTTAGAGAAGACGGTAGTATAGCATCATCTCTGAAAGAGAAAACCAATCTCTTTGCTCTCTTGTTCTCAAAGAGTTCTGTGCTAGATTCATTTATCGCAATACCATCGAACCTTCCACCTACAAATTCTTCCATGGCAGAAATCAAGTTCAGAATTCGCACTATGAGACGGTATCTCAAACAGCTTCAAGAAGGTAGTTGATCTAAACGAAATACCACCAATTGTCCTGAGAAAGCGTGCTTCCGAACTGGCACCCATTCTTAACCGTCTGTTTTAGATTTCTTATGAATGCCAGACTTTTCCGAGCACTTGGAAAATAGCATAATTTGAACAGATCCCAAAGAAAGAAGAGAAGTCCTTTCCCCAAAACTACCACCCTGTTGCACTTCTTCCCAGTATGTGCAAAATGATGGAGAGAATCATAAACGATGAACTCATCAAATATCTTGAGTTAACGACCGTCAGTATGAATTTCGCAGGCAAAGATCGACAGAAGATCTGCTCGCCTACGTCACTCATGTTCGTACATCAGCGATGGAAAAGCATGGGGAATTGGGAGCAATAGCCCTCGACATCTCTAAAGTCCTCGATAGGGTTGGGCATGCACCCAACCTTGTTTTTGTTGCAGATGAACGATCTTTTGTCATCTACAGAGAACAAGATCTTCAGTTTTCCAGACGATTGTACCCTGGTTTCGTTTTTCAGTTGTCTGCAGCCGATAACAGCTGTGGAATCTCAGCGTCAGAGATGTCAACAAATCAATAACTTAAACTCTGAGTTCAAAAGATATCGGAGTGGGGTCAGTTGAACCTGGTGAGCTTCAACTCGAGCAAGACGCAAGCAAGTACGTTTTCTAGAAAGGTCCCTGCTGGGGAACCTCCTCTAACGATGTAAGGCCAACAAATTGCACCCAAATATAAATAAACTCCGAGTCTTACTGGCATGAACGTGTATCAGCAATAGCTAAGTCTGCATCAGCTAAACTGAGTTTTCTCTTCAGAGCCAAGGGATACTCCACATCATCTCAGCTGTTGCTTCTATATAAGGCGCAGATTCGACCTGAACATTCGTTGCGGATGTTGGATAGTGTGCAAAAATGGGCTGTGTGCCTCATCGACCACCCGGAGCTCACCCGCGATCTCGGAAGACAGGTTGTTGATCTTTATCTGCTTTACAGATACTTCCACGGAAGATGCTCCAAGGAGCTGATAGACCTTGTTCCAGGAAAACTTATATTTTTCCGCAACACTAGAGGCTGGCAAGGTGTTCTCATCATATGGCGGTACATTTATGGAACCCTCGAACCTCCCTCTATAAGAATTCTTTCGCTTACAGGGCTAATTCTTCCCAGGCGTCCATTGATGTGGTGTAACAGCTTCGCCTATCTCTGGGAAGTGTGCATACAAAGAGAAAAAACTTTGCAATCAAGTCGGGATGAGATATATACAAGCTGGCTTTTTTGAGATGAAACCTGTATAACTTAGGCGTACTACGATATCCACTTCGAACTTGTTACCGGTGTTAAGACTCTTGTGATTGATAGTCCCGAAAACTGTAGACACACACATAGAGTTATTTCGCGAAATAAGGTAAAATATACTCTGAACAGCTTGTATTTGTACTACAATATTAAATCAATTAGCCAAATTGACAATTTGCCTCATCATTCTCAGGACGACGTTTATATTCACTTCTCGGATTGTCTGGAACATTCTGGTCCGTAATATCGTTCGTCGTGGGCTTTCTAGCCATTGTCATAAACTTTCTTGCTCAGTAGTACGCGAAATTCCCCAATGAGCCGCACTTGGGAAATGCAGAGGTTTGTCTACATTAGGCGCATAATTCATGATATGTGCTGTTAACCAGTTTTGAGTAAATGTGGCAAAATACACGATGGCAAGTTGGGTCAGAACATCATATCGTTCAGGTGATTATGTTCAATGAAATTTATCAATTTGGCAGATAATTCGTCGGAAAAATAATTAAAATGTGTTGGTAGCACATGGAAATTGTAGAAGTTATCAACTGATTAGGATGAAACCGCCTTTGAGAATATTTCAGAAACTATGAGAGATTCAGAAATCATCGAAAAAGATTGTTAAAGAGTAGGATTTAAAATGCAATATCCTTATCCGAACAACTTTATCGCTTTCATCCACAGTTTTTATTTAAGTTGATTAAGGAATTCTGGGCGGCTTTCTTAACTCGAGCGGCACAAAAAGTGTGTACAGTTCCTTAAATATTTTTGTTGCAGTAATCTAAAATTCTGAAGAAAATTCGAAACAAGGAAATTTCATTGGAAAAACATTCCCTAAGTACTCAGGCAATTGTAAACTAATGTTTTTAGGCCTTCGTTTATAATGAATTCCACAAAAATATTTGACTAACTAGTCAAAGAATGTTTAACTTCCTGAAGTTCCCTTTACATATAAAAATTTAACAACATTTTTTATATGGCCGAATAGATTAAAAATAAGGAATTTAACTTAATGATTGCGATTCGTAACGCGTTTCATTACACCGTGGCTTCTTCAGACGAATGAATGTACAGAAAATAAGAATTAGAGTATAAATATAAATGTAATCGAAAAATTTATCGAATTATTGCTTTCTATTTCGGTTGTGAATCCAATTTTGGGATGTAATGAATTTATACAGGAACAGATAGACAGTTGAAAATTTTCGAAAATCATATAAATTCATTACATCCAAAAATTGGATTCACAACCGAAATAGAAAGCAATAACTCGATAAATTTCTCAGACGTAACAATTTCAAATGAAAATGGAAAACATGTTTTTGCAATTTACCATAAGCCGTCACATACAGATATTATAATACATAACTCGTCGTGTCATACGTATCAACATAAAATGTCAGCATTCAATAGTTTTATTCATAGATTGATTAACATCCCGTTATCACCAGAAGATTTCAACAAAGAACTAAATTTGATTAAACAAATAGCCAAAAATAATGGTTACAATCCCAAACTAATAAATAATATTTTAAATGAAAAACAAAGTAGAATCGCATTGAATGAAGTTTACCCAGTCGATAAATTGAAACAAAAATTCAACACCTTAACCTACGTTGGCATTACAAGTGAGAAACTGAAATCATTCTTAAGTAGCAATAGCTTTCCAAACTGATAATAATTTAGGCAAATATATAAAAATAATAAAACCAAACCAGGTAAAAACAATAAATCAGGTGTTTTAGATTGAATTGCGATGACTATGATAATTTCTACATTGGTAGAACACATAGAAATTTTAATATTAGAATATCGGAACATAAACGCAGTTTTTCAAATAAAAAATCAGATTCAAATTACGCGAATCATCTCTTAGAAAATAATCACTCTTTCGACCCACAGTTTGAAATTTTGCATACAGATAATAAATATTGGAAGGAAGATCTTTAAGAAACTTTAGAAATCAATAAATACAAACACTCAGGTAGACTCATCAATGAACAAGTCGATTTAAGCCCTTCACCTCTATTGAATCTCTTCGTGGAGCAATCTATTCCTTAATTTTATTGGATATACCTGTCATAAATAACCACTTAAGAAGAAGCAACCCAATAAGCTTTTAATTACTCAAGAACATTTATAGTTATATTCTCATTCTTATTTTCTGTACATTCATTCTTCTGAAGAAGCTACGGTGTAGTGAAACGCGTTACGAATCGTAATTATTAATTAAGTTGAATTCCTTAAAACACAGTACTTACTTGTTTTTTATTATTGATAATGGAATTTTACCAAGTAAAAGCCTCCCAAATTCAAATATATAGATTAAAGAAAGAAACTTCAATATCAAACTGGGGACAGGCAGAACATCACTAGCTGTTAGACTAGGAAGTCGGAATGAAAGGGGAGATTTACTAGAATATTTAAACTATAAGCCTGGGAATTGTACACTTATGAGTCATCGATTTATGCACCAGGAAGGCTTGTTCGAAAACGGTTGATAACATACTCGTAAACGAAAGATACAGCAACGGCCCTTAATCCGTCAAAGCATATTCAAGCCCTGATGTTCGTCCAGACCAAAGAGAAATTAATGAGAAAGTGAAGAGGTACGAGGTATCTCCTTTATGATTTGCATATAGAGTTAAAATGACACAATTGAGAGCTTTTAAAGATTTAATTGTTTTTCGGTGTATTCCCCGCGAAGGTTGATACATTTCTACATTCGTTAGAACCAACCTTTGACCTAGCAGTTCATTCTTGATTTTGGGAAAAGTAAAAACCTAGGAACACCCACAAGCTCTACCCTTCTTGTGGAAGATATAAGTTACGTGGGTGAGAACTCAATAAACTCATTTAGCTTATATTTGTTAGATCCAAGTTCCTCTAGCCTGACTGTGTCCCAGCTAGATACCCGCACATAACGTGTTCCATTGATTCTATCCTTTTCTCACATAGTCTACATGAAGGATTCTCTATCAATTCTAACCTATTTAGGTGATTTCTGAGGTGACCATGCCCCATTAGTACAACAGTTAGAACTCTGAGCCACAGCCTGGAGGATTTAAGGCAAGCCTTGGCTCGCGCAGTGAAAGGTCCACTGACGGAAAGTCAAAAACGTCCGACTCAGCCAGTGCTCTCTTACCTTCAGGTCCATCCATTGGCTGTTTTCCATCATTGCAGTCTCCAGAGGAATTCCGAGCTTAGGCTCCAGTCCTATGAACTCCAGGCCAGTTCCTCGAGCGGCAAATGAGTCCACCTTCTCATTTTCCTCAATGCCCAAGTGACCAGGAATCCATATTAGATGGAACCTGCGCCTCTTCCTAGCTTGGCAAGGGTGGAGCATCATTCCTGCACCATAGTAACGTACAGGTGTCGTATGCCGTTGCCATTAGTGCAGTCTGGCTATCGTTGATGATTTAAATTGAAGAATAATCGCAAGCTTGTCAAGATAGATCGACTATTTCTTGGCAGCACATCGACCATATACATCAACAGCGGTTGTTTTCAAGAATTGCTATGTCAGAATTCATACTTTGCGTCTTGGCGTTCTCGATTTCAGACTTTAGAGCGAAGCTGAACATACTTGTTTCATTTTGAAGGTGACAGAATCTGTAGGAAGCCATTCTAGCTGCTCCTCTAATCAGATGTAAAGATGCAAGGCTCAGTATCAGTTCCATGGCCGCAGTAGGTGTATAACGAAAATCCAGTAATCATCATCAGGCCGTTCTTTGTTATTTAAAAAAACTTGAGTTGGGATTGATTTTTAAGGTCACACTCCCACCAAGCAATGCAGCCGTATGTGATATGTGGTGTCACCACTATCACATATTGCCACTGAAATTGCGTTGGGGCAAGACCCCATTTCTTTCCACAAGTCATTCGACATGCCCATAAATAATCTCTAGCCATGTGTATTCTGTTTTCCAGGTGCGTCTTTCATGTGAGCTTACTATCCAAGCCTACCCTCAGATATTTTGCTTCCTCCGCAATTGGAATGAAAACTTTGCCCGTGATCGAGAAGTGAGAAATATCCTCCTTTTCCTGGTGAATGGTACCATAAGGTAGTTTTAGGGGCTAATGCTGAGTTCCTTACCCTCACATCACCCCATATATATAACATAGCTACCGGAAGTCAGTTGAAGACATCGTCGTCATCTCCGACAACCAGAATGACTATATCTTCAGCGTTCGCTTTTGCATAAACATTCCCGTTCAGGGAAGTGGCACATTTAGTGTATTGCGAATCCATTCCGCTATAATATTTGATACTCTGGCTCTCCCAGTCCCGCATACTAAACTAGTAGGTCCGCAATAAATGCAGCCTCAATGTCATTGAGGGCTGCAGCTGCAGTATCCTGAGGTCCAGGAGCTGATTGATTCACCCGACAAGGTTGTGAAGTACCAGATCAGTTGATTTACCTTTTTGACGACGTATTGATGTTCACTCAGAAGCTTCAGCGAAAACACGACGGTCCTGATGAATCCATCTAACACATTTTTCAGGGATTTTAGAACGAAAAACATGATACTTATCGGTCTGAACGATTTAGGTTGTGAGTTTGGTTTACTGCAAGTACCACCTGTCATATAGAATAGAGAAAGAAAAAACCGCCTAACTACATCAATAAATTCAACATTGAATCTTTACAAAACGAAAGTACTAAGAATCTATACCAAACACGACTCGAGGAAAAGATCAACCTTAACCCTATAGTAGACACAGACAACATAAACGCCGCATGGAATAAAGTGAAAAACAACATAATTAACAGCGCAAAAGAAGCCATTGGGGAACGAAGAATCAATATAAACAGTCATAGAAAAGATAAACCATGGTTCACACAGGAAATCAAAGATTTAGCAAAAGAAAAGAAGAACGCATATATCCGATATGTCAATCACAGAACACCAGAAGAGTACCAAAATATAAAACAGAAAGAAATAGAACAATGAACAAAATTAAAGAATTAAAAAAATAGTTAGGGAAAGATTTACAAATGGCATGGAACACGACTTACGAGGAGCACAGAAAAAGGTATGGAACATGTTGAGAAACAGGAAAAAACCAATCACCGAAGAACTGCAGATCAATGTAATAAAACCAGAAGAGTGGGTGAAATATTTCCAGAACTTATACCTGGGAGATAATGATAACGGTAACAATGAGGAACGAGAAATCCAACAACAAAACACACTCTACGAAGAAACAGAAAATGACATTATCAGCCTAGAAGAAGTACAACAAGTAATCCATAAATAAAAAAAAAGAAAATCACCCGGTCCGGACAACATAAATAACGAACTAATTAAATATGGGGGAGCAGAAATAACAAAATTATTCCAAAAAATTTAAAACAACAAGGAGATACCAGAAGAATGGAGAGACAGCATAACAATACCCATATACAAAAAATGCGTGAAGACAAACCCAGCAAATTATAGAGGCATCACACTCCTTAACTCTGCATCGAAACTACTCACCAAAATTCTATCGCAAAAGATATATGACAAAGTAGGTGTGTCTGAAGAACAACGGGGATTCCGACCAAATAGATCAACAACGGATGCAATTTTTATATTGCGGCAACTGGTGGAGAAGTCCATAGAGTTTGACAAACCGATGTTTATATGTTTTATAGATTTGGAAAAGGCATTCGACACAATTCGAATGAACGATGTGATCACTATCCTTAGAAATGAGAACTTAAGCAATAAGTACATAAAAAATCAAAGAACTAAATAACTCTAATAAGACGAAAGTATAAACTACACAGGGACTTACAAGCGAGATCAAAATTAACGCAGGCATTAGACAAGGTGACAGCCTCAGCCCATGTCTATTTAATTCAATCATGGATGAAATAATAGCAGGTGTTAACCAAATGAACCAAGGCTATAGGATGGGTAACAAAACTATGAGAATACTGTGCTACGCAGATGATGCTTTACTAATAGCCGAGAATGAGGACGACCTACAACGCCTACTACAAAAGTTCAAAGTAACAGCAGAAAAATATAACATGGTAATATCAACACAGAAAACCCAATCGATGGTAATAGCGAAAGACCCAATTAGATGCAAACTAGTAGTGAACGACCATATAATAGAGCAAGTTTCACACTTTAAATACCTAGGAGTAGAAGTATCGAGCGATAGGCAACTATTACAAGAAGCAAAACAGCAGACAATGAAAGCATCGAGAATATCTGATTTCCTGAGAGATGTAATCTGGCGGAATAAGTACATAAGCAAAGAAAGCAAAGTCCGAATCTATAAAACCTGTGTGAGACCCGTGATGACATATCCGGTTGAGACAAGAGCTGAGACAACAAAAACAAAACAACTAATGAGGACAACAGAGATAAGAACACTAAGAGCTATAAGAGGTATTACACGCAGAGATAGAATAAGGAATGAGGATCCGCTAAGGGAGCTAGGTGTCCAGGATGTGGTGAGGTGGACAAGAGCACGTCGACGCCTATGGAGAGATCACGTAGACAGAATGGGCCCAGAACGTATGGCGAAGTGGGCAAAAACACAAAAACCCAACACTAGAAGACCCATAGGAATCCCGAAAAAGCGATGGCATGAGTGCTGGAGCTCCGGTTCGCAGCAGGGGCTGTAACAGAAAAACAGGACATCGTCTTATTTGAAGAAGAAGAAGAAGAAGAAGAAGAAGAAGAAGAAGAAGAAGTTCGGTTTACTAACCTTAGGGGTGTATACAACCCCATCTTCCGCCAGTTGGTCGGGACAACATTGCAGGCTGGGCTCGACCGGAAGAGCCAATTGAGGTTTGGAAGGAGAACGTCCAACCCTTCCTGTTACAAGACAGGCATGATGCCATCCTCCTCGGGAACCTGAAATTGCTTAATGAGCGAATCGCCAACCCAACTGTTTTCTTGGAACTGCGCTACTTTTGAAACGAATTTTGTGACCATCTTTTTGGGGACAGTTCAGCCATGAATGACTTTTGTCGGGTTTTCTTCCCCTTGAAGCAGAAGATTGGCGCTCATTTTTTTATTTTTTTTTAGTACCATCAATTTACCCTCGCAGCTTTCTATTCTTCGGTCAACAATGGAAATTTAATTCTTTCACACGCATTTCATCTTTCAAAATTTGTTGTATTGAGGTCTTTGAAAGCTGAAATAGTGCCTCATTCTCTCGATATGTTGCATGCCGATCTTCCTGGTCAATCTTATGCACACTATCCACATTTTCTCGAATGATCACTATTTTTGATGCACCTACCGTTGTATACAGAGAAACAAAAATCTTGAATGACCAATGAAGTAATAGTCAACGTCCGAAGCAAGAAAATTAAGGAGAGAGAAATTGCAAATACACAAATAAAGTTCATCGTAAAGACTAAGAAGTAGGCAGAAAGTGCTGGACCAAAACCAGCGACAAAAACAGACGTAGAGGTCACCACCGAAAGAGCAGAAACAGAAAATATGGAACAATATCTAAAGATATCGAAAATCCTTTGATCGCAGATGTTACCACAAATCGTCCCTGAAGAAATAACAGAAGCCATAAAAGAAATTATTTCATTTATTCGAATGAAGAAAAAGAGAAAATAACATTTCAAAACGAAATCACTATATTGGTCACTGTCGAACTTCGAAGTGAGATAAAAAGAAAGATCTTTTAATTCTCTATTCAAAAAAGTCAACTTATAATATAATCTTTGAATTTGGGAGGCTTTTACTTGGTAAAATTCCATTATCACTAATGAAAAACAAGTACTGTGTTTCAAGGAATTTTATTTAATAATTGCGATACGTAACGCGTTTCACTACACCGTAGCTTCTTCAGACGAATGAATATACAGAAAAATATAAATGAGAATATAACTATAAATGTTCTTGAGTAATTAAAAGCTTAATGGGTTGCTTCTTCTCAAGTGGTTATTTATGACAGGTATATCCAATAAAATTAAGGAATAGATTGCTTCCCGAAAAGATTCAATAGAGGTGAAGGGCTTAAATCGACTTGTTCATTGATGAGTCTACCTGAGTGTTTGTATTTATTGATTTCTAAAGTTTCCCAAAGATCTACCTTCCAATATTTATTATCTGTATGCAAAATTTTAAACTGTGGGTCGAAAGAATGATTATTTTCTAAGAGATGATTCGTGTAATTTGAATCTGGTTTTATATTTGAAAAACTGCGTTTATGTTCCGATATTCTAATATTAAAATTTCTGTGTTCTACCAATGTAGAAATTATCACAGTCATTGCATATGATATACCTGTCATAAATAACCAGTTAAGAAGAAGCAACCCAATAAGCTTTTAATTACTCAAGAACATTTATAGTTATATTCTCATTTATATTTTTCTGTATATTCATTCGTCTGAAGAAGCTACGGTGTAGTGAAACGCGTTACGAATCGCAATTATTAAGTAAAATTCCTTAAAACACAGTACTTGTTTTTATTATAATATAATCATTTACAATAAAATTGGCAAATAAATAACAACTGCTAGTGTTTGCCTATTTTCTTATTTGTATGTGTGTTTTGTACACCTCTTATAATCTTTGGAATTGACCTGAATACCCAATATTCCGCGAGACGTCACAAACCTTTGAATATTAAACGCGAAGTGGAAAAAATATCATTTTCGTTGAAACTTTGTGTATAGAACAAATAATACTAATTTTGGAAATACTTCACGTGTACCTACATCATAAAAAACAATTTCCAAATCCCATATTATGTCTATTGCCAGACAAAATATTATTTCATCTCATTTAGCATCGAAAAAAAGTTTCTGAAAACATACCTGCTGAATGTACGATAGATTTTCCCTGCTGATGGACTGGACTTCGCCGCTTCGTAGATTGTTGGAATTCTTCGTAGCACCCTAGAACAGAAAAAACATTTTGTTTCACATTTTGCCTGCGGCTATTCCACAACTTATACTAAACCAACAACGTTAAATTTATACAAGAACGTGGGGCCGAGTTTCGACCAATGGAATTACCACCTTTTCCCATTTCGTTCTTTCTTTTTCACTTCATACGTATACTCTCTCCGAATCCGGAAAAAGAAATAAATATTGAGGCACGAGTCAAGAATAACAATCTGAAATTCATACGGATGGGAATAAGGGATTTATTTGATATACTGTTTTATGGTCCTTTTTCCTTGAAAAGAACGTTTCAAACTGTCTAGTGATTTCTAAAAATTTCATAAAAAATTATGAAAATATTAAGACCCATGGTAATAGAGTATGGAAAGAATATTGTGTTTGTATCAAGCCTGTTTATCTTGATGTATGAGCACATACTTGACGACAGTTAAACAAAATCAGCATCACCTGGACCTCTAGACTGAAGGAAAGAATATTGTGTTGTTGTTATTGATATTTCAGAGGGTAAAAGTGATTGCGATTTCAAACTAGCATGATCCAATCGAACAGATGTATTCACCTTACAATAAACTCAAGTTGTGTCCGAGGATAAGATTCGTGAAGAGGAAAGTGAAGCAGGATATGTCATTTGATTATCATCTTAGCCCTATGCATGATTTTGCTTCCTATATATATATATAATATATATATATATATATATATATATATATATATATATATATATATATATATATATATATATATATATATACTGGGTGATTCACCAGTGGCTCTGCAGCTCGTACACTCTTGAAGATTTCATTTTGTTCGAACGGTATTGTATTTAGAACGTAAGAATCTACTTCAGCAATTTATTTTGCAGTATATAGGGTGTCCCAATATTCTATAAAAAAATCTTAGGTGAGATAAAACACAAGGTTTAACTTTGATCTACACTTTATTTGAAAAAATTCGACGACGTTTCGCTGACACAGCAGCTTTATCAAGAATGAAAAATAGAATGAAGAGTATGGTATTATAAACAAATCGTAGAACAAGTTGGATGAATAACAGGAAAATCCACACCGAGCCATTGTACAGTTAGTATGAAAGGTAATAAAACTAATTGAACAAGTTAAGTAGGGTGAGTAATTCAAATCTACCTGTTCATTCAAAAGCTTGTCCGAATGTTTGTATCTATTTATTTCTAATGCTTCTAGGAGATCTAATTTTGAACTTTTGATTTTATATGTAATATGTCAAAGTTTTATTGAATGAATGGTTTTCTTTTATTAGGTGGTTTGAATAATTTGAATCAGATTTATTTTGTCGAAGCTACGTTTATGTTCAGATGTTCTTATGCCAAAACTCCTATAGGTCCTACCGATATAAATTTTATCACAAGAACCGCAATTGAGTTTATAGATTCTGATTTACTTGATTTTTCAACATGAGATTTATTATTTTTAATATGTTTACCTAAGTTATTAGAAGTTTTGAAAGCTATATTAAGATTTTGTTTGACGAGAAAGGATTTAATATTTGTACTTGCAGAACCGCAGAATGTTAAACTGTTGAATATTTTATAGTCTTTATGAATAGGATATACTTCATTTATTGCTTTTGATAGAGTTTTTTACGAATGATTAGGTCTATCATATCCGGATTATATGAATTATTAATGGCTATCTGTTTGATGATGTTTAACTCTTTATTATAATCTTCTACTGATAAAAGGTAAATTGAGTAACCGATGTACCATGCTGTTCAAAGCTGCAACTTTGTGTTGAATGGGATGTAATGAGTAGTTATGTATAATTGTATCAGTATGTGTTGGTTTACGAAAGACCGAAAAAACATGATTATTATTTTGTTTAGTGATTTTTAAGTCCAAAAATTTATGGAATCGTTCTGTTCAATTTCTATCGTGAATTTAATGTTCAAATGGATGGAATTAATGAAATTAAGAAATAAGTCTAATTGACGAGTAGTTCAATGAAACATACTAAGATGTCGTCAACATATCTATACCAATAAAGAAATTTGGAAATGAGTGGATGTGTATGAATTTTCTGTTCAATATTATTCATAAAATCTCTGCTAAAAGTGGACTCAAAAGTTTCCCATCTATTACAGTAGTGAAAATGGTTTGATCATGGAAATCCTTTGAGTCAATTTTTTCAAATAAAGTTTAGATCAAAGTTAAACCTTGTGTTTTTATCAAATTTATATCATGGATCTACATCAAGTAACGGCCTCCACAATTCAAAAAATCTTAGGTGGTTTTTTTCAGATTGGAAGATCACGTTTAGTTCAAGATTCAGGAGCGGCTTAAACTCTGCTATAATGTCGTTTAGTATTAAGTTTTTTTGGTGAGTAGTTTCGTCACAATATTTTTTTTCAGTAAAAATTCATGAAAATAGGCTCTCACATCATCGCATGCTCCTTCGGCCACAGAGGATGAATACTTTTTTCTTTCGTTTCCTTATTGCCCAAGGATAGCTTTATTGATGAATTGAAATAGATTATCCTCATTTCAAACAGGAGTGGCTCAAAAAATTATTGAATATTGTAATTTTGAAAATATCATAGCTTTATTTTTCCAAATGGAACACCTTGTATTTTGTTATTCATGTCAACGCATAAAATATTGTGCCATATTTTTGCGAAAGTAACTTTATCTTTATCTTCGATGATCTTCGAAATATTCCATTATTTGTGAAAATTTTTGATGAAAACTCTACAAACCGTATCAAACCCATCAACATGCATCATTATTCGCACAGAAGTTTTTTCTGTAAACATTCAAGTAGTAAAAATGAAACCTAAACAAGATAATTATTTTAACGAATGATAAAATCAAGATGATTAAAACTTAAATCGAGGTACGTGTTGAAATTTTTTATTTGTGCCTTCTGTCAGGTGTCTGGACATATCATATTCTGCATTTTACATGGTGAACTTATTAGTGTTTCGTTATTAAACATTGTTAAAAGAGGTTTGAACCCAATTTTCTCAATTGACTGCCATGAAGTTCTCCAAAGAAGAAATGGTTGACATGATTTTTATTCTGGGTAAGTGTGATAGAAATTCTTTGTTGGAAAATAGAGTTTATGCACGAAGGTTTCCTGATAGGAGGCATCCTGATGCAAGATGCTTTGAAAAACTTCTGACTAGATTTATCGAAACGAGTAATATGGCTTACAAAAAACATGAAAAACCAAAAACTGCTACAGCTGAAGACAACCAGTTATCAGCTTTGTTGACAGAGACAGAGGACCCATATAAAAGCCAAAGAGAGATTTCTCAGTTAACAGATATAAGTCAAATTTCTGTCCAGAGAATATTGAAAGTGAATAAATTCCATGCATATCATGTACAGCTGCACCAGGAACTGAACAATCGAGACTATGAAAATCGAATTAATTTTTGCAATTGGGCAAGTGACAAAGTAACGGAAAATCCTAATATGTTTAGCAGAGTTCTTTTCTAGGACGAGGCAATTTTTCACAAGAATGGGCTTGTTAACAGGCACAACTTTCATTATTACGCCACGGAAAATCCATACCTCATGAGACAAATAGATCACCAGCATCGTTGGTCCTTGAATGTATGGGCCGCTATAGTAGATGGATGATATCTAATTGGGCCGAACTTTTCCGACGGGCACCTCAATAGTGAAATATATTTAGATTTTCTGCAAAATCATGTACCAATGTTACTTGCCGATCTACCAGAGCATATAAGACAAGATTTGTGGTTTTAACAGGATGGAGTACAGGCACATTACTCACATCAGGTTAGGGAGCATTTGAATCATGTATTTCCAAATAATTGGATAGGAAGTGGTGGTCCTGTAAGATGACGGGCTAGGTCTCCGGACCTTACAGGTCTATATTCTTTCTTGTGGGGTTATACTGAGAGCATTGTTTACCAGATCCCTTCTACAACACAGTTGGATATGAGACAGAGAATAGTCGACGCCTTCTAGTCTGTTAATCCGCAAATGTTGTCGAGAGTTCAACGGTCTTTCCTCAGAAAGATTGAATTGTGTCTACAAAGAAATGGGCAACATTTCGAACACTTATTGAAATAGTTCAACACCTTGTAAATAATCTCATCAAAAACCAATTTATTACGTATTTCATACACGACTTACTTAAAATATCTCCATTTCTCTACTCAGGTATAATGATATGTACTAATGAATACTTCTTTCGCAACCTCTGACTTTCTTATTTTAGTTTATTTTTTTATTTCGAAAATGGTCGAAGTTAGAGATAAGATTACTTCTGCCAAAATATGGCACAATATCTTATGCGTTGACATAATGAATAATGAAACACAGGATGTTCCAATTGAAAAATCAAGATATGATACTTTTAAAATTACAATACTCAATAATTTTTTTTGAGTCACTCCTGTATAAAATGAGGAAAATCTATTTCAATTCATCAATAGAGCTATTCTTGGGCAATAATAAAACGAAAGGAAAAAAGTATTCATCCCCTCTGGCCGAAGGAGCATGCGATGATGTGAGATACTCTTTTCATGAAATTTTACGGAAAAAAAAATATTGTGACGAAACTACTCACAAAAAACTTAATACTAATAGACATTATAGCAGAGTTTAGGACGCTCTTGAATCTTCAACAAAAAAGTGCTCTTCCAATCTGAAATTACCTCCCAAGATTTTTTCAAAGAAAATTGGGACACCTGTTTACTTCAAAATAAATTGTTGAAGTAGATTCTTACTTTCTAAACACAATATCGTTCCACCAACAATGAAATTTTCAACAGTGTGCGAGCTACAGAGCACCGCGCCACTGGTGAAACACCCAGTATATCCATCAAACCTATAATTTACAATAAACCAACCGAAAACATTTAAGATGTCATTGATTGGCTTTGCAAGCGTTTCCGAACTGCAACCAAATTGGTCTTTTTTCCGTAACCCTTCTTATTCATTTTCCTGTAGGTCTAAATCTCTTACAAAATTAAGAATCTCCCTGGGAGCTTTCGCTTTTACTTCGTGCGGCTCTAGTTTGTCGCTAACGAAGTGTATATGTCTTTGACGGATAGTTGCGATGCAACTGCGAAGAATATCATCGCCCTCTTTACACATTCTGCATGTTGCCTTTTCTGATTTGCCCATTTTATTGACATGGTATCTCAGTGGGCAGTGTCCAGTAAGGAGGCCTGTTTTGATTCTCAGCTCGTCCCTAGAGAGATCGAGAAGCTGTATTGTCTGCTTTGGCGTACAGTAAATCAACTTTTTCGTTTGCCTTTGGCCTGGAGTTTTCCTCCTGTATTCTATTTTGCTAGATTCTTCCCATCGTTACAGTTCCTGTCGTCGTCTGTGCGGCTTGTTCAGACCGCAGAACGGTTCAGGTCCGATGGGTGGGATTCCAGCAGCTGATTTGGCCAGTTCGTCAGCGGCTTCATTTCCTTGTATGTCTTCGTGGCCAGGCACCCACCACAGGAAAAGTTTGTTCCCCTCAGCAAGTTGCTTCAAGGATTTATGGTATTCCCAGACAGAGATGCTCCGATAACTGTAAGAGTTTAGAGATTTTATCATTGCCTGACTGTCCGTTAAAATGTAAATCTTTGCCCCTTTGAGTTTCCTTCGTAGTCCCTCCTGGCAGCAAAGGTTTACAGCAAGTGTTTCTACTTGCATGATTGTGGGAGTAGAGCCCAGAGGCACTGATGAAGAGTACTTGGGTCCATATATGCCTGTTTCTGTTCCATCAATCGTTTTTGATCCGTCCGTGTACAAAATGGAGGATTTTAGGTCTAATTGATTTATTTTTCCCTTTACGATGGTGCGGTCTTCTATGACCACTTCGAAGGGTATGTGAAAATCAAACTTAAGCGGCAACTTACGACGTAACGGTTATGCAAATTCAAAAGATCCTACCCACTCAGAATATCAACGCGTCGAGTTTTCACGTCAATGAAACAATATTGGAAAATCGACTTCAATTTTCTCAATAATAAAGGTTATTTTGCAGTAACATTATAACTTTCTCAAATAAAACGGTTCGTAAGGACATTATTTCATCTCCCTGCTCAGAAATGTGAAATCGATGAAAAAATTCCAACAGCACGAACTTCTAAAGATATCTCGTTTATTTAGCATAATGAACAAATTATTCTTTGAGCACCCGAACTGTTGTCGGCGAAACTTTATGCTTAATTACGAAACTTTATTTCCTTATTAAATTAAACGTTCCTCCTTTTCGACCCTTCCCGATTTTCTGCAGCGCATTGAAACAATAGGCGGATTATTGTTTATAATTCGCCATATCAAGGGCTCAAGACCTCACAAGTAGTTCGCTGGTTCGAAACAAAGAGTTCAAACTTTCTGCTAAATAAGCTCTAACTTGTATTTGATATGACTTGGTGGAACTTTAATAATTTGGGTTGCTACTAATGACGTGAAGATGGAAGTTCGCGGTGCTAAATGATCATGTTCTGAGACCGGAATATTACTGTTTGAAATCATGAGGATTTCTAGAGTGGATGTGAGTAGGGAGTGAAAGACATATTTCTTGAGAGAAGTAATTTGAGTCCAACGCATGCATGAGGTATAACGTATGGCCCAAAACTTCTAGAATAACTTCCCTTGTGAATTATTAAACATAACTTCATTTAAATTTATAATGTGTAGTTGAATAATTGAAGAAAAATGATAAGGATTAAGTACACAAAACTAATGAATAAAAATATGTTTGAGCTTATCCCATTTTCGAAAACTAAGAGCAAATAAAAATATCACAATATCATTCATACCAGAGAAACAGATGAGAGAAGAGTGATAAATAATTAAGTTGATCGTGAGTTATTAGTTGATTATAAACACCTCAAAAAGTCTAGGAACACTTACCAATTTCTTTAAAATATGAATTTAATGATTCGAATTTATAGAAATCTATCGGTTTTTGTTAGGATGTATTGTATATAATGTATTCTCAAGAAAACAAAATAATATTTGACTTCTCCAAAACACCTATTATAAAAAATTGAAATTTGAAAATGACGAAATTTGGTAAAACACAAAAAAATCCTGCACTAATATTTCCGAAACGATATGGAAGCGATTATATTTTTCAGTACCCAGAAGGCCCACCTCTGTTATTAATGACACTTTGGCATCGTCGCGGCATGCTCAATATTAAATTGTCTATTACAATTTGGCCTAAGTCATTCCAAACCCACTGAACTGCTAATCGAAGCTCCTGTTCATGGTGGAAGACGTTTTGACGCAGGAGATTTCTTTTTAGGGTGTCCCACACATGCTCGATGGGATTCAGATCTGGGAAGCAGGATGGCCACGGTAGAAGATAGATATCATTCTCTTCAAGAACGTTCAAGACATCTGTTGCACGATGAGGAGGGGCATTATCTTGTTGGAAGAGTGGATTTTGACCTATTGTTTGGAGATACGGTACCACTACAGCTAAAACTATCTCATTTGCGTAAGAATTTCCCGTGAGGTTGTTCTATATGAAAACGAGGTCAGTTCATCCACCAAGGCGTATACCTCCCCAAAACATCACCGATCCGCCTCCCTGTCTAACAACTTCTCGAGCTTCGAATTCGAATTCTTCCTGAATGAGGATAATAACTTAATCTAGATTCATCACTGAAGAGAAATGTGGCCCACCTCTCTTGATCTCAGTTTACGTGTTCTTGGCACCAAGCTAAACGAGCAGCGCGATTTCCATAAGTGAGTTGTGGAACTCTTAAAGGACATCTGGAGTGCAGTCGATTTCTCACAGTTTGGTCGGAAATTTGTACATTATGAACTCGTGATAGCTCTTGAGCTAATTGAGATGCTGTGGTAGTACGATCTCTTCTGGATTGTAAAACCAAAATTCGGTCTTGCGCGACTGTAGTAATCCTGAAACGACCTGTATGGCGTTCTTGTACGCTACCTGTTTCATTGAAACGCGACCATAAACGGTTTATTACACTTGGGCTACTTCCCAGAACCCTGGATACTTCCCGTTGTGAGATCCCAGCTTGGAGCATGCCAACGGCTCATAACATCTCTTCTCTAGTCAAATGACGTCTTTTCATGGTCGAATCACAAAACTTGAATCTTTTATTTGTGCTTACAACAGAAATAAAGTGCCAACTAACTGATTTAAAACACTGAATACATAAAATGATTATAAACCAGCGTCGCATCTGCTGCATTTTCAGTTTTTTATGAAAAAACTGAAATGTGTTGCGGCACTCCACATAAGTTGGTGAGAAATTGATGCAGGTGTTCATTTCTTAAAAAAAATCATCCATATTGATCGTTCTGGATACGATATATCGATATTCAGAAGTGTTCCTTAGACTTTTTTGAGGTGTTTATTCGCTGATGAAATTTCTACAAATTTTAATAAATCTAATCTCTAGTTTTTGTTATTTGAATGTGGAGCTTGTGTTTTTTGTGAACCTAATAAATGATTTTTTTCATGCAATATTCCGAAAACCGGCTCTCAGTTCATTTGAATTATTGATTTTGTACTGGTCCATAAGAAGAATCTGGGGAACGGATTGATCGATCAATTTCAAATTTCGGGATTAGATTAAATGTAAACTGATCTACAATTTGCAATGGTTCTTACAGCGCTACCACTTCCAAATATATTGCCCATCGAAAACAATTTTGTTATACTAAATAGCATGCTGTGCTTTTCAATTTTATAATAAAGATCGTCCTTTAAAAAGCATTTCAGGCTTTGGCAATGGTTTGACGAATTTCGTAATTTTACCTTGCTTGGCAGTTCTTGAATTCAGACTGATAATCAGCAGTAGAATTAGAAATTTGCCTTTCAAATAATAATAAATAATAAGACTTTATATAGACGGATCAATGCTCATGTAGAAATCACAAAGCTCATTTTCCATTATTCTAACTCTCACTAAGATTTCAAAGTGAATGTCTCATTTTCAAGGCTCGTTGAAGCCACGTCTTCAGTAGGCTGTGAAATTAACATTTCCACCAAATCGGTTTCAGTCAAATCTTAATCTTGCGATTCAACGAACATCGGAGTTTTTCTCCAGGAATAGGTGAACCTGTTACGCCACATGAGTGGGCGCCTGGGAAAAATTGAGGTGTCTGTTTACTCGCCTCCTGAAGAGGGCCAAATTAGAGGATGTTTGAAAGATGTTGAACGGTAGCGAGTTCCACAGCTCACCGGTCCTGTAAACAAAATAATTCTTATAGCGGGAGGTTCGAGGGGTCGTTAAATGTACCGCCATATGATGAGAACTCCTTAACAGCCTAGTGTTACGGCAAAACCTGAGTTTTACCGCAACAAGGTCTTTCAGCTCCTTGAAGTATCTATCGTGGAAATATCTGTAAAACAGAGAAAGTTCAGCAACTTGTCTTCTGAGAGCCAGCGGTTGGAGATCGCGGGTAATCTTCGGGTGGCAGATGAGGTGCACAGCTCGTTTTTGCACACTATCCATCATCCGCAACGAATGTGTGGGCGCAGATCCCCATACATGGAAACAATATTCGAAAGTAGGTCGAATGTGCGCCTTTTATAGAAGCAATAGCTGAGATGACGTGAAGTATTGCTTGGCTCTAAAAAGAAAACTAAGTTTAGCTGATGCCGACTTAGCTATTGCTGATACATGTTCATGCCAGCAAAACCCAGAGTTAACCGTTATTCCGAGAAGGTACATCGTATAATTGGATGCAATTTAGAGTCTTGTATCGTTAGAGGAGGTTCTCCAGCGAGGACCTTACTAGAAAACGTAGGTGCTTGCGTCTTGCTCGCGTTGAAGTTCACCAGGTTCAACTGACCCCACTCAGATATCCTCTGTAAGTCAGGCTTTGAGTTATCAATTTGTTGACATCTCTGACGCTGAGAGTCCGCAGATGCAATTGGCCGCAGACTACTGAAAGACGAAACCAGGGTACAATCGTCTACAAAAACGAAGATCTTGTTCTCTGTAGAAAACAAGAGATCGTTCATTTGCCACAAAAACAAGGTTGTCGAAAGAATGGATTCGTGGGGTACTCCTGCTTGCAACTGGAAACAATCGGATGTACCATCGACTACAACTTGTATTGATCTATTTGAAAGAAAGTGACTTATCCAGCCCCGCAATTTTTCGAGAAGCCCATATGCAGCATGTTTATTCAAGAAGGCTGCATCTCAAAGCTTTAGAAATGTCGAGGACTTTTGCTCTAGATTCCCCAGGCTTTTCCATCGTTGATGTACAAACATGAGTGATGTAGGCGAGTAGATCCACAGTCGATCTTTGCCTGCGAAACCATATTGACGGTCGTTAATAATATCCCCATCACGTCTTATTTCTTTCGCAATATCGCCAATTTTTGCCATTGCCGTTATTTGGGTTCAGTTCTTCCACTGAATCTCTTATGTTTAGGATACTATGTCCATTTTCTTTCAATTCCGTAACATTAATAGCAAGATTACATTTTCTGTTATCAATATGATTTAGAAGGTTCGTCGAAGGTAATAGAGCTTAAAGGCCTGGTTTTTCCGTTAGTCGATAGTTTGAAGCAAAGACGTCGTGTTAGGAGGTAAAATATCACTATTATATTTAAATGCAAGTTCGCGAGGACCTGGTTCATTGTCCAAAACAGTCTCAATTCTTTTTCGATAAATAAGTTTCAACTTCTGAAACAGAACAATTCCGAAATCACCAAAAATAGTGCTTGTAACTCACGCTCCTTCTTTTAACGATCTGTAGAACATCAGTGGTTCAATGTCACAATCTTCTACTACATTAGAACACATCAGCAGTGTAAATCTATCCTTTACTGCCTCCAATGCAGGCGCAGACTTTTTGCTTTTGGAAATGAATGCTTTGTTTGGAAACACGGGAGCCAAGTTTTCGACATCGTTTTAGATTGAATGTATTCAGCTTAATGCTCAATATTTAATTTAAAACCGAAATTTGAACGACGTAAAATATTTAGAGATTTTAGCTTTGTCAGCCACAATTTTTATTTATTAACTTTATAAATAAAACAAATGTCTGTTTGCTTTCATTAGGGTTTAATTATAGAGAAGAAATTTTTTACCAAAGTACCACATATAGCTTTTCAGGAATAAGGTTGTTATTGTTAAAAATTAATTATGCTATTTAAAATAGAAAAGCTGTAATCAATATACAGTATAACCAGAAGTGATAACGAAAGTAATTGGAAATTATATCAGTTTATTTATTCTGAAGCTTAAATTTGAAATTGATTGATGAATTCGTTCCCCAGATACTTCATTTAGGCCTTTGGCGCGGACACTCTGTATACGTGACGTATTTTCCCCAACATTTCAACATTCTATACCTTCAAGGAAATGTTTTCTTAGATCATATTTTTGTGCTCTTTTATTTTAACAACTATTTTCAACTTTGAATTCTCAATAACGAAAGAAAATTCTGTTGACCGTTTAGGGCAAACGCAAACATATCTCCATCACTGACCTTCTAGCCACATTGTGTAGCTAATAACCAATTCAAAATCCATAGAGAATAGTTTTCAATCCATACCTGATCGCTTAATTCCGAGTTCAATTCAGATAAAATTAAACTCATAGAAATTAAATGAAATCCAAACACTCATACTAATAATTTCAAAGTGCAAATGTTTGCTTTACTCAATTGAATTCTGAGTCACCAAAGGAATGTACTTAATAATGCAGTTCATGGAAATTTGTTTATTACAGGAAATAGTCGAATCAACAATAATTTTACAAAAAATACATAAACCCTTTTTGTGGGGAGTAGCTCGACACTTAACTGTAATGGAGGAGGGCGGGGTCCACGAATTGAAAGTGGAATTATTTTGAGCGCCAGGCAGTTTAAATAAAATGCAGCAAACTCCGTCTAAATAAAAATAAAGTACCAGAAGTGCTACAACTGAATCACCTGAATTAGAATCAATATTCGAAAATGAGTTGAACAAAGTGAATTGAAAATTAGAATAATTATTTTAAAGAGAGATGGTAAATACTTTTGCTGAAAAAAGTTTTACTCAAAATTGGTATGATTGCGGGCATTCATTTACTAATTGAAATACAAAATATTCAAAATACCTGAATTATATAGGGTGCGCCAGAGAAAACCAGACAAATTTTTTCCGTTATAACTTTCCCAATTTCAGAGCTAGATCTTTCGTTCTTGCTTCATTGGAAAGCTAAGGGACTAGGTTTTTCAGAAATTGTATCGAAATTTCACTTCCGGTAGGGTAACCGGGGTACGATTGTGCCAGGGTACGGTAGTGACAGTCGCTGTAACAGCGAAACTATACGGATCGCGGGGTGGTGTGCAAGGGGAAAGACAAGCGGCATGCAAGTCTAAACCGTGTCCCAGTGTTGCGTCAGCCGAAGTGCGACAGAAACGTAAGCAGGAGCCCACATTGATTTTCGACAGTCAAAAGTAAGTTGTTTTGTTCGATTCCTTCTGTAATTACGGTTATTTGTACACAGATAGATTGCCTTTTATTTTTTTTTGTTATAACTTGAACATTGGCAGTTACTTACGAGTAATTACTTTTAATGCAGATCTTTTTGCTCAGTCATGGTCATTTTTTGTTTTTAAAAGTATGGTTGTGACAAATTTTATGGGTACGGTTGTGATATTGCTTTTTCGTTTTGTTTTATTTTAGATGCCTAGGAAACACGTGCGGTAGGACGAGAGGTCTGTCAGATATTAGTAAATATGAAAATGCTTACAGAGAGGTGAAAAGCGGTACTTCATCACGGAGAGCTGCGGAAATACACGAAGTTAATCGCATATCGCTCTTGCGATACCCACGCAAACGCGACGAAGCCGGCGATAATGAAGATGAAGGCATTATCAGCATGGGGTATGTTGCTCATAATAAAGTATTCTCTGTCGAGCAAAAACAGCAGCTGTCAAAATATATTACACGTTGCGCAGACATTTATTTTGTTCTTTCTACGAAAGAAGTACGGAGGCTGACATTTGAACTAACAACTAAATACAACATAAAGCGACCTGCTTTTTGGGTTTAGAATAAGATGGCTGGTGAAGAATGGTTCCATTCATTCATGAATAGAAACCCGTCACTATCTGTACGCGTAGCTCAGGCTACAAGCCTTTCAAGAGCTACAAGTTTCAACAAAACAAATGTGGAAGCTTTTCATAATAATTTACAAACTCTGTTGGACAGACACGTATATGAGCGACAGGATATATACAAAATTGACGAAAGGTGTCACTACTGTTCAAAGACCTGATAAAGTAGTTACAAGACGTGGTATACGGCAAGTTGGAGCTGTTACTTCAGCGGAGCGTGGCACATTAGTCACAGTTGCTTGTGCAGTCAATGCCTTGGGAAACGCAATTCCTCCTTTTTATATTTCCGAAGGTTCGTTATCATGATCATTTCGTTAGGGACGGGCCAGTGGGATCGATTGGAACTGCAAATCCCTCAGGCTGGATGAAGGATGTCTCATTCTTGGTATTTCTCGAACACATCAAGAAATTCACTAAGGTTTCTCCAACACATAAAGTCTTATTAGTGCTGGACAATCATTCCTCTCATGTCCATATCAATACCTTGGTTTTTGCAAAGAGAATGGCATTACTCTGCTTTCATTTCTTCCGCATTGTTCGCACAAGCTGCAGCCATTAGACCGATCTGTCTTTGGACCATTCAAAAAGGCCATAAATGCTGTTTGTGACGGATGGATGTGAAGTCACCCTGGCAAGATCATGACTATATACGACATATCAGGTGTTGTCAAGACTGCTATGCCTCAGGCATTTACACAATCAAACATTCAGGCAGGTTTCATCAAAACTGGTATTTATCCGTTGAATCGTAATTTATTCGGAGAAATTGACTTTTCGCCATCTTTTGTAACAAATCGACCAAATCCTGACACTGGGGATAACGTTTCTGCAGGACCATCTAGTGCAATCAACGTTCTATGCGTTCCTAATTCTGTTAATAACAGTCCTGGACTCAACAATCAAATGTGGCTACCTACGGATTCTGTATCGGGAGAATCTTCAACTCCATTTACTGACCAACTTCAGATAAGTGAAAAAACCTTAGCCACGCCACCTGCTTCTTTGCCTGAAATAGTCCGGGTTCAATAGACTGCATCATCCTCAGACACACCGTCTGCTTTTTCGCCCGAAATTGTTCGACCTCTTCCGAAAGCTGCTCAAAGAAAAACAAGAGGGGCTAGAATAAAAAAAGTCAAGCATTTACACAGATACACCCGAGAAAGAGGCAGTTAGGAAAGAACATGAAGAAAAAAAACGTTTGAAGGCTAAGCATATGAAGAAGAACCTAAATTAACCAAAACCAAATAATAAAGGGAAAGGTAAGGGAAAAACCAATGGCAAGAAAAAAACTTCACAGCAGTCATCCAAAGAAGAAGATTATTCCTGTCTGGTTTGTGTAACCGCATATTCTGAAAGTAGGGCTGGCGAAACATGGATCAAGTGCCAAGGAACATGTGGCCTCTGGTCTCACGTGGAGTGCGTAGGTAATAGTCCCCATTAAATTTGTCACAACTGTGATGAATCTGACTAGATCTCAGTATGTTGATCAATACAATTATAAATGTTTAATTTTTCTTTGTTGCGTTATAGTTCTGTTAAGATTTAGTTAAACTTTTTCCAGTTAGCTACAGTAATTTCAAGTTAAGTTAACAATTTAACTGATTTTAAAGAAGACTATTATATGGTACAATGCTATATTAGTTTTAGGATCTGGTCTCGCGTAGAGTGCGTAGGTGATAGTCCCCATCACATTTGACACATGTTGAATTTGACTCAGTATTTTAATTGGTACATTTATAAATGTTTATTTTTTTTGTTGTGTTACAGTTTTGTTAGAATTTTGTAGTAGTTAAGCTAACATTTTGACTGATTATAGAAAGACTGTTATATGTTACAGTGCCTTCTTAGTTTTAAGAAGAGAAGTGACCACAGATTTTCGGTTTTTGCCATAAAGTGATTAATAACTTAGTTTAGAAGAAGATTATGTTACGTTCAGTTAATTATTTGTAAAAGTAAAAGTCATTAAAGCTATCTGGATGTATTTTATATGCCTGTCACTACCGACCCCAACCACTGTCACAACCGCCCTTGGGATGTGGCCGGTTGTGACACTTTCCCTTTTTTTTTTAATTTGATCGTATGCCTAATACAGCGTAGCTAGGGACAATTTTTTATCATTTTTAGGTAAATAAATGATCAAATTAAGTATCAAAGTGATTTTTCTCCCAGATAACTGGTAAATTTACAAAATTATAGGCGATCAAACCAGAATTGTCACAACCGTACCCATCTGACTCATTCGAAAATGAACAATAATTCAAGATAGCTGGAATGTTTTTTTTCACTAAAAAATTCGAATGAGGCATTCAGTCGATAACTCAGTCTCTCCTTAATAATTCGACATATTGGTCTTAAAAATATTCGAACAATTGGTGAAAAAGTAGCGTGAAGATTTTTTTCCATTCTGATTTTCAGCTGAAATCGAAATATTTCTTTCACTTCATGGCGTTGGCACTCCTGAAATTGTTGTGTATTTCATAGATGTTCTAAGAAGACAAAGAACCATATCTTACTAAAACCAACCTAAAATTTGATTTCCGTTCGAATTCAAAATGGCCGACTACCTCACATATCAACAATTCGTAATTCAATCACTAGATTGAACCTTAGCCATCATTTTGAGGGGTCGAACTCGAATATTGATTAAGAATTGTGCCAATTGTAGTCAATAATGTTTTTCTTTTTCACCATCATATGCACTCTCCTCCTCCGTATTACGAACCATCTAAAACACGTTGGATGATTTTTTTCGGGGATATCTCTTAACGTTTATTTGCAGCTTTAACGAGCAATTCTGTTTTAGTTACCTACAAGAAAATTAACTTGGAATATAAATTATGCGTTTATTTCTTGTCGCGGTGTATTTGTGCATAAAGAAAAAATATTTTTGAATTGCATATTAAATGAAATGCAATCACAGAAAAATAAATGAATGGAAAACAAACACTTGAATAACTAAATAAAATAAAATAGTGAAAGCTTTGTCACTATCAATTTGTGATTCACGTGTGGTGCACTTTCAGATTTGCAGCTAACATTTATTTTGTATTATGGGAGTAATATAGCGAAAATAATTTACAGAGCACATAAATTTTCAATAAAAGAAGAAAAAACAAGAATGATAAACGTTTGTTTGGACTGGGAAATCCATTCCGAGCCATTAACTGGGTATGCCACACATTTATCTGAACAGATTTATTTTGGATAAGAAATTGAGAGCTGGTTAAACAAGGTTTGAAGAAGTATATTTATTGACTGATTCAACGAATATTCTTCAGCTCAAAGAGTCTAGTCAGATAAATAAGTGTCACAGAATAATATCGAAAGTATCAAGAGTAAAGTATCAACAACTCGAGATCTGTAGGTCTCAATCAAAACTATGCCATCAAAATTTTGTCATACGATCCACCCCTACTAACATATCTACCCCTAAAGTTGAAAGAAAAAATTATTTTTATTCGAAAAATCAGAGATTTTGATGAAAATTCTGGAAATCCTAATAAGAAATGAAACTCTACAGGATGCTCCAGCGAAAGCGAGCCGCCTGACTCCTCAAGGTGATTAAATTCACTGGATAATGCAGGCAGGCGCAAATGATGAAGAGTTTTGGGTAGTTCGTTTGAATACACTACGTAGTATTATTTTAACAGACATGAGTAGTAAACGTTCTGGATGAATTTGTAAGAATGTGCGCCAAGAAATTGAAGCACGAATTCCATATTTCAGATTTTTCGTTTCCAAAATGATGATGATTTTGTCGTGAAAGGAGAATTGCCCAAGGACTATCTCGAGCCAAAATAGC
The DNA here is from genome assembly GCA_013387265.2 of Cryptolaemus montrouzieri. Lineage (NCBI taxonomy): Eukaryota > Metazoa > Arthropoda > Insecta > Coleoptera > Coccinellidae > Cryptolaemus > Cryptolaemus montrouzieri. Next base: position 65,042,921 of record JABFTP020000124.1, on the reverse strand, counting down.
GTTATAATCGTTGTTTAAGAATTTATTCCTTGAGAGGCAGTTCACTACCTTCAAATACAGCTTCGACAGAACAGTGGAATGCAAATTGGCACTGGAACGATATGACAACCTCTCACAAAATTTGGTTCAATGCCTCGTTCTGCAGCTGGAGGCCCAGCTATAACCATAGCCCGATCGATTTTTGCCAGGGAACGTGTCAATTAATTATCAGCTGACAGGGAGAAGGTTTTGTTTACAGATGAGTGAGGATTTTGTCTTTTTCAAAGCGATTGACGTTCATTAGATTTTATACGTCGAAATGAGAGATATGCAAAGAGCAATTTTCTACCTACCTACGTATAGTTTTGGTGGAGTATCAACAATGCTGGGAGGAATTTTTTCAAACTCTCGCATCGATCTGATCATCGTAGATGACATTTTAGAAGAATATGAGGTTGTATTTGCGGCAAACATAAGTAAAAACATTTTTTTTCTTGATTGAGGAAGTTCGATCATCTCAATCACACTAGGACTGTAACCGTTATTGACTGCCTAGTCCTAATATGATTGAGAACATGATTTCACGCAAAAAATTTCAAAAAGCAATCTAAAAAGTATTTCCAAGTATAAGAAGTTCTAACACAAAATACAACAGCTAAACTTATATTGGTAATCCTAGTCTAAAATCAAAATCATTCCTTTCGCATTATAATTTCAATATAGCATTCCGAACTGATAGTTCTTTAGGCCGACATATCAAAAACTGCAAATCTAAAATTGATAAAGGTAATAAATCCGGTGTTTATAAACTGTCTTGCGGGGATTGTAATAAAATTTATATTGGTAGAAGTTTCAGAAATCTTAAAGTTAGATAATCCGAGCACAAACGTACTTTTAATTATCATAAATCAGATTCACATTATTCTAATCACTTACTCGAAGAAAACCATAACTTCAATGATAATTTTAATTTTTACACGATGAAAATAATAGACAAAAACTGAATCTATGAGAAATTTTCGAGATAACAAAGAAAACAATTCAGGTAGGTTACTTAATAGTCAATTAGATCTAAATCCTTCTCCTTTACTCAATCTTTGCAATTCATAAAGTAGGCAACTCCGATAGGGTTTCTAACGTACCCATTGTACTTGTGCCTATTGTAATATCAAGTAGAAAATAAGACTAATATATAAGCAATAACTCTGTTCATTAGTTTGTACCTATCTGATGAAGCCAAAGTCTGGTGAAACCGGTCATAGTTTTGTTAAGTTAGTGAAAATCTTAATAGCATAGTTTTATTTCATTGAAAATATGAGTAAAAACTTTCTGTTTATTCTTGAAAACGCCTGACTAAGCTCATATTCTTTAGAACTAGCTTCAACACCACGAAACCCTTTCACTGGAATAGCCTGCACGAAATACAGACCTCAGTTACATCGAATTGATTTAAAGACCTATAGATGCGTTAAATTAGAAAATACAAGACCTAAATCGCAGAAGAAACATCTAGAAGCACGAACATAGAAAATCAGTTGAATATGCAAATCTAATAGTATTAAAAATTAATTGAGCCTTAGTGATGAAGCTAGAACAACAAATGCACTTTCAAAATAGAACCTTAGAAGAAGTTGCAAGTAAGAATTAAATATTTCACTCTTACATTAGCTATGATGAAGACCAGACATCAAATCTGATTTAAAACGCATTGACAGATGGCGCGTCGATAACGTTTGAAGACAATTTGTTCCACAACTCTGATATCCTGTTTGAGAAAAAATTCTGCCTTATGAATGTCTGGAAATTCTCTCTATACAGTTTTATCCTATGAACTCGAAATTGTTTATTTTGATTCAGATCAAATAACTGAACATGTATTGGAATATTCCGTACCCGACTATTAGGTCCCCTGCGAGCGTCTAAAGGACACGTATGCTAACTCGAGAATATTGAGTCGTTCTTCGTACGGAGGACGTGTGGTGCCATAGCGGATCCATGTCGTGTTTCAGGTTAGGATGCCACATTAGACCATAATTGGCTGGACATATATGTAGAACATATTGCAATTCCTAGGATCCTTAAAATTTCTTCTAAGCATGGATACGCCTTTTGATGTTCTATTCATCACACCTTGGATGTCTTTGATGTCAAATCTTGTAGATCGCGATGTGAAGTAGTACTAGTTATACTTGTACCATCGACAGTATACCAGGTGGATTGCTCTTACCCCTACATTAGGCAAATACAAAGGTAAGGACACCACTATCTGTTGGAGTCAATATCCCGTTGGGGAGTGTTAGCATTATCGAAAGGAGTATTGTAAAGCTTAGTGTCATAATCAAACATTGGGCAATTTGACTAAAGTGAAACCTAAGGATCAGCAATAAATAGAAAAAGGAGCAGGGGATCTAGAACAGACCCCTGTGAAACTTCACTGGCGACAGTTCGCTGAGTAGGTCGTGAGTTACCGACTTACATCAAATTGCCTTCTAGACAAAAAACTTGCTATCCAATTCAAGAGATTACTTCTGATACCAATATGCTTCAGTTTAGCCTATAAGCCTTTTCTTTAAACACGATCAAAAGCACGGAAATATCCAAATAAATGACGACAAATAGAATTAGTTCATTCGCAAGAGCAAATTCCATGACTGTTTCAAAAATTATTATTCACATACTTTTCCTGCTATGGAGACCAAATTGATTGGGCGGTAGTTAAAGGGAGAACGTCCATCACCCTTTTGTAGACAGGTGTTACAGATGCTAGTAACCAATAGCTTAGAAGGAAGTGAGAACGTAGTGATTCAGAAAATATGATAGAAAGTGGATGAGATAGATTGTGTGCACAATGATTCAGGACTCGAGTAGAAAGTCCATCAGGTCCTTGGGCACTGAGGTCGAAAGACTTATGAACTGGGGGAGAAGAGTTGTAAGTTCATAACAATAGAATGTTGAGAATGTGTCGGCAAGTTTTAAGACCGCTCGCACCCCCCGATCACCAGTATATAAACTTTTTCTGAATAAATTTGAATTTTCAATTTTGTGAGTAATTTCTAGACGCAGTGTGTATAAAGATGAAATAGGAGTTTCTTGAGAAATGAGGATATATTTTTCATAATTGTCATATTTTCTTTATACACTCAGAGGCAAAATTAGCGGAACACTCGAAAATTTAACCAAATTCGAAGTCCGATATTTTCCTAATTCTCAACCGATTTAAATGATTTTTGCGGCAAGTTATAGATCAACTCTTTTGCTTTGTAGAAATTATAAGAGAAAACAAAAAAATTTGAAAAATTCTATACAGGGGCAAAACTAAAAGTGTTTTTTGTCAAAATTCGTAACACCCTGTGGAATTTCGTGGTCCGAGTTGAAACGTACAATATCATGGTCTGTCAAGACACATCTTCCTACAGTAACGCCCTTCTTATTTCATGCATTTATCTCTATTTTTACAAGAGATATCAATTTGAAGCGAAAAGTCACAAATTTCAAGAATTTATTTTTAATCTTGCGTAGGTGCATAACATCGGAGGTTAGCCAAAAATAACATCAAAGTTAGAAGCGGAAATCTAACGAAATAAAAATTTTGAAATTCACTGGCCAATTTCACGCTCCGGGGAACTCGAAGTACACTGGAAAAATCGTTGATTTTGCACATTTATTTTGAATTTTTTGTGTGACACTCTATAATAATTATCATTCCTGTCCAAAATTGAGAGCAGGTGTGTATCCTGGCGATACACTCGTGAAATGAAATGAACATGTTGAGAAAATGTTCATGATGACCCACAAAAAACATTTGATTTTAGTAGCGAGTATGACCCCCGAGCTCTTATTACAGCGCGCATACGATTTCGCATACTCCCAATGATGTTGTCTATCATCTGTTGAGGTATGTTGTCCCACTCTTCCATCAAAGCCAATGTCAGCTCTTCAACGTTGCCTGGATTGCGTTGTCGAACCCTTCTTCCAAGAATGTCCCAAACGTGTTCGATCGGGTTTAAATCCGGTGACCGCGATGGCCAGTCCATTCGTGTGATCCCAACTTCATTGAGATATTTTATCACTATGCGCGCAGTATGAGGGCGCGCGTTATCGTGCATAAAAAGGAAATTTTCCCCTATGTAAGGAGCAAAAGGCACAACATGGGGCTCCAAGATTTCTGTTATATACCGATGGGCATTAAGTGATCCATTGCCAATAATCTCCAGTTCTGTTCGTACTCCCAAGCATATGCCACCCCATATCATAACTGCCCCTCCACCGTATTGCTCAGTTCCTGCGAAGTTCGCTTGATTGTACCGTTCCCCTCGATGCCTCCATATTCTATCTCTACCATCCACGAAATTCACACAATATCGGCTCTCATCACTAAATAAAACTCGTCTCCACTGATTGATTGTCCATGCTACATGCTCCCTAGCAAACGCCAATCTTGCTACCCGATGGGCTCTATCGAGTCTTGGTGCTCTTGTTTGCGCGTATGATTTCAGACCAACTTCATTTAATCGTCTTCTGACTGTCCTCACACTGACGTTAATGTTATTCACTGCTTGTAAAGGTTACGTGCCTGAACAGCAGTACGACGAGGATTTCTTATGGTTTGATTGACGATGAAACGGTCATGTATAGCGCAGGTTGCCCGATTTCTTCCTTGTCCTCGCCTCCTCACGTACCTCCCTGTAACGTCGGTAGATTCGATGGATAACCGACGTCGAGACACCAACATGGTACCGACTGAGCGGTAGGTGCGGCCTTCCTCGATCAATGTAACTGCCCTTGCTACTGAGGTTGGTGGTAAATCTCTCATTCTGAATGAAAAATACCGTTTCGAATCGTAAACAGTAAAAGAATCACAAAACACCGCAACCGATCGAATTTGTATCAAATCAAAGAATGGAAAACTCTCATTCTTTAAACAAGTGCAAATGTGGTCATATATAAAAAACGTGTGTTGTATTTCATATTTGATGAAAAAAGGTGTGCACATGTGTAAATGAAAAGTTTTATCAATGGTCCCAGAATTCGGTTGTGTATTTTAATACCTACCGACTGTTATCTCCTATGAATTCCTAATTTTCACCAAATTAACCAAATTGTCATCAATAACTAATGCAATTCGAACATAAAAATCGCAAACGACAATTTCGACACGCCTGAGTGATAATAAGAAAATTCCAAATTGATAGACGAATTTTGATGACAATTTCTTGATTCAATGGAATTTTTCAAAATGGTGATTTTCCACTTGAAATTAAATATATTTTGCAAAAATAGAGATAAACGCATGAAACAAGAAGGGCGTTACTGTAGGAAGATGTGTCTTGACAGACCATGATATTGTACGTTTCAACTCGGACCACGAAATTCCACAGGGTGTTACGAATTTTTGACAAAAAAACACTTTTAGGTTTGCCCCGTATAAAATATTTTTCAAATTTTTTTGTTTTTCTTATAATTTCTACAAAGCAGAAGAGCTGATCTATAACTTACCGCACAAATCATCTTAATCGGTTGAGAATTAGGAAAAATATCGAACTTCTTGGAAGAAGGGTTCGACAACGGAATCAGGCAACGTTGAAGAGCTGACATTGGCTTTGGTGGAAGAGTGGGACAACATACCTCAACAGATGATAGACAACATCATTGGGGGTATGCGAAATCGTATGCGCGCTGTAATAAGAGCTCGGTGGGGTCATACTCGCTACTAAAATCAAATGTTTTTTTTTGTGGGTCATCATGAACATTTTCTCAACATGTTCATTTCATTTCACGAGTGTATCGCCAGGATACACACCTGCTCTCAATTTTGGACAGGAATGATAATTATTATAGAGTGTCACACAAAAACTTTGAAAATAAATGCGCAAAATCAACGATTTTTCCAGTGTACTTCGAGTTCTCCCGGAGCGTGAAATTGGCCAGTGAATTTCAAAATTTTTATTTCGTTAGATTTCCGCTTCTCTAACTTTGATGTTATTTTTGGCTGACCTCCAATGTTATGCACCTACGCAAGATTAAAAATAAATTCTTGAAATTTGTGACTTTTCGCTTCAAATTGGATATCTCTTGTAAAAATAGAGATAAATGCATAAAATAAGAAGGGCGTTACTGAAGGAAGATGTGTCTTGACAGACCATGATATTGTACGTTTCAACTCGGACCACGAAATTCCACAGGGTGTTACGAATTTTGACAAAAAATACAATTTTAATTTTGCCCCCGTATAGAATTTGTTTCAAATTTTTTTGTTTTCTCTTATGGTTTCTACAAAGCAAAAAAGTTGGTCTATAATTTGCCGAAAAAATCATCTAAATCGGTTGAGAATTAGGAAAAAATAGGACTTCGAATTTGGTTAAATTTTCGAGTGTTCCGCTAATTTTGCCTCCGAGTGTACTTTGAAACCAACCTCGTCTGTTCGTTCATCCAGTACATGAGAAACTAAAAGTGGAAAGAGTCGACAAGATGAGAGTTTTACCATTTCTAAACAAACCCGATATACAAAAAATAAAGCTGGCCAGCGTCGAACAATAAACCGTAGACTCATTACCGTTAGCTATAATCATGGGAATTGTAAAATTTCAAATCGTACAATGAAAACCACTCAGCTAATCCCCTACAGAATGTTGCTAGACGCCAACAACACCCCATGTTCGAATTTTAATGTAGGGCAGTTCTCTCTCTGCAAATTGCCCACTTCAGATTCGGCCCGTTCTTGAATTGCCGACGCTAAAGCATCAAGCTTTATTGGAAAATTTATATCGGGAATTTTCTCCGTCGTTTTTTCCTCTTTCCTTTCGCGAAAGATCGTTTACTTGATGCTTCGGTTTCCGATAATGGTCTGGCTAATAAATTTTCCACTCTTGAAGGCCTTATACAGGCGTATTAGTTTACGGATTGATTGGTAGAGACGGTCTTCATATGTCATGTATTGGAAACTCGATACGAAAGATTACTAGAGAAATGACCCAATGTAGAATATTCGATATGGAACAATCAGGATCCTTTGATATTAGTTAGACAAGGATAAAGCTGCAAAGCTACTTTGAAATACAGGAAATCATATATCTCCTCAAAGAATTCACTTTCGACCCTCGGAGAAAAGCTTTATTGGTTTAATCATGATGCGATGGAAAGTTCCATTAGGCAAGTTTGAGACTATGTCATTGAAGATTACTGGAAAATTACCTAGTTGTTGAGTCGAGCACCGGGAGTAATACACAGGAGGTTAAAATGAAAATTTCATAGCCCCTCTAACTTCGTTGCTTATGCCAACTTTGAGCATGTCAGACCAACTTCCGACCACCACCATTCCATATCTACAATACCATTATAGGTGAATGGCACATCGTTAGAAAGGTTGTCCGATTATCTATACGAGTCGGTAAATTTTTTTGTGTGATTCATATCCACATTCTTGTGATACAAAATTTTTTTTGAAAGATTTCAACCAATATACAGGGTCCGTCTACTAATACTCCCATCCGGCATATCAATTCTGAGCTACAGAGCTGATTGATACCTCATTCTGTAGATAATTCTGATCTCTTCCGGAATACCTACAGGATGGTCCAAAATTATCTAGAAACAAGAAATTATTGAAGAAATAAAATTATTTTTTTTGAATTTTTTTTGTCTCACTCTGATTATCGAAACTATTATCATTTCCAAAAACAATATTCAATCCTCTGAGGTATCACAACACCTGATCAGAGGTAATTTCATCGAAAAAGGAGGATTTTTTCCTTTCAATTTCATGGCTCTGGTGCGGTTCCATGATGAATTTTCAGAGTTTTTCTGGTTTTTCTCTCATTTTCATTTCAGATTCAGTCACTCTCTGTCGTTTTACAAACATAAAGATGGAATATTTCCGATTAAATTCGAATATCGTTATCCCGTCGGTTAAATGCTACTGCACCATCGATGAAGGTCAGTTCAATGGTCTCATTCAGAAGATGAATTCTTCGACAGCGAAACAGTGCCTTTCCCTGAATTCAATCGACAATCGACATATAATATTTTTGAGTACAAAAAATAAAGAAGAGCTTGAAACTAATTTATTTATTATTGAGATGAAACGCAGTTGCCTTAAAAACCACAGAAACAAGGAAATTATGAACTCGAAAAAATTGAACTCTAATATTCGATAGAAAACTATAACTCTCTTTTCATGAGTATAGCTCAAATTGCTGTTCATTCTTTTGGATACAAAAATTGAATCTTTTGGTTAATTCACCATTCACAGTCCGAAGAAGCGTGTTCCGGTGGATTGAAGCGCAACCATTCCGAATTCGGGTTTTGAGATCTTCGATGTTATCCGGTTTTATCTGATAGACGTAGTTTCGGTGATATCCGCAAACGAAATAATCGAGAGGATTGAGGTCTGGCGACCTAGGTGGCCACCTTCGAGGTCCTGTATTTCCAATCCATAGATTTTGGTAAACATTGTTCAAAAACGTTGTGACAAGTTGGGCATTGAGAGGTGGCGTTCCATCTTGATGGAACCACATTTCCATTCTTTTCTGCAGAGGCACATTCTTCAAATAGAGGGGCAAATCATTCTCTGAGAAATTAAAATAAATTTGCACTACATAAATATAATATAATACATAATATAATAGTCTTTAATCTCATATTTCAAAAATCAATACAAGCAATTTTTGAAACAACAATTTGAAATTTTGTGTTTCCGAAAATTCACTTACATTATACCTACATTCTATTCATACGACTAAAGATTCAAAACGAAAAAGACACTCGCAAAGGTTGAAAAACCTGTGGCGAGATATGTTACAATAAAATTTTCATCAACACAGAATATTATAAGTAAGAACAAAAAATTTGCAACGACAACGTAGTTTTGTTATTAGCGAATGGGGAACCGTTATGAATAGAGTGACGTGAGTGGTATAAAAAAAATATGAAAAAATACTGCTTCTGTAATACTGGGTGGCCTGATATGGTTGTCTCAGAAGAAAACTTACTCTTACAGGAGAAAATGAAATTCAAAACTTTGACACCCCGTATAAAATTAGCAATTAAATTTACACATATACAGTACAACCTCTCTATTCCGAACACACTCTAATCCGCACATCCAGTAATCCGAACAACGAAACTTTGAAATCACCCACCTCTATAATCCGCACAATTTATTTTCACCTCTATAATCCGAACGCCGTGGAAACTTTCATCGATTGAAAGCGTCCGAACTTGCAATATCTTGTCTGAATACTCTCATCACTTGTGCAGATTAGATTCCCTTCTCACATTCTCAGCGCCTGATATCCGTACTAATCATATCGCGTCGACATAAAAAGCTTACATTGGAGCAAAAATTCGAAATTTTGAAAGAATTAGATAATGAAAAAAGTTTTTCTGAATTGGTCAGAATACACTCAATTGAAAAAATTTACAATATGCGATATAAAGAAAAAAGAAAATCAATTGAGAATTTTATATCTTCTTCTGATTCTGGTCCTAGGAAACGGCGTACGCTCAGAACTAGTGAAAATCCGAATGTTGAAATTGATCTATACACTTGGTTCTTACAATAACGATCTCGATATACATCTTTATCTGGTGATCTTATATGTGAGAAGGTAAAATTTTTTACACCAGTATAACAGGTAGAGATGATTTCAAGGCAGGTCAAGGATGGTTGGAAAATTCAAGAAAAGACATGGAATTCGACAGCTTACCATATTAGGAGAGAAATTGTCCTCAGACGTTAGTGCGGTAAAACCTTTCAAAAATGAATTTCTTCAAAGAGTGGAGATGGATCTAGTGCCAGATCAAGTTTACAACGCAGATGAGAGCGGGATATTTTGGCGAATGCTTCCAAACGAAACACTAGCACATGCTGCTGAAAATTCAGCTCCAGATCGGAAGATGAGTAAGGACCGTATTACATTCATGGCATGCTCTAATACATCAGTATTTCATGAAATGAAATTGTTGGACATCGGAAAAGCCAACAAACCCCGAGCATTCAAGAACTGCTCCAATTTGCCTGTTTATTATAAAGGTCGAAGAAAAGGGTGGGTAAATAGAGAACTTTTTATGAGTGGTTCCACAAACAATTTATTCCTGATGTTGAAAATAAAATGAACGAGCTGAAATTGCCACAAAACGCTCTGCTCTTATTAGATAATGCTCCTGGACATCCAAGAGAAAAGGAAGTGATCAGTGAGGACCAAAATATTCAGGTCATATTTCTACCTCCTAATTGTACTCCATTATTACAACCAATGGATCAACATGTAATACAGAATGTGAAATTGCATTATCGAAAACCATTGCTGCCGACTATTGTGGGACAAGAAGACAATAACGTTTCGCATTTACTGAAGCAATTGGACCTCAAACATGTGGTGTTTTCTCTTGAAAGGACCTGGTCATCTGTGTCCCAAGAGTTAATTCAGAAATCATGGAAGTATTTATGGCACACAAAAGATGATGATTATGACGCAGGTGACCTGTTGTCTCTTCACGGTTGAGAGAAAAAAATTTGCTAGAGAAAGAAGAGAAAAATTGGGATCTACGCATGATGACAGATGTGCTAACAAATGTATCTGGTCAAGAATTAACAACAGAAGACATTGAAGAATGAGTTGTAGGAGATAATGAGATATATCTCTCTGAAGTTGAAATAATCAACAACGTAGAGAGTGACGAGGATACAGAAGAACTTGAAGAAGGCGATGTCACCATGAATTCAGTGAAACATAAAGAAGCTATCTTGTGTTTCAAGAAATGTTTGGAATGGTGCACAGAAAATGATATCGCTCAGCACCAAATATTATTATTGAATATATTGAGCGAGGAAGCTGCAAATTCTCATCATCGTTCGTTAAAACAGAAAACGATCCAACACTTCTTCAGAACCTAAAAATGATTTGTGAAATCACTTTCTCGAGAATATGTAGTTATATTTTCATGTTTTCAGTGCATCACAATACTTTTGAGTTTTCAATGAATATTTTATGTTTTTCAATGAACATTTTACGTTTTCGATAAATATTTCACGTTTTTCAGCCCTGCCTTTCCTTCACTCTTATACACTCGGAGGCAAAATTAGCGGAACACGTACAATATCATGGTCTGTCAAGACACATCTTACTACAGTAACGCCCTTTTTGTTTCATGCGTTTATCTCTATTTTTGCAAAATATATTTAATTTCAAGTGGAAAATCACCATTTTGGAGAAATTCCATGGAATCAAGAAATTGTCTATAAAATTCGTCTATCAATTTGGAATTTTTCTTATTATCACTCAGGCGTGTCCAAATTGTCGTTTGCAATTTTTATGTTCGAATTGCATTAGTTATTGATGACAATTTGGTTAATTTGGTGAAAATTAGGAATTCATAGGATATAACAGTCGGTAGGTATTAAAATACACAACCAAATTATGGGACCATTGATAAAACTTTTCATTTACACATGTGCACACCTTTTTTTATCAAATATGAAATACAACACACGTTTTTTTGTATATGACCACATTTGCACTTGTTTGAAGAATGAGAGTTTTCCATTTTTTGATTTGATACAAATTCGATCGGTTGCGGTGTTTTGTGATTCTTTTACTGTTTACGATTCGAAACGGTATTTTTCATTCAGAATGAGAGATTTACCACCAACCTCAGTAGCAAGGGCAGTTACATTGATCGAGGAAGGGCGCACCTACCGCTCAGTCGGTACCATGTTGGGTGTCTCAACGTCGGTTATCCATCGAATCTACCGACGTTACAGGGAAACTGTACCATAAGAAATCCTCGTCTTACTGCTGTTCAAGCACGTAACCTTTACAAGCAGTGGATAACATTAACGTCAGTGTGAGGACAGTCAGAAGACGATTAAATGAAGTTGGTCTGAGATCATACGCGCAAGCAAGAGCACCAAGACTCGATAGAGTCCATCGGGTAGCAAGATTGGCGTTTGCTAGGGAGCATGTAGCATGGACAATCAATCAGTGGAGACGAGTTTTATTTAGTGATGAGAGCCGATAGTGTGTGAATTTCGTGGATGGTAGAGATAGAATATGGAGGCATCGAGGGGAACAATACAATCAAGCGAACTTCGCAGGAACTGAGCAATACGGTGGAGGGTCAGTTATGATATGGGGTGGCATATGCTTGGGAGTACGAACAGAACTGGAGATTATTGGCAATGGACCACTTAATGCTATCAGTATATAACAGAAATCTTGGAGCCCCATGTTGTGCCTATTGATCCTTACATAGGGGAAAATTTCCTTTTTATGCACGATAACGCGCGCCCTCATACTGCGCGCATAGTGATAGAATATCTCAATGAAGTTGGGATCACACGAATGGACTGGCCGTCGCGGTCACCGGATTTAAACCCGATGGAACACGTTTGGGACATTCTTGGAAGAAGGGTTCGACAACGGAATCCAGGCAACGTTGAAGAGCTGACTTTGGCTTCAGTGGAAGAGTGGGACAACATACCTCAACAGATGATAGAAAACATCATTGGGAGTATCCGAAATCGTATGTGCGCTGTAATAAGAGCTCGGGGGGTCATACTCGCTACTAAAATCAAATGTTTTTTTTTGTGGGTCATCATGAACATTTTTCTCAACATGTTCATTTCATTTCACGAGTGTATCGCCAGGATACACACCTGCTCTCAATTTTGGACAGGAATGATAATTATTATAGAGTGTCACACAAAAAAATTCAAAAATAAATGTGCAAAATCAACGATTTTTCTAGTGTACTTCGAGTTCTCCCGGAGCGTGAAATTGGCCAGTGAATTTCAAAAATTTTCATTTCGTTAGATTTCCGCTTCTCTAATTTTGATTTTATTTTTTGGCTAACCTCCGATGTTATGCACCTACGCAAGATTAAAAATAAATTCTTGAAATTTGTGACTTTTCGCTTCAAATTGGATATCTCTTGTAAAAATGGAGATAAATGCATAAAACAAGAAGGGCGTTACTGTAGGAAGATGTGTCTTGACAGACCATGATATTGTACGTTTCAACTCAGACCACGAAATTCCACAGGGTGTTACGAATTTTTGACAAAAAAAACACTTTTAGTTTTGCCCCCGTATAAAATTTTTTATCGATTTTTTTTTCTTATTATTTCTACAAAGCAGAAGAGTTGATCTATAATTTGCCGAAAAAATCATCTAAATCGGTTGAGAATTAGGAAAAATATCGGACTTCGAATTTGGTTAAATTTTCGAGTGTTCCGCTAATTTTGCCTCCGAGTGTATTTCAAATACCTCAATAATCCGAATATTTCAGTAATCCGAAGAAGCCCTGGTCTCATATGATTCGTATTAGAGAGGTTGTACTGTATAATACAAGCTTGTATTTTCGTGATAGGAGATGCTGAGCTAAGCCAATTGTCCGGCATAACCAGAAACGAAATGCCAAACACATTAATGTTACCAGATTCAAAATGTTGTCTCCTATCAGATTCCTAAATTTCATGAAAATATTCCAGATAGAAAAAAAGTTACAGTGGCCCTAGTTTCAGTTACACTCGGTATACAGTGTTTAAATTCAGGAATTCATCCTGTTACGTAGCTGGGTACGTAGCGATGATTGATTCAGATTTATTCGACGATATTCTCCCATTTCTTTCAATTAACAGTAAGAATGTGTCGGCTACGTTTTATTACTAGAACCAAAAACTGAAAAATGGATGGTATACAGAGGCTCTAATTTGAATATTGGCAATAAGCACATCACTGTCTTACACAATTCTTCTCCTAAAGCAATATTGTCATATACAATGATCAATATGTTGTTGTTGAAAGCCGTATTGCATAACTATTATTCGATACTTACGAGAAAAACTTGAAAATGCTGTTTTAAATTCAGAAAAGAGTTTGGAATGCAGTCTGCTTTGTTCGATTAGTAGTTTTTTCTTCAAAAGATCGATTCAGATGGTGGTTGATATTGTAACGAGCGCCATACTCTCGCAAACTCTTTTTCTTTTGCAGAGCTTCGGCAAAGTTTGAGCTATTGTCATGGCCAGCAACTTTTTTGAATATACCAACATAAAAAACCTCATTCAAACACCGTTTGTCAACAAAATGTCCAAAAAACTCCATTTCAGTGCCATTTTTTCGTTAATTTTTGTCTAAATAATAGAAAAATCAATTGAAATCCGCTTTAAAATCATAAAATAAGAAAAGAAAACACATTTCCCATAGTTAAATCAGAAAATTTAAACGCACAATCATGATTTTAACTCAAATTTCTCACAGATGTCACTGTTAATACGTATTTATTAGTATTGTCACTGATGTTACTACGTATTTTGCTATGTATTTGTGTGCCATCTTTCATAGTCTTAGTTCTGATATTTCTTAATTTGACATTTCTTGTTGAAGTTTCTCTGTTTACACAAGTTATATATTTGGTAAAAATATCAAAAATGAATTTGTGCAGTAAATTCAATAAATTTTGCTACATTTGTGGAAAGTTTACTATAATGACAAGCAATCGTTCCATTTCTGAAGAAATTGCTGAATCGTACACACAATATTTCGACCAAACTGTAATCAAAGATGTGAACTGGGCTCCAAAAATCGTTTGTACTGGTTGTGTCATAAGATTTAGTGGATAAAAAAGAGGTAAAATGAAATGATTTATCATTTATTTCAAAATTATATCAATTGAAGCTATTTTTATTACAGGGAATTCCAATCTATGCCTTTTGGCATTCCAATACTTTGGACAGATCCTCAAGAACATAATCCAGATGACTGTTTTGCTTGTGTTAATGAAATTGTTGGATTGAACAGAGCTAAATACGTAACGTTGAACTCAGAGGAACTCGGTTGGTTCAGTTGCCGTTACCACATTCGGAATCCATTCCAATACCGAAAAGACCCAGTCGTAGATAGAGTACACTCTATCTACTTTTGATACTATTGGCGAAACGTCTGCATCGGTTTATGTACCATCAAATGTATCTCCAAAATGTAATCATGACGAATTTTCTCAAAAAGATCTGGATAAAATTATTCGTCGATTGAAATTATCGCAGCGTCAGTCCATTATTTTGACTCAGGAATTGAAAAAAAAGAATGTCTTAGCACCTGATGTGAAAGTATATGGAGCAATCGGCCGTCATAGACAGTTCGCTGCTTTATTCAAATCCATCGAAGACAATTCATTCGCACTGATATCAAGGAATTGGTATTAAAAATGCATCATGAGTATAAACCAGAAGACTGGCGTCTTTTCATCGATTCGTCCAAAAGTAGTCTCAAGGTAGTTTTACTTCATGTCACAAACTCAAAAAACAGTGTCCCGATTGCCATCAGCACAAAAACGAACGAAAATTACGAATCATTAACAAAAATCCTTGATTTGGTGAAATATGAAGGCCATCGTTGGAAGATTTGTGCAGATTTCATGGTGATAACTCTTTTGAGAGGAATGCAGACGGGATATACGAAAAACATGTGTTTTATATGTTCATGGGATACTCGATATGCCGGCGACCAATATGCAAATAAAAGCTGGCCTATGAGACAAGGGTTCAGATTGCGTCGAGAAAACGTCGTTGAAATTCCACTTGTGCCAATCGAAAAAGTGTTGCTTCCACCTCTGCATATCAAGCTTGGGATTGTTAAAAATTTCATCAAGGCCCTAGATCCTGAAGAAGGATTGCGTGAAACTATATATATCAACCTAACTTATTCAATATTTAACACCTATTCTTTCGAATTATTTTATTACAGGCATACTCAATGGACCTGATATTCGAAGCTTGATGAGAGACCAACAATTTAAAAACAGTTTGTCGAATTTGCAGCTCGTTGCTTGGGATTGCGTCAAAGGAGTCATCGAAAATGTACTTGGAATTCATCGTGACGAAAACTGGCGCATACACGTTGAAAATATGCTCGTTGCTTTCCGTAACATCGGTGTAAAAATGTCTCTGAAAAATCATTTTTTACATTACCATGCAGATAAGTTTGCCGAACAATCGCCATGTGAATCAGATGAGCATGGTGATTTGTTTCATCAGGTGACGGCTAGGCTTGAGCACTGGTATAGTGGAAAGAAACTTGATTCTCTATAAGGAGACATTTGCTGGAATTCACAGCAAGATGAAGATGAAGAATGAACATGAATTTGTACGTTCATTTGTTGAAAATTGTTGGAATTGGAATAAAAATTTGAGTTGAAATCATGATTGTGCGTTTAAATTTTTTGACTTTACTATAGGAAATGTGTTTTTTTTTCTTATTCTGAGATTTTAAAGTGAAATTCCTTGATTTTTTATTATTCAGACGAGAATTAACGAAAAAATGGCAAAGAAATGGAGTTTTTTGTACATTTTGTTAGGAAAAGGTGTTTGAATGAGGTTTCTCTATGTTGGTATATTCAGAAAAGTTGTTGGCCATGACAATAGCTAAAACTTTGCCGAAGACAATAGAGCGATATTCCAAACGGTTTGGGAATTACAAGTATATAATGTACTAAAGCCATAAGCGACGAACCCTACTAAAATCAGCAAACTTCAAAGGCGAATATCTCCTAAACAAGAGCTAAAAACGATGGTTACCACTGGATTCAGCGTACCCGATATAGGTTTACTAGGTATGTCTCCCGCGAGTTAGAATTTTGAACTAGCACAGTGTTATTATTGTTTTATCTCATGATAAAGTGAGCAATGAAGTCTATATAAGAAAATTTCTACTTGTGTACCCATTTAAGAAACACGAGGAGGGTGTAGTTCGCCCAATTTCATCCCAACCAATAAGCAACATAAGAATCCGAGTAATAATAAAATACAAAGCTGAAAATTATTAGGTTCACCCTAACCAGACCTACGAGATTTCCTCTAATACTGATACAATTTTCTGTATACAATGATAGCTCAGCTGTGTTTATAGCTACATATACATCGTGACGCGAAATGTAAATGGAATATCGTAGAAAACTCCATTTCGGAACCAATCAATTATTTTTATAGTATACGCGATATCGCTCGCCATTTTCTGGTTTTTAGTAGACCATTATTCGTTCGATTCCATAATTTTGAAGAGTGAAGTCGTAAAATCGTTTTTATTATTATACCTATCGTAACATAGGAAAACAAATTCGAAACCATGTCTAAGCTTTCGAAATTACTTTTCTGATCGATACATAGTAACTGAATAGTTTTCTACGATAATACATATTCCTTAGAGACAATCCTGATTTATTTTGAAACACGATATAAACAGAATGGAGTTCTTCCGACTCCACTCCTACGTTTGACTTGAGATTTCACTGGTTTTCCAAGCGAAAATACGTGCAAATATGAGGTTATGTTTATATTGCTATTAGTAGGCCGTGAGCATGAATATTTCACTGCATTTAAAGTGTTTCATTTAATAGCCGTGTGCTAATATTCTGAGAAATTACAAAGAGAGATTGGAAGGTTGTAAATAACGAACGAATACTGAAGAAAACCTACATAAAGCTATGATTGAAGTTGAAGGTGTTAGGTAGACCGAAAAGGTAGCCGATAAAAAACAAAACTACGAATTTGTACAAAATTAGTTACGTCATTATGAAAGTCCTGGACACCCTACGTCTTCAGCTGAAGCCGGAGAGTTAATGGGAGGACAACCCTTGGGAACTGTAAGTGATTTGGGATTCTTTTTCGCAGAAACAGATATAAGAGATATAATTGAGATGTTAATCAACTAACAAGGTCCAGTTGTACTATAGTGGGCAAATACTGGATCAGGTGATGATTTTGTGAATAGTTTTCAGTAAATCTTTTCCCATATTATTATGATGAACCCAAAAATCAGATGGTCCATGATGATTTAAGTTGTCGTACCACAGCCAGGGGGAATGGGGACGAATAGAGCGGATCAGAAAGCATTTCAGGAAGTGGTAAGGTAATATTGTCATCCATTGTTCTTTATGAGCCAAGAAATTTATAAGGAAATTGGACCAGAAAAGGACCAGAGGTTTCTACACTCCCACAAAAATTTTCGCATCACCCTACTTTTACGACAATACTATATAAACTTTTAGGTCTCTCATTCAAGAGTCGCTTGGTAACTTTCAGAAGTGTAAAATTTGAAGATATCATTTAAAAGAGATGAGTTAATGATGGAAAATATCAACAATTTTCGATTAAATGAAAACTTAAAAGATTCTACCATCTTCAAACATTCGCGGAGAGACCAATCGCCTGGCATCGAATGGTTACTAATCATTTTCAAAATCAAGTGTTTCCTCCCCGGGCCCTAATTACTGCCAGTATACGTCTCTGAAGCCCCTCAAACAAATTTTGGATGTACTCTTGAGTCACTGAGTTTCAAATTTCAGGAAGCAGATTTTCTACTTGTTGGACTGTTCTACAAGGCATCCTAGGTTGCTGAATTTGCCACCCCATGTTGTCCCAAACATGCTCTATGGGATTCAAGCCGGAACTTCTGGCTGGCCGTCTTAAAATATCAATTTTGGCATTTTGCAGAAATTCTGTAACTACTCTAGCTACATGAGGCCGAGCATTATCATGCATATAAATGAAGTTTTCGCCAATCAATGGGCAAAAGGGTACACAATGGGGTTTAAGGATACCATTTTTCACTAGGACTAACTCAGTTCGACCATGGAAAGAAATGCCTCCTCACACCATTACTGAGCCCCCTTCGAAGTTTTCGGTTTGCCGGATATTGCATTGCTGATACCGTTCTCCAGGTCGTCTGTATACAGGCATGCGTCTATCATTTGATACTAGACAGAACCTGGATTCGCCGGAAAATAGAACATTCGACTATTCTGAAATACCCCAATTTGCATGTTCCCTCGCAAACTGATGTCTTGCAACTCGATGCTCTCTGGTGAGACGCAGGTCGGTAGAAGCCAACCTTGGTCTGATATCGTCTTCTCTGAGCCTATTCCTAACAGTTTGCAAAGAAATATGCACATTTCTGGAAAGTGCAAGTTCATTTTGTAGCATTCTAGTCGTACAGTGCCGAACTTTTAGTGCAGTTAAGCGAAGCCAATGATCATTAACTGGTATTGTTATCCGAATTCTTCCCTTTCCGGCTCTTCTTCCATATTCTCCTGTTTCGTGGTACCGATTAATTGCTATTGAAATAGTGCTTTGGTTAACATTCAACAAGTTAGCCACTTAACGTTCGCTTCGCCCCTCCTCTAGCAGTATTACAATTCTTACCACTTCATGATCACTCAAATAGCTTCCAGGACATTCAGCAGCCATTACAATAAATTCAAAGATTTGAAAATCAACAAGAAACACAGAAAACTTGCAATAATATAGCGTGAAAACTGAAGAGAAATTGAATGAATACTGATAGTCAAATAAACTCATTCTTGTTTCAGACGTGTATGAGATCATATGGAAACAGATAGATAAGATTATTTTATCCTCATATGTCCAAAAACATATTTCGACAAAGAAACTGCGATCGAGCCGCTCAATCAATTGTGGAATTCAGAATACCAGGTGATTCGACAATTTTCGTGGTGTGTATACAGGGTTTGCAGAAAATACACGGCAATATTGAAGGAGGTGATTGCTGAAATCATTTCATGAAAAAAGTTCATATAAACATAGTCCGCAGATATTTCGTTACCGATTCACACGGTGTTCAAGTTTAATCGAAAAATGCAGTCAATTTGAATTTTTCGTTAGACATTTAAGATGTTGAGGTAAAATTATGAGGGGGTTGAAAACTTTCAGAGACTCAACAGTATCGCGCGCATGGGTATAACGCATGTTATTCTCGAAGAAAAAACTAGGACGCTACTAATATTTTCAAAAATAAAAATTGTTTTTGAGTTTCCCAATTACTTTTCGAGAAAAACGCTCTCCTGGCATTTTTTATACGATACTCAGTTTTGAGTAAAAAGATGTTAAAAAGTTTTCTAGGAATCATTGCGATTCCAGCCGGCTAGGTGGAGTAGAGAATATGATGCTCGTCTCCTGCGCAGAGTTATCTGGGTTCAGTCCCCACTGAACCGGTGCAATTTTTCGGATTCTGGAAATCGCTTGAATATCCATCTTTCGGAGGAGATGTAAAGCCTTCGGTCATGTCTAACAGAGATGTGTTGGACTCTAAAGTTCCTTTCCTTCGACATTAGGGGTACGGCAAAATTCCCGGTTTAGTGAGATGACAGAATTTCTCGGCATGTCATTGGCCGAGAGGCGGAAATAGAGCACGTTAAAGGAAAAACAAACATTGCGATTCCATTGATAATACCTGTTCTTTTCTTAGTCATAAATGTTCCAGAAATGAGTAACGTCAATGTCATTTGCATCTATTGAATTTGAATTTCACATCGGTTATCATGAATCGTTATTGGAACACTGAGATGACCGACATGCACTTCATGTATAGACGTGCTGACGGGAATGGATCAGAAGCTAGGCGGTTGTACATTGTACATTGACAGGTTTAAAAACTGTATTGCTCCAGAAAGAAAAACCTTGGAAAGAATTAATATGAAAAAAGCACATTAAGGCTATAAGGAGAAGCAGGGAGTCCAAGGGAAGTAAGAACAGTAGAGCTGGAAAATGATTGATTGATTGATTGTTTATTAATGCTTTACACTCAATGTAACAAATAATGTTTGCATACGTCCCTGTTTTATATACAATTCAAAATTGGGAACTACGCAAAAATTTCAGCCTCCACAGGAGAAAAAAAAAAATAAATTTAATGAGAACAACCAGATAAAATCCATACAGCACAGCGAGCATTAGATAAAACGACATTCGTTATTCAAAAAACAAAGAGTATGTACGCCCTATTCAATCTTAGAAATTTATTTGAAAGTACTCCTCAGTTGAGTACAATATACGATCTATAAGGAGCTGCTTCATTTTGATTTTTTTATTTCAAGACATCTTAGAGCAAGTGGAAGCTTATTGTTAAAGTAAACAGCTAGAAAATTGAATCCACATTGCAACCTGCCGAGTCTAAAGAAATTCTTCCTGAGAGACATCTTGGCCCTAGTATCATAAGAATGAATATCAGATTTCAATTCGAAAGAATCCGAGTTTTAATAGACATATACCAAGCATTTGAGAACATAGAGTGCAGTAAAGTCAATATTCACAGCTTTCTGAAGGCATCACCACAGCAGTCCCTATAGCCTAGGCCACCCAATACCCTAATTGCCCTTCCCTGCAATCTTGAGATCATGTCACGTTTAGAACAATTATCCCACACGACTACACAATACCTAAGTGACGACTCAATAACATCAAAATAAACAGATTCAAGAAAAGTGGGGGACACCAACGAAGCCAACCGTCTAATAACGAAGATGTTTCTACTGGCCCTCTTTGACAAGCTTTCGGCATGATCTTTCCAAGTCAGGAAGGGATCTAAATAGAATCACTTCCCCTGCAGTAGTAGGAGCAGGACCAGCTCTCAGAGAGAGCAAAATTAGTTGCATTTTACCTTCAATCATTGCTAGGCTATTCACTGAGAACCGTACCAAGCCGCGATCGCGAAGCACCACGGATCTCCGTCGTACATCGTCGTAATCTCCGGAACCCACAATCAAGGTCGTATCATCAGCAAATAGAGTTACATTTGCTTCATCTATGAAGTCAGGAAAGTCGTTGATGAATATTAGAAAAAGTATGGTCCTTGAATAATTAAAACGATCCTGGTAGCTTCTTTCAAAAAATTGCTGACGCTTTAGGTGTCCTGTTTTAAAAATGTAAACATAAGCTTCATTTCGAATCCAATTAGCTATCAGACGTACCTTTGGAACATTCGTTACAAATAAACAGGGATTAAAACTTGTGACTTATTTACTAACTCAAACTTTGTACTAATTCAATGTGATATACATGACTTAGCAACTTATTTCGCGAAAATTACTATTTCAACTCTCCTCAGTCTGTATTAATCTACTTCTGGATATAGACCTCTTCCAAATTCTCCATCTGTCTCTATTAGCAGCTGTTTGCATCCAGTTTTTCCCCGCGATCTTCTGGATGTCATCTCTCCATCTGAGCTGTCTCTCTTGGTCTCCATGCGAGCAGTTTTTTGGCCCATTTCGATGGGTCCTTCCTGTCTACATAGACAGCCCATCTCCATTTCAATTGGGCTATCCTTTTTAGCTCATCAGTCACTCCAGTCCTCTCTCATGTTCTCATTCCTCACTCTATCTCTCAATGAAATTGCCATCATGGTTCTCTTCATAGGTCGTTGTGAAACTTGTAATTTATTGTCTGATCTTCGAGTTAGAGATATCGTTTCAAGGCCATATGTAAGGACGGGAAGAACACACGAATCGAACAGTTTTCTTTTTAGGTTGAGAGGAATATTTCGGGACTTCAAAACGAAGCCCAGTTTTCCAAATGCAGCCTAGCCCAAACCCATTCTCCTGGAAATTTCACAGTTTTGATTTTTTTTCCCAAATTTTATTTTATGGTCTAGATATCACATTTTCTATCACCTGATTTTCAATCGAAATGTGTTTGTTTTCTACACTCAGAATTTTGATTTTATTCAGGTTCATTCGAAGGCCGACTTCTGTAAATTCCTGATTCAGTTCTTCTAGCATGGTTTTGAGTTCTTCAGGGTTTGTACTAATAAGAGCTATATCGTCTGCAAACCTCAGATGGTCTGAATGTACTCCATCGATGTTGATTCCTCTGTTGTTCCATTCTAAATCTTTGAAGACGTCTTCTAGAACCATCGTAAACAATTTCGGAGAAATAGTGTCGCCTTGACGTACTCCCCTCTCTATGCGGAATTTTATCTGTTATCTTGTTCTCATCCAAATGAATTGTGATGAAAGCATGATCGTAAATGTATTTCAGCAAATTCGAGTACCGAGAGTCAGAATTATCTAAAGATCTCATTATTGCCCACATTGCTATAAGGTCGAAAGCTTTCTGCAAGTCTATAAAAGCCAAATAGATGGGAATATTGTATTCGGCACACTTCTCAATGAGAGTACGATTTACTTGTAAACGAACAATGGTGCTGTAACCTTCTCGGAATCCGGCTTGCTCTACAGGTTGGTATAGGTCTAATTTGTGGATGAGTCTATTTGGGATAATTTTAGTGAGCACCTTGTATAGGTGTGAAGGAAGGCTGATGGGCTGAAAGTTCTCCAGGTTGTGCTTATCCCCTTTTTTGTGAAGTAGAATTACTTCAGAATTTTGCCACATTTTGTGGAATTCTTCCATCCAAAAGACATTTATTGAAGCGAATTCTCACGGCATCCAATAAATCCCCGCCACCCATTTTCAACATTTCACAACTTATCCTATCCTCGCCTGGATATTTGAAGTTTTCATCTGTTGAAGTGCTAAATTTAGTTCTTCTATTTCAATGACTGGGATTTCTTCAGAACCGATATTCTTCACCACTGCTCTTTGAGATATATTGGGGTCACTTGTCTCCGAATTATAAAGACTCGTGTAGAACTCTTTAACTGCTTCAATGATGTCTGATCTATTGTTCACCAAAATGCCCGCTTTGTTTCTAATGCTGTTCAGTATTGTTCTTTCATATTCTTATTGTCTTCAATAGTATCCATTATAAGTCTTGTATTGTAGTCCCTCAGATCTTTTCGAATGCTTCAGGATATCTCTCTGTTCAGTTCTTCATAATTTTCTTCATTCCGGAGCATTATTCTTCTCTGCTGCAATAGCATTTTCGTTTGTGTACTGATCTTCGTGTTTGTGTCTTTTTGTCTTGTGCATATTCTCTTCGTCGATGTTCTCAAACTGCTTCTTATCATTTCTGTTAGGTCGTTGAAGGAAATTTCTGAAAAATTTTTTCTGTTTGATAGTTTTTGGTTCAGTATATTTTGGAATTGTTCCTTGCTCTCAGTTAACACTTCTAACGTTGGGTATGGTTGCCCTTTGATGATCATGTTGTTTCTCTCTGTATTTTTATGTTTATCTTGAAAGTGCCTCTGACAAGTCTGCAATCGCTTCCCTTATCGAATTAATTCAGTACTGAGTATATCAGTCCATCAGTGCCCGCAAATATTGATTCTTTTCTGTTATGTGGAAATAGTTTTTTTTAACCTTCAGGCAGCTCCAACTATTCCATTACTCTCTATATCCAATATTTCACGTGAACAAATATAATCAATTAATGATGTTGTTCTAGTTGGGGTAAATAAACAGTTTCGTTTATTGACCTTGCGATCGAACGAATATAGCAAAATAAATTTGAACAAAAGGTCTATATCGATATGTCATATACATCCCAAATCTCAAACTGACGAAAATTTTACCCGTTTGTCTACGGGGTATTTTATGAGAATGCACATCTACTGATTGAAATATGTTTCGGCCGTTGCTGCTGAATCATACTCACTAAGAATATAACATTCCATCATATCGAACTTAATAATTTTCATAGTTATGATTTCTTTTCTGCATCTTGAAACAATCAAAGTATCAGGTGAACAAATTCTTGAATGTAATAGTTGGACCATAAAACTAACGAGCAGCGATTTTGATATTCAATAAACATTAATACCTATACTGGTATCGGAAGTGTCAAACTCTAAGACCCCAGTTAATTACTATGGTCTAAATCGAATCAAACTATAGAAATAACCATGATCTTAGAATGGATCTTTAAAATCTGTTGTTTTCAGTTATAGAACAATATGAATCGTCGATGGGAATGCAACTAATGAGCACCTAATTTCAGGTTTTTCTCTGAAAAAAGGCATTGAATGCAATAATTGACTACAAGTGCTATACATTTTCCAAGAGGAAAACATTACTGCATCGAATAGATGTAAAATTTCCTAGTCTTCGTATTTAAAAAAAAGCATGTTTGCATTAAAACTCGAAAACCGCGGAGCTAAAAAAAATTCTTACATAAAATAGTGCCTCTAGAATGTCAAACTTATTTTTTTGTAAGTTTGACGATGATCGAGATATCCGCGGAGGACGATTTTCACAAAATTCCAGACATTTTGAATAAGTCCAGAACGGAAAGATATACAGTCAACTCTCGTTTATTCGAAACTCGAGAGTGTTTAAAATATCAAATGGTTCGAAATTTGTGAAAGAAAATCAATAAAACTTCGAATTATTATGTGTTGATCAACTATTAACTGCTATTCTATAACAATGACAAAAGGTTAGAGGTACATTCGTGTACATACTTGTATTCATAACGTGAATTAATTAAATGAGATAAAAAACACAAGGATTAACTTTAATCTACACTTTATTTGAAAAAATTCGACGACGTTTCGCTGACACAGCAGCTTTCTCAAGAATGACAAACAGAATGAAGAGTATGGTATTATAAACAAATCGTAGAACAAGTTGGATGAATAACAGGAAAAACCCACACCGAGCCATTGTACAGTTAGTATGAAAGGTAATTAAAAACTAATTAAACAAGTTAAGTAGGGGTGAATAATTCACATCTACCTGCTCATTCAAAAGCTTGTCCGAATGTTTGTATCTATTTATTTCTAATGCTTCTAGGAGATCTAATTTTAAACTTTTTGATTTTATATGTAATATGTCAAAGTTTTTATTGAATGAATCGTTTTCTTTTATTAAGTGGTTTGAATAATTTGAATCAGATTTATTTTATCGAAGCTACGTTTATGTTCAGATGTTCTTATGCCAAAACTCCTATAGGTCCTACCGATATAAATTTTATCACAAGAACCGCAATTGAGTTTATAGATTCCTGATTTACTTGATTTTTCAACAAGAGATTTATTATTTTTAATATGTTTACCTAAGTTATTAGAAGTTTTGAAAGTTATATTAAGATTTTGTTTGACGAGAAAGGATTTAATATTTGTACTTGCAGAACCGCAGAATGTTAAACTGTTGAATATTTTATAGTCTTTATGAATAGGATATACTTCATTCATAGCTTTCTGATACAGTTTTTACGAATGATTAGATCTATCATATCCGGATTATATGAATTATTAATGGCTATCTGTTTGATGATGTTTAACTCTTTATTATTCTCTTCTACTGATAAAGGTAACTTGAGTAACCGATGTACCATGCTGTTTAAAGCTGCAACTTTGTGTTGAATTGGATGTAATGAGTAGTTATGTATAATTGTATCAGTATGTGTTGGTTTACGAAAGACCGAAAAACATGATTATTATTTCGTTTAGTGATTTTCAAGTCCAAAAATTAATGGAATCGTTCTGTTCAATTTCTATCGTGAATTTAATGTTCAAATGGATGGAATTAATGAAATTAAGAAATAAGTCCAATTGACGAGTAGTTCCAATGAAACATACTAAGATGTCGTCAACATATCTATACCAATAAAGAAATTTGGAAATGAGTGGATGTGTATGCATTTTCTGTTCAATATTATTCATAAACATCTCTGCTAAAAGTGGACTCAAAGGATTTCCCATGATCAAACCATTTTCACTACTGTAATAGATGTTGTTGAAAGAAAAATAATTTTGTTCAATACAAACGTCCAACAGATTCAATATTTCTGATTTAATTATGTGGTTAACATGATTCGAATTCAACATGTTTTCGATTAATATTTTGACATCACCTGGAGGAACGCTTGGGGCTTGGGTATAAATTTTCAACATCAAACGAAATAAGTTTTGCGATAGGTGGTAGGTTAAGATTTTTTTATAGAAAATTTTGATTTGAATGAACAATAATTTTTAATGATATCTATAAGGTAGTGCGACAATTTCACGGCTGGGGCTGTAACGTAAGATACGACTGGTCTAACGGGGTTATTTACTTTATGCAATTTAATGAGTGAATACAGTTGAGGTGGTTGAGGGTTTGGTAAAATTAATTTGTATTTATCTATTGCTTTAATTAAAGATTTTGCGTCATTTATTGCAATTTTAATATTTTTCTGGAATGAAATAGTTGGATCTTTGTTTAAAACTGTATAGTTTCCGGACGAAATGAAATTTAGAGTAAAAACTGTATCAGAAAGCAATAAATGAAGTATATCCTAGTCATAAAGACTATAAAATATTCAACAGTTCTTAACATTCTGCGGTTCTGCAAGTACAAATATTAAATCCTTTCTCGTCAAACAAAATCTTAATATAACTTCCAAAACTTCTAATAACTTAGGTAAACATATTAAAAATGATAAATCTCGTGTTGAAAAATCAAGTAAATCAGGAATCCATAAACTCAATTGCGGTTCTTGTGATAAAATTTATATCGGTAGGACCGATAGGAGTTTTGGCATAAGAACATCTGAACATAAACGTAGCTTCGATAAAATTGAATCTGATTCAAATTATTCAAACCACTTAATAAAAG
This sequence comes from Cryptolaemus montrouzieri, assembly GCA_013387265.2. Classification (NCBI taxonomy): domain Eukaryota; kingdom Metazoa; phylum Arthropoda; class Insecta; order Coleoptera; family Coccinellidae; genus Cryptolaemus; species Cryptolaemus montrouzieri. Next base: position 65,015,660 of record JABFTP020000124.1, on the reverse strand, counting down.
AAAACCATTCATCCAATAAAAACTTTGACATATTACATATAAAATCAAAAAGTTTAAAATTAGATCTCCTAGAAGCATTAGAAATAAATAGATACAAACATTCGGACAAGCTTTTGAATGAGCAGGTAGATGTGAATTATTCACACCTACTCAACTTGTTTAATTAGTTTTTAATTACCTTTCATACTAACTGTACAATGGCTCGGTGTGGGTTTTTCCTGTTATTCATCCAACTTGTTCGACGATTTGTTTATAATACCATACTCTTCATTCTGTTTGTCATTCTTGATAAAGCTGCTGTGTCAGCGAAACGTCGTCGAATTTTTTCAAATAAAGTGTAGATTAAAGTTAAACCTTGTGTTTTTCATCTCATTTATATCATGGAACTACATCAAGTAACGGCCTCCACAATTCAAATGAATAAATTAATCTTTTGAAAGAACTCTGTTATAATGGTTTGCTTCAAAGTACATTGCTGCTGCTCAGATTACTCAATAACTTATTCTGACATCACTTTCGTTTTGTAGACAGGAGCTTAGTTATATATGGAATGAGGATCTTAATTCCTCAACTAACACCTCTGCCACAGGTTCTGATGAATCGTCCTCATCTTCATAGTTGCTTTCTTCATACGTATCTGTCGCAGATAAAATTTCGCCATCGGTTAGTGAACCTGAACATCCACTTGAACAAAGTCAAAACATCTCACACCGCTGATGCCAACTAAAGGTTCTATTACTGGTTCATCATCATCCATAAGTTTTGGACAATTTTCCTGATCTTCTTTTAAGAAACCGTTTTTTTTGAAGCAATTGAGAATGATTAGGAGTGTTACAGCTCTCCATGCCTTCTCAATCAGTGAAATAGCTATCAGAACCGTGATATTCGTAGTTAGCTGCTTGTCGAGAGATTCTAAAACGAGCCTAGTAATTTCTTTGCAATAGAACGTCTCAAAATTATGGATGATACCTTGGTCCAATGGTTGCAATTTGGAATTTGTAATTGGCGGAAAGAAGTAGAGTTCCAAGTTGGACAATGTAGGAGGACTATGGTGGACAGTGCAATTGTCTAAAAATAGTAAAATTTTCCGCTTTTGTCGTTTCATGTCCTCATTAACTACTAGACGGCAATTGTTGAAAAGTTCTGTCATAAACCAAATTTTTTTGTTAGCACGATAATCAGTAGGAAACGATTTCACTCCTTGGAAACATCGCGGTTTCATTTTCGCTAAGGGTTTCAGTTTTTCCGATTCATCCATATTTACTGCAAGTAAAACTGTCAACCTCTCTTTAGTTCGTTTTCCCCCATGACATTCTTCATCTTTGAAAGTAAGCGTCTTGTCCGTTAAACATTTGAAAAATAGGCCAGTTTCATCTCGGGCATTGTAGTTTTCAATCAAAGTCTTCAATTTACAGTCCCAATCCAAGCACACTGCTTCATCAACACTTCCAATTTATCCACAAACTTCTTTAAACACAATTCCATTTCTCTTTTTGAAATTTGTAAGCCACCCTTCACTTGCTGCAAAGTTTCTGATGCTTAGACGCTAACTCTTTTGCTTCTTCCTTTAACAAGTTTCCGCTAATAGACAGACACTTTTTGTCCTCTACACTGTCTTAGCCAAAGGTTTTCTTCCAGAATAGGAAATACACCTTTTGCAGTTCTTTTCCGTACTCCAGCAATTTGAGCATGTTGTTGGATCGGATTCAGCAATCGAAATTAGGTCTTTAGTGATGCCAACGAGGTCGACGTAAACCCCAATCAGGGACTACGACATCTTGATAAGAACCATAAGCAATACTCAAGTCCTCCGCCAGTTCTGTAATAGTAAATTTGCGATTATTGGCAAATAGTTCTTTCTTTATCGATATTTTCGTCAGTTTTTGATGTCGATAGTCTGCCACTACGTTCGTCATCCTCGATGGTCTATCGACCATTCGAAAGCGGTGGTGGAGGAAGTTCAAACCTCATATCACGTGCGTCACAAATATTCTGCGCGACGGCGGCACTTCCATTCGTGAAATTTGGTATTTCTAAGAACGTATGTTCGCTACTAACGCAGAGAGCGCGAAGCGGAATAACAATACAGGGCTGAACTTACCCAGTCGATAGCATGCGATAATTGCGTTTATCGAATGAGCTGTTCACCGTGGTGATCATAATTGTTTTTAACACTATTCAAAGGCGGATTGTAGTAGTGTTATAGGTTATATGTTGTTATATAGGTTATAGGCGTACAACCTTGTGCTTTATTATGGTTAAGGGAGTACTAAGAGGAATCTTAAATTCTTTTGCAACATCACTTTTTTTCTAACCTTCCTCTACTTTTTCGATTGACTTCTTCTTTTCAGCAATCACAAACATTTATACTTTCTAGGACTCATAACTAATACAAACTTTTAATCTGTATATCAACGAAAGAGTAACAGTAACTAAAACATAGCCAAACAAACCAAACTGATCATAACAAAAAGAAAGGCTCGTGTACGTTGATACATGTCGCAGAATGTACTTACAATCTTTCCGCCTCTTTCTATCTGCAACTTTGAATTGTTGAGTGTTGGACGCCGATGAGTTCCAATTAACCCGTCGTTTTGTAATATAGCAATGACTATTCCGTTCGAATTACGAAGTGCATAAAAATGTATTGGTTCAGTTCGAAATACAAAAAGATTTTGTAGGGAATCCGTGATCACTTTGAACTATAGATAGGTTCGAATTATCGTAGGTTTGAATTAACGAGAGTCGACTGTTTCATTTGAATTTGGGAGGCTTTTACTAGGTAAAATTCCATTATCAATAATAAAAAACAAGTACTGTGTTTAGTTGAAGAATTATTAGAAATGAATCATGTCAATACTATCATTAAATCAGATATTCTTTCATTATTACAAATTTGTTTAGATCAAAATTATTTCCATTTCAATAACAAATATAATACTATTGAAGACGGCTTGATTATGGGCAATCCGTTAAGTCCTTTGTTAGCAGAAATATTCATGAATAATTTGGAGAAATTAATTCATAATCATCCACTCAGTAAATATTGTTTATACGGTATCGCTATGTAGACGATATCATTATTTGCTTCACAGGAACAGACAGTTGAAAATTTTCGAAAATCATATAAATTCATTACATCCAAAAATTGGATTCACAACAGAAAGAGAAAGCAAAAATTCGCTGAATTTCTTAGACGTAACAATTTCGAATGAAAATGAAAAACATGTTTTCGCAATTAACCATAAACCGTCACATACAGATATTATAATACATAACTCGTCGTGTCATCCGTATCAACATAAAATGTCAGCATTCAATAGTTTTATTCATAGATTGATGAACATTCCGTTATCACCAGAAAATTTCAACAAAGAATTAAATTTGATTAAACAAATAGCCAAAAATAATGGTTACAACAATAATAAATAATATTTTAAATAAAAAACAAAGTAGAATCGCATTGAATGAAGTTTACCCTGTCGATAAATTGAAACAAAAATTCAACACCTCAACCTACATTGGCATTACAAGTGGGAAACTGAAACCATTCTAGAGTAGCAATAATTTCAACATAGCTTTCCAAACTAATAATAATTTAGGCAAATGAATAGAAAATAATGAAACCAAACCAGGTAAAAACAATAAATCAGGTGTTTATAGATTGAATTGCAATGACTGTGATAATTTCTACATTGGTAGAACACATAGAAATTCTAATATTAGAATATCGGAACATAAACGCAGTTTTTCAAATAAAAAATCTGATTCAGATTACGCGAATCATCTCTTAGAAAATAATGACTCTTTCGACCCACAGTTTGAAATTTTGCATACAGATAATAAATATTGAAAGGTAGATCTTTGGGAAACATTAGAAATCAACAAATACAAACACTCAGATAGACTCATTCTTCACCTCACACAACACATAGAAATTCTAATATTAGAATATCGGAACATAAACGCAGTTTTTCAAATAAAAAATCTGGTTCAGATTACGCGAATCATCTCTTAGAAAATAATGACTCTTTCGACCCACAGTTTGAGATTTTGCATACAGATAATAAATATTGAAAGGTAGATCTTTGGGAAACATTAGAAATCAACAAATACAAACACTCAGATAGACTCATTCTTCACCTCACACAACACATAGAAATTCTAATATTAGAATATCGGAACATAAACGCAGTTTTCAAATAAAAATCTGATTCAGATTACGCGAATCATCTCTTAGAAAATAATGACTCTTTCGACCCACAGTTTGAAATTTTGCATACAGATAATAAATATTGAAAGGTAGATCTTTGGGAAACATTAGAAATCAACAAATACAAACACTCAGATAGACTCATTCTTCACCTCACACAACATATAGAAATTCCAATATTAGAATATCGGAACATAAACGCAGTTTTCCAAATAAAAAATCTGATTCAGATTACGCGAATCATCTCTTAGAAAATAATGACTCTTTCGACCCACAGTTTGAGATTTTGCATACAGATAATAAATATTGAAAGGTAGATCTTTGGGAAACATTAGAAATCAACAAATACAAATACTCAGATAGACTCATTCTTCACCTCTATTGAATCTCTTCGGGGAGCAATCTATTCCTTAATTTTATTGGATATACCTGTCATAAATAACCACTTAAGAAGAAGCAACCCAATAAGCTTTTAATTACTCAAGAACATTTATATTTATATTCTCATTCTTATTTTCTGCACATTCATTCGTCTGAAGAAGCAACGGTGTAGTGAAACGCGTTACGAATCGCAATTATTAAGCAAAACACCTTAAAACACAGTACTTGTTTTTTATTATTGACTGTTTCAGCAAAATTTTGGCACCACTAAACTAGTCTCTGTAAATAAGATCGAGAGAAGGGGATTCATTTTTCTCTATAAGCAATATTTCACATAGCTGCAGTATTAATACATCCAAATTTGCCCACCCTGTACACCAAGCAAATTTTTCCAATTTCTACATCATAAGAAATATACAGAAAGCTTGTATGAGGTAGAACACCTTGTATACACAACGAAATAATATATACGCAGAAACACAGACTCAGAAGAAATTGAATATTAGGATATCTCATTAGTCTCAACACTGATTTTTTGTAATACATTCTGTTCTCTATCCATGTTATTTATCACTGCACATCCTTTCGCAGAGTTCGCGATCCGCTTTTATTATAATGCCCCGAGATATTTCGAAAAAGAAGGGAGTTTTCTTGACATACGTTGAATTCCCACTTCTTTCACGCTTCGCTGCAAGTCTGTGGTGAAAATCGATGAAAATATGAACACACTTTCCTGTTATGAGCTACATTACAACTAAACGCCTCGAGATCAGGAAGGAGATTTGAAGAAGATTATTTCCTAGATTCAACTCCTTTGGGTTTCAATATAATGATATCACAGCTCTACAAAAATTTTTTTTATTGTTGCCCTGGATATCATCGCAAATTTTTATGTTTTCAAGTGCCCAGATTACGAATATATTCATGAAAGTTCTCAATGTGCTCGTATTTTCATGATTTTTGCATTTCTTATATTTTGAACAATTATAAGCTTGTTAGAAATAAAAATTAATTTTCCAGTCATGATTAGGCTTCTGCGAAACTTTTTCGCGCATACAAACATCACCTGATCCCCACTCTCAGACCCCTTGCTCCACAGAACAGCTGAGATCTCAGTTATTTGACAATATTGAAGTACATATACACGTAAATCTGGATAAAGTGTCATGGATTAATATTTTGTTTCAATTACTGAATGTCCATTCTTATATATTAGTCTTCTAGTCTAAAATATGAGTTCGTCACGAAGAAAGCGTAAATATGGTAGTGATTTATTTTGTTTAATTTGCGGTGTTTATATACCAAAATAACAAAAAAGAAATATCACAGACTTTGTCAAGGAGACTTATGTTGAATATTTTGGTTTCAAAATGGACAAATTAGGTAAACCATGGCTTCCTAATAAAGTTTGTAAGTCCTGTGTTGAGTCTTTACGGTTGTGGAAAAAAGGTGAACGTTCTGGATTAGACTTTGGTATTCCTATGATCTGGATGGAGCCTACGAATCATTTAGATGATTGTTACTTTTGCGTAGTAGATGTTAAAGGTTTTAATCGAAATCAAACGTGGAGATACCCAGACTTACAGTCTACGAAATGTCCGGTTCTACAAAGTGAAAATCTCCCTCGGCCCATATACATTTCAAAATTAATTGTTACCAAATTCACAGCATGTCAGTGATTTAATACGTCAGAAACAATGATGTTACCAAATTCACAGAAATCAATTTTTAGTGACCATCGTTATAGACATTTTCATTGATAGTTGCAAAAGAAGTTTAAAATGCGTCTTATTGCACAATGGAAATAAATTTGCATCAATTCCAATTGCCCATTCAACGAAACTCAAAGAAGAATATGAAAATGTAAAATTAGTTTTAGAGAAAATTAAATACTCTGAGCATCAATGGCCGATCTGTGTGGATTTAAAAATGGTTAATTTTTTACTTGGCCAACAAAGTGGATATACAAAATACCCTTGTTTTATTTGTATGTGGAATAGTAGAGCAAATCAACTTCATTGGGAACAAAATGTTTGGCCTGTAAGAAATTCTTTAACTGTCGGTAAAGCCAACGTAATAAGGGAGCCGCTGGTGAGCAGAGACAAAATCATACTTCCACCATTACATATTAAGTTAGGTATGATTAAGCAATTTGTAAAAGCGTTGAACAAAGACGGAAATTGTTTTAATTACATTTGCAGAAAATTTCCGAAGCTTAGTATGGAAAAATTGAAAGGTGGAATATTTGATGGTCCTCGAATACGGCAATTGATGAAAGACTCAGATTTTATCAAAGTTATGACTGTTCCGGAAAGTAAAGCTTGAAAAGTTTTGTGTTGGTTGTCGAAAATTTCCTAGGTAACCATAAAGCAGCAAACTATGAAGAAATTGTGCAAAATATGCTGACAAACTTTCAGACTTTAGGAGAAAATATGAGTATTAAGTTACACTATCTCCGCAATCATCTAGATAAATTTCCGGATAATTTAGGAAATTATAGTGAGGAACAGAGAGAGTGGTTTCATCAAGATCTAAAAAAGATGGAAGAAAGGTATCAAGGTCGATGGGATTGTCACATGATGGCAGATTACTGCAAGTCTTTAAAAAGAGATTGTCCCCTGAAAAATTATAGAAGAAAAGCTCATAAAAGGCGTTTTATGGAAATATGGAATATATTTTCGACATTTTCCTCTTTATTTACTTCGATGTATCCGAATTTCTCAAAACATAACTGACATTATAAATATATCTGTTATTTTGTTTCTTGTTTTACGATTTTTGTTATGTAAAATGAAAATAAAGATTTAAAAAGAAATCAGAGCAAATCCTACAAAATCATTGATAGTTTCACGAATTGTGTGCATAAATAGACCCAAAATCATTTTCATATCTAGGGCAACAAAACCATTGTAGACCAGTGTATTCATTAAGAAAAATGGGGTCACAACACATTACTCCAGGAATATTTGTCGAGATGTTATAGTTTATTATTGAGAAAGTTTTTTCCAAAAATGCATATACCTTGAAAAATTGAGAATTTCTTTTGTTTACCATACAAGACTAGTCGGACCTTTCATTCTCAATGTCCTTCTTTCCCATGCAAAGTTGGACATTTATATCAATTTATATAATCACATGAAAGCTATAAATTTTTCGGTATGAGTACGCAGCGTCGCTTTTTATATTTAATCCCTTTTCCTTTGTGTTATACCTATTTACTGAAGCCTCCTTTGTGTATGAAGATAAAAATAGCCTGGCAAGCCCCTAGGTGCTTGTATACCTGTTCATCCTATGTGTTACCTATATGGGCTTCTAATTTCGCCTTTCATTTTTTCGTAACTCTTGTTCGTTGTCCATTCTCAAAGCGGGTGCTTTATTATTGTAATTTCTTTAAATCATTTTATTTCAGATGATTAATGTCTATTACAAAGCTAAAACTCGATTGTCTTAAGGCAGGGGTGCCCAAACTTGAACTGCTGGCGATCTACCTCAATATTTTTAGACTACTCACGATCGAGTCTGAGAGGCTGCAAATATGTGTGATGCAGGGTTGTCGTACATTTACGATACACCCTACCTACCTATCTACCTAGGTAGGGTGTACCGTAGCATATATAGATATTAGGTTTACGCACAATATACATTATTTTAGTCAAAGTTTGGGTTAGGTTTAGTAAGGTTTTTCTCTATAATATAAATGAAAAACTCATAATTATTAAAAATTGCAAACTTATTGGTTGTTACAAAACAAAAGAGTTACATATGGTATTAAACTCAACTGAGGAGTGACTTTGGATGTTGAAGCGTGGCACTGCATGTCCTCAGCATACTTTTCATGAGATGGTACGTAACCACTGAGTGCTAAACGTAAGCATGATGACATATAATCGTCAGTTAGTCGATTGCGTATTTTGGCTTAATTATCTTCATTTCAGAAAATGAAAACTCACACAAGTAAGTTGACCCAAACATTGCCGTCAGTTGAACGGCGATTTGCCGCAGGTTCGGATATTTATCTTCAGATATAAGACACCAGAATCAGATGCTGCAGCTTTGAGATGTATATCTGATATATTCTGCACCAACTCATTTTCAACAGAGTATGAGTTCATATTAAACTGACTTGCTATTTCAGTAACTAATTCCTCAATGTTTTCACACGAAAAAGGATGACTCATAAATGATGCTTCATTTGCCATTTTACTGAAACCATAAAAACGCATTCCTATTTGTCCCAAAATATTTGATAATTCAGCCTCATACGTATCATAATTCAACTGAGGAATCCCTGCTTTCAAAGACTGAAAATGTTTCAGATCCTTTCTTTTCAGTTGATCTATAATAAGTTCCAATTTACTTTTGAATGCGTTTACTGCGCTTATCATCTCAATAATAGTTTTTCCTTTACCTTGAAGCTCCAAGTTAATGGTGTTTGAGTGCATTGTGATGTCAGTCAAAAATGCCAAATCAGTCAGCCATTTTTCGGTTTTCAACATCTGAGTGTCATCACCTCTTTCGTCTAGAAAAACTATTATTTCGAGTAATAATTCTTTAAGCCTTTCTAGGAATTTTCTGCGACTCAACCACCTGACATCCATGTGCAGAACTAAATCAGTGTGTTCAGCTGACTCCCGATCTTCCAATTGCAACTTGAAGAGCCGCCGTTGAAGGCTACATACACGGATGGAATTCACAATTTTTGTTACAATGCCCATAATTTTCTCTGTGTTTAAAACTTTTGAACACAAAACTTGTTGATGTAAAATGCAATGGAACGAAAAAATGAAGGGTAATCTTCATTAGCTAGACACAATGCCACAAAACCGTTTTTGTTTCCAGTCTTTGCAGGTGCTCCATCGCTTGTAATGCACACTAATTTTTATATTGGTAGCTTGTACTATTTCACAAATTTGAAGAAAACGTCTTCCCTTCAGAGGAATGACTGTCAAAATTCTTTCTTAGCCAACATGTCACTGAATACCTTCCGAATCAAAAAACACAGATGGGCAGTAACCTTCAACACTTTACAGCCTCATGAAAATCACAAAGACAATGCTCCAATACCCCAACATTCACGAATAGCCTGGTATATAAATTGGCAAAAATTAAATCTTGTTGGAAAGAATTCGACAAATTTACTACCTGAATATTGAATATAAGAACCCAATCCAATTAACACAAAAATTGAAACAGATTCAAACCACAATCTAATCATATTTAATCAGTTTGGATGTAGATAAAATGTTTTCCAACATCCCAGTTGACGAATGCCTTCCACTGGTCTCAGACATCTTGAAGAAATCACAAGGAATACGGTTTTACAATACGATTTCATGTTTTTCCTCAAGGTTTGCTTATAACAGAATTATTTCAAATTCAAAAACAAATTCTATGAACAACCTAATATTCTACCAATGGCATCACCATTGAGCCCTTTACTAGCTGACATTTTCATGGCGTATTTTGAAGAAATCATATTTAATTCCAACCTAATGTTCTACCAATGGCATCCCCATTGAGCCCTTTACTAGCTGACATTTACATGGCGTATTTTGAAGAAATCATATTCAATTCCTCCAAATCAAAATTAGTATATTTTTAGTATAGATATGTAGACTATATACTTGCATGTTTCATAGGAACCGTCAGATAACTAGATCAATTATTAGCTTACAACAATAGCTTCTATCCCAAAAATTAAATTCAAGATAGACAGAGAAGTCGAAAATTAGATTCACTTTTTAGAAATCTAACTAACCTGATAATCACTCATATAAATAACACACTAGGTTTATGTATATATATATATATATATATATATATATATATATATATATATATATATATATATATATATATATATATATATATATATATATATATATATATATATATATATATATATATATATATATATATATATATATATATATATATATATATATATATATATATATATATATATATATATATATATATATATATATATATATATATATATATATATATATATATATATATTCAAAAAAATCTGTAGATCAATGAATAATCCTTCCTGACAATAGCTAGTTCCCAAATCTGCCTGCCATACACGCAGCCCCAAAGAGCCACAATAGTGCAACTAAGTAGGATGCCGAGGAAGGAAGCGGCAGTTTGCAGTTTCGCATTTATTAGTGTGAGCACTTATTAGTGCTCATCAGTGTCACATATCGCTTCTCAGCATCCTAACAAGCTGCATCGGGGTACTCTATCGATTTCAGAAAAGACGCACCTCGTACATACGTATGAGAGTCGCCTTCTATGGACCGACACGGCGAGCCTGCTACCGGACTTCGAGAAAGATAGCAGTAGCGGGTTCGCCGGGGTACCATCAACCACGAGCTGTAGAGACATATTTAAAACCTATCAAATACTGAATGTTCCATCGCGCTTCATACTTGCCGCTCTTTGTTACTTTCATGCGAATAGGGATGATCGCGATAGGCACGGTGACACCCACAACTACCTCACTCGTGGTAGAGAAATATTGCCAAGACATCGTCTCGGCAAAACATAGAGGTCCTTCAACTTTATCGGTACAAAATTGTATGTAAGTTCTCCGACAGCTATAAAAGCTTGAATGCACAATAATTCAAAATTGCTACGAAAATATTTTTGCTGAAAAACATTTCTATAGTACTGAGGAATTTTTAAATTTTGTTGAGTGATGTCTCGTATTTGTATCTTTTATAGAATGAATTTATGTATGTGCCACAATATTTTTATGTTCGAATATTTGTTGGAAATTTGTTGGAATTATCCGAAAAATATATATTCAGTAATATATCAACTATTAAAGAAATAGCTAAGAACAATGGTTATCCCACAAATACTGATCGAATGATCAGAAAAAAACACAAATAACATATCATAATATTTACCCACGTATAGAATCAACTAATACAGATGAATATATTTCATTACCATATTTTGGCCTTATCATCGAAAAGATTGCAAATGTCATTTCAAAACAGAATAAAAAGTAGCTTTCAAGACACACATGACACTCTCCCAGAAATATTTTAATATTAAAGATAAACTGATAAATTTGACAAAATTGGAGTTTACAATTTGTCCTGTATGCATTGTGAAAACGTCTCTATAGGTCAAACTGATCGTTCATTTAAAACTGCATATAAAGAGCATCAATCAGATTACAATAAACATAGAAACGAAGAATTTACTTCAGCTTCATGGCCATCATTTTCCAATCAAGATTAACTTCGAATTATTCACAGAATACCCAAGGGACGAAAGATTTCTTGGAATCCATAGAAATTTTGGTTCGGGTACTTTTGGAATGAAGGGTGTATACTTTTCACCGATCTTTTCTCACTTACATCAAAATTTGAAATTATGAAATAATCAATCAGAATATCAGTCTTCTATACAGGGTGTTCGTGAATTTCGTGTACAACTTTATTCCACAGATTCTTCAGCTCGAAAGAAGTCGATTTAGGACAACTTACCTATATGAAAAGTTTCTTCGTTTGGCCGCTAGAGTTCGCCAAATGCAAATATTTTTTCTCATTTTTCAAATTATTCGAGAACGACTCGATTGATAGAAGCCATATTTGGCATACGTAATCGGGTGCGTTAATAACGTTTTTCAGTGATCCACTCAATGACCTTGACGTTTCGCAAATGTCTCTGAAAACTCGAATATGTTGTTGATCAACCATAATCATTCACATGTCTGCGTTTAAGCAAAACTGTTTTAGACATCGAGTAGCTAGACTAATTATCAAACTTTTTTGTCTCTTGACAATTTTGATATGATGAGCGATTCAATTACACAAAACAGTTTTTCAATTTCATGATTTCATTTCTTCAACCACCTAGCAAGTCAAAAATATTACATATTGACCATGTTGGCTTTGGATTTGTTTTTTGAAGTCTGGCAGATTGTCATTTTATTTTCTTGACAAAATGATGTTTTCTGGGTTGCTAAATCTGATCAAGCAAATAGAAAATTCAATGTTCAGTAGTTGAAAAATCGAAAAATTCAAAGAAAAAATTTAATAAATTTTTCACAATGACTATTTAAATCTCTTTTCTGCACTTTCCTGCAACTTCCATACGGAACCACGGAGTTCTGTTTGTGTTCTTCTTACTGTTATTTGATATCCTAGTGCCCAGTGCTTCGTATGCAGCAGTGAGTATGTTGTTTTTCATCTTTTCCCAGCTGCGTTTGACATCATCTTCCTCTGTTATCGGGTTTTCCTCGATTTTCCCATTTAGTCTGTTCTTGTAGAGTTTTTCTATGGTTGGGTCCCGTAATGATTCAACGTTTATTTTACGTGTTTTTACAGTTGGTTTAGTATTCTTTTGCAGCATGAATTTGATTCTAAGTTTCCCTAACAGTAGACTATGGTCGCTGCCCACATTAGCAGAGTTTCGTGTTCTGATTTCTAACATTTGTGATGGGTGAAAATTTCTATTTGTCACAATATAGTCAATTGTTGATTTCTGACCCCTAGTATTTGCGAATGTATACTTGTACTGTTCTTCATGTTCGAAAAATGTGAAAAGATAATCAAAAAAGTAAGAGGCGTGAGGGGCTACAAAATGGGGGACAAAGAGATAACTATCCTGTGTTACGCCGATGACGATGTGTTGATTGCAGAAAATGAAGACGATTTACAGCGCCTCCTACACCAGGTCAATCGTACAGCCAAATCGTTTAATATGATAATTTCTGCCTCTAAAACAAAATGCATGACTACATCAAAAACACCGTTGAGATGCAAGCTTGAGGTTGATGGTAAATCTATCCAGCAGGAAATGAAATTTAAATATCTCGGCATAGAGATTTCGGGCTACGGGGATGTCGAGGCGGAGGTACGGGAGCAAGCAACAAAAACAACAAGAGTAGCAGGATGTCAGAATGACACAATATGGCGCAATAAGCATATCGGAATTGAAGCCAAGGCACGAATCTACAAAGCAACTGTAAGGCCCATTATGACATACACTGCAGAAACTAGACCAGAAACAACGAAAACCAGGCGACTACTGGAGACAACCGAAATGAAGGTACTTCGCAGGATAGCCGGGAAAACACTGCTCAACAGAGAGAGGAGTGAGAATATTAGAAACATGTGCAGGGTGGACAACATTAACAACTGGGTATTGAACAGAGAACAGGAGTGGAATGACCATATAAACAGAATGGATGACAGAAGAATAGGGAAAATCGCCCGTGATAGATCTCCACTGGGGCGCAGAAGCGTGGGAAGACCACGAAAAAGGTGGAGTGACAACTTGAACGTTCCGTAACAGACAAACGACCGAAGAATAAACAGGCGGTTTTGCCTAAAATAAAGTTGGAAGAAGAAGAAGAAATATTTAAAGATATGAAAACAGGTTGGTCAGTTGGAAACTGAATAAGAAAAAGCAAATCACTTCAGAATAACTATTCATTAATTTAAACCCAAAATTTCATTCAAATATAGTGAATGTTCAAAATTCCACCATTTTGATGAATACAGGAGTTAATCCTCTTTAAGAAATTAAATTGGACCCTTGGCATTACTTCAGGGTCAATTCTGAAAGAGTGGTCCTCATTTAAAATTCCCATATGTAACTTTTCTCGGGTATCAATTGGAGGAGAGTAAACTCTAGATTTCAAATCACCCCAAAGACAGAAGTCGCACGGTGTCAAGTCGGGAGATCGTGCTGGCCAACTTGCGGGAGCATCAGCTCTCCTACCGATCCAATCGTTAAAGTAAAGTGAGGAGGTGCACCGTCGTGCATAAACTACATTCCTGCATGCAGTAATACTGGAATATCGTCCAACAAATCCGGCAAAGTTTTTTGCCAAAAATTGAAATATGCCTCTCCGTTTGATCGATCAGGAATCACTACTGGACCAATAATGAAATTGTCAGTTACTGAAATCCATACGATAATTTTGAATTGATTCTGATGATGTGTACTTGTAAAAGCATGTGGATTTTCGACATTGTACACGTGTTCATTGTGAAGGTTAGTGATGTCAGACCTAGTAAAAAATGCATTCGTCAGTAAATAGAATTTTTCTACTGAAATGGAGGTCTTGAGTTCTCATATCTTGGATAAATCGGCAGAAAGTTAGGCGATTCTCAGGATCGTTGGGAAGTAATTCCTGAACTTTCTGAAAGTGAGAAGGATGAAATAATTCTTCCTTCCAGACATCATGAATCATTGTTTTAGGAACAACCAACTGCAAACCTAAACGCCGCGTGCTTAATTGTGGGTTTTCCTCAACTTTGTCCAAAATTTGTTCTTCGCGTTCTACCGTCCTTAGTGTTCGTTGTCGTCTTCGATCCAAATTCCTGGGCTTGAAGCAACCGTTCTCGCATAGACGTCTCTTCAGATATCCAAACGTTGGGGTGGTTCGGCACTATGTGATCTGGAAATCTCTCAGCATATACTCTCGCGCTTTCACGTCCATTGCCTCGACAAAATCCGTACACCATAACGATATCAACAATTTCAGAGTTACTGTACATCTCCGTGCCTAGTAGTGATAAAAAATCACCAAGTTAAGAATTGAAGAAACACTGTTGTGTCAACAATTGGTTGTCAAGCTTAATGAAATGACAATCTGCCAGACCACAGAAATAAATCCAAAGTCACATGGTATAGTGTGATATTTTTGACTTGCTAGGTTAGGTAATGTTTAAGAAATGAAAAAAAGAAACTGAAAAACTGTTTCTTGTGATTGAACCACTCATTATATCAATATTTCCTAAGAGCCAAAAAAATTTGATAAATAGCCTAGCTACTCAATGTCTACAACAATTTTGCTCAAATTTGCTCAAACGCAGACAGTTGAAAAATTATGATTGATTAAAAACACGTTCGAGTTTTCAGGGATACTTGTAAAACGTCAGGGTCATTGACTGCATCACTAAAAAACGTGAATAACGCACCCGATTAAGCATACCAAATATGATTTCTATCGATAGAACTGTTCTTACTTGAAAAATAAGAAAAAATCTTTGGATTTGGCGACCTCTAGCAGCCAAACGAAGAAACTTTTCATAAAGGTAAGTCGGTCTAAATCGACTTATTTCGAGCTAAAGAATCTGGGGTATAACATTGTATACGCAATTCACGGACACCCTGTATTTTGTAACTCTCTATTTCAAACGATGAAATGAACGAATTAATAGATTTTCAAAATCAATGATCAAATAGACGATAGAAAAACTGAAATGATCACGTTACGTTAATTGAGACGTTAATATATGGTGAACTGATGTATGGAAAACACATCAGAAAGAGCAGATACTCTAAATGTACTCAGAAATGATAAATCATTCAGAAAGAGCAAATGATCAAATTCTGTTTTCAGTAAACTCTGCACCCCAGTCGCATAAATCACGACCAAATTTGCATGTTTTGCTATCGCAGTGGGACATCTCCATCCTCGATCAACGAGACAAAGAAAAACGATGTTTCCATCTCTCGGGGACAATCGAAACAAAAGCAATAAATTAAGGAGGTGTTAATTCTCACGCCTTCTGTTTTTCAATCAATTTGTGATTAAGCGGATTAAACATCTAGCACTTCGTCTGCCTCGGCCCCCTTTGTGCGACGCTAGCTGGCAAGTTTCTAGTGATTTAGGGCTCCATCGGAGCTTTGCAGTTAGTTCAATAGCCTTTCGGATGGTTTTAAGTAAACACTTTTTGCGGGATGCGAGCGCTGACGTGATCACGATTCAATGCGCTGGCAACAATTCAGGATTTAATTTGGCAGAAGATTTACTAACAAACTGAATAAGTAAATCAACGTTTGAAGAAATACATTATGAGGAACAAGTAGTTAGGAAATGATTCATTTTATGTTTCAACGAATGAGTGTTGAGACGTTTCATCTACAAGGACAATACAATGAAAACGAAGATTGAAAGGAACCAACGCGACGGTGAAGGAGCTTCGTAAGCAAACTCTGTTTTTTTTTCATTTTTGAATGTAAATAAAAGTTGATTTTACGCTTCAATATTTGCAAATATAATCGAATAAAAGGAGAACAAAAAAATAACAGTGATCATATATGATACATATGTAACGCTCAGAGCCCAGTATTTCTTTACGGTATTATAAAACCCCTTTGATTGTAAACAGTCTCTGTTTTTTAGTTCTTCTTTCAGAAATTGCATTTAGCATTGTGGAACCCAAATCTTCAATGTCGAAAACTTTAGTGTTATAAAGTTCATTCTTGCGACAAGCCCTAAGATATATACAACAGATAAGGGCGACCTACAAATATAAACCAAATTGGATTAAAATTGTTATGTAACTTATAATTTTTGGGAAGATTTCCGTAGAATATGTATAGACGAGCTTTCTGAACACGACAGTTTTTGAAACAACGAGAAATTAATTTCGAATAAAGTTACTCTGGGTAGAGTTCCGTAGATAGCAGAACGAGAAAGTGAACAATTTATAGTAAAATATGTTCAGGCAAGTTTCTTGAACACGAAAATGATATAAGTTCTTTTGGGAAATGTACAGTTTTTGAAGAAACGAGAAATTAATTTCGAATAAAGTTACTTTGGTTAGAGTTCCGTAGATGGCAGAACGAGAAAGTGAACAATTTATAGTAAAATATGTTTAGACAAGTTTCTTGAACACGAAAATGATATAAGTTCTTTCGGGAAAAGTACAGTTCTTGAAACAACGACAAATCATTTTCGAATAAAGTTACTATGGGTAGAGTTCTGTAGATAGCAGAACGAGAAAGTGAACATTCTATAGAGAAATATGTGTAGACAAGTTTCCTCAACACGAAAATAATATTCGTACTTTCGGGAAATGAACAGTTTTTCAAAAAACGGGAAATTAATTTCGAATGAATTAAGTTACTCTGGGTAGAGTTGCGTAGATGGCAGAACAAGAAAGTGAACAATTGGTAGTAAGTTAAGTGAAGACAAGCTTACTTAACACAAAAATAATATTCGTACTTTCGGGAAATGAACAGTTTTGAAAAAAACGAGAAATTAATTTCGAATGAATTAAGTTACTCTGGGTAGAGTTGCGTAGATGGCAGAACGAGAAAGTTAAAAATTGGTAAGAAAATAAGTAAAGACAAGCTTACTGAACACGAAAATAATATTCGTACTTTCGGAAAATGTACAGTTTTTGAAGAAACGAGAAATTAATTCCCAATAAAGTTACTTTGGGTAGAGTTCCGTAGATGGCAGAACGAGAAAGTGAACAATTTATAGAAAAATATGTGTAGACAAGTTTCCTGAAGACAAAAAATTATTCGTACTTTTAGGAAATGAACAGTTTTTCAAAAAACGGGAAATTAATTTCGAATGAATTAAGTTACTCTGGGTAGAGTTCCGTAGATGGCAGAACGAGAAAGTGAACAATTGGTAGTAAAATAAGTGAAGACAAGCTTACTGAACACGAAAATAATATTCGTACTTTCTGGAAATGAACAGTTCTTGAAAAAACGAGAAATTAATTTCGAATGAATTAAGTTACTCTGGGTAGAGTTCCGTAGATGGCAGAACGAGAAAGTGAACAATTGGTGGTAAAACAAGTGAAGACAAGCCTACTGAACACGAAAATAATATTCGTACATTCGGGAAATGTACAGTTTTTGAAGAAACGAGAAATAAATTTCGAATAAAGTTACTTTGGGTAGAGTTCCGTAGATGGCGGAACAAGAAAGTGAACAATTTATAGAAAAATATGTGTAGGCAAGTTTCCTGAACACGAAAATAATATTCGTACTTTCGGGAAATCTTCAGTTTTCGAAAAAACGAGAAATTTATTTCGAATAAAGTTACTTTTCGACTAGCATTTATATGCTTTATAAAATGATATACTCACGGTTGTTTGAAGCAATTCTCCAAGAGATTTAATTTGTAATGATATATGAATTACTATTATCGAAAAATTATATATTTCCATTCACAACCTAATGTTAATACGTGTTCATTATTCCACTCCTAGAATTATGTAAATAAACAGGATTCCATCTTTAAAATTTTAAAGAACATAGACCGGTGATCATCGGTACTAATCGATAGGAAGATCGGAGTCAGAGAGTTGCACAATTGCCAGATTTTAATAATTGTCCAAGACTTCAAAGAATTGTTAGTGGAATATTCAATTTGGAAAATTATAGTAGCTAATTTTTTGAGTAAGTATTTTGATTTTGTTTCACAATAACTAATATATCAACAAATTTACAAAGCAATAGAAAATGGGTTGCGCTTTGCTGTACAATATGATTATGTTAATAGGTTAGGTTAGATTAGGTATATTGGGTTAGGTTAGGTAGGTTAGGTAAGGAGGTATCCAAAGCAAAATTAACAGGGCTGCAGACCTGAAAAAAGTGTACATGAATTATCACAGGCTGGAGAGTGTGGTTCAAAAGACCGAGGTAGGATAATTCAAGGCACCGAGGTCAGCTGGCGTACCCTCATTACATATGTCTACGGAAATATTTGAGATTTTTTTTTTGAACGGTTGATTAGTCGAAAAAACGATAATCATTTTCGACTTCAGGAGGTTTTTTTACGCTAAGAAAATTTAAAAATATTCAAATTAGTGCTCTGCCGTATACGGGACCGCTACCTAATTTTTTTACCTTTATAGCTAAATATACCTCATTCGGATCATTTTCTAAATATTGTTGAAAATTTTCTTTTGTAAAAATCTTCGATTTCTTAGCTATATAAATTTCAGAATATTTTTTTCAACAAAGATTTCAGTTTTATATATTTTGAAATGTCTCACATTTATTGTTACTTTTGGAATGTATAAAATTTCCATAGATATTTCCAATATTTTAATAAATCACCCAAAATTGAAGTAAAACATTTCAGAGGTGTGTGTTTTCTTTTCTTGTTGCCAATCTCTGAACAGTGCATGAATCTTTTCGTATTCATATTTTGATTTTTGCGACAGTAGATTCTCGAATATGTTATTCGCATAATTTGTGATTTCAGGTAAACTTTTTTCAAGTTCTTCATCTAATCCACTCGATTTCACACTCATAATCTTATTCAAATAATAACTTTTTCGGAGATAATTACTATGATATTGACATCTGACACTGATGGTGTTTTGAACTTCATAGCAATAGATGATGTTTGGTTCAATTACGGAATATCCATTCCGTATCTAGTTATAAAATGAAAATACATGAGAAACACATGAGAGTCAAGTGGTTCAGAATAAATATTCAAACTCAAGAGTGAGAATTTCTAAAATCTATTATCAAAAATGATTTCAGAATTATTACATTCAGTGATGATCGTGGAGAAGGAATTTTCCAACGTTTTTCGGTATTTAATTCAGCCCGCCTGTCTGTGTAGAAGTTGATATCGAATACTCTAGTAACTATACAAGCATCAAACTCAATTTAATGCATTAAAAAGATATGGCTACTTATGTAAAATCTTGCGGCATATTCAGACACTGTCAAAAGAATTAAACTTATAGGTTTTTCCATCCGTGGGTAAGTCAGTAGAAGTACTGACTCCCACGCCGAGGGCCCGGGTTCGAATCCCAGGTAAGATATGGATGTAGTATGAATGTTGGTGTGTTTGTCCCACGTATGTATATGAAAATCACATTGAGACTGGATACATAACCGATAGGTTGAGTCCATAACCTCCGAAGGCCAGATAACTTGTAATCCTCAGAGGTGGCAGTTATCACTGCACGGTCTAGGTGAGTGGTTCGGAGTCCACTATAAACTGTAGGTCCTCAGAGAAAAACAAACAAAACTTATGGGTTACATACCGTTGACATTGAAACTCAAAACTAGGTGAGAAACTGTATCTTATACGAGGGCAGTTCGATAAGTTAGTGACGTTGTGAATTTCTCGCGCAGTTACTTCAAATGCAACAGTGCTGCAGTCAACTGTAATTTATTACTGGAAAATTTTCTAATTTTGAGCAAGGTACACCGTACAGTTGGTGTTTGATAGCCGTTCAAAGCTGACAACCTTGTGAATTGTTACTAAAATGGAAAAAAGTGTGCTGATTAAGCATTACTATTTACGTAAAAACTCCGTCACAAAACTAAGGGAAGACTGGGACTCGGCACCATCAATTTCAATGATTAAGAAGTGTTTTACAGAGTTCCGTTGTGGTCACAGTGACGCCGAAGGTTCAGGACGCCCTAAAGAAGTGATCACGCCGGAAATCGTCGAATAAACCCATGAAAAGATATTGGAAGATCGGAGAATGAAAGTGCTTGAGTTGACTCATGCTATAGGTATCTCATCTGAACGGGTAAATTATATTTTACAGGATTATTTGAACATGAAAAACTCCCCGCGAGAAGGTTGCCGCGATTACTCGCACTCGACCATAAGCGCAATCGTGTGACCACTTCAAAGAGTGTTTAGCGATGTTCAGCCGTAAACCGAACGGGTTTTTGCTTCGTTTTGTTTTTGTGGACGAAACATGGATCCATCACAATACACCAGAGACCAAGGAACAATCGAAAGATGGCCTGAGAAGGCCAAACAGAGTCTGTAAGCCAACAATTTCCACCGTTTTTTGGGATACACCGGAAAATATTATTGAAAGCTTTCGAACAGATTCGACGTTAATTTGAAGCAAAAGTGGCCGCATTTGGCGAAGGAGAAAGTGCTGTTCCATCAAGATGTATGCACACTTGTCTAGTCTAGTCATGATGGCCAAAATCCACGAATTGGGATACGAACTGCTTCCCCATCCAGCATATTCTCCAGATTTAGCCCCCGTGACTATTTTCTGCTTCCTAACCTAAAGAAATGGCTGGGCGGTAAGAGATTTGAGTCGAATGAAGAAAATAAATGTTTATTTGCCGAAAAAATTTGGTTTCATTCATATGCTTATCAAACCGCCCCCGTGTGAATTTGTTATTATATCATGAACATTTGATAGTATTCACCAATTTCTAAGAAACGCGTAAATATATCGGGTTGAGATTGAATAACTAAATTGATAGAACTTCTTCAATAATAAAATCAACGCGTCGAAGAACGTATCTTTCCAAATCTTGTAGAATGTATATCCCCTGTATATCTATGTGCATTCATCAGTAGGCAACATCAATCGAGTCGTGCAATTCGACTCATAAACAACATCCGTTTCATCTCTCCCGTCCAATTTCCTTCGACAAACCGCCAGCGTTTTTGTCCACCAACGAGTTTTCCACGTTGAGTGCTGCTAGTTTTCCGGCTTGTTTGGTCGACGGTCATTTAATGTTGTTATCCTCCGTGTTCGACAGAACAGAATTGCTAGCGTTCTGTTGTCGCAAGACGTCTAATACGATATAAAATATCACGACAAATTGCTGCTGACATTTGCTCAGAGATAACTGAAGTGGGGGAGGTCAAATGTTCGAAGGATGAAAGATTTGAAGATGGACAGTCTTGAACGGCGATGTTCTGTTCTAGATTCTAGTTCGTACTTGAGATTCTTTTAGAAAAAAATTATCATTAAGGGTGCTACTCGCTTCAAATTTTCATTGAAAACAAAATTGAACTGTGTACTACGAAAATTTGACTAGCTCCGCCTAGTGTGATTCAAGCAAAAAAGGCACAATAGGTCAACACCTTAATATCTCCCAACTCAACATTTACTATAGGGAAAGGAGGTCGAGTGGTTGAGGTTTGCGATTCAAATACATTATTTTATTCGAATTGTGCAGCAGATTTGGGTCGGAACAACTTGGTGGTAGATATTCACTTGATGAAATTAAAGGAAAGAGTATTAAAATAACGCTTTGCCTAATTCCTGCAATTCTGAACAGAAATGATTATTGTCGAACTTTCTTTCATTTTCAATTAATCAAATTAGGAAAAAATATGATACACAGCATGAGTTAAGAGTTATGGTACGGTCCATGCTACTACTTTTTGAATTGAAGCTTAACCTTATGCTCTTCCATACGGACTACAATTTAAAATTAAATTGGACAATGAAGGTTGTCTCAAGAATATGTTCCTCATCAGTCTTTCATCTTTTCTAATAGAATATTATAAATTTTAGAGCATAGTTCGTCGAAATTAAAGTGAAGTTAATTATAACTGCTTCAGAAATTGCACCATACCTTTTAAATTCTGAGCTGTGCGTTGAAAAAGTTTTGTAGGTCGTAGCAAGCACCGTCAAGTAAAATTTTGTATGAATATTTTTTTTTATTTCAATATTGCCATTTCGAATCGAATAGACTATTTTGTTGTGTATCTTGACAATTATGTGTTCTTTTGAAGATATGCATAATTGTATTTAATGGATTTCAAATTCGTCCTGTGTCGAGTTATGTATGGATGTTCACGTTGTGAAAAGAGATCACGGTTGTTTCTTACAAAGGTTGTTTCTTACAAGGAAACACATTGTAAATGAGAGATTATAGGGCAATTGAAAACAAATATATCGAGTACAATAACGATAGTACGACAGCTATGCGAAATATTGTAGACAGAGAAAAATGATACTATCCCGAGCACAATTGTCGAGAAAAAATTATTGGGGAAACGTATTTCAGCTTTCTTTTTAGCTCACGAAATTCTGGATTTTTCAGAAATCTAACCTAACCTAACCTATTCTAGTTGGTCGAAACTATCTACACATTTACAGGCGCTTTTTTGAGTAGAATACAGGTACGTATTCGAAATTATCTTTTGCAGAACGGTTTCGAATTTATGAAGAAAACTTGTGTTTTTTCAAATAAGAACTGAAGATGATTTTGATATCAGTGAAGAGGATTGATTTTTTCTTTCCAAATACATGCGATATGCCATATCAATTCCATCAACTAATGCCTTTTAAAAAAATCGAAAATTCATATACAGGGTGTTACATAATAGTATGCCACAACTTGAGGGGGTTAACCTACCTAATCTACGTGCAGTTTTAAGAAAAAAAGTTTATTCAAACATAGGTCCGCAAAAGCTTCGTTACGGAGCTACAGGGTGTTGAAATTTCCGGAAAAAATTGTTTTTTCATCAAAATTACTGTAGTTTTCGAGATATTCAGCTCAAATTTGGAATGCAAGCTATTTTTGCAGTCCCCATCATTACTCGTTCTAGATTTTAACTGAAATTCACAAGGTGCTCTCTGTTCCGAGGCTATGTCTCATTTTCTCCTTTCGAACATCATCTTCGTTCAATTCAGAAACTTTTTTGACATTTGTAATCTTTTCGTGACTCCAACTGTTTTCGAGTCAAAAATTATTGAGTTTGAAATACTTGAAATGGATGTTATTCGCTAAATAAAAAAAAATTAATAGAAATACTCGATAGGTATGCCAAAATTTGCTTTTATTTTGATAGCTCGTCTTGTGAGACTCAACTTATGATTATTCTATATCAAACTAAAAAAGAAAGCAATTAAAAACTAAATAAATTGCTGGAAGTGTCCTCCACCTGCAAGAGTACAGGCCTCTGTCCTTCTTTGCAGGAAGTTATTGCTGTAAGAAAAATGGCTAATTTTACTAACGCCGAATTGGCTGATATCCATTTCATGTACGGTCTGGCTGACGGAAACATAATAGAAGTTAGGCGAATATATCAGGTACGCTTACCAGATCGAGTAACACCAGACAGGTGAACATTTTCAAATACCCACAGAAGGTTGAGGAAAAATGGTACTTTTACTGCAAATAATCATTTGAAAGGTGCAACTCAAACTATGAAAACTCCAGATATTGATGAAGCAGTTTTGAATTGTATTGATTTGAATCATCATGTGGGTACAAGAAAAATTGGAAATCAGTTGAATATTTCACATGTTCTAGTTTGGAGGACTCTCCACGTCTTTTTTTTACCCGTTTCATATTCAAGGCGTCCAAACTCTACTTCCTCGAGATTTTCCTTCAAGAATGAATTTCTGCTGATGGTTCTCAGATAAAATTAGAGAAAATGCTCATTGTGATACTGAAGTGATGGTCAAAGACGCAGCTAACTTTTCGAAAACTTTTATCACAAATTTTCACAATAATCATTATTGACTGATTGAAGAATCTCATCATCAAGAACAAGTCTCACTAAATGCCTGGGTCGGAATAATTATAAATTATTTGATTGGGCCATCTTTCTTGCCTAGACTAAACGGTCCCGCTTATTGGCAATTTCTTGAGGAAGAGTTACTTTTATTGCTCGAAGATGTGCCATCTTTGGTGAGAAACATGATGTGGTTCATGTATGAAGGGAAACCAGCACATTTTAGTGGAGAAGCTGGGGAATTCGTGAATAATACATTCAACAACCGATGGATAGGTCGGGATGGATCAGAACTATGGCCTCCTAGGTCCCCAGACTTAGATAGTTAAGACTTTTTCTTATGGAGATATCTCAAAAGTTCAGTTCATACCACTCCAGTGAACACTGTAGAAGAATTGAAAAATCGAATAATAACCTCTAGTGACACGATAAGAAATACCCTACGAATATTTCAAAGAGTGCGTGATAATATGCAAAGAAGGACAGAGGCCTGTATTCTTGTAGGTGAAGGACACTTCCAGCAATTCAATAGTTTTTAATTGTTGAAGTCCGAGAAAAAGAGCTCAATCAAATTAAAACCAAATTTGGGGCATACCTATCGAGTGTTTCTATTATTTTTATTTTTATTTAGCGAATAACATACAATTCGAATAGTTCGAATTCAATAGTTTTTCATTCGAAAACGGTTGGACATACGAAAAGTCACAGGTGCCAAAAATATTCTAAATTGTACAAAGATGACGAAAATTGATTGCACGCTGATTAGCAAAACATTTTGCAAAGGCAAAATGAGATATGGCCTCGGAAAAGAGCTGAGTATCTCAAAAACTGCAGGAGTTTTGAAGAAAAAACCAATTTTTTCCAGAAATTTCAACACCCTGTACCTCCATAACTTTTTTCTTAAAATCCACGTAGATTAAAAAAAAAAATTTATAATTTTCTTTGTGATTTCAAACTCATTTCATCGCAAATTAAAGAAAAAAAAAAGAATTTCAGAAAGTTGGCATCGAATGGGTTAATAATCTCTCCTTTCTCATATTTAAGGTTTATTTTTTATACTCACATCACACTGGCTATTATTATTGTTTCCATCATACCACCTAAAATTCGAAACGACCTTCAGGGATTCCAAAAGCCATGACAATTACCGAACAACGCCCTTCCTATGAAGAAAGTAAGAGTGGTTTCGATGAATCAAAGATAAGTAGATCATGTATGATGCAAATTGGAATAAAAATGCAGCACACGCCAACTGGTGGTCATAAAAAGTGTGTCAATGTCGTACGATGTCGGGTGTGGTTAGAGTAGTAGTCGCTTCGAATTATTATTAAGGATTTCATGAAATGGCGATCTCTTGGGTAACGCTCCGACTCGATATGCGTTAGATTTTGACGTGAGAAGTCGCCTAAATGGTTAAAAGTAATTGAAAGTGAAATCACCCGTCATGAAATAGTCGGACTATTTTTGGGAAATAGAATAATAGAGCTAAAAGGAGCGGTTCAATTCTAGAATTAAGATCCCCAGAAATTCATGAATTTTGCATTTGATGGAATAAAATGTTCTGTCATTATGCATATTACAGCAAAGGCAGAATTCATGAATTTCTTTCTTATTTTTTGAGGAATTTCACTGAATAATTGTGATTCGTAACGCGTTTTACTACACCGTAGCTTCTTCAGACGAATGAATGTACATAAATTATGACAACTATATATAGATACAATTGAGAATATAAATACAAATGTTCTCAAGTAATTAAAAGCTTATTGAGTTGCTTCTTCTTAAGTGGTTATTGATGACAGGTGTATCCAATAAAATTGAGGAATAGATTGCTCCCTGAAGAGATTAAATCGAGGTGAAGGTCTACCTGAGTAATGTGTTAATTTCTAAAGTTTCCAAAGATCTACGTTCCCATATTTATTATCTGTATGCAAAATTTCAAACTGTGGGTCGAAAGAGTGATTATTTTCTAGGAGATGATTCGCGTAAGTTGAATCTGATTTTTTTTTTGGAAAACTGCGTTTATGTTTCGATATTCTAATATTGAAATTTCTATGTGTTTATAACAGTCGTTGCAATTCAATCTATAAACATCTGATTATTTTTAACTGATTTGGTTTTATTGATTATTTATATATTCGCCTAAGCTATTATTAGTTAGCGAATCATCTCCTAGAAAATAATCACTCTTTCGACCCACATAATAAATATTGGAAAGTAGATCTTTAAGAAACTCTAGAAATCAACAAACACAAACACTCAGGTAGACTCATTAATGAACAAGTCAATTTAAGCACTTCACCTCTATTGAACCTCTTCAGGGAGCCATCTGTTCATTGATTTTATCGGATATGCCTGTTATCAATAACTACTCAAGAAGAAGCAGTTCAATCAGTTTCTCATTCCTAAGAACATTTCAATTTATATTCTCAATTGTAACCATATATAGTTGTCATAATTTCTGCACATTCATTCGTCTGTAGAAGCTACGATTTAGTGAAACGCATTATGAATCACAATTAAATATATGGCAATTTAATGAATTATAGGTTCGATATCAATTCTACACCACGTATACATTGTTCCCCAGTCCTACTCTACACAAGTGATATCTAAACTCGATGCCCCGTCCACTATCTGTGCAAGAAGCCATGAATAAGTTCGACATCCTCGTCCAGGTTTTACAAGGCAATGTACCCATCATTGCTTTGGACTGACGATAACCTCGAGCATTCAACCAGGTATTCCTATGTCGATCCGATAGCGACTCCCCTAGCATAGCCTTAACAACACAGGCTGAAATCCCGACCACGGACTTTGGTCTTATTTTTGCATCCTCAGCTCAAGACAGGCCAACTCATTCGAAATCTTGTTTTCTCTGAACCCATTGTGACCCTGGACCCAGAGGGGACGGATATGGTTGTTTATCGCCAGTTGTTTCAGTGCTTCCATTCACTTTCAATCCACCTTAGAAGTAACCCTGTGTATACATATGGCTTCCAGAGCAGCCGAACTGCAGATCGTGATCCACTCATAAATTGTACCTAGTCTATCCACTTTTTGGACACAGACAAGTACCTAATGGAAGGTTAAAACTTCGGGTACTTTGTCCGTCAGTAAACTCGGCTATCTTATCAATTCTTGTCTCGGAGCTATCCACGTACTAGATTTATTCTGTACTCAGTAAGAAATCCTTTTTGTCCTCCTACTCCTTCCTGGATTGGATCATTCAGAGGAGATGGTCGCTGTTAGTAACTTCAGAAAACATTGTATCTCTCGCACTGACCACTAGAGTGCCTCCCGTCCTATAAGCAGTCAGAACTACTCTTTTAATTATTGAGAGGTGCCGTAGTTCGACCCCCAAACACTGCGACTGAGGCCTCTGAAGCGGCGTTTTTTTGAGCATCCCCCACGCTTCTCACTATCAATGGTCTGAACCCTCTAAAGTCAGCTTCGCCGACTATTTTTCCACCTTCGTCCACCAAACCAACGAGGCGTAGAATAGTGAGACGCTCTAGAAGAACCACATCATTAAATTTGGCTTCAAGCCTCGTGAGCCGTTGAAGTCCCTCTTACATGTCATGAGAACAGCAGAAAACTTGCCAGTCTGCAGCTTAAAATGTTGAGCTAAACAAAGCAAACCACCTGATATTGAAAATACAAATATTGCCAACAGAAGCCATGTATATCCTTAAATTCTGTGTTAACTCTTCGATATCAATTTTTCGTCTCGTTAGAGATAGTACCGAAATTCAAGAATAACTGGTCAGTATGACCCTTTCTCGGTAGTGAGAAACGTGTTGAAAGAAAGTATTCCATCGTTATGTTTGGGGCAGTTTATCGAGCAATCCTCTACTAATTTAACTATTTATAATTTATTCATAGCAACAAACCACACACTGTGGACATACCAGAGGAGGGAATCATGTTTTTGAAACGATAATAATTCGTCCAGTTTTTATGTCTTATTGGAAACGTTCTCCTTGTTCTTCACTTAGATCTTCTCAATTCTGTTGGAATTGATCTCGACGATTATTCGGGTAGTGTAAATTCATACTCATATTACTACCTAAAAACTTGAATTGAAGCAGCATTTCCTCAACTAATTCTACATAATTGTCAGCCACTTGATTTACGAGAAAATTTTGTGTAGCTGCTACCAAAGGTTTCCACGCAAGCCTTTTCAGATCATAGACGTCTCAAGATGAGTAGTGTCTTTTATTTATTGACATATTTGAGCTCCATCTTAGATACCTGCTTTTCGTTCTTCATTACTTAATACAGGAAATTTCTCTGAAATGAACTGACGACAATGACTATTTCTATCGGGAGCCTTAACAAATTGTTTCATTACCCGTAATTTTATAAGATATGGCGGACGAATGATTTTTTCTCACTAGTGAAATTTTTTTCCCGAACAGTAAGTGCATCTCCCATAGGTCAATATTTTTCAGTCGAATAATGTGATTTTGATCGACTGTCCCAGAGACGAATGAAGCATGGGTGTTAAGTTGACTCAATAAAAAATTAACCATTCTCAAGTCGACGCAGATCACTCAGTCATGTTCGAGATTTTTTTATTCTCTGTAAAATAATTGAAATTACCTAATATTCTTCTTTTCCACATGTTGAGTGAGCAACTTTAAAGGAACCATATTTATTTCCATTATGTACAGGATGTGGCGTAACGGAAGGGCGTTTTTGGAACGGGTAGTACACGTAACGGTTATTTGGACAAGAGAGCACCGTGCGTTCGCACTTGAAAAGCATTTACAATCGGAAGTGTCTGTCATTGTCGTGCGGCGGCGCTTTCGCTAGCGCTTCACCATTGGTCGTGACACAATCATCCCATGGGTACAGAATTTTAGAACGACTGCATCACCAATAAATCCGAAACCTCAAGGTAGTCCCCGAAGTGCAAGGACACTAGCTTCCGTGGAAAGTATGAGACGAGCTGTAATTCAAAGTCAAGTTCACTCCTTTCGAAAACGAACTGCAACACTTCAAATAAGTTATAATGGTTTTGTTTCAAGAATATTTAAAATTGGAGAAGTATTTCAAATCTACTTGAAAAAAGAATTTCAAATAATGAAGTTGAATGACATTAAATTATAGCAAGGATAGTTGAAATGAAATGACAATTGAAACTACCTATAAATTACCTACGCCTAGGTAGATCAGAGTCCCTTCATCTGAGTGTGTGAGATCTTCATCTAGAACTTACGTCCTAGATGTTTCCTTAGGAATAATACCCATCACTTCATTCAACTAGCTGATGAATTACTAACTATCAAGGTAACTAATGCAAACAAAAAACTTAACTACAAAGTTTGACCAATCACAATAGTCTTAGACGAGATGAATTCAAACTACATAAGTACTAATTTTCAATTTAGAACAATCTGAGCTTTTCAACAAAATCAAATTCAATGATAGAGCTCAGTCAATGATTAATGAAGATAGAAGAGAAGAAATGGATCATAAAGGAGAACACTTAGCTTTTAGGACTGAGGTTAATTCCCACGATGGTTGGAAAGTGTTTTATATCGGTTTTTTTATATCTTACAGCTTACAGGTTACTTGATTGGCTGAATATGGTTCACCAGGTGACTGCCCTAGGAGGCAAGACTAGTTCCTTAAAGACGTGGTTACCCCAGTCGTGAAATATCAAGGTTTGGAGTAAAGATGAAAACTGGTGACCGTAAAATATCTTGATGGCAAAAAAAAATCTATGACAATACCATATCTCTCGAATATATATTTTTAAAATCAACAGATTTCATTTGACTCACTTTGGAATAGCAGATATCGATCTAGATCGAAAAAAAATTGGAAATCTGCCCACTCTCTAATTGAATTTGTTATCTAGGAAATCCGGCAAAATTACCAACCACTTATAACGCCCAAGACGATTGGAATTCATCCAGAAAATCAAAAGAATACTTAATCACTTTTTCTGAAAATTATTCACTTCAATCGCTACAACACATCTCTAATAAAATCACAAACGATTCCGAAGATTTCTAAATGGAAAGAGAGCGAATCTAATGAATTACAAACTTATATAGACTCGGTTCTATGAAAAACTATTGATTTTCAAAAAAACTAATGAAAAAGCGAAATCTTTCTCTTCACAACAATAAAGTGGAAATGAGACAGAATAAGTACTGCCATCTGTTCTCCCACAGAAACGAGAAAACGATCTTCTTTCAAGTACTGACTTAACTCAACCGGTGAACAACCCAGATCAATACCAGTGACACCTTACGGATATAACTATAATTTTCATTGGGTATCATTTCCTGTAGATTCTTGATTCGAATTTCAAACTGTTTGAATATTTAACTTGATGAAATGAGATTGAATTATTAATGATATTATGAAATCTATGTTTAAAAGGTATAAATGAATAATTCGAGAAATCGGACTGTTACAAAGTCGTCGAGCTATTTGCAGAATTTTAGACCAAGACCTCCGCTTTCACCTCTATAAGCTCATGGTTGTCGAGCACCCGAATGAAGGAGATTTCGCACAACGCCAGCAGTTTGCTGAGAGAATGAAGAAGATTATTGCTGATGAAAAAGAACCAGTGATAATGATGAGTGATGAGGTTTATTTGTATATTCGGCAGCAGAAACTCCCCGCGAAATACATCGATCACCACTTCACAGTGAGAAAACCACCGTTTGGTGCGCTAGGAACCGTCTTGAGGTGAGTGGATAGTACTTTTTTAAGGATGAAAGAAGGCGCCTCAACTGTAAACTCTGAGAGATATGTTTTCATGCTGGAGAACTTTTTCATTCCAGAATTGCGACGATGAAGAATGAACAGAAGAATGGTGCCACGGCACATACAACAAGAGCCTCAATGGAAGTTGTGTGTCGCATTTTTCCTGGTCATATGATCTCTCGTTGTGGTGATGTGCCGTGGCCCCCTCGTTCCCCGGACGTTACTGCTACTGATCATTTTTTGTGGGAAAACCTAAAGGCTAAGGTCTACGTCGATAAATCTCGAAATCTACAAGAGTCGAAAGAAGTCATCACAAGAAAAATAAGGGCAATCGACACCAATTTGTTAGAGCTGAGTTATTTTCATTTTTAAAACGCCCTTCCGTTACGCCCCACCCTGTAGAAGAACTGCTTTGAGTTCACTACTGTTAATAAATAGATGTCATTCACTGGACTGATCTATATAATAGTAAAGCAGTATGCCTTATTTCGAGGAAAGTGGAGGGGGCGGTTGGAGTTTGAACCGGTCGGGAAGAAAGGGTCGGCGTGGAAAAGCGGGGTCCGTAGGCCCCCGCGAATAATTTTTTTCCGGTAGAGAAACGTCTGAGGAAGATCCGAGCGAAATTCGGAGTCCCTAGCTCGAACGACGATTTTTCGAAAAATTTCGCCGAAACGTCGCCCCGGGCGAACGGAACGTCGCAACGACGAGATTTCTTCGGAATCGATAACTCGAATCTTTCGGAGGGCGATCGGAGAGGTAGATCGGGCGAAAATTCCGGGAAAAAGTTTCGAAAATGGATGGAGGGGCTAATTTCTATGGACTTTTGCAGCTATACAAAATATTTCTATCGCCTTCGATCGCTACGAAACCTGGACTACGAAAAAGCCTCGAGTTTCGCATTTTGCGCCGCCATAGTTAGATTCTCATGAAACCACGGGAAAACGGAAAAATCTTCCATCGAACGGAGGGTTATCGGCCGACTTTCGCAAATTTTCGCTCGACTTTCCATATTCCGAAAATCTCCGACGGCCAGAAATTCGAGAAATAAACAAACCTCCAGCTGTCAAAATACGGGTTTTTGTTTTAACCATCCTACTTAAACGGGGTCACCGGGAGAAAGGATTCGACCTTCGAACGATTCCTACATATCTCGAGATCGGGTCCCCGACAAGGAATCGTCATGTCACGACTTAATTTTCGAATTTGGGACGGTTTTTGAGACCTACATTTTCGAAGAATAGAACCCGCAGAATTCTGCCCCTTATATCGCTATTCAATGTCGGAAGTGAGCGTTACCAACGTGTAAAATGTAATGCTGTCTCTCTCTTCCGAACGAAAATAGTGAGATGGAAATAGTTAGTAACTTTGATTTTCACCAACATAATTTCGGTACTAACAACATCTAGAATATAGTGCTCTCTCTCTTCTGAGTGACATTCCAATCTAACCTTATTTCAATTAGTCTTATATTCGGTCTGTCAAAACAAGTGATTCCGAATTTTATTTGTATGAAAAGTTTGACGCAACTTGAAATAAACTTTTAGAGGTAAGTGATCGTAGTTTGATCTTTATTTTATCCATGTTAATGTATAATTTGTTTAAGGAAAGAAACAATAGACTTTCAAAATTCATAAATTTAACATTCTGCGGTTATTCTAACCTAAACTATATGATTCAAACGAAATGTTATAATACAAAGGAATTAAGGAGACTTCAATAATGTTTGAAAGGTAAGTGAATGTAATTTGAGGTTTATTCATGTAATTTAATGTATATTTTTTAGGCATGCTCAAGAAATGTACTCAGAATTCACATATTTCATTTTCCTTTCGTGGTTATTTTAACCTCTATGCATTGAAAAATGTCCTGGAATTACTAAGATTTTTAACGAATCAATTGGAGGATCTTACAAAATGATGGGAGATATCCTTCGAGTTGCTATTAATAGGTATTGAGCTCTTTTATATAATAATATTTTTCTGGAAGGAATTCAATAAAGTTTTCGTTAGGTCATTTAGAGTATGTATCATATGAATATTGAAAGCTATCCACTTAAGGCTATAAGTGTATTAAAATATTTCAAGGTGGATGTCAATATGACCGTGCCATTTCAAATTGAATTTTCGTTTCAGTTTATTCAAGTGGAAGTAAGTTTCTATTCTACAATTATTCCAATGTAAAAGTTAATGAGATTCAATGTGTTTGACAATGTTCAAGTTTGAACCAAAGAAAATAAGATGTCAAATTTGCACAAAAGGTAGTTATTGTGAGTTCTTTCCATTCATAACTCATAGTTACTGTTTCTCAGGAAATTTTATCAAGGTTGTTGAATGAATGACAGGAATTCCTCATTGATTTGAAGTTGAAAGTTTCTATGTTATAGGTGTCTGATAGTGGAAAACATGATGTTCAAAAAGTAGAAGTAGCATATGAAGTTTCATTTTGTACTACTACAACTTTCAATCCAAGATTTATGAAAGTCACAGGAAACATGCTGCTACTTATGCGACTCATAGTTTGGAAAAAATTCAACTACTACTTGGAGAATGCTAAGCAATTTGACAATTTTGTAATGGGTAGTTGTACTAT
This sequence comes from Cryptolaemus montrouzieri, assembly GCA_013387265.2. NCBI lineage: Eukaryota > Metazoa > Arthropoda > Insecta > Coleoptera > Coccinellidae > Cryptolaemus > Cryptolaemus montrouzieri. The sequence goes on along the minus strand of JABFTP020000124.1, from coordinate 64,981,758 downwards.
AGGTATTTCATATAATTGTGTAAAATGAGTATGCTAATCACGTAATAAAGAAATATGAAATTGTTTTAATGCAATTTTTCCTTTCATTTTCATTTCATAGTATATTATAAAGATTCACAAGAAAATGAATTGAAGAGAAGTAATATTGAAGAATGGAAATTTCAATTATTAGAGAGCAAGTTTATGAGAATCTGACTGCTCGAAACAAACTGCCAAGTCGACAGTTAAGGATCTAGGAAATTAACAGTTACAAGAAACAGTGAAACTGATTTATAGTTAATATCATTGTATTATATATGAGGGTGCATAATGTAATTTACAAATTTGTGGATCTCATTTCTGCTTTCCATAAGATCACTTTAATTTAGAAGATGTTTGTGCTTTCTGGTAAGCAAATTGTGTGAATTTTGGTCAATTTGAATTCATACAAAATAGTTACATATAGGGCAATCACATAAGGTGAAATTTCTATGTGTTCAGTAGTGAACACTCAAATTTTAATTTGAGAAGAACTTTCATTTTCTATTTCATTAATATACTTGAGAAGTCATTCTTTCATCTTGATGTTTTAAGCTCATATTTGTTGTTTATTATAATTCATGAATCTTATTGGATTCTTATCTGATCTAATACGAATCAGAACTATTGAGTAAAAATTAAAATTTGAAACTATAGATCTGCTTATATTGATCTTTCTGAAGTATATATTTAATATTTTTGGAACTAGAAATTTGGAATATTGTGAATTAATATTAGAGTTGTTGATGATTGAATTTCTATGCCTAAAGGGTGATTGAACAATTCGTTTTTTTGAATCAATGTTGAAATGTTTTTAATTTCATCTTATGCTAGCTCAATTGGCGAAAGTTGAGATTTTCAAATTTAATGTATCCCTTTGAATTGGGATAGTAGTGATAGTGTTAAAATTTGTGTGGTTGATGATATCCATAAAACAATACTGGAAGCTGCGTTACCCTAAGGATGACTGAGGTAATATATGAGAGATTTCCATGTAACATAAAGAACTATTGAGTAAATATATGAATAATGAAGTAAAAATAATAAGGCGTTCAGTATAGATACAGTTGGATATAAAAAGGCGTTCAGTATATTACGCGTTTAGTATATTGGCTATTTAGATATAAAAGGCAATCTTAATGGGCTCACTAGTAGATCACCTATAGTGCGTATTTGAAAAAACAAAAATTTTCTTCATAACTCAGAAACCGACGGTAAAAGAATTTTCGGACTAAGTAAGTCCCTGCATTCTACTTAAAAGGTGTTTGTAGAATGTCAAAATATTTTTTACAATAGAATTAGAGATTTTGTCACATGTCAAAATTCCGAAGAATCCAGAAGTCGGGAATACCTAGAAAAACTGAAAAAATAGCTGAGATCCGTTTTCACCATTGAGTTTTTCTCGAAAATCGAGTTTGTGAGAGGGTTGATCATTCTTCTCTATCTATAAAATATCACTTTCCATCGACCTACTTCATCGAAAATAGGCACGAACAGAAAAATTGTTTATTTTGTAGACCTATGTTATCAAACATTAATTTCTACCTTGAGCCTTGGAGTTTCTTAGATGCCAAACCAGTCTTTAATCGAATTGAAAATCCCTGAATACTACGAATAGAAAAAAATAGTTGAGCATCATTCAAAAACAATGACTTATAGTCTTCAGCATTATTTATTGCTTCATCAAGAATCGAAATAAAATATACTTCGAGACCGCTTAATCCAAAGTCGGTGGAACCCCTAGGCAACTCTATAATTCAAATGAAACAATGATGCTATGTACTGAACATTGCCCACGCTCGATAAAATAGCATTCGGTCGCGAACCATACAATGGACGTATAATTGGTTGGCTAATAAATTGACTGTGCGTTCGTATTGTTGGAAGTTCATACTTCTGGGGATTGCATGGGAGTTCCGTTGAACACTGTTTCCACTGTTAAATGTTGTTGTTCGACTCTGAAACAGCTACAAAGTGTCGATGACAGTTCGACAACAGCATCACAATTAATATAACCTCCGCCCAGTTAGGAGGATTATAATAATGCGTATTGTAAATTTGCAGAACTGTTAACTGCACTATTATAATTAATTGAACTTAAAGACCACACGAAATTATACCACAAATAATTACACATTATTACATTACATTGTTTCCACCAATAGTCCCTAATATTTCAAATAATGTATGGAAAATTATAATTTTTACTACCTAAAATCTTATTTCTCTCATTTATTTTTTCACAGTAATAAACTATAAAGAAAGTACACTTGACAGAATGAAGAATGGCCTGTGAAATTTAGATGCTCTATGAACGAAGAAGTACTCAACCCAGGAGATTTCAAGAGTCACATTCAAATAAAACTAAAGCCTTCACTTATCAATGCACTTCAAAGCATAAAAAAATTGATCTTTGCATTGCTGATAACGGTAATCAATTTGAATAATTATTATAAATATTTATGTGTCAAAAAATATCGTTTTTTTATAGAAGTTTGGATTTAATATTCATTGAGTAACATTCATGCTTGATCTATTTCATGAAAATTCATTTTCGACAAAGATGATGTAAAATATATTTCGAACTTTCCACAATTTTATTTTTACAATGATTACAGGTTTCGACCGTCAGGTCATTTTCAAATGGTCAACTATAAGAAATTGAACTTATACTGGGTGATTCACCATTGGCGCGGTGCTCTGTAGCTCGTACACTCTTGAAGATTTCAATTTTGGTCGAACGGTATTATATTTAGAAAGTAAAAATCTACTTCAGCAATTTATTTTGAAATGAACAGGATGTCCCAATTTTCTATAAAAAATCTTGGGAGGTTTTTTCAGATTGAAAAACAACTTTTTTGTTGAAGTTTCAAGAGCGTCCTAAACTCTGCTATAAAGTCTTAAGTAATAAGTTTTTTTGATGGGTAGTTTCGTCACTATATTTTTTTTCAGTAAAAATTCATGAAAATAGAGTTTCACACCATCACATGCTCCTTCGGTCAGAGAAGATGAATACTTTTTTTCTTTCGTTTTCTTATTGTCCAATGATAGCTTTATTGATGAATTGAAATAGATTATCCTCATTTTATACAGGAACTACTCAAAAAATTATTGAATATTGTAATTTTAAGAATATCATATCTTGATTTTTTCAATTCATGTCAACGCATGGTGCCATATTTTTGCAGAAGTAACCTTATCTTCATCTTTGACCATTTTCGAAATAACAGAAATGAACTCAAATAATAAAATCAGAGATTGCGAAAAAGAGTTTATGACATATCATTATACTTGATCAGAGAAATAGAGATATTTTAAGGTAAACGTGTATGAAATACATAATAGATTGGTTTTTGGTCTGATGATCTACAAGGTGTTTCTATTTCAATAAGTGTTCGAAATGTTGCCCGTTTCTTTGTAGACACAAGTCAATGCATCTGAGGAAAGACCGTCTCTCGACAATATTTGCGGATTAACTGACTGAAAGGCGTCGACTATTCTCTGTCTCATATTCAACTGTGTTGTAGAAGGAATCTGGTAAACGATGCCTTTAATCTAACCGTACAAGAAAAAATTTAGACTTGTAAGGTCTGGACCTAGCTGGCCAGCTAACAGGACCACCACGTTCTACCCATTTGTTTAGAAATACATGACTCAAATGCTCCCTAACCTGATGTGAGTAATGTGCCGGTGGTCTATCCTATTGAAACCACGAATCTTGTCTTATATGCTCTGGCACATCGGCAAGTAACATTGGTAGATGATTTTGCAGAAAATCTGAATACGTTTCACTATTGAGGTGCCCGTCGAAAAAGTGCCCATAAATTCAAGGACCAACGATGCTGGTGATCTATTTGTCCCATGAGGTGTGGATTTTCTGTGGCGTAATAATAAAAGTTGTGCCTGTTAAGAAGCCTATTTTCGTGGAAAGTTGCATAGTCCAAGAAAAGGACTCTGCTGAACATATTTGGATTTTCCGCTACTTTGTCACTTGCCCAATTGCAAAAATTGATTCGATTTTCATAGTCTTGATTGTTCAGTTCCTGGTGCAGCTGTATATGATATGCATAAAATTTATTCACCCTCAAGATTCTCTGGACAGAAGTTTGACTTATATCTGTTAACTGAGGAATCTCTCTTTGCCTTTTATATAGGTCCTCAGTCACTCATAACAAAACTAATAACTGGTTGTCTTCAGCTGTAGCAGTTTTTGGTTTTTCATGTTTTTTTTGTGAGCGATATTACCCGTTTCGATGAATCTAATTAGAAGTTTTTCGAAGCATCTTGCATCAGGATGGCTCTTATCAGGAAACCTTTGTGCATAAACTCTACTTGCCAACAGAGAATTGCGGTCACATTTATCCAGAATAAGAATCAAATCAACCATTTCTTCTTTGGCGAACAGCATGACAGTCAATTGAAAAAATTGGGTTCAAACCTCACTTTGACAATGTTCAATAACAAAACACTGATAAGTTCACCAAGTAAAATGCAGAATATTATATGTCCCGAAATCTGACAGAAGGCAGAAATAAAAAAAAAATTATGTCAACACATACCTCGATATAAGTTTTAATCATCTTGATTTTATCATTCGTTAAAAGAATTATCTTTTAAAGGTTTCATTCTTACTACTTGAATCATTACAGAAAAAACATCTGTGCGAATAATGATGTATGTTGATGAGTTTGATACGGTTTACAGAATTTTCATCAAAATTTTTTAAAGAATCGAATATTTGGAAAATTATCGAAGATAAAGATAAGGTTATTTCAGCAAAATATAGCACAATATTTTATGCGTTGACATGAATAATAAAATACAGGGTGTTCCTTTTGAAAAATCAAGATATTATATTTTCAAAATTACAATATTCAACAATTCTTTTGAGTCACTGTTGTATAAAATGAGGATAATCTATTTCGACTCATTAATAAAGATCTCCTTGGGCAATAAGAAAACGAAAAGAAAAAAGTATTCATCCTCTCTGGCCGACGGACGCTCTTGAATCATGAACAAAAAAGTGGTTTTCCAATCTGATAATTCACCCAAGATTTTTTCATAGAAAAATGCGACAACCTGTTTACTGCAAAATTAATGACTGAAGTAGATTCTTACTTTCTAAATACAATACCGTTCGAACAAAAATGAAATCTTCAAGAGTGTACAAGCTACAGAGCACCGCGCCACTGGTGAATCACCCAGTAAATAGATTTGTCTGATAAAGGCACGAACGCGTTAGAAGATTATTGGTAATTGTAAATTAAATTTTCTTCTATCTATTTTTTGAGGTAGACTTACATCAAGAAGCCGACACTAGAATTCATGTTCTCAATCATCTAGCAATTGAAGTTTCATAATTCCACTGAAATAGGTTACATTTCTAGTGTAGCCACCTCTGCGAGAAATTTTTCAGTAATTTTCATAGAATTATCAATGTCTTCTTGCCGGAAACCAATTTCTAATACCGCCTGATGCCATGTCAACTTGTCACTTAAGATTAAACTTATTTTGTACTGGAACTACAGCAAGCGCCGTTATTGTGCTTCCAAACTGCTTACCAGATGAAATCTGCGGCAATTCCAAGACATACGACCCATAATAAAGAACCAGATCGATGCAATTTTCCGATATATCTGTTTAGGACCGAATTCAACTTCACTTTATCAAGATAAATTGCGTCTATTATTCTAACAATTGGCTGTAAATTATCGACGACCACAGAATAGTGAACATTAAATCTGTGACTCTGTCACGCATAGAATAATGACTCCTAAATTTGGCGATTATACAATATACCCTGAACGTTTCATTACTGCAAACAATGATGACGAAAATTGGGTTCGTACCGTATCAGCGAGCACAGAAATTGTATAACCAGTTTGTTTGGTATTACGATGATGTATTTGTAGATCGTGGATTGTACAATAATCATTATTAGCCCACAGGTCGCATATGAGAATCAACATAATCTATTTTGAATGGGACCGATTGAAACTGAAAGCATTCGTTAATCTATGAGGTATTCAAAAGTTAGTGTGTTGATGCTGATTTGGAACTGAACCAGAAAAATATGCTCTTGTATATCCATTTAATTCAAGGTTTTATCGATGAATTTCTGGAATATTTGAAGAGTTGGAAGTACAAGAATGGCATATTAAGCATGTATAGAAAACTGATGTTTATACTGGGCGATGATCAAGTACAGCACTATAATCGGAGGTTTGATTCTGAGATCTATTTCGAGGAGATTTAGTTGAAAAAGGATTTATCTATAAAAGTTCAAGATTTTCAAATACACAGGCTAATAAAGCGGATGATTTTCCGACAAGTGAATATGCCACGTTCAATTGACCATGAGAAAAACATGATATTTTCAAGTTGAGATCACAAACAGACAAAAATTGGCCTACTATTTCTCGTTTTCAACCAAGTTCTTCCACAGGTTGTCTCTCTTTGGTCTTCTGTTTGGAAGCCCTATTTCAGGCCTCTCCAGCGCGGCGCTCTTCTCGTGCAATTTGTCGTTCTTCATCGGTCAACTGATTCGCGATGTTTCTTAGGCAAATTGCATTGCAGCATCGTTGAATAAGATTGAATTTTCTCGATCTTACATGAATCTGCATTTTTGCGTTCTTCATTACGATTTGTATTCTCTAGTAGACAAACGTCGAAATCAGAGACATGCCCAGTACAACTCCTTACCTGACAATAGTTCTGGTGGAGGTTTAATAATGTACTATGGCGGAATTTCTTTGACGCTCAAATTGATCTGGCTATTGTGAATAATGGAACCCTGAATGGTCAGAGGTCGTTACAGACATTTCAGATAAACGTGTTGTACCATTTGCGGCAAACATGCTTGAAGTCTGTTGAAAGACTGGCAACCTAAGTATTCGGGATTCGAGACCCGGATAAGGAATCGATGTTGTACTTGTTCTCAAATAAATATATATCCAAATAACCTGCTATCTAATGTCTGAATGAAGTGCCAATCCAAATAAATCAAAAAAAGAAAAATACCTAGCTTTCCATGAGTGTTTCATTTCTATTATTCTCAAGCATTTATTAGTGTGGATACATTTCTGAAAAAATAATTCTTTTTTTTGTTGTTGACACAGTGTGTTTTGAATAATTTAGTTATATTATTGAATATAAATTAATTTTTCTGTATAAATTATGTTGCCTTTTGATATAATATAGTCAAATCGGAAAAAGTTTTTCAATTAAATTATCATCATATAGGTAATTGGCAACGTTTCGGAATATTTTGAATTTGGATCTCTGATACCATTGAAGTCCACAGAAAAGATTTAATTAGAAGGTAAAAGAATTTTTAACTTTTGGAGCTCTCGTGAAAAAAAAATCAACAAGATTAGAGTATATAAATGTTGTTTATCTAATTTATTATGAATTTTTGAATTTTACCAAAATTTCTTAATTTCAAATTTTTTCTTAAAAATTAGTTTCGAAACTAGTCAATTTTTTACATTACACTGCAGTGACGTGGTCAAAATTTTATAATAGCTAATTTTTGAAAATATCTCCCATATTTACATTAGCTTGTATCATATCGACAACTTTCATATTTTTCAGCCCTATTTCGCACCTGCAGGGATAGATTCCTCAAAAAATCTGAAATATTTTCACCATCAAGGAGACAATATTTCATATCTCAAGCCTTAAAATTGAAGAAAGTTACATAAAAAGCAATCAACGCTCATTTCGCACATTAAGGAGGGTTTTCCCTAACTCTGATACTAATTTTTCTCATTTTCAATCAGTATCCAAAATACAAATTTTCCTGGCTTCCATTATTAAACCGAAAAATTCCATATACAAATTTAGTGCACATATTTCGCACAGTGAGAAATTGAATTTTGAAAGAAAAGTAGCCAATGACCTTCTCTGCATCTCAAGGTATTTCCGTACCAAATTAAATTGCCATACATTCAACGCTTAGATCATGAAAGAGTAGCAAATATATAGACAGAAACTTTGCACACTAATGGGTGGTTCAACACCCCAAGAATTTCCATACAGACGGAAATCTAACCTATATTTCGCTCTTTCGGGGTTCGAATTTTGAAAATAAAGTAGCTTATGTCAGTCCCTAAAATTCAAGACTCCCCCCATACCAAATTCAAGCCAATACGTTCTGTAATCTGCTTTTAGACAGTCCTACTGGAAATCAAAATTTTTTTCAGAATTAAATTCGTTATCGAAAACGCTATAAGTAAATTCTCTGCTCTGTTCTATACAGAGTGTTACATAATAGTATGTCACAACTTGAGGGGGTAAATCTGCGTGCAACTTTGAGAAAAAGAGTTCATATAAACATAGGTGCGCAAAAGCTTCGTTACGGAGCTACAGGGTGTTGAAATTTCAGGAAAAAAATTGATTTTTTTTTCAAAACTCCTGCAGTTTTTGAGATATTCAGCAAGCTATTTTTTACAGCCTCCATCATTACAGGTCCTAAATTTCAACTAGAATCTACAAGGTGTTTTCTTTTCCGGAGCCACGTCTTCTTTTGCCCTTTCAAACTTTTTTGCAGTACGCTACTGATCAATCAATTTTCGACATCCTAGTTCAATTTAGAAACTTTCTTGACACCTGAAATTTTTTCGTATCTCCTACTGTTCTCGAGCAAAAAATTATTAAACGATTGTATGCATTCGCTGAATTGAAAGCACTTCTAATTAAAAAAATGACGAGTAGGCTTTTGTTTTTTAATTTCTTCATTTATTTTGAAAATAATTTGAAAAGTGTCTGCTCGAATTGTTTCTTGAATTAACGATTAGTTTTGAGATTTTTGGAGTTATTTCTGTGAGAATAAATGGCTAATTTCACTAACGCCGAATTGGCTGATAGCCATTACATGTACGGTCTGGCTGACGGAAACAAAAGATGAGCTAGGCGTTTAAATTAGGTGCACTTTTCAAATCGAGTAACACCAGACAGGAGAACATTTTAAAATATCCACAGAAGGTTGAGGGAAACTGGTACTTTTACTGCAAATAATCATTTAAAAGGTGCAACTCAAACTATGAGAACTCCAGATATTGAGGAAGCAGTTTTGAATTGTATTGATTTGAATCCTCATGTGACTACAAGAAAAATTGAAAATCAATTGAATATTTCAAATGTTCTAGTTTGGAGGATTCCCACGACTTTTTATCGTACCCGTTTCATATTTAACACGTCCAAACTCTACTTTCTCAAGATTTTCCTTCAAGACTGAATTTCTGCCGATGGTTCTTAGATAAAATTAGAGAAAATGCTCATTTTGGTAGTGAAATAATGTTCACAGACGGAGCTAACTTTTCGAGAAGTACTATCACAAATTTTCTCAATAATCATTATTGGGCTGAGGAAAACCCCCATTTGATTGAAGAATCTCATCATCAAGATCAAATCTCATTAAATGTCTGGGTCGGAATCATTGGAAATTATTCGATTGGGCCATTTTTTTGCCTAACAGACAAAACGGTCCCTCTTATCGGCAATTTCTTGAGGAGGAGTTAACTTTATTGCTCCAGGATGTGCCACTTTTGGTGAGAAGCATAATGTGGTACATGCATGACGGGGCACCAGCACATTTTAGTGGAGAAGCTAGGGAATTCTTGAATAATAATTTCAACAACGGATGTATAGGTCGGGGTGGGCCAGAACCATGGCCTCCTAGTTCCCAAGGCTTAAATAATTGAGACTTTTTCTTATGGGGATATCTCAAAAGTTTAGTTTATACGACTCCAGTGAACACTGTAGAAGAATTGAGAAATCGAATAATAACTTCTTGTGACACGGTAAGAAATAAACCAGGAATATTTCAAAGAGTGCGTGATAATATGCGAAGAAGCACAGAGGCTAGTATTCTTGCAGGTGGAGGACACTTCCAGAAATTTATTTAGTTTTTTATTGTTATATTTCTTAGTTAGATATTGAATAAGTTAAAGTTGCGTCTGAGAAGACGAGCTATCAAAATAAAAGCAAATTTTGGGCATACTTATCGAATATTTCAATTTTTTTTATTTAGCGAATAACAAAATTCAAATAATTCAAATTCAATAATTTTTCACTAGAAAACGGTTGGAGATACGAAAAAATTACAGGTGTCAAAAAAGTTTGTAAATTGAACGAGGATGACGAAAATTGATTGAACGTTGATCAGTGGCGTACTGCAAAAAAGTTTGAAGGGGCAAAAGAGGCATGGCCTCGGAAAAAAAAACTTTTTGAATTTCAGTTAGAATCTAGGGCGTGTACTGATGGAAGCTATAAAAAAAATAAGTTGCATTCCAAATTTGGGTTGAATATCTCAAAAACTGCAGGAGTTTTTCAAGAAAAAACAATTTTTTCCGGAAATTTCAACACCTTGTAGCTTGTAGTATTTTCTTAAAATTGCACGAAGATTTAACTCTTTAAGTTGTGACATACTGTTATGTAACACCCTTTATAGTGGGGGCACTGATCTGCCTCTAGATCGATTCAGAAATCATTTTACCGAATGTACTGCACGGCGTATGTTCACCGACATAAATAATTTTAATAGCATATTAATTCTAACTTAGGGCATATATTTTTCTCATTACGCTCATGCTTTCATGGAATATATTTCATGTTATAAATTACAGATTATAGCTTTTCCCCACTTTCACTTCTGCCGCATTCTTGCTCATTTAATCCAATCAATATGTACCAGCTCAATGTAAAGCTCTCCATAAATCTCAACAGAAAAGAAAATGTGGTCGTATAAAATGATAAAAATTTTTTCTAGGGGCTCTTTGATAATCTGAAAATTCTAAAAAAAAATCCTAGATTCACTGCTCTCAGAAATTATCGCAAAATTTCTTCTTCTTCTTAATTTAGATTTGAGTTCCATTTTTTTCCCACGAGATTCCACAATTTCAATATTTCAATTTTGCTAGAGAAAAAGTCCATAGGTAAGAAGCTGGCTGGATAAATCTGTTGATTACAGGTGATCGAAGAATTTGTCATTTTCGATAGACATTCTCTAGTGATCATACGTCGAAATGAGACATATGCAGGTGTGAACTTCTACCTACCCATGGTTTTGGTAAAGGTTCAATAATTATGTGTTGAGGAATTTATTTGAATGCCCGCATTGATCTGGTCATCATAAATAACACAACTCGGAATACTCAGAGGTACGTAATAGACGTTCAAGTTCAAATCGTTCAGCACTATCTACAAGATTACGAAATCACTTCAATGTTATCGCCTGCACGTAGTGCAAATCTCAATCCCAACGAACATGCCTAGGATATCCTGAATAGAATATTGAGAAACCAGCAAAACCAGCCGAGCAAAATTTGAAACGAAATGAATCCGAATTCAATAAGATCACTGATTTTGAGTATGGATTGTAGATCTTATGTAGTAATTTCCGCCAAGGGTGGAAATATTCAGTATAAGAAATTTTTTGGGCTCTTTCATTACATCGAAAAGTTTTGCATTTTTCATTATTAGTGGTATTTCGATTTCTTGGAGCACCGTTTTCATTTCGATTGTTCTCTTACATTCCTTAGTTCAACATATTCAAGCTTTTACTGAATAAATTTGAATGCTCAACTACCTATGTTGAGTTCTTGGTTCACTTTAAATCCCAAAGAATTTCTTTTTAACTTTCAAGAACTCTAACCAACAATTCGGTGTAGAGTTTGCTTTAATTTCACGGTATCTCCATTGGAATTTGGGAGGCTTTTACTTGGTAAAATTCCATTATCAATAATAAAAAGCAAGTACTGTATTTTAATGAATTTTACTTAATATTGATGTTTGGCTAAAATATTATCTTTGGAGTTTTTGAGAATGATTTCTGAGTCTATGCCTAACTGTTCAAAATTAGTTCTATTATGTTCTGGATGTGAATTATGTTTGAATTCTTTTTCTAATAGATCTTTTTGTGGTTGTGTAAAATCGGTATCAGTTAAATTAGTGAATCTGTCAAAAAATTTATGGTCTGAAAATTTATCAGTTGAAGGTTTGGGTGGAGAAGTTTTGAATTTAAGTGAATTCAACTTTTTCTGTTGTTGCTGAAACTTTTTATGAATTAAAAGTTTGACATCGTATCTGGATTCAGAGTCTAAAATATCAAACTCAACAGGGTGCAATCTAAACAATAATTTCGTATGGATTACCTTCAAATATATGTTGGCAACGTCTCTCCTGTTGTACTGGATCTTCATATCCTCTTTGAGCCATATGCGTTGGCCTTTCTCGATTGCTCTTCTTGCTGGTCCACTGTTGTTATGTGTCTTCAACCGTATGTAATTGGGTGTCAATTTGTTTTTTGAGCACATTGAGTAGAACCATATATTCTGAGTATAAACTGCACATCTTAGTAGTATTTTGAAATACCACAAAGCCAAAAAGCCGGTATCAGCTTTCTTTAACATTTGAATTTGGGAGGCTTTTACTTGGTAAAATTCCATGATCAATAATAAAAACGAGTACTGTGTTTTAAGGAATTTGACTTAATATGTATATATATATATATATATATATATATATATATATATATATATATATATATATATATATATATATATATATATATATATCCTTAAAACTATATATAAATTCCTTAAAACACAGTACTTGTTTTTTATTATTATATCTCCATTGCAAATTTCATCAAAATCGGTTCAGAAGTTTAGCCGTGTTATGATAAAAGCATGCTCGCACTGGTCCGTACACAGCGCAGTGCGTTCAGGAAAAGAACAGTACAGATTTTTCTCTTGAGGTATCTATAGAGATAGAGAAAGAGCATTGCAGCTGCTAATTTCGACAATTCTTTTCTTTCGAAGGATAGATTTCTCATAAAAAATTTTCGAATTTCAAGAAAAATATTTTTGAGTGGCTGGTTGATGAATTTAGTGCAAGCAACAAGTTACGAAGCGTCACTTTGCAAGTAGTAAGGCAAAAACAAAATGTTACACTGAAATGGTCATATCTGAATTCGATGATGTATGGAAAATAGAAAAATCAAGTATGCGGTCAATTTTGAATATATTATATGTAAGAAGTGATGCCACTCACATATCTAAATCGATAAATACAGTGATTCCCCCTGTCGAATGTGATAAAGAATTATTTCCTCAATGTGATCATTTCTCCTAGTAAAGGACTTGTAAGTGGATGATATATTCTGTAGTATTACAGCTACAAGTAAACAATTTGAGAAAAATACCAAATTTGAATTAATGAAATATCAGAGAATTTCACAGTGTTTCTTCGAAAGAAACGAAGCATCTTTAACATTCTATTGGAGATGTATTATTAGAGTTGTTTGAATTCGAGTTTTGCTTCAAGCAAAATTCCCAAGTCTTTTACATCGTGTTAACTATACAAAAGGATGCCCTAACACATTTCGCGATGATAATATCTAACAAATAATTAGAGAAGTATACCACAAAACCATTCAAATCATACTGGAGTTCTAAGGCGTCAGATATGTTGTTAATTGACTTGTAGATTTTCAGATCCTCCATATTTCTATTTCTCTGGTAACGCAGCTAATAGAAGAGAATAATTGAAGAGTTTGCAAATTAGTTCCGCTAGGGATTCCGCCGTGTGTTTCAAAAAGAAGGAGAGTAGACCATCTGGCCCACTACTCAACTTCGAGCTCACATTCGGCAATTTATCTTTAGCCACATCGACAAGAATGAGAACACTGTCTACTTCAAAAGTTGTACTTTATACAGGAGTTGGCGAAATAAATGCTGGCGTGATTACTCTCTAAACTTTCGAAAAATGATCCGCAATAGATTGGCCAGTCTTTCCCATATTGTAGCAATCTTATCACCCAAAAACATTGAAGAATGAAGAATTATGACATTTCAGAATTGTTCAAGATCATCTCTGATTGATGATTCAAAGCCCTCAATAAACCGTACATAATAAGCGTTAGGCATTCCTTTCAGATAGATTAGAGAAACTAGCATCAGATTTATTTACTTAGTATTTCTCATGGGCTAGTTTTTCTGAGTAATCAGATCTTTTAATTCTCGTGGAAACCATGCAGGATACTCTAATACAAATAACACTTTTCTCGGTACGAAATTTGAGATGGATTCAGTTTACAATTGAAAGTACCCTGCTCTACAGTGGGATGATCCAAGTATGAACCCCAATCCACGAGATCGAGATTTATCTTGAATGACTCAAAGTCACACCGCCCATTATCATAGCCCACCTCAGAGAACTTTAATTTTGGAGCCATAGAAGCTGGAATTTCTATATCAAACGCAGGGTGTCCTTCATGAGTGTCTAATGGCAAGAGAACATGTTCAGTCAGGTTTACCACGTGGTCCAATATGGCGGCGATCAGTAGGTCTAGTATAAAGCCATTTATATTTTTGTTATGGTTGACGTGAAAAAAGGAAGTGAACCGAACGTTTCACTCACTTACACAACAGGATCCCGAAATTGATATAATGATACACCCATCTCATACTTTTCCAAGACATAATGATTATGATTTAAGTATGGTTGAAAGTAAGCTTTCTCGTGGATAGTTTCCACATGAGTTCCTTCCAAGTGCTAAAAGATACCTTATATCTGCTACTGGAACCATTTTTCTGCCGCTAAACCAAGAACCCAAACCACCCAGAAGCATTTGGTACTACAACCGTGCTAATTGGGATAAGCTGCGTGAATTTATTGCGTGTTTCCTATTCAGTGATGTTTACCTCTCAGATCCTGACATCAATGTGTGCAATAAATCTGTTACAGAAATCATTCAAGCAGGAATGGATATCTACATCCCTCATTCCATGAAAAAAACAACAAAAGCCATGGTTCAACAAAAACTGCGAAAGATCCTCTACAGCCAAGAACAAAGCTTACAAGTCATGGGAGATAAATCCGGCAGAGGAAAGAAGAACAACCTTCGCACGAATACGGAACGTATCCAACCTGAGAATTGCAAGAGCAAAGGCCAATTAATTTCAACGAAGAGATAACTAATAGACTCCTTGAACAGGCAAGCGGGACTCGACAATTCTGGTCTATGGCGAAGACTGTCCTTGCCAATTTCTGCAAATCTGCGTTTTCGCCTCTTGTTAGAGAAGACGAAAGTATAGCATCATCTCCGTAAGAGAAAGCCGATCTCTTCGCTCTCTAGTTCTCAAAGAATTCTGTGCTAGATTCATCTAACGCAATACTACCGAACATTCCACCTTCGAATTCTTCCATAGCAGAAATCAACGTCAGAGTCCGCACTGTGAGACGGGCTCTCGAGCAGCTGAAATGCAAGAAGGCAATTGGTCTAGATGAAGTACTGTCAATCGTCCTGAGAAAGTGTGCTTCTATTCTTAACCGTCTGTTTCAGATTTCTTATGGAAGCCAAACTTTTCTGAGCAGCTGGAAAATAGCAAGAATTCAACCGAACCCAAAGAAAGGAAAGAAGTTCCACTCCAAAATTACCGCCCAGTTGCACTTCCTTCCATTATGTCCAAAGTGATGGAGAGAGTCATAAATGATGAACTCATCAAATGTCTTGAGTTTCTGGAAATTATCAACGACGATCAGTATGGTTTTTGCAGGCAAAGATCGACAGGAGATCTGCTCGCCTATGTCACTCATGTTTGTACATCAACGATGGAAGAGCATGGGGAATCTAGAGCAACAGCCCTCGTTAGGGTTTGGCATGCAGCCTTGAATAAACTTGCTGCATATGGGTTTTCCGAAAAATTGCGTGGTTGGATAAGTAGCTTTCTTTTAAATAGATCAATACAAGTTGTGGTCGACGGTATAACATTTGATTGTTTCCAGTTTGAAGCAGGAGTACCTCATGGCTCCATTCTTTTGCCAACCTTGTTTCTGTTGCAGATAAACGATCTTCTGTCATCTACAGATAACAAGATCTTCAGTTTTGCAGACGATTATACCCTGGTTTCTTCTTTCAGTAGTCTGCGGCTGATTACAGCTGCGGAATCTCAGCGTCAGAGATGTCAACAAAACAATAACTTAAACTCTGACTTACCGAGAATCTCTACGTGGGGTCAGCTGGACTTGGTGAGCTTCAACGCGAGCAAGACGCAAGCAACTACGTTTTCTAGAAAGGTCCCCACTAGAGAATCTCCTCTAATAATACAAGGCCAACGAATTGTATTCAAAGATTCGATCCACCAGCGTCAGCAGATTCCTTTCAGCATGGCTTGGATTTCCAGTTCAGTGCGGCTTGATAAGGCTTTTGCACAGGTTACGGTCGAGGCCATTCTATGCTTCTGCCTGTGCACAACCGTTGACGACGGCTGAATAAAGTGTGCCATACACCGTCGATTGAGGAAATTTGTACTGTAATTTCAGTACTATAATTGAAAATTAGATGCGGTCCTGGACTTCATCGGGCATCCACCCAGCCACAATCCGGACTTCCCGAGTTCCGGAATACTTGGCTTTAACGCCCAGCCTTCCCCTCGGACTTCCCATCCGAGTTTTCCTGCTTCTTTCGCCACTTTCTTTCTCTTTGCATGAGGACTAAAACCTTCGGGCTGAAACCCCAAAAGGAGGTTTTAGTCGGTTGAAATCCGACATTGGCCCCGTCTCCGAGGTGCTCCTTCTTGAAGATTTTCGTCCTTTTTTCTAAAGAGGTTTGAACTTCATTGTTTCATAAAATAACGACCTCCTCAATCAAAAAATTTTGCTAACGAAAAAGAAACATTGAAGAAAATAAAACCGAACAAAACCTGTGTGCTCTCCCGAAAAAGGCATTGAGAAACTGTTCATAAATGTTGAACATACTGGTTCTGGTTCGTGTAGGCAATTTGAAATATTGGAATTGTCCACCGCTAAATGTCGGTAGCTAGTTTATGGCTTTAGAATAGGTAAGTTCCAGAACATCGACCTTATTCGAGTGTTTTTACGACACATAACTGTTGAATTTTTCAATTGTGCTCTATGTATTCTAGAAAGTGTGCTCATATATCGTGATAAAGACGGCTTAACTACACCACCACGCCAACGTAGCAGCGAACTTGAGTTAGTTTACTATAAAATCTTACAGAATTCAACTAGTAATTCGAGAGGATCAAAGGATATGTGGCATTTAAACCAGCTCTGCTCCGACCGGAACGTTCGAATCTGTTTATGGAAAAGAAAGTCCGCAACTTCCGAATTTATATCCGGCTGTAAAAATGAAACTGGCATATCCTTCTCCCTTATATTCTATTCAACGGCGATGTGCATGCCGCGAATATTGATGCAGTTCCAGTTCCCGAATTATTCTGGTTATAAAATCGTACGTTTCGTTTATGAATGCCTATTTTATAGATTGGATTTCCTGTTTCGAAATAGAATACTGATTATTCAAGGATATCCAGAGCATAGTGTTTACTTGGCGGATATGGAAAATATTCTTTAATGACGAAAAGTCTTCAAATATTGCAATGAATATGATATAAGGGTAGTTTGATGATTCATTGACTTCTAAATGAAAGGTATTTTTTCGTTTTATCTTCAACTAAGATGAAGTCAATTATATTTTAAACTTTCCACGATTTAATTTCTTCAAGCACGACTGGTTTCAACCGTCAGGTCATTTTCAAGTGATCAACTACAGTAAATCAACTTACTTATATAGATACTAGCCTAATTTGATATTTAGCAGCGGAGAGGTATTAATGTCTAGCTGACTGTCATAGAAAGAGTGATAAACAAAGAGCTGATAAATAATAATTACGGTTCATTACATTTCTCAATACCATTCCTCGATTTCAAAATAAATGAGTTCAGTTTTTCAGAGATCCAACGATAGTAATATAAATTACGAATCCGAAACCTCCTACAATCTTGATGTTCACAACTACCGCGTTTCCCAAATTAAGTTACCCACAGAACCGTAATGTTGAAACTGACAAATTAGCTCGTTTCGACAAAAAAAAACATAAAAGTTGCAGCGCCAGTTTATAATAGAATTTCCGCGAAGAGTTTTCCTCTACGTTCAATCCCGAATTTCCGCAGCGAAAGAAACAAGAAATGACCGTCATTTATTTCTCTATCCACTGGGAATCAGTGTTTCTATTTTTCACTTTTTATTTAGAGTTTCCTCTCGGGACGTTCGAGTTTGGTAGTTTTGTGAGGCCGTTTGTTTTGCAGAGCCGGCGCGAGCTTCACGATTTATTTAATTATCAAGTTATTACACGGAAGTGAAGGAATTGCGCAAATTGTTGCAGAATTGGAACCGGAAAAAGAAATCAATCATTCAGTGTTGGTGAAATTGTTTGGATTGAAATAATTTGATTTAAAATCAGAAATGGATGATATACTGATAATAAACCAAAAAAACTCATAGTGAGGTTTAACATAAAAATCAAAACACATAATTCTTTAGACGCTTATAAATCAAAAAGCACCTGTTGGAGGTGATAGGAGGATGGGTTAAGTGGTTAATGGAATATCAGAAATTATAATAAATTATAAACTATGATTTCTTTAAAATTGGGATTGCAACTTTGTTCTCTCCGCCATCTTCAGCTGACAAGTACTGAACTAAAATTGGAAATACATAAAACAAAGATGTAATAAACGAATTATGATAAAAGCGGGTATTATTTAGGGATGTCACATATAGATGACGAATAGTTTGAGAATTTCGATGAATTCAAAGAAATCTATCTTTCGTCCTTTTATCAAAAGTTGATTTATGAGTGGAAAATGGTGGATATTTTCGATACAATGTGAAGCGAAAGTAGATTCGTCGGTTCTCTGGTAATTGTAATCTGTTTGATGGTCCTTATATCTGGTTTTGAATGAACGACCAGTTGGACCTATATAGACACCTTCACAATCCATACAGGACAACTTACAAACTCCAGTATTGTCAAATTCACCAGTTTCATCTCTACAATGAAAAAACTCCTGGGAGAGTTTCATGTGGGTCTTGAAAGATACTTCTTCATTTCGTTTTAAAATGCCATTGGAATATGTTCATCTGTATAAGTTGATTCTATACGTGGGTAAATATTATAATATACTATTTGTGTTTGTTTTTTTCGTATCATTTTGTTTATTACATATAAGGGATAACCATTGTTCTTAGCTATTTCTTTAAAAGATGACCTTCCCTGAACATATTTTCTTCAGATAATGGCAGAGAGAAAGCCCTATGAATCATTGAATTAAACGCAGCGTATTTAAGAGATTTTGGGTGCGTTCAGTCATAAGGGATGCAAATATCAGTAAAGGTGGGCTTTGGATACACTGGGTGATTCACCAGTGGCGCGGTGATCTGTAGCTCGTACACTCTTGAAGGCTTCATTTTTGTTCGAACGGTATTGTATTTAGAAAGTAAAAATCAACTTCAGCAATTTATTTTGAAGTAATCAGGCTGTCCCAATTTTCTATAAAAAAATCTTGGGAGTTTTTTTTCAGATTGGAAGACCACTTCTTTGTTGAAGATTCAAGAGCGTGCTAAACTCTGCTATAATTTCTTTAAGTAGTAAGTCTTTTTGGTGAGTAGTTTCGTCACAATATTTTTTTTCCGAAAATATTCATGAAAATAGGCTCTCATATCATCGCATGCTTCTTCGGCCAGAGAGGATGAATACTTTTTTCCTTTTGTTTTCTTATTGCCCAAGGATAGCTCTATCGATGAATTGAAATAGATTATCCTCATTTTATACAGGAGAGACTCAAAAAAATTATTGAATATTGTAATTTTAAAAATATCATATCTTGATTATTTCAAATGGAACATCCTGTATTTTATCTTCATGTCAAAGCATGAAATATTATGCCATATTTCTGCAGAAGTAACCTTTTCTTTATCTTTGACCATTTTCGAAATAAAAAAATAAACTAAAATAATAAAATCAGAGGTTGCGAAAGAGGAGTTTATTAGTACATATCATTATACTTGATCAGAGAAATGGAGATATTTTAAGGTAGTCGTGTATGAAATACGTAATAGATTGGTTTTTGGTGAGATGATCTACAAGGTGTTGAACTATTTCAATAAGTGTTCGAAATGTTGCCCGTTTCTTTGTAGACACAACTCAATCCTTCTGAGGAAAGACCGTTGAACTCTCGACAACATTTGCGGATTAACTGACTGAAAGGCGTTGACTTTTCTCTGTCTCATATCCAACTGTGTTGTAGAAGGAATCTGGTAAACGATGCCCTTAATATAACCGCACAAGAAAAAATCTAGACTTGTAAGGTCCGGAGACCTAGCTGGCCATCTAACAGGACCACCACGTCCTATCCATTTGTTTGGAAATACATTATTCAAATGCTCCCTAACCTGACGTGAGTAATGTACCGGTGCTCCATCCTGTTGAAACCACAAATCTTGTCTCATATGTTCTGGTACATCTACCAAGTAACATTGGTAGATGATTTTGCAGAATATCTAAATACATTTCACTAATGAGGTGCCCGTCGTGCGGCTATAATAGATATCCATCTACTATAGCGGCCCATACATTCAAGGATCAGCGATTCTGGTGATCTATTTGTCTCATGAGGTGAGGATTTTCAGTGTCGTAATAATGAAAGTTGTGCCTGTTAACAAGCCCATTCTTGTGGAAAGTTGCCTCGTCTGAGAAGAGAACTCTGCTAAACATATTTGGATTTTCCGCTACTTTGTCACTAGCCCAATTGCAAAAATTGATTTGATTTTCATAGTCTTGATTGTTCAGTTCCTGGTACAGCTGCACATGATATGCATCAAATTTATTCACTTTCAAGATTCTCTGGACGGAAGCTCGACTTATATCTGTTAACTGAGGAATCTCTCTTTGACTTTTATATGGGTCCTCTGTCACTGCCAACAAACTTGATAACTGGTTGTCTTCAGCTGTAGCAGTTATTGGTTCATCAATAAAGCTATCCTTGGACAATATGAAAACGAAAGGAAAAAGTATTCATTCTCTCTGGCCGAAGGAGCATGTGATGTTGTGAGAGGCTATTTCTATGAATTTTCACGAAAAAAAATATGGTGACGAAACTACTCACCAAAAATCTTACTACTTGAAGACATTTTAGCAGAGTTTAGGACGCTCTTCAATCCTCAACAAAAAACTGGTGTTCCAATCAGAAAAATATTCATTCATAGAAAATTGGGACACCCTGTATATATATATATATATATATATATATATATATATATATATATATATATATACTTGGGGATGTTAACATCAAGCGTGACTCAAATAACCACACAGTAAATTCTAGCCTGCTACATCGAAATACTCCACACTAATTGAACAACTTGCGATTTTCTGATGATGAAGTGGATGCAGCCCTCAGGAGATTGGATATGAACTAGCGAGATAGACCTGATCTAATTCCCTCCTTCCTTATTAAATCCTGTTTATCGTTTCCCAGTATACCACTTTTTATTATCTATCGTTGGAAGCTAAGTTGTTTCCAGACCGTTGGAAGCTGTCATACATTGTCCCCATATTCAAGGGTAATAACAAATCGAATCTGATTTCAAACTATCGTCCCATAAATAAACTGAATGTTCTTGAAAGAATCTCGATACGTCTTGTTCATCCTCATCTATTCTATACCGTTAGGTTGTAGATTATTCAAGAACAATATGGATTTTATAAGGGCAGATCAATTGAAACTGATAATTTTGACAAAATTCATCTTCAATTCAATGACGTATTTGCTTGGGTCCTACCTGATGAGCAAGAGATCATTTTCCTCCGTCAACGGATATGATTTCGAGTCCTTCACTTTCTCTGGAGTACCTCAGGGTTCCCATTTGGAACTCTGCTGTTTATCATTTATATAAATGTTATATTCCGATCTGGTAATATAAGTTAATATCAGTATTTGCCGATAACCTCAAGATTTTCATTAAAATTATTCACCCTCGGTACTGTTTAGTTCTGCAGCTTGAATTATACAATATTAGCTTTTCTGTGAGAAGAACAGCTTTTTTTCGAACCTAACAAAATGTCGAGTAATGTCTGATAATGTGGAAAGAATGTCTCGTGTCATCCTTACACCCTAAATAATAATCCATTATCTAGAATCGACACTATAAAAGATCTGGGGGTGGTATTTGATTCAAAACTTTTGTTTGATAGTTATGTCGACTCTATTATTAATTCTAGTAGCATAATGTTGGGTTAGCTAATGGAAACTTATGAATATTTAAATAACAGGTAATCCCTCTATTGTGCCTATATTTCTGGTAAACTGAACTTCGTTTCGTCTGTTTGGAATATACAATACTCAGTTAATATGAGTTAATCTTTCTATATTCTATATGATGGACAAATAAATAAATGAATAACGTGTTGCCTTGATTATAAATCAATCATACGGACCAAAACAAGGAATCCGATTCTCTGAATGATTGTTATATCACTTTTTCACATCATCAAAGAATGTTCCTATGGAGGTATTCTGGTGAAATGATAGGTGTTCTTTTACAGCAGTTTGAATTTAGAATTAGGATAATTACATTTCAATAAACTTCACGAAATTATCTGTTTTAGTGCCAACAAAAAATCTATTTATTATTATTAATCAATTAGGTTATGTCGCATCCGCAACGTTCATATACTTCGACCTCACCGAACGGACAACATCGTAATCTAATTGATTACATTTTAGTTGGAACACGGTGGTGGTCATCTGTTACCCTTTGCAAGACTCTACCAGGTTCAGATTATGGCTCAGACCATCAACTTCTAATTTGCGAACTCCAACTAAAACTCTAATAAGATAGCTACAAGGGAAATCGCTGACCCTGTTTCCTTTCGGTCAGAATTTTCTAGACTTTCTCAAGATGCATCTATAACGGATCATTTCAGTTCTAATAATATGAGGTTGTCATTTAAGGAGGATGCGTATTATCTCCGATGTTATTTAATATCTACTCCGAGTTTGTAATGAGACATGTACTTGACCACTGACATGACGGCATAACTATTGGTGGTAGCAAGATTTCTAATTTGAGATTTGCTGACGATACTACCATTATTGCTGCTTCTCAGGAAGAATTGCTAGCTTTGCTGAGTAACCTAGAACAGCATAGTGCAGCGTATGGTCTTAGTATTAACTATAATAAAACCAAGGTTATGATCGTAGACAGGGAACATAACAACTATCTTGAAATGAAAATGGCTGGCCGTTGCCTAGTAGTTCAGAGTTTTGTGTATTTCGGTTCTTTGACCAAAAATTCTGGTGGCTGTGGAAATGAGATGAGACGACGTATACAACAAGCACGGGCGGCCATGACGATGCTCACTAAAATATGGCGTGACAATAATATCACTAAAAGCACCAAAATGTCGTTAGTTCAGACTCTTATTTCCTCTATATTCCTATATTAAATATTCAAAAGGTAGATCGAGCTCACATTGATGCATCTGAAATGTGGGCTTGGAGGAGAATGATGAGAATTCCTTATACCGCCCATCGAATTAATGTTTCGATTTTAAAAGAACTTGGTAATCCAAAGCGGCTTTCCTCCATTGTATTCACGCGAATCGTGACGTTCCTCGGTCACATTCATAGAAGCGATAATTGTACTTGTTGTCCAGGTCATGATCCGAGTGCGCGACGTCGTGGCTGTTCCCCTACACGCTGGGTGGATGCAACGAAACGGTTGATGGATGTGATTGTTACAAAAGCAACCGAACTAACTCGAAATTTCGAAAGATGGCGTGCTACAATTTCTAAAACAATTGATAATCTTCGCATCGGCAGCGTTCCAGCATTTTACGATTTAACAACATCTCTGTTAAGACATTGTGACTATGATGATGAGATTGCAATGACAGAGAGTTACATTTATTTCCAAAGATCCTTAGAATTTTATAATTCAGATGAGATGCTGGAATACAGTGAAGGCATTCACATTTTATGTGAGAAAGGCACTCGACGGTTATGGACTCGATTAATCTTCAAAGAAACTGTCATAATTTCCAACACTAAACCGGCTCTGTCTGATCGAAACCTGACATCTCAAGTCGTTTGTCGTCTTTCTTTATCAAACGATATTAATGGACATATTCATTGCTGCGAACAAGGAGGGGAATTGTGTTCTATGTGTTTCATTTTCCCGGAGGCTACGTCAAAGGAAAAACTTTTCATTCTCTGATCTCAGACTCTCCGAGAATAAGATGACCGATAATCTTCCGAGGGCTATTTTCCTTTGTTGGCGTTGAAAAGAAGTTTACTGAAGTTGATGCTGGGTAATAATAATTTTGAACTCCGGAAGTTAATCGATATAATCCCCATAAATGCGAAAAATTAGAAGCTCCTTGGGTTAAACAATCTACTTAAATTTGATAGAAAGCTTTTTTTATTTCAACTCTATGCTATTATGGATGAACTATAGAAACAATTCCGAATTTTAGAGTACATCAAGATCAATGTCACGAAAGAGAATTACATTATTGTTATATACATTCAGTCGAAAAAGTGTCAGGAATTGGCCATTGGAACGCAAAGTATTTATTTTCATCTAAATTTATTGTATCATGAAGTCAAAACAATTGTGATGCACTGGTTAAGAAGTCAGGCGGCAGACTTTTATGAAGAGAATATTCAAAAACTGGTACGACGTTATGACAAGTGCTTCAACGTTGAAGAAAATTACATAGAAATAAAATTATTGATATATATTTGAACGTCTTTTTTTCAATTTCAAAGCGGTACCTACTCATTAAACACGTCTCGTATAACTTGTTTATTATCATGTATATCATAACGTTCAAAAGAAATCGCTTTCTTAGTCTTTTATATCCCCTTGAACGACCAGATGAAATCCCTTATATGAAATTAATATCAAATAAAGCTTCATATCAAATCGTTTATAAATAACAGTAATATTCCGTAAAAGACAATCTGCTCCATTCTTGGTGCAATGGATTTCTGATAGAAAAGTGCTGAAACAAAAATATTTATTATTTTATCATAAAAGCAACGAAACGATCGCGTTGACATACTGATTAAAAATATCTCGGACTCCAACTCGAACACATTTCAGTTTTTATTTTCAATTCGATTAACGGGAACACTCGAACTGAAATGAACGCTGTAAATCTTCTGTGATTCTTTTTTTACTACTGAAGTCTCGAAGTGTGTCGTAAACAATGGGTAACTGCTTTTAAACCTCAGATTTACGTTCACCTACTTCACACGACATAACCTCAAAATTTATATCTGTAAGGTTTAGGTCTGCCACATTTCCGTCTGATATTCTATCGCAAGTAGGGTGAAAGAATATCCATTGTTCACCTTTCGTTATCAAGTGATCAATATGACTCACTATTTCATTTGAATACAAAACACAAGGCAGACGTTGTCCTGTTGTAACGTAGATAACGCAGGTTCAGCAATGTTTTCTTGATATTCGGAATAGCCATAAATAAATTGATACTTGACAAATGACTTTGACATTTCGTCTCCTCAGTGTGTGATTCGCTATCGTCTGAAGCGAAATCAAAAAATAAATACACATATCACGTATATTGAAAAAAATTTCAATATTAGAACCAATAATAATTATCGTTGTCTCATCGATGAAAAAAGACTAATACTAATCACGAGAACCTTGAAATTGAAGAAATTCATTGATGGGACAAATATCTTCCGCGATAAACTTCGCGAAGAGTCTACATATGTAAACTTGAGACAGGAAGAATTATTCAAAAATCCGTAAATCAATGAATAATCCTTCCTGACGAGAGACGGGAGGTTTTATCTCGGAAACAGAGGCTCAGAGCATTATTTCAGTGGTATTATTTCGCTCGTTTTCTACCGTTGATGCGATTCACGGAACGGCGAGAGATGTCTCCCAAATATTGGAATTTTTAACGTTTTCACATCTGTTTGTTTTCATACGTATCTTTCTCGAAGTCCGGAAGCGGATTCACCGTGACGGTCCATAGAGGGGGATTCTCATACGTATGTACGAGGTGCGTCCTTTCTGGAATCGATAGGGTACCCCGATGTAGCCTGATAGGATGCTGAGAAGCGATATGCGACACTGATGAGCTTCTAATAAGTGCGAAACTGCAGTCTGCCGCTTCGTTCATCGGCACCCTGCTTAGTTGCACTATTGTGGCTCTTGGTGACCGTGTGCATGGCAGGCAGATTTGGGAACTAGCTATTGTCAGGAAGGATTAGTCATTGATCTACGGATTTTTGAATAATTCTTCTTGTCTCAAGTTTATAGAATTATAATCTTACATCTCTGAACTTGACAATGCAAAAGGTAGACTTTGATATATTTGATGATAATCCTGAAAGAGAAAGTTGGATGCAGAAGGAATTACACGGAAAGCCCCCTAAAGAATTGAAAAATAATTATATTGATGAAATCGCATCAAATAGATGGTTAGTTTCTAGAGAATTGTTTGCTGAAACAGAAGGCTTGGCAATTGCGATCCAGGATCAGGTTGTTTTCACAAAGAATTATAGAAAACACATCATCAAGCAAAATATAGATGATTCTTGCCGTAAATGTTTTTGTTCTTCAGAAACAGTTTTTTATATATTATCATCTTTCTCAGTCCATGATTCAACAGATTCTTTAGAAAGACATAATGCCGTCGCTAATATTATTCATTTCAATCTAGGAATTAAACATGACCTAATTCCCAAAAGAAAAACTTTTACAAATATGAACCTGAGATTATTTGTGGAAATAA
The DNA here is from genome assembly GCA_013387265.2 of Cryptolaemus montrouzieri. NCBI lineage: Eukaryota > Metazoa > Arthropoda > Insecta > Coleoptera > Coccinellidae > Cryptolaemus > Cryptolaemus montrouzieri. Next base: position 64,955,092 of record JABFTP020000124.1, on the reverse strand, counting down.
GAAATATAAACTTTATTTTGATGAAACAATTTTATGCAACAGAGCTGTAAAACACAATAGGCCAGATATCATTCTTACTGATAAACAGAATCGAATAACATATATAATTGATATTGCTATACCCGACACACATAATATACAAAATAAATACAATGAAGAAATTTCTAAATATATGATGCTTGTCGACGAGATTAAAAAAATGTGGAAAACGAAAAAAATTTTTATTTTACCGATTATTATTTCTACTACAGGTGTTATTCCTAGGAATCGTCACAAAAATATTGAGATTTTGGGTCTGAAGAAAAATTTGTTTGAACAGTTACAGGAGATAACGGTCATCAAATCTTGTAATATTCTTCGTAGGTTTCTTTCCGAAAAAAATAATGAGATAGAGTCATAGGTTTTTTCTTTAGTTTATACTGCTCAGAATCTCATTTCATGATTTATTTATTTGTATATATCAATGTAATATAATTAGCTAACAATTTTGTCATCTTTATATTCAGAGCAGTATTCTATTCGATCGTTCACCACCTCACACGAAGAAAACTATGAATGAGTAACATTCAGAGTTACTTGACTAAGGTCCGTACACTTGATTTTTTCGGGGAGAAAGCCTCTGACACTACTCGTTGGTACATTGATGTCATTGTCCGATGATGCTATAGTTTATATATATTTTGCTAGATTGAGATATTCTCATAACATTTAACGTTATCCTAATATATAATTTTTCCAGGATATGTTTTGATTATAACTATTGCCAGGCAATGGTATTAATTACCGGGTAGTGGATTTATATTTTCTCATGAAATCAGTTTGATTGCATGAACAGATATATGGGCAACTCGTTGGGGTTAAACCCTTCTTATATATATATATATATATATATATATATATATATATATATATATATATATATATATATATATATATATATATTATGATATAATATATTTCATATATTGTTTTTTATTGTTTTTCACTGCTTAACAGGTTGAATGACAGCCCCCGGCGGCAAGATTATTACCTTGTTGCCAAGAGACACGGTGTTTCGTGGGAGTTGGGAGTGTTCGTGTTCAGTATTTGGAACAAGATGAGCCTCGATCAGCCCATTAACAGATATCAGCATTGGAGGGACTCCCACAGATCTCGAATTATAAATATATATATATTTTTCTCGTCCGATGATCCTTCGTTTCGGCCGGATCGCACCAGCCATTTTTGTAGTCGGAGATTCTTCTTCAATTTTTTCAAATATATATATATATATATATATATATATATATATATATATATATATATATATATATATATATATATATATATATATATATATATATAAACAACAAAATCAAAGACGCATAATTTTCATTACGAAACAATATTTTGGACTCAACAGTGGCGCGCGTATGGGCTTAACGCTACTGATTTTCTCAAATACGAAAAATATTTTTGAATTTTTCAATTATTTTTCAAGAGGAAAGTTTTGTCGACATTTTTTCGTACTACGCCAAGTATTTGGACAAAAAAATTCTGAAAATAATAAAAAAATAAAGTCCATACATTTCATTGTACGACACGTAGTCTTCGATTAAAAGAACCATCGTAGTGCACTATCATTAGATAACCTAGTATCAAAATCAAAAGTTTCAAGGGCAAAACGGAGACTATTGAGTATGAACAAGAACTTTTAGAAAATTACGAAAGCTGTTCAAAGTGAACTCCTCCAGCTCGGATGCAAGAGTCCAGTCTTCTTCTCATCGATTGGCGAACTCTTTCAAAGACACCGGGATCTGATCTTATCGAGTTGCACCCAGCGATGATTCCTTTTTAATCATCTTCGAATACATCTATGACGGAGAATAGAACAGGTATTATCAATGGAACCGCAAGCATTCCTAGAAAACTTTTCAACATTTTTTCACTCAAAAACTGGGTGCAGTACAAGAAAATGTCAGGGCAGCGTTTTTCTTGATAAATAACGGGAAAATTTGAAAAAAAATTCTATTAAATCAGTAGCGTCCTAGTTTTTCTTTGTGAATAACCTGCGTTGTGACTATACGCGCGATAATGTTGAGTCCAAAATAGTGTTTCGTATTGAAAATTATGCGTTTTTCAAAGTTTTCGAACCCCTTACAATTTTACCTCAATATCTCAAGTGGTTAACGAAAAATTTAAATTCAGTTGTATTTGCGCGGACCTATAGTTATAAGAACTTTTTTCATGAAATGACTTCAGAAATCACCTCGTTGAATATTGCCGTGTCTTTTTTGAACACCCTGTACAAAAATTTTTGAGAATTGCTTGAACTAATAGACATAAACTTTACATCATAATAAATGAACAGGTAACTTCTATAATTATTCCCCTTCACTAAATTTGATTCCTGCTAAGTGATTTAGAATTTGCTTTGGGTAGATTCAATCCCTTCGAATATGATTGTGTAGATAATATAAATTGTTGTACCTAGGGTAGTGTTATTATGTATATGTCTGATGAAGGCGTAAAAACGCGTTACTAATATCGTTAGTAAGTGCAAATCGAACTTCCTCTAATTTTTCAATTGAAATGGATTCACATTAATTAACGTCCATTAGTGCTTAATTCTCCTAACTATTTAATATTCTTGGATTTGTAGCGTGTATTTCAAGAGAATTGAACATACTACGTCAAAGGAATCGAACCCGTAGCATCTTGTATGTGAACTAACTTCTCACCCGAAGTTACTACCGAATAGAATTTCTAACGAATTTTATGAAAAACTTATTACAATACTTACTCATCCTACATTAAACATAATGGAAGAGAAGGAACTCACCTGCAAACAAAAAAGCAGTTAATAAAAGAGATTCTAATGATAATGAACAAATTAAAGCATTATAGTTAAGGAAAACTGAAATAGCTATTTATGTGACAATATAAGAAAAAAATGTTTTACAGCGTTACCATAACGAGCAGAGGGCGTGACCTCGAAGCTCAGCGTATAGCATGGTAGTTTCGTTATTACAAACGATACCATATTCGTTGAATAGGTTACTTCATGAGAAAACACTAAATAATTTATCTGAATTGTCATTGCGAGAATTGGTTTCAGTACTGTCGTAGCGAGAGCATATTCTTGAGCTATTTCAATCATTCCATGTAAATTTCGTGAATGGGCAAGATTTACTATATATTAGGGAAAACTTAAACAATTATCCCGAATGAAAAAATTGTGTGCATATGTGATATATTTCTGAAATGGATAAAAAAACTGTATTCAACGATATCGAAGTTACGTATAGTTCATATTAAAAAAAACGCTAGTTTGTATTAACGCAAAAACAATTGGCCAATTCGGCATTTGACGCGAAAAGCGCCTCAAGAAAGGCAAAAATATACTTGAAGGATCACCGGGCCATGAAATCTTCGGGACTGAATTTACGTATGCCTATGATATTGTAGCAGTTTCGGTCAATGTTACAGTTACTTCGGGACAGAATTTGCTTCAAATTTTCTGGACTGAATTTACCTCTGGGATTAACGGACCCTGTAATCTTCAGAAACGAATTTACTTATAGAAATAACAGACAATAAACTCTTCGGGACCAAATTTCTACTGATTAAAACTGTTATTGGCACTATTACTGTCATTGTCACTGTCACTGTCAATCTTACTGTTACGATTACTTTGCGAATAAAAGGCCTGGGATTGATGGACTCCCATAACTTGGGGACTGAATTGTCAGTGGTACTGTCACTGTTATTCTCACTGATACAGTCACTTTTGATGTCACAGTTACTGTCACTGTAACTGTCATTGCCACTGCTACTGTCACTCTTATAGTCACTATCACTGTCGCTGTTACTGTCACTGTTACTGTGACTGTTAATGGCACTGTTGATGTCACTGTTAATGTCACTGTAACTGTCGCTGTTACTGTCTTTGTTACTGATACTGTTATTGCAACAGTACCAATGAATACAATAGGTCCCGAAGATTTGTGAGTATTTCGGTGTCGAAGTGATAATAACAGTGACTTCCTAAATAATACATATATATCAACGAAAAATCCAATCATCGAAACATTCTTCAAACCCTTTTTCCGGAATCGAATTCAGATCTCGCCGCATATTCCCTCTTATGTCTTCTATCTATTCATAACAGGTACCTCGGAGTGGTAATTTGAGTTCTGATAAAGAGAAGCGTCAGCCGAAGCCATATCAGGTGAACACGGTGGTTGTTGGAGAGTATTTGTTGAGTTTTTGGTCGAAAATTCATTCACAATTATAGACTTGTGAGGCATAAGCCATGAGTTAATATTTTTATTCACCGTCTGACCGGCTCCAACCGCAAAACATCGAAGAGCCTGATGAAATGTAACCAGTTGGTTAGAAGCTTACTGCGAGAGATTTTGTATATCACATGGCGATCAATAATTGCTTAATTTTTTCATGAAGCTGACATTTAAAATCGAGTTGTCCTGCTGTTAAAATAATTTAATGGGAAATAAGGCCCCAAGACTCGTTGAAATTGGCACATCACGCATTCGCGAACGCGCTGCGAGAAGCAGAAAAAACGATATTGGAAATTCACGAAAAAATATTGGTGCCATTTGTGCTTTTTCCTATCTTCTTTACGCGTATTTCCTATAAATGTATTCCTGCGAATGAAATTGCTCTACTCGATATCGGTACGATATTTAACAATGTGAAGTAAATTTGCGATTTTTCTAACTTTTTTTTGTATTAACTTCAAACACAAAACTGTAATCGAATGATACAAATTGTTGCTTGTTATTTTACTCCTACTTATCGCTGAAACAGTTTCGTATTATTTTATATTATCAATGGTTTTCATGATCCTACATGAATAAATGTTGCAAATATTTTAGCGTGCTACGAATTTTTCTTCTCTTCTTCACTTACTAGAATCTGATTAAATAACTATGGAAATTATGATTTTTAGGATAAATTGCGGAATATTTTATTAACATTCTAGAAATGTTGTACATTTCACCTAAATAGATAAAAATCATCAAAACCTCATTCAAGAAGTAGGAATTCGCAAAATATATTAAATTTAAATGAATAAATTGAAACTTCATCAACGGTGCACTATAGATCCAAATGTCCATATATACTTGGGTACTTAGAAACACACTACAGGGTGGAGTGGTTTGGCGAGAGATTTTGTCTATCACATCTCGATTTTAAATGTTAGCTTCATGAAAAAATTAAGCAATTATTAGTAAATTGACATACTGCCCAGAACCAAGAATAAACGCATAAAGTAGATTCCTCAAACATATGCTTATACCGGATATTTCGAATAGGTCCAAGGATCGTCTATTTGAGTGGAACTCTAGGTTGGAACTGAGAGTTTTAAACGCCATGCTAACGCCGCACTGTCGCCTCAAGAAGCACCTAACTAAAGTTGGGATTTATTGAGGACCCTTCATGTAAACTATGTGAAGAAGATATAGAATCAATGGAACATGTTATGTGGGAGTGCCCAGCTGGGAACAGAGTCAGGATGGACGAACTTGGATCTTGCAAACTGAAGCTGACTGAGCTTATTAAGCTCTGACCCACGAAACTCGTATCCTTTTCGAGAAGGACGGAGCTCGTGGATGAAATTTAGGACAGAGTGTGCCACAATAGACCACTGGGTTGCAGGCAGCCCTTACTCATATGATATCGATCATATCATTGAAAAGGGATTTTTATTAGAATACATTCACATCAGTCTATTTCTTAGGCTTCTCTTGAAAATATGCGTAACATTTCTCCTAAATTTCATGAAAAGCAAGATCAATTACATCAACAAAAACTAAACACAAAAAACATACTGTATCACTCATTGAAAAACAAGAAAAGAATAATAGAATCGCACCAGGAAATTGCTCTGTCATTTCTAAACATCATCAAAAGCATAGCAGCGAATTTCTGGAACAAGTGCAATTTAATTTTTCAAAGTAATTTTCTCGATACGTCTAGTCCGTAGCTTCCATAAAATTTACATAGAGCAGCGCTGTAATGTATCCCGAATCAAATCAGCCCCATATTTCCCTTGGACTAATGGATTCCCTAATTTACATCTAAAAGATAATATATTGCTTCTCGAAAAAAATTAAAATTGGAATTTTTCGACGTCACTCACTTCTCCGGCAATAATTCATTCGGGGCTCAGAACTTTGTGGAACAATTAAACGCAACTTCGTACTACCATCCTCATAAAAATTGCTTGTGCATAGAGTTTAATAATTTTTCATTGAAATTAATGTACCAACCGGCGGTGTTGGCAAATAATTAATTGAAATTCACTGGAAGTACCGCGAGGCCTACAAACTTTCCATGTCCAGGTATATAAGGCATTGGAAATTCGATATACGCTATCAGTGAATCTTCGGTTCTCTAATAGTGATTAAAGCACGATGGCATTCAAGGTAGGTGGCAGTGACAAATATAAATGTGCGTCGTAAGTGAATAACGGAGGTGTTTTACGAATAATTCATGGTAGTACCTTCAGAGATGAAGACTTAAATTAAAAGTGAACAAAAATAAAGTGTCGGAATAACAAATGTGGAAGAACGTTCAAAATTTTCATAATAATCGACCATAGATGAACAATTCAGAAAATAATAAAATTTTCGACAAATATTGGTGTCTAAATTGCCTAAGTTACGTTGGGCGGTTTTTGGATTTGTAAATTTTATGGAGTCAAGCTGTGACATTGGCTACTGGCGCAATTGAGCACATCTCTTTTGCTCTTTTCAAAAAAAAACTACTAGGAATGGATCAGTGGAACACCAAATATTAATTTTTCATCCACATTTATTGTATCGCCTTCCAAGTAGGCCTCTTCCGAAATAATAATTTCACGCCAACCAATAATCCAATCATCAAACTAATTTTTAAACCCTTTTTGCGCCAACTTAGCAAAAGCAAAAATATTGACAACCGTTTTAAGCAACTTTTTCTTATAATCAATGACAGGTACGTAACAGAAGAATCTTATGAGTCGTGAAGTAAGATCTGTGGCGGAATACCATTGAAAATCACAGAGCAATATTGATAGAATTGTAATGGATGTCTTTTGCAATTATTAACGATGAATAACATCAAAATATTTAGAATTGATAAGTATGGAAGAGGAAAATACAGCAACTACAAACACGATGCGAGTTCGTTTTCAATCTTACAGACATAAATCTTTGGTATTTCGACTTTATCGGGTATGATTTCCACGAAACTTACATCGAGAAAATTTTCATAGAAATTGTTGAAAATACCCTACATGCTTTTGAACATATTATTGGCATCTCCTCAATACGGCTCGTGTTCTGAACGACATCTGGAAGAATTTACATACAGGCGGATATTATTATTTCGTCCACCTCGTCCAAATTTTCAGAGTGAGGTTAACTCGATTCTATAGGTAATTTCAGAGGTAAAAATCAGGAAGCATCAAATCTGGAGAGTGGATTGGCCACCTAACAGGATTATTTGTACCGATCCATTGATTACCAAAATTATGCTCTTGCAGCAAAGGTTAGGTTAGCTCAGTATGTTCCCGTACCTTCAGATTCATCCACTGTTCTTCATATTTGCAGTGCCAAACAGAATGCTAAGTTCAGCAACCAATAAGTTCACAATCTCATTTTCTTTTACATGAGTAGCTCGGGATCATTATCACGCTAAGCTTGTGTCCCCGCCCAATCTAGCAAGTGTTGAACGCTATTTTTGCAACATACGCGAAGTGCAGTTGTTAAATGTCTATAGCTTTGAAAAGCTTGGTTGTTCGCTATAGTCCGAGAAGAACCCTCAAGAACCCTCAAGTCGTTCCCTGGAGCTGGTCCATATCTGTCTGCTAGAAATAAGAATCTTCAGCTTCATTTTGTTTTGAATATTGTTATGCAGAGACCTACTACTCAACGTTTCATTGACCTCAATTTCAGCCTTTTGAGTTCCCGGCATGAAACTGATAATGTCTGGTCGATTGTGTTGAGGATATTTTAAGGTCTATTAGAAGACACTTCTACCTTCTCTCATATTCAGGCAACAAGGGCCAGCTGAAGTAGGTATAGAACGAAAGATTTCTTTAGCCATCATGAAGGCAATTGGATTGCTTTTCAAGGCTGCACTCCCAATAAGTAGTACAATCATAAGTGATACGTACTCTCATTTCGTTTTGATGGTGAATTTGTTGTGGGGTAGGCCCATAGAGGTGCAAGTTTCATGTCAGCCTACTATATAGTTGCTTCCTCTACAACTGGAATAAATAATCCATTCAGGATCGGAGGAGAGTGACAAATATTCTTCTTTTCCAGGTGAATGGCACCATAAGGGTTTTATGGGTGTCTCCTGCAACCTGTTAAATATGATATCATTCCATCGTGCAGAAAGAATAATCGTCAGGGTATAATTCGACATTGCGCTGATTTTTTCTACTTATCGATGAAGCCGAAATATTACTGATCTGTCTATACCAGTTTAACAATCTGTCAAGCATGCTAGAAAAGTATGGGTTTCCTCGATATTCGAATTTCAGTTTGTACATCATGTATTCCAAGAAGATCTTCAAGTGATTGGACTACTGTGGAGATACTTTCTCTTTCGCCTTGTAAAATCAAAAGTCGATCTATGAAGCGGTGATTTTTTTAAACGCCCTATATAGCGTCATTCCATGCAAGTGGTTTATGTAGAAAGCGACGGCAGTCGATTCAAACCCGTAGCCTAAAGCATACCAATGGTTCCTAACAGCTATTCCCTGCTCAATGTTTTCAGTTGAATTCAAATCTTATAATAACCTCTTTCACATTTTCCTTTCATGTGAATATACTTTTAACATTGAAAGGAACGGAAATTCAATTAGTACTTTGTGAACGTTGTGAATTATTTTGACGACTCTATGAAAATTTCTTTCCAGTTGAAACAATTATATGATTTTATATGAAGTTTTTGGACGTAAAGTATTTACTTCAATTTTTCATGAAAACATTTCTTTATTATGACATTTTGTTGAGTAGATATTTTGAGTACGGCAGATTGCTATTTATCTCGATATAGAAAGCAATTATCTTTTCATCTTGAAGTAATTTTCTTCGTGATTTAATAAGCTTGAAAAGATACACAGTACCGACATAGCACAAAAAGCTGCAGATATTTAAATATTTTATTGAGTTCTTGAAGAAAATGGAGGTATTTGTTCATTTGCACTGTTTGGTATTTATTGATAAAAGGTTAGTTTAAGAATATCAAGTCACTAATTGGGGATTGATAATATTGTTATAAAATGACAATAAAGTATCAAGAATAAATGAAAGAAATTAAGCGGTAATTGTACTCTCCAATAAAATAATAGTATCAATTCTTCCTGGACACTGAAATGAGTCTTGTCTTGTATGTGAATATATAAGAGTTGTCTGCCTATGAAATATACATCAAGCTGTAATAAAGCAAGAAATTACGAACTTCTTTCCCAAATCGCAAAAATATTGGAGAATCCAATTTTATTGACTCAAATTCTGTTTTTATCTTTTCAGTTTGTATTGTTGGCAGCCGTTGCTGTTGTGGCCAGAGCAGGCATAGCCCCAGTCGCACCCGTTGTAGCAGCTAGACTATCTGATGAAACTTTCGATCCTAACCCGCAATACTCATTCGCCTACGACGTCCAAGACGCCTTGACTGGAGACTCGAAAAGCCAAGTGGAGAGTAGAAGCGGCAACCTCGTCCAAGGCCAATACAGCGTTGTAGACCCTGATGGAACTCGTCGAATTGTTGATTATACCGCCGATCCCATCAACGGATTCAACGCAATCGTCAGTAAACAACCACTAACAGCCCTTGTTGCCAAAGCCGCACCCGTTGTTGCCGCGCCTGCTCCACAGCCAGTGGTTGCCGCCGCTAGATTTGCCGCGCCTGCGCCACAGCCAGTGGTTGCCGCCGCTAGATTTGCCGCGCCAGTTGCGGCAAGAGTGGCCGGAATACCAGCTCCAGTCTTAGCTGGACCAGCTCTAGCCAGATTCGCTTCACCTTACGTCGCCGCCCCAGCACAATACGCAGTTGCCGCACCCTTGAGTTATTCAGCTGGATTAGCGAGGGTGGCAGCTCCCTTGACCTACGCTGCTTTCTGAATATGAAGATTCGAACTATTGTGTATATATTGTAAATTTAACTTTCATACCGAACAATAAATGTTCAACTATTAGAATCTGTGTTTTTATTGAAGCAATAATTTTTATATGGTAGCAGTCTACCTAGTTATAATAAGAACGATTTGTGCTTCCAAAGTCAGAGTCACATCGAAAACCTGGAGACTTGGCCTTTCCTGTCCACTGTTTTTCGTTGCATTTTTTTCTTTGCGAATTCGATTATACTACCTATTTTTTAGTCAAGGGTCACCTTGTCATTGGAATGCACCGAATGTTTATCGAGAGACCTGATGAAAACGTGAACTCTTCATCTGATGGCGATATAAAAATTGGCACGTGCAATTTGAAAAAATTGAGTTATTGCTGTTAGAAAAAGGCCAAGTTGATGAAATCATACAAAACAACGCAATAAACATTTGACATGTGTAGATTGCTTAAGAAATTCCTTGATCCTTGTTCTATCCACCCAAGCAAAAATTGTGTCTGTAGTGCAAAAGATCTACGAGCTACAATTCTTTTGAATTTTCTTCGAAAACCGAGTTTATAACAAAAATAATCAAATCTGTCAGAAGTTTTGACAGATAAGTGCCAACAACTTGGGTATTTTATGCCTTGCTCAAATGTCGGTTCTATATGTATAATAAAAAAGGTAGATTGCCATTTGAACTAACAAAGTGATGACCCACTTCCGGAAATTGCTAGTTATGGCCGCGTATAAAATGTTAGCTTGATATAGTAATTGGAACTCAAAAAGTTTTTAACGGACGGTCCCGGTGGATATCCCTGTATATTTTGGTGCCTTCTATGAATCAACAGGGACCCTCAAGTGAACGGCCTTGTAGCTGACCCATTCCTGTCCTCTAGAAATGATTATTTGGAGTAGAAGTTCTGTGTTGATTTTGGGTATTACTATGTCAGGCTTCATACTCAGTATCTCGTTGTCCTAAATTTTTGAGTGAAAAGCAACGGGTATGTAGCTGAATATATCTGTTCTATTTCGGGTAAAGTAATGGAATCTGTAGGTTGCCATTCTAGCTCCTCCTCTGATAACAAGTTGAAGAGGTACAATTTCCAGTATTAGATCAACAGTTGCAGTAGGTATATTTGAAATTTAGAGAGCTTGACTTGGAATTACTTTTCAAGGCTGCACTCTCGCTAAGCGATGCAGCCATATCTGATACGTGTACTCACCACCATCACATAAAGCAATTAAAGTCTCCATATTTTTTCACAGGTCATTTGACGTTCTCATAGGGAAAGTTTAGCCTTGTGTATTATATTTTCCAGGTGCGAATTCCACGTGAGCATACTACCTCAATTAACCCACAGATATTTTGGGCTTGAATCAAAAGATTTTTCATTTTATTTAGTGGATATTGAAACACTCTAGTGGAACTAGATGTATTTTATCGCATTCTTATTTAAGATAAAAGTGTGTTATCAAAAATTACATATCAATAAGACGAGATAGAAAACTTCTTTGTTAAATCGATGAACTAAATAACCGTTCGGAATTACCATTCATTTCTACCATTGTGTTGGGTGGCGATTTATTGAACCAAAAATGCCTGGCATATTTCTTATTTTCTCACAACCATCCAAAATGCGTGCATGCAATTCCCGCATGGTGGCAGCACCTTGTGAGTATGCTTGACTTTTCAAATCGTCTAGACTGAACAATCTAGGGAATTCAGATGAGAAGAACGTGGAGACCAAGCAGAACCGCCTCTATCAATTGGGATATGTTTGATTCAAATGATTCCTCACTATAAGACCAAAATGCAGTGGAGTACCGTCATGCATAAACCACATTCTTAATTTATTCGCACAAGGTACAATATCGAAAGAATTAACTGAAGTGTTGTGCAGGAAATCAAAGTATGTCAAAGAATTCAGTCTGTTGAGTAGAATTAATCTGCCATCTTACCAATCCGCCAAATGTTGATAGAAAACTTTTCTTGGTCAGTAAGTTCAATTGTACCATATAAATTTTCTTCGCCCACACGTCATCATTGTGGAAATTTATTATCCCTTCCACATAAACCCAGCTTCCTAAAAAATTCCTAAAACTGTGTGGTTAAATCTTCAGAACTGGACAAACAGTCGAATGTGATACGCACACCTTTATAAATAGTCTTCCAGTGTTGATTCTTAGATTATGGAGTTATCCAAAACAAGTTCTTCATTTATCGGTGACTTGACAAACTGATCTGTTCCATACATTTTATTGGTTGCTCGAAAAAGTTCGGTTCCAAGTAACGAACGGTCAATGAAAACAAAAATTTTCTTGAAGGAATATTTCTTTTAGGAAAAGCTACAAGATAAAGACTCTTCGAAACACTGCTTTGCTCGGGGTTTTTCTAAAGCTGAGTACTGTTGTTTTGTCTGGTTGAATACTGGTCATGGTAATTGAATTGATTTCCAAATGTATCATGCAATGAGAATCATAAGTGGTACTTTAAGATGGGATAATATATTAAAGAGTGTGAGCTACTTGACATTCCTGCCAATAGCTCCACCTTTGCCAGTTTTGGAGCTGGCCCATTTTAGTTTACTCAAAATGATGACCTTGGATAGCAGCTTTATGTAAGTTCTGGGGATTGCTATGTCGGACTCCAAACTCCGTTTCTCATTGTCCTCAATTCCCGATTGATCACTTCGAGAGGGAGGCTTTGAAATGGTTTAAGTGATGATATTTTGTCAACAGATTTGTCACCGTGTTCAATGAGCATTCTAACCACAAACCGCTGCAGGGCCTTCCGACCAACCTGAGTACAAAACGTGCTCTTTTTCTATCTGGCCCGAGAGTTCGAATATCTGAGGATTCCATAAACTCGTTCTCTTTTCCTTCGTCGACTTCATTGAGGTGACGTCGTCTCCGTCGATCTGCAGCAAGCGTTGCCACGAGTCGACTCTACATACAACCCACGCCGTCCGCCATATTGCAAAACCACCGTGGTCTACCAGCAATCCACGTATTTTGTTTAACGTCTAAGTTTACCATAACGGGCGATCGAATTCATATTTCCCTCAAACGATCGCTCAGATTTTTCAACTATCCTTTTTACGCTGGAAGCGAAACTGTTTCCGTAATTTAGAAAAAAACTGGAAAATATCTACAAGATGGAATCTTTGGCTTCAGATACATTAACACTCGATTCTTGAAAGGTGTACTCCATTCTTAGTTTTCAAAACACCATAAACTATGTATTTCCGTCAAAAACCAACTTCAATGATGATAAGTGTCCTGCATTTCACTGTGGATCCCAGCAAGATTCGATTTCACTCAAAATTCCCCATATTATGATGGCACAAAAAGTTACTGGTCATTCAAATTTCCACCAAATACAATAAACGCTCTGATATTCAAACTGAAAATGACGTAAAAACTACTTCAATAGACTATATCCTACTTCTGAGAAAATTATGGAGACATTTCCGATCCCTGGTTTGAATAACGGATTATCGATCCTCACTTCAGTTTATTAAACATTCAATATCATTTTTTCACTCGAAATTTTGAAAAAAAATTGACAAGAAAATTTTAAATCGGAAAATCTTTTCAATCAATATATTTGAAAAGACCTGTAGAGCTCTATACTATGATTTTGAAGGGTAAAATGTATCATGAACCTGAAAAAATGTCACCCGGTATATTTTTGCATCTACTGGACACATCTAATGAATTGATGAGTAAAGAAAAATCAATTTTTTCAAATAGGTGCAAGATTTTTTGAAACTGGAAGAGTTACCAACAGAAATCTGAGAAAAATATGAACTTCAGCACCCTATTTTTTCGATAACGAAGAACTTTTGGACACTTGTTTATGCGCATGTTTTCATATTTTTTGATGAGAAATCTCCTGTAGAACTTCACAACTCCATACCTGAAACACCTTGTATACTTAATAATAAAAACAAGTAATGTTTTTTGCGGAATTAACTGAATTATTGTGATTCGTAGCGCGTTTCACTACACCGTAGCTTCTTCAGGCGAATGAAGAAGCTACGGTGTAGTGAAACGCGTTACGCATCACAATAATCCAGTGAATTCCGCAAAAAACAGTACTTGTTTTTATTATGGATGATAGAATTCTATCAAGTAAAAGCCTCCCAAATTCAAACCTTGTTTACTCTTAGGTTTTACCTTTTTTACTCTAGTTCGTTAGATATTACTTAATGGTCGATATTTTCATTGCTTATCGTCAATTTATTAACGAATAAATCGAATGCCAACTCAATTATACCAGATAAGAGAATTTCCCAACGAATTTCTACCTTTATTTTACATGATGTAATTTTGTATAATTTTCAAAACCGCAAATTCTGATTAGAAGGCGTAATTCTTCAACGAGTCCATTTGAAACCCCTTTTCCCGTTCGGAATTCAATATTGAATGTGCAAGCTACTTTGTATTCTCTTGTTTTCCCACAATTATTGTTTACGTTGCGGCGGCGGCCGATTGCGCAGCACAAAGGGCTATTTATAATTGAATTCTAATTACGGCACGTTACCTTGATATTGTTGTTTGGTACGTAACGTTTTGCGTATTCTTCAATTCTCGCCATTCTGGCGCAATTATCGTCTAGGGCTGGATATAATCGTTGAGGTGTACGATAGAACGCCTGTTGAAGGATGTACAAATTCGATTGGACTCGCGAATATCAAATTTTAGTCACCAAATGACTGCTTACGATATTTTTCATTGTTTTGTATGTGTTGATAGTGGATTAGTCAGTAGTTTAGGGGTTTAGATACAAAACTGATCAAGGTAGACATCCAAATAAAGCATCAGTCAGTTGAGGTGATCATAATGGGAGACTTCATTGTCGATAACACCAATTGGCTCCAATACTCAAATAGGACCGAAGTAGCAGGAACGCAAGTGGAAGCTTTTGCGATAAACCGCAACTTGATGCATTTTGTAGATGACCCGACAAGAATATCTGACAATTTAACTGATTATTCCATTACTCTCGATTTCTTTCTCGTTTCAGATGATTTCCGTTTACAGTTTTTAGCACCTTCAAGCAACTCCGACCATAACCTTGTTTCTGCTACTGGTTGATTCATAAAGCCATGCAGTAAAGACCCAACAATTCCCAGGAAGATATGGCATTACAACTTAAAGGAGCTGCGCGAGTGTTTCTCGTTCTTTTCCATCAATGACGTGTGTTTCTCAGATCCTAACATCAATGTCTGCACTGAATGCGACACTGAAGTTATTTCTGAAGTCTAACCTCATCTTGTGAACCATATTTATCAAGTAACCTGTAAGTTGTAAGATATAGGAATACCAGAAAACCGATATAAAACACTATCCAATCATCGTGGGAATTAACCTCAGTCCTAAAAGCTAAGTGTTCTTCTTTATGACCCATTTCTTCTCTTCTATCCTCATTAATCGTTGACTGAGCTTTATCATTGAGTTTCATTTCGTAGAAATGCTCAGATTGTTCTAAATTGAAAATTAGTACTTATGTAGTTTGAATTCATCACGTCTGAGACTCCTTTATTTTAATTGGTTAAATGTTGTAGTTAGGTTTTTTTTGCATTAGGTACCTTGATTATAGTTAGTAATTTATTATTATATATATATATATATATATATATATATATATATATATATATATATATATATATATATATATATATATATATATATATATATATATATATATATATATATATATATATTAAACACACAAAAATTGGAAATCTCCAGGTGTTGATGGTATTCATAACTTTTGGTTCAAGAAATTCTCTTGCGTTCATGAAAAATTCGCTGAATATTTTTCATTTATAATAAAGAACCCTCAGCTACTCCTTTATTTTTCACACAAGGAATTACTTATTTAAAACCGAAAAGTGATAATACTATTGATCCGTCTCAATATAGACCAATTACTTGCCTTCCAACAATATATAAAATTCTAACTGCATGTATTACCCAAAAATTTATGCACATTTGGAGAATTATAATATTCTTTCCGAACATCAAAAGGATGTAGAAAAAACACCTTGGTACTAAAGAGCAACTTGTAATTGATTCTGTTGCTTTGAATCAAGCTCAAACTAAGAAGAGAAATATTCATACAGCCTTCATTGATTACCAAAAGGCTTTTGATAGTTCTCCCATTCATGGCTTCAAGAAATTTTGGAAATTTATAAAATTGATAAGACACTTCGTCATTTTCTTGAATTCGTAATGAAAAATTGGAGAACCAATCTTCATTTAAATATTTCAAAACAATCGTTAAAATCCGAAGTAATTCCAATCAAAACAGGCATTTTCAAGGTGATTCTTTAAGTGCTCTTTGGTTTTGTCTTTGCCTCAATCCATTATCTCATGAATTAAATGCTACTAGTTTCGGCTTCAAAATAAAGAGTTTATTAACTGAATTCAAATTAAGTCACTTAATTTATTTAGATGATATTAAATTATATGCCGGAACCAGATCTCATTTAAAAAGTCTACTTGAGATTACTTTCAACTATTCCAATGATATTCATATGAAATTTGGGCTTCCAAAATGTAAAAATCTTTCTATTGAAAAAGGAAAGATCACCTCTGATTATATAAAGATTTCCAATATCGAAATCGAGCCAATGCATCAAGGAGATACATATAAATATCTTGGATTTTGTCAAGAGAAGACAATTAACCATAGCAGCACTAAAGAAATTATTAGAAGTTCATATTACAAAAGACTAAGAATTATCATCAAGAGTTATTTAACTAGTAAAACCTTTTCAGAGCTATCAACTCCTATGCTGTTCCTATTCTTACATCTTCTTTTGGAATTATTAAATGGTCTAAAACTGATCTAAATGAATTACAATGTCAAACGAGGAAAATGCTCTGTAAATATCATAAGCACCACCCAAAGTCAGCTGTTCAGAGAGTTACACTACCTAGACATCTTGGAGGTCGTGGATTAATTGATTTGAATAATCTTCATAGTAAACAGATTTTTCATCTACGTTCCCATTTTCATGATAAACAGAGAACGTCTAAATTACATGATATTGTTGTTGCTTCAGATTATAATCTTACACCTCTGAACTTGACAATGCAAAAGGTAGATTTTGATATATTTGATGATAATTCTAAAAGAGAAAGTTGGATGCAGAAGGAATTACACGGAAAGCACCTAAAGAATTGAAAAATGATTATATTGATGAAATTGCATCGAATAAATGGTTAGTATCTGGAGAATTGTTTGCTGAAACAGAAGGCTTGGCAATTGCGATCCAAGACCAGGTTGTTTTCACAAGGAATTATAGAAAACATATCATCAAACAAAATATAGATGATTCTTGCCGTAGATGTTTCTGTTCTTCAGAAACAGTTTTTCATATATTATCATCTTGCTCAGTCCTTGCTTCAACAGATTATTTAGAAAGACATAATGCCGTCGCTAATATTATTCACTTAAATCTAGGAATTAAACATGACCTAATTCCCAAAAGAAAAAAATTTCAAAAATATGAACCTGAGATTATTTGTGAAAATGACAAATATAAACTTTATTTTGATAAAACAATTCTGTGCAACAGAGCTGTAAAACACAATAGACCAGATATCGTTCTTAATGATAAACAGAATCAAATAACATATATAATTGATATTGCTATACCCGACACACATAATAAACAAAATAAATACAATGAAAAAATTTCTAAATATATGATGCTTGGCGACGAGATTAAAAAATGTGGAAAATGAAGAAAATATTTATTCTACCGATTATTATTTCTACAACAGGCGTTATTCCTAGAAATCTTCACAAAAGTATTGAGATTTTGGGTCTGAAGAAAAATTTGTTTGAACAGTTACAAAAGATAACAGTCATCAAATCTTGTAATTTTCTTCGTAGGTTTCTTTCCGAAAATAATAATGAGGTAGAGTCATAGGTTTTCTCTTTAGTTTATACTGCTCAGAATCTCATTTCATATTTTATTTATTTGTTTATATAAATGTAATATAATTAACTGACAATTTTGTCATATTTATATTCAGAGCAGTATTCTATTCGATCGTTCACCACTTCACACAAAGGAAACTATTAATGAGTAACATTCAGTGTTACTTGACTAAGGTCCGTACACTGGATTTTTCCGGGAGAAAGCCTCTGACACTACTCGTTGGTACATTGATATCATTGTCTGATGATGCTATAGTATGTATATATTCTGGTAGATTGATATATTCTCATAACATTTAACGTTATCCTAATATATAATTACTCCAGGATATATGGGCAACTCGTCATGTAAAACCCCTATATATATATATATATATATATATATATATATATATATATATATATATATATATATATAAGAGAGGATTTACAAAATTTTGAATAATTGTATTTACAATAAATGCTTATATCTATAATCTTGGTGTGTGTCACAAGTGTGAGCTCAGGAAATATAACAGGGGAACCATACTATCTTGTATATGATGTAATAAAGCTAGTTGATTGAAGTGATGAGTATTATTCCTAAAGCTATATCTAGGACGTAGGTTCTAGACGACGATCTCACACACGGAGATAAAGGTACTCTGATCTAGATGGCATAGGAAATCTATAGGTAGTTTCAATTGTAATTTCATTTCAATTAGCCTTGATATAATTTAATGTCATTCAACTTCATTATTTAAAATTCCTACTTCAATTAGAATTGAAATACTTCTCCAATTTTAGATGTTCTTGTAACAAAACCGTTTCAATGGACCTCTACATTCCAATCTTCACGAAGAAAACACGAAAACCCTTGGCTCACTGAGATCTGCCACAAAGCTATCACAGTTAAAAACAGAGCATATAAGAACTGGACGAAAAATTCAGGAACATTTGTGACTCAACAATTAATGAAGTGAAAACTACTTCATTGAAAGAATCAGGAATGGACTCTTGAAGCATACTGGTAGAATTTGTCAATTCTGGTCTATGGCGAAGGCCGTCAGGAACAATTTTTACAAATTATCCCCCCAACCTTTTATTAACGATTACGGTTCTATTGCATCATTACCTAAGACGAAGGCGGGTCTCTGTTTTCCCAAAGTTCTATTTTAGATACATCAAAGGCAGTGCCACCAAGCATCCAACAAGTTCAATCGAATACGTCTGAAATAAAGTTCAGAGTGCTTACGGTAAGGCTAGTTCTTTACTAACTGAACTCTAAGTAAGCAGTGGGTTTTGATGGAATACTGTTTTGCAGAAATATGTTTCAGAGTTAGCCCCTTTTCCAGATTTCGTAGGAGAGCCACACGCTTCCGGAGTGTTGGAAAGATCCAACCGATACCAAAGAAAGGAAAGAAATGATCACCCCAAAATTATCGTATAATCACATTGTTGCACATTATGTCCGAGAGTCATGGAAAAATTGATAAACGATGAGCTCATAAAATATGTCGAGCAATAGGGTATCATCAGTGATCGACAATTCGGTTTCCGTAGAGAACGATCAACTGGTGACCTCCTTGAAGGCTTTACGTATTTGTGGATATCAAAAAGCAAGGCGAATCTAGAGCCACTGCTTTCGATATTTTAAAGGCCTCCAACAGGGTTTGACACGCAGCCACGATGAATAACTAATCACATATGGAGTTTCCGAAAAATTGCGTGGTTCAGTTAGTAGGTTTCTCTTCAACAGATCAATTTGGGTGGTAGTTTATGGTGTAATGAGTGAATCATTTTAGGTTAATGCAGGAGTACCTCGTGGCTCCATATTCTATCACCAACAATAGAGTAGTTGGGTTTGCAGACGACTGTTCTCTGATGTACTCATTTTTTAGTCAGCGTCCTATTGCTCCTGAGGAGTCACACCGACAAAGATATCAACAGAGCATGTTACTGAATTCAGACTCGAAGAAGATATCACATTGGGAGCCGGTCGATACGGCCGTTAAATTTTAACGCAAGCAAGACGCAATCCACAACGTTCCCCAGAAAAATCATTGCTGGAGAACCTCCATTAATCATATAAGAACATCGAATTTCCTCATAAAAAACATGCATCTACTATCACAGTCAACATCGGAGTTTGCTGATGTGGCAACCATAACCAAAGTAGCTTCTACTAAACTAAGTTTTCTTTCAAGCGCTTTTCAGTATTTCACACCATCACAGCTGATGATTTTATACAAAATACATGGTCTGGAATACTGTTCGTATGTGTGGGGCTTCGCACCTTCACAATCATTACATCTATTGGCTAGTGTCCAGAAGAGACCAATGCGCCTCATCGATCACGAGATAATATTCAAAATCTCGCTCAAAAACTGCTGGTAGCTGATCTTTCCCGTTCCTGCAGGCACTTCCACGGTACCTCTGAAGAATTGAAACGCTTAGTTCCTTAAAGAATCCAGTTCCTTAGAAACACCAAGCTCGCGAAACTCTCTCTATGAGACAGTGGTACAGTATAGTGTGCTGTAGAGCTTGCTTCCATCAAATATCTTTCCTATTAACTCACCACTCAATCGCTTCAAGAAGCGAGTGAACACATACAATAAATTATCTAAGGCGGCCACATATGACATCGCCTTCTCTCAAAAGTTAAGAATAAAGAAAAAAATGTGGTCTGCACTACTAAAATAATATTCTCATAATTGATTTTCAATTAGGCTCAATAATGTTGTTCAAATTTTTGTTATATACACCAACGAATGCGTTTCACTACAAAATAGCTTCATCAGATAAGACTCACTCGCTCGCGCCGCTGTCGAAGATTTGAGCAGCTCATGCCTACACCAGTTAAAAAAATGAAAAGACATCAACAGTTAGAAGAATGGTCATCAGTTTCAGGAACTCAAGCTACCAAAGGCTTATTTGATGAGAATAAAATAAAAAAGACCAGAGACAATATACGCAGTGAAGAAAGTAGGGAGAAATGTTACTGTCACGGATGTAGGAAGGACCAACAGACTACTATGAGGATGAGTTGAAATTGCTGCAAGTGGCACTGTGAAGAGTCAGAAGAGGAGGATGATAATGTTGACATGGTACCTAATCAAAAAAAACTTTTACTCTGATTATTGAATTATTATTATTTAAGGATCTAAATTACCAAATATAAGAAGTTCATTTTGTTTAATATTGTTGATTAAAGTCTTAGGGGCTATCTTTTGCTACCATAGCTTAATATGGCCTAAAGACAAAAATTTTAAAAATGTTTTATTTTGACAATGCTTATGGCAGAAGTTTCCGCCTCTTGTTAATGATTGACAGTAATTGATATAAATGTTTAATCAACATTAGTTTGTTGACCATCTATCTATTGATTCGTGGCTTATTGCCTCATTGTTTGATCGCAGAATATTAAGACATGAAGGTGTTGCAATATTGTCTACTAAAAAAAAATTCCCGAATCTGGATCACTTGGCTCACTACTCTGAGAAGCTTCATTGTGAAGTTTCAGGCATTAAACTCATTGATGTCAACGTTTTTATTCTCTGTTTTTATAGATGACATTTGTCATATTTTTCGAACGACTGTCAAAATTTTCTCGCAAATTTTTCTTTGAATTAAACAAGTTCCACGAAGAAATTATATATGGGCGATGTCAACCCAAATCATTGGGTCCATAATGATTCTAAAACATCTATAGATCACAATCGGCATCACTTGAAAGACTGAACCTGGCCATCGGGGTTCTCTCGGTCAAACAGAGAGGGCATTTGAGGAAATATCGCAGGTTATGTATTTTTTTATTATCTCCTTGGTCCTTTTCATGACCTTGCTTGCTAAGTAAAATCTTTCCTTAGATTTGTGTAGCCATATAAGAAGTATGATTGTTGAAATATTTTCCTGCTGGTTTTCCTGCGAAGCTTGGCATGCTCTTTGTCTAGGAGGGTATTGAGAACTGCCTAATTTTCACTTATTGAGACACACTTGAGATACACTATCCTGGTGTGGGGAAATTGCAGTGAGTTTGATCGGGTTTTCCGAATACAACGACGAGCGGTGAGAATTGTTGGTGGAGGGGGCTGTAGAGATTGTTGTAGAAATTCTTTTAGGGAATTGAATATACTGACTCTCCCTAGCTTGTTTGTACTTGAGTGTTTACTCTATGCTCATAAAAACCAACAATTAGTAACTTTAAATGGCCAGTTTCATTCCTATAGTACTAGAGGCAAACATGATAATATAATAATGAATGAATACTGTTTGATTTGTTTTGTTGATTGGTGTAAATAGTTTTTGTTTTATTTTGATTCCTGCTTATCTAGGCATTTAAAAGGAAGTCTTATTTATGATATTTGTAAGAGCAGGCACTTAGCTGAAGGAAGATAAATCCAAATAGGATTACTTCAAGAACAGAAAAGAATTTTCATTTCTGGAAAAATTCATGTTTTTGAGGAAATTCGTCAGACACGTTTCATATATCTGGAAAGTGAAACATACTCCGATTTTATTCAAATCCATCTATGGTGTACATTCAAGAAAACAGAAGTTTATACTATACATCGAAAACCATTGAACAGGAGAAAAAAAATTTCTGAAAGCGTACCTGCATTCGACTTAAAAAGTGCCGGTAGAATATCAGAAAAATTTATTCACCTGTATTCAATTGCAAACAAGATATTGGCATATGCCAATCCCTGAAATAAGAAAATCCAGAAAACTGATAACTGCCATCTGCCTTTATCAAATAAATCCTGGACGGAGATGTTTGACCATTTATCCTTGTTTTCAGATTTCAAATAGCAGCCGTAATAAAACATTCAAAATGGGACATCCTGTACCTAAGCAGGCGGATACTATTTCGAATAAAACGGTGCATATTTTGCAAAAATATTAGTTTCCTGTATTTTTGTCGTTCTGTTTATTTTGGGATACACCTGATATTTCAAATTTCATTTCTAGAATTCAGAATAGAATATTTATTTTCACTGCTATTCAAATAAATCACTTTTTTTCTCGAATAACATACATGTAACAAGATTACCTGTATAGAGAACGGAAAAACCAAAATAATAGAACTATTATACTACAGACCTTCGTTGCGAGTTTTTTTTTTAGTTTTGAATTCTCGATTTCATTTAATGCATTTCGTATGTTCGGCTAACTACAGCCTATTATTGTTATGACTTTCATTGCTCAATAATTTCAGTTTAGAGCTTCGCTTGAAAGTTCCCGTTTTCCTTCCGTGGGGATTATCGACGTTTCCGACTCATTTTCATCATCGCGTTTCTGAATTCAGTAGAATCGGAAGCATTGCTTATTATGTCGATTAGTAAGCTGTGGAAGAAGTATCTAATGGTACAAAAAATGAGTTAGATATTTTATGTATTTACAGGGTGTGATTTCTCCGGAATCGGAAACTTCGGTCTTACGGAAGGCGATCGGAACGATCGATCGAGCCAATATTCCCAAAGAAAGCCCCGAAAAAGCGAAAATAAAAAGGTCTCCGATTTTTCGTGAGTGCAGGGGATAATTTCGTCAGACTTTTATGTGTATACAAATTTTTTTATCACGTTTGATCGTTTCAAAACCTGGATAAAGAGCAAGACTCGATTTTCGCATGTTGCGCTGCAATAGTTTCATTCCCGTTAAACCACGGGAAAGTTGAAAAATCTTCGATTCAACGAAGGGCTATCTTCTGCAAAATTTCGCTGCATTTTCCTCATTCCGAATATCCTTGACGGCCAGAAATTAACGAAAGTCGAGCTGTAAAAATAATTGGTTTTTTTTCATCCGTCCTACTTATACGGGGTTACTGGAAGAATGGATTCGGGTGTCGAAGGATTCTTACGACTTATTTTTTGAATTTTGGACGAATTTTGTGAACTAGATTTTCCAGAAAAAAACCGAAAATACAGGGGCGGAGCCAGTCTCCTTTCCTACCGCCCCTTAGATCGCTAGTCAATGTCGGAAATGAGCTGTACCAACGTGTCAAATCAAATATTCCCTCTCTTTTGAATGAAAATAGTGAGATGGAAATAGTAAGTAACTTTTACTTTTACCAACATAATTTCGGAACTACCTAGAATATAGTGCTCTCGTTCTCTCTTTTCTGAATGACAATATGAGACGGAATGAAATATCAATTACATCTAAGCGAATCTTACCTTATTTCAATTAGTCTTATATTCGATCTGTCATTATAAATAATTCCAAATTTTACTTGAATGAAAAGTTTGACGAAACTTGAAATGAACTTTTAAAGGTAGGTGAACGTAGTTAAATGTTTATTTCATCCATTTTATGTATAGTTTGTTTAAGGAAAGAAATGACAAACTTTCAAAATTCATAAATTTAACATTTTGTGGTTACTTCAACCTAAATAATGTGATTCAAACGGAATTTTATAATGAAAAGGAGTTGAGGATACTTAGAATGATGTTTGAAAGGTGAGTGAATATATTTTTGAGGTCTATTTATGTATTTTAATGTATATTTTTTCATCATGCTCAAGAAATATACTCAGAATTTGTATATTTCTTGGTTTTCCTAACCTTTACGCGTCGAAAGATTTCCTAGAATTACTAGGATTTTTCAACAAATCAATTGGGACTATCTTACAAAATGATGGGATATTCTTTGATTAGCTATCAATAGGTATTGAGCTCTTTTGTATAATACTATTTTCTCTGAAAAGAACTCGAAAAAGTTTTCGTTAGGTCATTTAGAGTATGTATCATAAGAATATTGAAAGCTATCCACTAAAGGCTATATCTGTATTGACATATTTCAAACTGGATGTCAATAAGACCGTGCCGTTTCAAATTGAAATTTCGTTTCAGTTTATTCAAGAGGAAGTACGTTTCTATTCTATAATTATCCAAATGTAAAAGTGATTGAGATTCAATGTATTTGACAATGTTCAAGTTTGAACCAAAGAAATATGAAAGAAATACACGAGAAGATTTTTCACATCTTCATTACAATGCCGTAATAAAGGTGTTTATAAAAATTAGCTCAGTAGGAATTTTTCTGCAGATTGGGGTATAAAATAGCTAAAATGGCTGGACTAGTAACCTTGAGGATGTGTGAGGCAATATATGAGAGAGTTCCATGTAACTTAACGAATTGTTGAGTACAAATATCAGTGAATACAGTGAACCGTTCAGTATAAATACAGTTGGATATGAAAAGGCGTTCAGTCTGTTTGGAGTTTAGTATATTAGGAGTATAGTATATAAGGCGTTTTTTGTATATTAGTCGTTTAGTATATTATCTGTTTTGATATAAAAGGCGATCATAATGGGCTCACTAGCTATGTTCATAATTTCCGTTCAAAATTAGTGACAATGGTTTAAAAAAAAGCCGCACTAAATTTCTCTTTCGAAAACAGAAAAACTGTTTTTTCTAATAATGTTGAAGAATATTACAAATATTAATTTCGATAAACGTGCAGTGTACTTTACTCATTCAAATTATTTTCGCTTCGTAAAGACCAATTTCATAGACAATGAAAACGAGTCATCCTGTACAGTACACGGACGTATAGTTATGCGCTATATGCAAGGAGGAGCAGGAGGTTTCAATAAACTCAGGCGGGTTAATAGTTTATACGCCAGTGATTTAGCGTCCGTCCTTACATCTGAAGTTGCCACGATAGTATCTTCCAAACGTCTCAATTTGCCATTACCTGTCGATATAAACATTGTTTCCACGAAGCCTTTGCGTCGTTCTATCCGCTGCCATAAATACGCGAATCTATTCGTTCGCCAATCGCTGAGTGGGTATAGATGATAGGAACTTACATCGTCAACTCCTCGATCATAGCTTGGAAATAACGACGATCGTTAAACTCGGGTAAAATATATTTACTATACGCTCAAACTGAAAGTGCTATGATAAACGTTAGTGGGCGTTTCAGCCGAAACTAACCTGATTAAGGTGACCACATTCAGTTTTTGCAAAACTTGCTGGCGAGAAAAATGAAATTGTTTATATCATTGCAACAATATTCATGGTATACTTTTCTTGCACAATTAATTCAATCCCGTACAAACCGATTCGCCATATTTCACAATTTTCAGTTTTCCAAGAATGCTAATCCCTATACGAGGGTGGTCTGAAAAGTTTCCGATCTAGCAAACAAACAAGAAATTTTTTTGAATATATTTTTTTATTTTTCAACATAGTTTCCTTGTAACTCTACAACTTTTCCCAGCGATATTTTCATCTTTGTGACCCAACAAGTACTCGGCGGTTTTCTCTGCAAAAAAAGTGGTTCACGAAGGTGCCTTAGTCTTTCAAACATAATTTCCAGACGAGGGAGAATTCGCTGGGAGTTAGATATGGTGTGTAAGGCGGTGAAAATTTTCTTTTTCTGTAAACGTTGCCGATTTTGCGCAAATTATGCTTTCAACTTGTTGAGTGATGATGCGTATCATGCTCATGTGATCGTTTTTCCTTCTTGACGATTTTTTATTTTTTCTGGAACCCATTTCCTCTTTGCAGTCCATTGTTTCGACTGTAATTTGGTACTGGCGTATTCAATTTTTATTTACGGTAATAAATCAGATTTATTGCGCCGAAACTGCGACAATCGAGTGTTAAAAAATGTTAATTCCAACACAATCGAGTGTTGGAAAGGTTCATTCCAACACGCTTTTGGTCCAACGTGAGCGAACGCGGCACCCAACGAGCAGAAAACTTTCAGATGTGAATATGTTGATTTAATATATAAAAATGCGTTTTTGACTTAGATAGTTTAGACTTTTTCTTATGGAGATATCTCAAAAGTTTAGTTTATACCACTCCAGTGAACACTGTAGAAGAACTCTTAATCCATAAATTTGATACTTTTTGTATAACTACCTCACATGAGTGATCTTCTCTGAAACCTGATTGATTGCTACAAATTACTTTATTCAATCTATTATAATTCATCAATTTTCCTTGACCACCTTTTCTATCAACTTTTCATATTATGGACTAACACTTATCGGTCAAAATTCTTCACATTTAGATGTGTTCAATACTTTTGAACATGAACAATTGTAGTGGTTTTCCAGTTTTCGGAAAAACTCCAGTGGTCAACGAACAATTGGCAACATCTAACAATCTATTGCCTGCCACATCAAACACACCATTCAAAATACTTGTACTTATGCCTTCACTAGTTCCATTTTTATATTTTATTGATTTGACTATTTTTGAGTTTACACATACTAACAGGTTCAAATTCACATAACTTGCCATAGAAACATATTCTCTGTAAAATAGTATCATTTTTATTCCTTGGAATCTTTCGAACTCTATCTACACTATCAATAAAATATAAATTAATTTCACCGGCTGTTGTTTCTTCATAAGATGAAGAAACATTTTCAAATTGGATAACCCCCCCATTGCTCTCTTAAAAAATGTGGTTCACGAAGTTGCCTTTGTCTTTCAACATAATTTTCAGACGAGGGAGAATTCGCTGGGAGCTAGATATGGTGTGTAAGGCGGTGAAAATTTTCTTTTTCTGTAAATGTTGCCGATTTTGCGCAAATTATGCTTTCAACTTGTTGAGTGATGATGCGTCTCATGCTCCTGTGATCGTTTTTCCTTTTTGACGATTTTTGATTTCTTCTGGAACCCAGTTCCTCTTTGCAGTCCATTGTTTGGACTGTAATTTGGTACTGGCGTATTCAATTTTTATTTACAGTAATAAATCAGATTTATTGCGCCGAAACTGCGACAATCGAGTGTTAAAAAATGTTCATTCCAACACAATCGAGTGTTGGAAAGGTTCATTCCAACACGCTTTTGGTCCAACGTGAGCGAACGCGGCACCCAACGAGCAGAAAACTTTCAGATGTGAATATGTTGATTTAATATATAAAAAATGCGTTTTTTGACTTAGATAGTTTAGACTTTTTCTTATGGAGATATCTCAAAAGTTTAGTTTATACCACTCCAGTGAACACTGTAGAAGAACTCTTAATCCATAAATTTGATACTTTTTGTATAACTACCTCACATGAGTGATCTTCTCTGAAACCTGATTGATTGCTACAAATTACTTTATTCAATCTATTATAATTCATCAATTTTTCCTTGACCACCTTTTCTATCAACTTTTCATATTATGGACTAACACTTATCGGTCAAAATTCTTCACATTTAGATGTGTTCAATACTTTTTGAACATGAACAATTGTAGTGGTTTTCCAGTTTTTCGGAAAAACTCCAGTGGTCAACGAACAATTGGCAACATCTAACAATCTATTGCCTGCCACATCAAACACACCATTCAAAATACTTGTACTTATGCCTTCACTAGTTCCATTTTTATATTTTATTGATTTGACTATTTTTTGAGTTTACACATACTAACAGGTTCAAATTCACATAACTTGCCATAGAAACACATTCTCTGTAAAATAGTATCATTTTTATTCCTTGGAATCTTTCGAACTCTATCTACACTATCAATAAAATATAAATTAATTTCACCGGCTGTTGTTTCTTCATAAGATGAAGAAACATTTTCAAATTGGATAACCCCCCCATTGCTCTCTTAAAAAATGTGGTTCACGAAGTTGCCTTTGTCTTTCAACATAATTTTCAGACGAGGGAGAATTCGCTGGGAGCTAGATATGGTGTGTAAGGCGGTGAAAATTTTCTTTTTCTGTAAATGTTGCCGATTTTGCGCAAATTATGCTTTCAACTTGTTGAGTGATGATGCGTCTCATGCTCCTGTGATCGTTTTTCCTTTTTGACGATTTTTGATTTCTTCTGGAACCCAGTTCCTCTTTGCAGTCCATTGTTTGGACTGTAATTTGGTACTGGCGTATTCAATTTTTATTCACAGTAATGAATCAGATTTATTGCGTCCAAACTGCGACAATCGAGTGTTAGAAATGTTTATTCCAACACAATGGAGTGTTGGAAATGTTCATTCCAACACGCTTTTGTTTCAACGTGAGCGAACGCGGCACCCAACGAGCAGAAGACTTTCAGATGTGAATATGTTGACTTAATATATAACAAATACGTTTTTTTGACAAGTTCATAACCTCTGCCATCTCCCCCACTTCGATTCGGCGGTTGTCTCGCACCATTTGGTGAACTTTGGCGATGTTATCGTCGGTAGTTGCAGTTTTTGCACGTACGGAATGTTCTTCGGTTGCTAAGCTCTAAGAACCAATAAGATATAAATAATTGAAAAGTCACAAGGATTCAAGTTTGGTGAAAAAGCAGGCTAATGGGCCACATGAATGTTTTCACTGGAAAAAAAGTCCATCATTGAGATTGCAGTGTAATAAGGTGCATCGTCGTGATGCAACAACCAGTTGTTGTTGATATTTGGTCGCACACAAAAGACTATTGTTCAAAGTCGTCATTCAACTCTCTTCCTTCTGAATATACCTTAAAGCACCGAAAAACCTGAATCCATGCAAAATAGTTCCTCTTTTTCAAACGTTTCTGTTGCTTTGTGTCCAAGTAAGAAGCAACACAAACTATTTCAACAAAACTATCGCTACGGACAAACAAATGACTATAAAAAGTTCAAATTAATACTGCAGGTGTATCACTTGAACATCTGATACTGCTTAAGGCCTCTCGTCTCACGAGTTGCCGGATAAAAAGCGACGTTGCCAGTCTCATTACATTATCTGCAAACATCGTATATGCGTATCCACAGACATATTTCAATAAATCATCGAATCTTCAAAACTCATTTCGTGAAGGCAGTGTTGCCCACGTAAATGGATTCCCGATATTCTTCGCGACGGATATTCATTTCGCGTAATATATCTGCAACTGAGTTATCCTTCTACTGCTTCAAGAAAGGCGAAAGAAATCGTTCATCAGTGAAATATATATTCCTATTTTCGAATTCAATTTCACGTTAATCATATTCCGCTTTCCTTCATCTTTCCCGCCCCCCCTACGTTCTCTTACCCGCCGACGGTTGTTTTCACGAAACCCGGAAATCTAATATTTTTCCTTTGATATCAAAAGTTTTCGTTCCACTTTTTCAGGCCCGATAAAATTTTCATATTTCATACTGAATTTGATATTCAGTTCTCGGTATTAAAAACGAACCGCCGAATCGGAATTATAATGAATGTTTCCCGCATTTTCGAGAACTTTAGCTGCTAATAATGAAAGAATGTCCCAAGTGGGCTGTTCTGACAGAAAGAGTGAACGAGCATGAGACATATTCAGATGTTAAATTGAGTACATACTTTGGAACTAATTTCAGATGGATTATGATTGTTTACGTTTCTGATTTTTGGGCGTTATAGAACCCTTCTCTCTTGAAAATTTCGTTGGTGAAAACGGATTTCAACTGTCTTGTTTATAGTTTTCCAGCTATTCTGGATTTTCGGGATTTTCTCATGTGGCGATGTTTCAAATCCTATTGATGTAAGGCAGAACATATTTTCTTAATCTACAGGCACTTTTTGAAGTAGAATGCAGGGACGTAATTGAAAACTATTTTTGCCGACCAGTTTATGAGTTATGTAGCAAACCTCTGTTTATTCACATACAAATTGAAGGTGATTTGTGTATCAATACATATGATTATTTTTTCTTTCCAGATATACTGGTTGTTACATAATAGATTGTCACGAATTGAGGAGGTGAATCTACGTGCAATTTTAAGATAAAAAGTTCATATAAACATATGTCCACAAAAGCTTTCCGGAAAAAATTGTTTTTTCTTCAATTCATTACACGTCCTAAATTTCAAATAGAATCTACAAGGTGTTTTCTTTTCCAGAACCATTTCTTCTATTGCCCTTTCAAACTTTTTTGCAGTACATCACTGATCAGCGTACAATCAATTTTCGTCATCTTCGTTCAATTCAGAAACTTTTTTGACACTTGTAATTTTTTCGTATCTCCAACCATTCTCGAGAAATCATTAAGCGATTGTATGCATTCGCTGAATTGAAAGCACTTCTAATTAAAAACTGTAGTAGGCTTTGATTTTATTTCATTCATTTATTTATTTTGACATTTGAATTTGGAAGGCTTTTACTTGGTAAAATTCCATTATCAATAATAAAAACAAGTACTGTGTTATAGGAATTTCACTTAATAATTGCGATTCGTAACGCGTTTCACTACAGCTTCTTCAGACGAATTCGTCTGAAGAAGCTACGGTGTAGTGAAACGCGTTACGAATCGCAATTATTAAGTAAAATTCCCTAAAACACAGTACTTGTTTTTTATTATTTATTTTGAAATTTGCTAAAGTTGAACCACTGTCTGCCCGAATTGTTTATTAAATTAACGATTAGTTTTAAGGTTTTTGAAGTTATTGCTGGAATAAAAAATGGCTAATTTGCGCTTTCCAAATCGAGTAACACCAGGCAGGCGAACACTTTCAAATATCCACAGAAGGTTGAGGGAAACTGGTACTTTTACTGGAAATAATCATTTAAATGGTGCAACTCAAACTATGAGAACTCCAGATATTGAGAAAGCACTTTTGATTTGAATTCTCATGTGGGAGCAAGAAAAATTGGAAATCAGTTGAATATTTCACATGTTCTAGTTTGGAGGATTCTCCACGACTTTTTATTGCACCCGTTTTATATTCTACGCGTCCAAACTGTACTTCCTCGAGATTTTCCCTCAATACTGAATTTCTGCAGATTATTCTTGAATAAAATTAGAGAAAATGCTCATTTTGATAGTGAAATAATGTTCCAGACGAAGCTAACTTTTCGAGAACTGCTATCACAAATTTTCACAATAATCATTATTGAGCTAAGGAAAACCCCCATTTGATTGAAGAATCTCATCATCAAGAACAATTCTCACTAAATGTCTAGGTTGGAATAATTGGAAATTATTTGATTGGGCCATTTTTTACGTAACAGACAAAACGCCCCTCTTATCGGCAATTTTTCGAGGAGGATGTGCCACTTTTGATGAGAAACATAATGTGGTTCATGCATGACGGGGCACCAGCACATTTTAGCGGATAAGCTAGGGAATTCTTGAATAATACATTCAACAACCGATGGATGGGTCAGGGTGGTCCCCAGACTTAGATAGTTTAGACTTTTTCTTATGGGGATATCTCTAAAGTTTAGTTTATACCACTCCAGTGAACACTGTAGAAGAATTCTTGGATAGTTACTTCATTTCTCACCTGTCTATATTTATTCCAGTCATCTTCCCTCTGTGTGAATACAGCCACATCGAACAGCTCATCACGTTTCGCGATCCATTCATACATTTCTTTCTGTTAGCTAAAACACTGATCTCCACTAATGAAATCATCTAAATGCAAAACCCAATCATTCTTCAATAGTTTTCGAATATTCACATGAAACTATAAAAAATGCGTTTCATTTCCAACTATTTTCATTATTTGTTAAATGAGAGCGCCATTATTCAAGTGAAAACAAACACCGCTATAAATTGGATTGAAATCAATTTTCCAATATGAAATTCAATCAGTTCAACTTCTGGAAATAAAGAGAGTTCAGTGGTGAGGCCACGATATTAATTGTACGAAACAAAGGCGAAACGATATGTAAATTAGACGAAACATAATATACACACAAATCGTTCGGAGTTTGCATTGTAATTTATTTTGGTTGTTCTTTTTTTACTCCATGTTCGTGTGCATTGAGTAATGGTCTTCGTAGTATTATGGTGGTTGAATGGCGGCCAGTGGCGTAGAAGAGTTAGCCAAATTGATTCGAAGCAAATTTTTATGAATTTATAATGTACAAAGCGCAAATTTTACATGGAATTATTAAGTTCCACAAGACATGTCAATTTTTATTATTAGTTAGTTACGTGGGAACATCCATCATTTTTTTCATTTCGAAAGAAATGAATAATGAAGAAATATAATAAGGAAAGCCCCTTATTCGCGCTTTTCACTATTTGCAGATAAAAAATATTCCTATATTCCTATATCCTATATTCGTGGATCTCATCGGAACATCGGTACATGCATATGTATTAACAAAAAAGGACTCGGTATCCTTTGAAAACGCGTCCTCCTTTGACTTAAGCCGCCTGTCGGTGTTTTTGAGAATGTAAACAAACAAAATGTTGAAGTGAAGCGATCTTATCACCCAATGTATGAAGAATTGTTGAACACATACAAGTAAACAATAATTTCTACTAAAATATATTGATAAATGCTCGACGCGTTTCGATACACAGTATCTTTGCCAAGAGCGAATAAATACTACAAATACACACACCACAAAAATTGTCGTATCACCTGGTATTCTGAATTCCACAATCGATTAAGCAGCTCGATCGCAGACTCTTTGTCAAAATATGTTTTTGGACATATGAGGGGAAAAAAATCTTATCTATGCTGTAACATTTGTTTTCATATGATCTCAAACACGTCTGAAACAAGAATGAGTTTATTTGACTATCAGTATTCATTCAATAAATGCTTCCTTCACAACCGATCCATCTTCGAATGGTTTCTTGAGTTTCGCTAATATATGAGATATTTGATTGTTTGTCTGGTCTTGTGAACATGGTTTGCTTTTTTTTCAAACAAGATATCAAATCACGTACTTTTCGTCTTCTTAATTCACATTGTGGCTAAAATCCTTTTCATAGTTTTCATGAACCGTTTATTATGCCTTTCTAAGTTAAGCTTAGGTATTGCAACTTACGCACGACAAATAAGACAAATGCACTCATCCTACACCATACAAAAAAAATTCTTCCTTCCAATCATTATTAAAATGATACGTTTCAGATTTCTTCGCTGCACTCATTTTGTTCTATTTAATAATGAACTTTTTATTTCTTTCAAGTTACAATTCAGAATGACTCCAATTCCTTCAGGCGCAACATTCATATCGGCGTGAAATTTCTAGAAAAGCGGCAAGAATAAAAAACGCCGCTTTTCTTTGACAAGTACCGCGCGTTTCTTTGATAAAGCCGCCTTTCGCCGCTAGCAGAGTGTTATTTTATTACGAAATAAATTTTTGTAGTTGAGTTTCCTACTTATTAAAATTTTTTCTTCTCGAGATCTACTCAAAAAAATCTCGCGATCGACCATTTGAGCATCCCTGGTCAACAGGATAGTGAAGCATCACCAATTTCACATTTATGAAATGAAACTACTTCATGAAAAACGATCCTGATCGCTGGTTGCCATTTTGTGAGATTTGATGTGGAAATATCAACAATAATCTACATATTCTGTATGATACTTGTTTTTTTTTTATAATTGTCGATATTAGGAAATCAAGAATTCTCATTGGGTCATACAGGCAGACATACAAACGACTCAGAGATGTGGGAGATTTTTTTAACGAAGATAATCTCAATGGAGACACTAATTAGCAGTTGTTAGAAGAATTGACAAATCCTTCGCTCACAGAAATTTTAGAATATGATGAAATTCTATGGGAGATCGAGATACGTGCCTACCAAGATGGCGCTATTGCGCATTTCGAGGTTCGTATGCGACAATATTTGAAAGCAAATTTCCCTGGTTGGCAGATCGGCAGAAGAGGAACAATTCACATGTAGAGATCTAATAGATTCACCTTAAATCGAGAGTTTATGCTTTACAATCTGGAACTTTGGAAGATCTGCGGAAAAGATCCGTCATCGAATACAGACTTTTGACACCAGAAGTTAGAAGAGAATTCGAGAATTTTTTGAATAACTATATAGGCGGAGGATATTTTGAGCATTTGATTTTTGGGATTATCGAATTTTTTCTTAAAAAGCAATAAATCGTTGTGTATAAACTGTCTGTATGACATTACATGTTTCATAAAGTTACTATTTTTAATAGAGAATTGCAACACGTTTCCAAAGACATGTAATTCGATCCACTTTCCCTATAATCAATTTCGATTCAAGATCTGTTGAGGGTAGCGATTAATTCTACAAGCTCCAAATGACCTCAGAAATCGGATCCCATCGAATAAAAAAATAGATATACCCCTGTTTTTTCCGTTAATATCAGTTTATCTTGCGTTAGAAGAGAGTGGCAAATTTTCGTTGGAACACACTGTATAATATATGTAAATTAGGATCATGACAAGTTTCAGAGAGTTCTTTTGGTAACTGAGTAATTCTAGCTTTTAGCATAATCTACAATGAAGTTATATGTGGCTCCAAAATGGCATGAGTGCATTCTGATCAACTTGGCAGTGGCATTTTTATATTCCCAGATCTGACCAATATTATTGCAGTTCAGTTTCAATTCGTTTTTATGATAGAGCTTTTCTAACGATATTGAGCTTTTCAGGCTACGCCAATGTTCTCGAATATCGTGGTGGTTGATCGTAGGTGAAGAGAATGAAGGCGTAAACCTTTCTGGAATTGCTATTTTTATGGGAATCAATTCTTGAATTGGCTCTCGATGTACGTCTCATATAAAAGAGCATCAGAGTGAGGTTCCGAAGGTCATTTTCTAATAGTTCAGTGTAGTGTAATCATAAGTCTCCCCTATGGCCTATATGAAGGTAATAAACTTTTCTAATGTTGAAGCTATCAAATTTCCAGTTTGATAAATAGGGGATTTACTATATGGACAGAATTATAAACTATGATTTTTTGGTATATCTCAATTTTTTTTCAATTTTCAATTTAATAATATAATGTTTGAATTTTCATCCTATTGACAAACTTATGGTGCGTTTCATCATAATGTGGCTTCTCTGGATAAATGCTGTATTCAAAAGGATGATGTGCCTTGTACTGAGTGATTCACCAGTGGCTTCTCCAGATTTCAAGACCACTTTTTTGTTCAAGATTCAGGAGCGGCCTAAACTCTGCTATAATGTCTTTGAGTTATAAGTTTTTCTGGTGTGTAATTTCGTCAAAATATTGTTTTTCCGTAAAATTTATGATCATAGGCTCTCACATCATCACATGCTCCTTCGGCCAGAGAGGATGAATACTTTTTTCCTTTCGTTTTCTTATTGCCCAAGGATAGCTTTATTGATGAATTGAAATGGATTATCCTCATTTTATACAGTAGTGATAAAAAGTTATTGAATATTGTAATTTTAAAAATATCATATCTTAATTCTTTCAAATAGAACACCCTGTATTTTATTATTCATGTCAACGCATAAAATATTGTGCTATATTTTTGCAGCAGTAACCTTATCATTATCTTTGATCATTTTCGAATTATTCGATTATTTGTGAAAATTTTGATGAAAATTCTACGAAACGTATCAAACTCATCAACATGCATCATTATTCGCACAGAAGTTTTTTTTTCTGTAATGATTCAAGTAGTAAAAAATGAAACCCAAACAAGATAATTCTTTCAACGAATGATAAAATCAAGATGATCAAAACGTAAATCGAGGTATGTGTTGACACTTTTTTTCATTTGTCCCTTCTGTCAGGTGTCCGGACAAATCATATTCTGCATTTTACATGGTGAACTTATCAGTGTTCCGTTATTAAACATTGTTAAAGTGATGTTTGAACCAAGTTTTCTCAATTGACTGCTATGAAGTTCTCCAAAAGAGAAATGGTTGATATGATTTTATTCTGGGTGAGTGTGATAGAAATTCTTTGTTGGCAAGTGGAGTTTATGCACAAAGGTTTCCTGATAAGAGTCATCCTGTTGCAAAATGCTTTTAAAAACCGAAGGGAGATTTTTCAGTTAACAGATATAAGTCAAACTTCCGTCCAGAAAATCTTGAAAGTGAATAAATTTCATGCATATCATGTACAGCTGCACCAGGAACTGAGTAATCAAGACTATGAAAATCGAATAAATTTTCACAATTGGACAAGTGACAAAGTAGCGGAAAATCCAAATATGTTTAGCAGAGTTCTTTAGTAGATGGATATGTAATTGGGCCGCACTTTTTGACAGGCACCTCAATAGTGAAATGTATTTAGATTTTCTGCAAAATCATCTACCAATGTTACTTTCTGATGTACCAGAGCATATAAAACAAGATTTGTGGTTTCAACAGGATGGAGCACCGGCACATTACTCACATCAGGTTAGGGAGCATTAAAATCATGTATTTTCAAACAAATGGATAGGACATGGTGGTCCTGTTAGATGGCCAGCTAGGTTTCCGGACCTTTAAAGTCTAGATTTTTTCTTGTGGGGTTATATTAAGGGCATCGTCTTCCAGATTCCTTCTTCAACACAGTTGGATATGAGATAGAGTATAGTCGACGCCTTTCAGCCACTTAATCCGCAAAAGTAGTCGAGAGTTCAACGGTCTTTCCTTAGAAGAATTGAGTTGTGTCTACAAAGAAACGGGCAACATTTCGAACACTTATTGAAATAGTTTAACACCTTGTAGATCATCTTACGAAAAATCAATCTATTGCGTATTTCATACACGACTATCCTAAAATATCTCCATTTCTCTGATCAAGTATAATGGTATGCACTATTGAACTCTTCTTTCTCAACCTCTAATTTTATTATTTTAGTTTATTCTTTTTATTTCTGAAATTTTCGAAGATAAAGATAAGGTCACATCTGCAAAAATATGGCACAATATTTTATGCGTTGACATGAATAATAAAATACAGGGTGTTCCATTTGAAAAAATCGAGATATGATATTTTTAAAATTACAATATTCAATAATTTTTTTGAGTCACTCCTGTATAAAATGAGGATAATCTATTTCAATTCATCAATAAAGTTATCCTTTGGCAATAAGAAAATGAAAGGAAAAAATTATTCATCCCCTCTGGCCGAAGGAGCATGCGATGATGTGGGAGCCTATTTTCATGAATTTTTACGGAGAAAAAAATATTGTGACGAAATTACTCACCAAAAAAACTTATAACTTGAAAACATTATAGCTGAGTTTAGGACGCTCTTCAATCTTGAACAAAAAGGTGGTCTTCCAATCTGAAAAAACCACCCAAGAATTTTTTATAGAAAATTGGGACATCCTGTTTACTTTAAAATAAATTGCTGAAGTAGATTTTTACTTTCTAAATACATCAAAAATGAAATCTTCAAGAGTGTACGAGCTACAGAGCACCGCGCCACTGGTGAATCACCCAGTATATTATATCAGTAAAAGCAGGTACTTAGTTCAATAAGATGAAAATCCAAACAGGGTTGTTTTCTTTAAAAACTGAAAAGATTAAGTAATGTTGACGAATTTTGGTCTACTTCACTACAGAGTAAATTTTCAGAATTTTTGTGTATTGATTTCTAATGCTTCCCATAGGCTCAGTTGCAATTTTTATTTTTAATTTGTGCTCCGATAACCTAATATTGAAACTTCTGAAAGTTCTACCGGTATGAATTTCATCACAACTTTTACGAAAGAGTTCATAGATATCTGATCGTTTCCTTTATGAATTTTAAATTTACAGTTTTTAATATATCTGCTAAGAGATTTGTCCGTTCTGAAAGCTATATTCAAATTTTGAAATGGAAAGAATGACTTCAAACTTAGACTGGATCCAGCAAGTGAAGTTGATATATTATATTTTTGTTTGGTCTCAGTAACACTAGGAAAAATCTCATGGATTGCATGCTTAAATTGTTTACGACAAAGCATATTGTCAATCATACTGGAACTAAAACCGTTATTGACCGGTACTTGATTTATAATATATAATATTTATTATTCAAGAAATTATTTGCTGACAGTAGGGGTTAGTCTATGCGTCATACTGGTATAAGAATGTATTTTATGTTGAAATGGATTTTCGACAGAATTATTGAAGGTAATTTAGGTACGGTATGGTTTATGAAAAATAGAAAATTATGGTTGAAATTAAGACTAAAAAGTTAATGGAAGTCACAGTTTCCAATTACAAAATGAACTTTTGTCTATTTGTACATGTAATACAACAGATTATGTCGTTCACATATCTAAACCAATATATGCAGTATTTCGACAGCGGATGACTATGAAATATTTTCTCAATGTTATCCATGAAAATTTGTGCTAGTAAAGGGCTGAGAGGGTTAACTATTATTAAACCGTCGTTGCTCATGTGTCGAAGTTGAAATAATTTGGTTTTGAACAAACTTATGAAAGATTCATAAGCTCTGATTGTATAATGTATAATTTACATTATCTTTCGGCAGAGCTTGGTTAATCAATTTCAAAATATCGAGAGATGAAACCTTATGGAAGAAATTAACTACCTCCTAGGGTATGGAGTTAAGTATTTCAAGAATTCTTTATTGAAAATTTTGGACTGAAATCACATAAATGTTTAATGATGTCTATAAAAAAAGTGAAAGTTTGGCTGCTGGGGCTGTAAAAAATTAAACAACTGGTTTGATGGGATAACTTATTTTTTTGAGTTCGACGGGAGAAAACAGATTTGCTGACTGCACAGTTTTAACCGAATGTTTGTATGTTTGATAGTTCGATATTAAAAATCTGGCATTCTCTAAATGTTGAGTATTGGATTGAAATTTATCGTTGGGATTTGTCTTGATTTTTTTATGAACTTTCAGATTCAGTTGACTTTTTGTGTTAAGTAAATAATCTGGCTTTTTCAGAGTTATAACAGATTGAACTTTATCTGTATCTATTTATTAGGTTTGAAGCGGATAAACTTTAGTTTTAATAATGATCATGGTCGTAGCCATAGGTGGGGGGTGGGATGCAAGAGGGGGTAGATGATCTACCCCTCCTGAGAATCGAGCAATAAGCACTAGATAGAATGGAGCTTTCACCCAAATTAAGAACAGTGTTTGGTGCAAAGGTTATAACGAACAAAGAAGTTAGACCAAAAAAAAGGATTGTGTGGTTTTATGAAATCACGGTAGAAGTGCAACTTTTTCACATTATATAGATGTAACTAAAAATTTTTGGAATAATATTTCTTTAAGGGTATAAAATCGCTTTATCAATCTTAATTTTATACTTGGAAAATGGTATGGCAATGGGTAGTGATAAAAGTAGACTAAGTCTCCAACTAATATTTTTATTGAACTTCTTACAGTACGGCATACATAATACTTAACAATTATTTAGATTATATACACATATTAAGAAACT
Organism: Cryptolaemus montrouzieri; assembly: GCA_013387265.2. Classification (NCBI taxonomy): domain Eukaryota; kingdom Metazoa; phylum Arthropoda; class Insecta; order Coleoptera; family Coccinellidae; genus Cryptolaemus; species Cryptolaemus montrouzieri. The sequence goes on along the minus strand of JABFTP020000124.1, from coordinate 64,915,055 downwards.
GAAAACTCAAAACAATATTTCATTATTGTTGAGTCATTTTGATCCTTTTTCAATTATTTTCAATCATTCTATCATCAATTCTATCTTTATCATGAGTTTCACAGTTTATAAATGTAACCAATATTTTATGGTAACTAAAATACAGTGACTTACATTCGATTTTTTCAATGTATCTAGTGAAAACCGCATCGATCGTTGTACCGTATCTCGTGGTGGGTATATTTCTATCATTTATCATTTCAAGATTAAATACTTTTCTCAAATATTCAATGAGTGGAGCAGATTCTTCTTTCTTTAAGTCTGTATTAAAATAACCAGACAAAAACATTCACATTAAACACTGACAAAAACAAACAGAATAGCGTGGAGCACTGGCACAAATGAGTAATAGTCTTCACACTACACGGCTAGCTGCTGCAAACTATAGGCGCCGCCATATTGGTCTTGACTGCTCTGACGACCGTCTTTATCTTTATCCCTACTTCGCGGCCGACCATCACGCGACATGCAACACACAGACGAAAAAGTTTGAGACGATGTAATGAAAGTTTCACTTTAACATCATTGAGATTTAAATTTTCACGAAAATATCAATAAAAATATAAATTTTGGTGTGATGAGATTTAGATTCAAATACACTTGCCCCTTTCTGATAGCTCCCAGCGTTCCTGTGTTGTCAAACGCCTGCGTTATTATACTATCAGGAAGGTATTTGATATTGAACAATGAACATTTGCAACATTTTTATATTTATTGTTGCAACGTGAAAGGATTGAACTATTTCAGTGTTCTTGAGCAGGATTTCCTAAAATAACCCCGAATGATCGTAAGATTACCGTAGGATACCATTCACTAAAGCCGGCACAAAAATTGCCAAGCTGCAGGTTAACAATACCCCTTTCCTTGGAAAGGCGCCTGCACACAATTGACAGCTGGCATCACCTCGAACCTTCGAGATGCGTTTCTTCTTAGACTTTTCTCTTGTATCGTGCGTAAGCCAGGGCTACGATGGCTTCTCGACAATGGCAGGAAAAGATAATGAGGTACAGAAACGTACACGAGAATGTTTTCAATAGCGTTGTTTCTCGACTGTGCTAGTCATTAGCTCAAACTGATTGGCCTTAATAACGTTCTTGAAGTGACAAACATAATTGGAGTCATCAAGGACATTATACAATTTTTCCGTGAATCACTTCTATGGAAAGCTTCTTCTGTGTGAAACAAGATAGTCACAAAAATATAAATGCATTCCGCTTTTCGAAGAAAACTTCGAGCCGATCATTAATGGACTGCTAGCGATTTGAACAGAGGGCAAAGCAGCTTGTTTCAAATAAGTCTAGCAGCTGCACGCAGAAGCGACTATGAGTACTTTCATGTACCGCCTTATTTGGAGTCGGTGGGTCATGTGTTGCAGGGAGTGACCATTGACTTGCTTCAGGTAAAAGATCAAATACAGATTATTTTCAACACAAGGCAAATGAAATAGAGCAGTTCCTAAACAATGAAGTGTAACAACTTGGTGAAGAGATTGGGGTCAAGAAGAATACTCGGGAAACAAACTCTTCGGATCAAACAACCCACAACGTCAAAAGCAGTCTACTTCAGACTTGTCATCCTCATTCCGTACATGGAAACTATTGCTGCTTTTTGACCAGCAATAGTCGCCATTTTTTCTCGAGAGGCTGCAATGTACAATGCCCACAATTTTTTCATTCAGCACTACGCGCCGAATTAAACCATTGCTAAGACCCACAATGACCCCCACCCTACTCAATGAATTTGCTTCAAAATCCATTCGCATGAAAACTATAAAGAACAGCGTCAACTTTCAAAGGATAGCCTTTCAAAAATTCACAATGAAGAAGGCTTCGGCGTCTTGTTTTAATTTAAATGAAAAACTCTTCGTATTTCTCTGAATTTTTCAAAGCCATCCTTACATCAGCGAACTTCCTCCTCCCCTCCACCGATATTCAGCTGTCTCATCCCGCTGCAAGAAGTCTGGCTACGCCAACGGTAATGATGCTGTAATTGTTTCAAATTTTTGTACTGCGGCTAATAGTTAAGTGCTACTTCAGTTTTAAACCCAAGCTGGACAGATTGATATTGGCAATTATTCAATTCTAAATTGTGTTTGAAATCATTTTGAAGAAAATCTAAGAATTTCGACATATTTTTTCTGAAATTTTCAGATATCTCTCAACAATTTGTTTCAATTTTTGGAACTGAGTTGTATACTGCTTATGAATTATTTGATAAGCATTGAATCAAGATACGGAATTTAAAATATCGAATTAAATTGAAAGAAATCGAAAGAGCTACTCTGAATTCAGTACCTTCACAAATATGTTGTAATTGTAAAGTTGGCTGTATTGAATTTCATTTCCGGTTTCAAGCATTTCATCTTTCCTTGTAGAATGCCTCTCTGTATCGCAAAGCTGCTGTTGCGAGTTTAGAGATTGATATATTTAGGGGACACTTAAATTTTACCGAAATATCAAATGACCAGAGAGCTTGAATCAGCTTCTTTCCATAATTTGTTACTAGATGAAAACTGATTTACAGTTTTCAATTAAATGAAACAATGATGTTCGAACTTTTACTAAAATAATAAATTTATGATATAATTTTATTAATATACAGCGTGTTACATAATAGTACGTGACAATAAAAAAGTTCATATAATCATAGGTCCGCAAAAACTTCGTTACGGAGCTACAAGGTGATGAAATTTCCGAAAAAATTCGTTTTTTTCTCCAAAAATCATGCAGTTTTTGAGATACTCAGCCCAAATTTGGAATACAAGCTATTTATTACAGCCTCTATCATTACTCGTCCTAAATTTCAGCTCGAATCTACAAGGTGTTTTCTTTTCCGAAGCCATGTCTTCTTTTGCTCTTTCGAACTATTTTGCAGTACGCCACTGATCAGCGTACAATCTTTTTCGTCATCTCCGTTCAATTTAGAAACTTTTTTACACTTGTAGTTTTTCGTATCTCCGACCGTTCTCGAGCAAAAATTTATTAAATTATTGTATGCATTCGCTGAATTGGAAGCACTTCTAACTAAAAAAATGGCTAGTAAGCTTTGAATATTTTCATTTATTTATTTATTTTGACAGTTGAAGTTCTTACTGTAAGAGAAAATGGCTAATTTTACTACATTACATTACATGTTCGGTCTGGCTGACGGAAACACAACAGAAGCTAGGCGATTATATCCGATACGCTTTCCAGATCGAGTAACACCAGACTGGCAAACATTTTCAAATATCCACAGAAGGTTGAGGGACACTGGTACTTTTATTGCAAATGATTATTTAAAAGGTGCAACTGAAACTATGAGAACTCCAGATATTGAGGAAGCAGTTTTGAATTGTATTGATTTGAGTCTTCATATGAGTACAAGATAAATTGGAAATCAGTTGAATATTTCACATGTTCTAGTTTAGAGGAATCTCCACGACTTTTTATTATACCCGTTTCATATTCAACGCGTCCAAACTCTACTTCCTCGAGATTTTCTTTCAAGACTGAATTTCTGACGATGGTTCTTAGATAAAATTAGAGAAAATGCTCATTTTGATAGTGAAATAATGTTCACAGAGGAAGCTAACTATTCGAGAACTGCTATCGCAAGTTTTCACAATAATCATTATTCGGCTGAGGAAAACCCCCATTTGATTAAAGAATCTCATCATCAAGAACTAAATGTCCGGGTCGGAATAATTGGAAATTATTTGATTGGGCCAATTTTTGCCTAACAGATTAAACGGTCCCACTTAAAGGCAATTTCTTGAGGAGGTAATGTGGTTCATGCATGATGGGACACCGGCAAATTTTAGTGGAGAAGCTATGATATTCTTGAATAATACATTCAAAAACCGATGGATAGGTCGGGGTGGGCCAGAACTATGGCTTCCTACGTCCCCAGACTCAAATAGTTTAGACTTTTTCTTATGGGGATATCCCAAAAGTTTAGTTTATACCACTCCAGTGAACACTGTAGAAGAATTGAGAAATCGAATAATAACCTTGTGACACGATACGAAATACCCCAGGAATATTTCAAAGAGTGCGTGATAATATGCGAAGTAGAACAGAGGCCTGTATTCTTGCAGGTGGAGGACACTTTAGTTTTTAAATTTCTGTTTTTAGTTTGATATTGAATAAGTATAAGATGAGTCTCAGAAGACTTGCTATCAAAATTAAAGCAAATTTTTGGCATACCTATCGAGTATTTCTATTTTTTAATTTATTTAGCGAATAACATACAATTCAAATAATTCAAATTCAATAGTTTTTCACTCGAAAACGGTTGGAGATACAAAAAAATTACACGTGTTGAAAAAGTTTCGGAATTGAACGAAGATGACGAAAATTGATTTTATGCTGATCAGTGGCATACTGCCAAAACGTTTGAAAGGGCAAAAGGAGACATGGCCTCGGAAAAGAAAACACCTTGTGAATTCCAGTTAAAATCTAGGACGTGTAATGATGGAGGCTGTAGAATTGCATTCCAAATTCGGGCTGAATATCTCGAAAACTGCAGAAGTTTTGAAGAAGAAAACCATTTTTTCCGGAAATTTCAATACCCTGTAGCTCCGTAACGAAGCCTTTGCGGATCTATTTTTATATAAACTTTTCTTCTTGAATTTGCACGTAGATCTACCAGCTTGTCACAACATGAGGGGGAAGTTGTGACATACTATTATGTAACACCCTGTATATAGTTGAAATATGGACAACGTTGTTTTATTTGATTAAAAAAGTTTATCAATTTTCATGAAGTTATGTCCTCCGTATATTTTCTCCTAAAGAAAATTATTTCTAACAACAATGAGTATATTATTGAAATTTCAGAAACGCCACAACTTTATATCAAACTCTAGATAATATATCGTTGTACTTCACCATATTTCGGAATTTGTTTCCAATAAATCCCTGAAATGAGGTGGAAAGTCATCGTGTTCGGAAAACAAATAAATTGGTTGCCAATATACGTCGCTGAAGCATGAATATCGATGATAATAATTTAAGCATTCCGTTCTTGGGATCGAAGCAAGGAAACTCCGTTTTGTCACGGCGAAAACGTGACGACAGATCTCATTGTGCTTTCTTATTTCTTCAAAGACTTTTGGCAAACAAATGGCTGTTTACTTTTCAGAATTGACAATTTTATGACCTTCAGTGAAACTGTGTTAACATGTCCGATTTTTTTAGTAACTTAGAGACCGGGATTTGGTCAATGAAAGACAAAGTTCTTATTTTTCATCCAAATTTATTGTATCACTTTTTAAGTAGGACCCTTTCGGAATAATACATTTACGCCGATCATCAAAACATTATTCGAACGCATTTTTTGGAATCGACTTCAGTTCTTACTGCGAATGTCTTCTATCGATTCAAAGCGGGTACCTCGAAGTGGTAATGTGAGTTTTGAAAAAAGAAAAGCCATATCAGGCGAATACGGAGGTTGTCGATGGTATTTGATGAGTTTCTGGTCGGAAATTCTTTCACAATGATAGTCTTGTGAAATGGTGCATTATCGTGGTACAAGATCCATTAGTTTCCTTTCCATTTGAAATTGGGAGGCTTTTACTTGGTAGAATTCCATTACCAAGACCAAAAACAAATAATGTGTTTTTAGGAATTTTACTTAATAATTGGGATTCGTAACGCGTTTCACTATACCGTAGCTTCTTCAGACGAATGAATGTAGGAAAATTATAACAACTATGTATAGATAAGAAAGAGAATATAAATACAAATGTTCTTGAGTAATTAAGAGCTTATTGGGTTGCTCCATCTTAAGTGGTTATTGATGACAGGTATATCCAATAAAATTAAGGAATATATTGCTCCTTGAAAAGATTTAATAGAGGTGAAGGGCTTAAATCGACTTGTTCATTGATGAGTCTACCTGAGTGTTTGTTTGTTGATTCCTAAAGGTTTCCAAAGATCTACCTTCCAATATTTATTATCTGTATGCAAAATTTCAAACTGTGGGTCGAAAGAGTGACCATTTTCTAGGAGATGATTGGCGTAATTCAAATCTGATTTTCAATTTGAAAAACTGCGTTTATATTCCGATATTCAAATATTAAAATTTCTACGTGTTGTACCAATGTAGAAATTATTACAGGCATTGTAATTCAATCTATAAACGCCTGATTTATTATTTTTATCTGATTTGGTTTTATTATTTTTTATAAATTTGTCTAAGCTATTATTAGTTTGTATTGCTATGTTGAAATTGTTGCTTCTCAAGAATTATTTCAGGATTGGCAAACCGCAAAAAGTAGGGCTCTAGACCAGAATATCCCATTATACATTAATTATTATTGAAATTTGACAACCTAAAAGCATTCGTGAAGACGAACCAAAATTAAGTCTATATTTTGCATATTTCCGCACATATTAGCAAGAAAGTTGGTATATTTATATAAGGTGTTACATAATAGCATGTCACAACTTGAGGGGGTAAATCTACGTGCCGTTTTAAGAAAAAAAGTTCACATAAACATAGGTCCGCAAAAGCTTCGTAACGGAGTCCTGTAGCTTGAAATTTCCAGAAAAAAAAAATTTTTTTCATCAAAACTCCTGCAGTTTCTGAGATATTCTGCCCAAATTTGGAATGCAAGCTATTTTTTACAGCCTCCATCATTACACGTCCTAGATTTTAAGATAAATCCACAAGGTGTTTTCTTTTCCGAGGCCATGTTTCCTTTTGCGCTTTCAAACTTTCTTGCAGTACGCCACTGATCAGCGTACAATCAATTTTCGTCATCTTCGTTCAATTAAGAAACTTTTTGGACACCTGTAATTTTTTCGTATCTCCAACCGTTTTCGAGTGAAAAATTATTGAATTTGAATTATCTGAATTGTATGATATTGGCTAAATGAAAAAAAATTTTAGAAATACTCCAAAATTTGCTTTTATTTAGATAGCTCGTCTTCTGAGACTCTACTTATACTTATTCAATATCAAACTAAGAAAAAAGAACAATTTAAAACTGAATAAATTGCTGAAAGTGTCCTCCACCTGCAAGAATACAGGCCTCTGTCCTTCTTCTCATATTATCACGCACCCTTTGAAATATTCCTGGGGTATTTCTTATCGTGTCAAAAGAGGTTATTATTCGACTTTTCAATTCTTCTAGTGTTCACTGGAGAGGCATAAACTAAACTATTGAGATATCCCCATAAGAAAAAGTCGGAACTGTTTAAGTCTGGGGGACCTAGGAGGCCATAGTTCTGGCCCACCCCGATCTATCAATCGGTTGTTGAATGTATCATTCAAGAATTCCCTAGCTTCTCCACTAAAATGTGCTGGTGCCCCGTCATGCACGAACCACATTATGTTTCTCACCAAAGTGGTACCGTCTGTTAGCCAAAAAAAAAAGAGCCCAATCAAATAATTTCCAATTATTCCGACCCAGACATTTAGCGAGAATTGTTCTTGATGATGAGATTCTTTAATCGAATGGGGGGTTTCCTCAGCCCAATAAAGATTATAGTGAAAATTTGTGATAGCAGTTCTCGAAAATATAGTTTCGTCTGTGAACATTATTTCACTATCAAAATGAGCTTTTTTTCTAATTTTATCTAAGAACCATCAGCAAAAATTCAGTCTTGAAGGAAAATCTCGAGGAGGTACAGTTTGGACGCGTTGAATATGAAACGTGTACAATAAAAAGTCGTAGAGAATCCTCCAAACTAGAACATGTGAAATATTCAACTCAATTTCAATTTTTTGTACTCACATGAGGATTCAAATCAATACAATTCATAACTGCTTCATCAATATTGGGAGTTCTCATAGTTTGAGTTTCCCTCAACCTTCTGTGGATATTTGAAAATGTTCGCCTGTCTGGTGTTACTCGATTTGGAAAGCGCACCTGATATAATCGCCTAGCTTCTATTGTTTTTCCGTCAGCCAGACCGTACATGTAATGGATATCGACCAACCAGTTAGTAAAATTAGCCATTTTCTCTTACAGCAATGACTTCAAAAGTCTTAAAACGAATCGTTAATTTAATAAACAATTCGAGCAGACACTGGTTCAAAAAGTATCAAAAAAATTTCTAAATTGAATATGATGACGAAAATTGATTGTACTCTCATCAGTGGCGTACTGCAAAAAAGTTTGAAAGGCAAAAGAAGAACGGAAAAGGAGACACCTTGCTGATTGTAGTTGAAATTCGTTACGTGTATTGATGGAAGCTGTGAAAAATAGCTTGAATTCCAAATTTGCGCTGAATATCTCAAAAACTGCAGGATTTTTGAAGAAAAAATCAATTTTTCCGGAAATTTCAACACCCTGTAGCTCCGTAACGAAGCTTTTGCGGACCTATGTTTTATTCTTAAAATTGCACGTAGATTTACCCTCTCAAGTTGTGACATACCATTATGTAACACCCTATAAACATATACTTTAGGTTTCTCCGTATTTTACATACATTATAAGTAGAAACGCTGCCAATGTAAAAGGGTAGACCCATAATTTTATGTGCTGAAATCTACTGATCACGACATATTTTCCTTTTTCAGCTTATCGTCACATTCACACTCGTAACACTCTGTTCTTCCTCGACACTTCCAACCTCTCGCCATGTCGACCTCGATGATTTCGACCCCAACCCCCAGTACACCTACTCGTACGATGTTCACGATTCCCTGACGGGCGACTCCAAGGGTCAGGTCGAAGCAAGAAGCGGCGATGTTGTCCTGGGGCAGTATTCCCTGAATGATCCGGACGGAATGAGGAGGACCGTCGACTACACGTCAGATCCCGTGAACGGTTTCAACGCTGTCGTCAGGAGATCGCCCATCATAAACGGTTTGACGCTTGTAGAACCAAAAGTTACAGTTGCTACAAGAAGGGCCCCAGTGATGTCATCCCTGGAAAGTCAACCGTCGTACGTGGCGATGCCCTATCACCTGGCGCAATTTATTTTTGCCAGATCGCGTCTTCCGGAAAGCTGGATATCAGATATGTTCCCGTATTTTTATTTTTATTGAAACCATTGTTTGTATTTTGATGATAGGAAAGATTTAGAACAATTATAAGTAATCGATATGTATAAAATGAACGAAATGAGAGAATAAATGAACGTTTTGGTAGTGATGTTATTTTATAATGCGATTGTAGTTTTTAGTCTGAGAAGATCCCTCGACTTTTTCGTAACAGACCTAGATTCACAGGTACAGTGCGTCGAGAAATGAATTCTCCAAATCCAAAGTTCAAATTTATTCCTAAATTTAGGTATGTTTGAAAATGATTCTTCAAGTATTCCACCAGCACTTAGGAATGCTTGAAAACAATCAAAATGAAAATGATACTCATAGAAATTGAAATGAAACGGCCATTTTTTAGTATAGTGTCGATAGTCGAAATCCACTGAAAAAGTGTTTACTTAATAATTTTGGGTCCCAGAATCCAAATCTGGAAGCCCCCCCATTTTGCCCCGCCTGGCTATCGCTTAGAAAGAAACAAATACCAAAATTTCCTTGAAAGTCCTCTTGCTTATATCCTTCAAGCTCTATAATTGCTTCATTAAAATGCCTTGTTACCATTACAATGGGTAATATACAGGGATATCCACCGGGACCGTCCATTAAAAACTTTTAGAGTTCCAATTACAATATCAAGCTGAAATTTTATACGCGGCCATAACTAGCGATTTCCAATTGGAGTGAAATATTTTCGGAGTGATACCATTTCCAGTTATACCGGAAGTGTGTCATCACTTTGTTATTTCAAATATCAATCTACCTTTTTTATTATACATCTAGAACCGACATTTGAGCAAGGCATAAGATACCCAAGTTGTTGGCACTGTCAAAACTTTTGACGATTTAATTATTTTTGTTATAAACTCAATTTTTGAGGAACATTTAAAAAAATTGTAGCTCGTAAATCTTTTGCACTACAGAAACAATTTTTGCTAAGGTGGATAGAAGAAGGATCAAGGAATTTCTTAAGCAATCTACATGTGTCAAATCTTTATTGCGTTGTTTTGTATGATTTTTTTCAATTTGGCCTTTTTCAAACAGTAATAACTCAATTTCCCCAAATTGCACTTGCCAATTTTCATATCGCCGTCAGATGAAGCGTCAAATTTCAGATGGAATTGTATAAGCATGTACTATACACATCTCTTATAGTTCCGAAATAATTTGGGAATATATTGAATTTTGATGAGTTTGCAATAACTAACAGAGAATGCTTTGAAATATTTGAATCAAATAGCTGAACTGGCTACGCTCACCTGACAGGTGCCTAAAATTAATGTACTTGTCACTTCGTTCATTCGAATTTGATATTTTAACAAGAATTGTCGTTATTTCAGATTGAAAATATCCAAAAAATACAACACATTTGGAATAAAACCACTGGTTATTCAAACGAAAATATATTTAACCTTTTTTTTATTCATTTTAGAATGTCAAAAAGTAGTGGGTAGACATCAATGAAAATTGTAGGAACTAAGCGAAAACCAATCATCGAAGAATTACATTAATACGAATAAATGATAGCAAACATCATAAGAGAAAACTAATTTACGATCTGAATAAATGTTCAATATGGGCTCCATTTTGCTCGATACACTTGACAGCTCGTATACGAACATGATGAGTTGCCCTCCTAGTTTCCTCAGTATCAATATTACAAAAAGCATTATGAATGCGCTGTAGTAACTCTTCTTAACTTCTCACAGGAATAAGATACACTTCATTCTTGATTTTGCCCCATAAATAAAAATCAAAAAATTTGCTAATGTTCCTCTCAAAATTTCCAGGTATCTTTGTCCATTAAGATTTTCCTCATAAATGTGATAAGCCAACAAATCATTCATTAAAATTGCAAAAACGTTCACGCTGAAGTTATTTTGGAAATCAATAACCTCGATGAATTGTGAATTTTTTTGTGGCCCAATAATGTCGATTTCTCCTGTTGATTATTCCACTTTCATTGAACTTGGCTTCATCAGACCATATATTTTTTTGCAGAATTGTCTCATCTTCTTGAAGCCGAATTGATAAATTTTCACAGAAATTTAGCCCATTGAGAAGGTCAGTTGGTTTCAATTTTTGTAGTCTGATAAAGAATACGAGCGCATGTTATGTTTCTTAAGGATCCTTTGAATGGAAGTATAACTCAATCCAATATCCATCGATGCTGACTTGATGGACGCATGTGGATTGGCACGAAAATACGCTAGCGTATTAATTTGATTGTCGTCGTCTTCGAGAATTGGTTTTCGTATAGTTTTTATGTATTTTGTTCCTCCAAATTGTATAAAATTGCTTCCAATCCTTCGAATATTTGTTTTACTCATAGGCGCCAAATTTAGAAATTGGTTATTGAATTGCCTGCAAGTTCTATCCACCACTTTTTGACATTCGCCATGAATTAAAAAGAGATTAAACATATCGTCGTTTGAATAATCAGCCATTTTATTATCAATCTGGTGTTTTTCAAAAATTTTCACTTCATATTACCAACAATAATTGTTGAAATATCAAATTCGAATGAATGAAGTGACGAGTACATTAATTTTAAGCACCTGTCAGGTGCGCGAAGACAGTTTAGCTACTTGATTCAAATATTTCAAAGCATTCTCTGTTACTTCTTACAAAATCATCAAAATGCAATATATTCCCAAATAATTTCAGAAATATAAGGGATGGATATAGTATATGCTGATACAATTCCATCTGAAATTTGACGCTTCTTCTGTTGGCGATATAAAAATTGGCAGGTGCCATTTGAGAAAGTTGAGTTTTTGCTGTTTGAAAAAAGGGCCAAATTGAAAAAATCATACGAAACAACGCAATAAATATTTGGCATGTGTAGACTGCTTAAAAATTCCTTGATCCTTCTTCTATCCACCCAAGCAACAATTTTGTATTTAGTGCAAAAGATCTACGAGCTACAATTTTTTCAAATGATCCTCAAAAATCGAGTTTATAACAAAAATAAGTGCCAACAATTTGGGTATTTTAGGCCTTGCTCAAATGTCGGTTCTAGATGTATAATAAAACAGGTAGATTGCCTTTTGAAATAACAAAGTGATGACCCACTTCCGGTAAAACCAGAAATGGTATCACTTCGAAAATATTTCACTTCAATTGGAAATCGCTAGTTATGACCGCGTATAAAATTCAGCTTGATATTGTAACTGGAACTCAAAAAGTTTTTAACGGACGGTCCCGGTGGATATCCCTGTATACACAAATGTGCTATTAATCAGTAATTCTATGCTCCAATATTCATTAATTTCTCATTAAAATGCTTTTCAATTCGATTGTTTATTTTCTAGACAGTTAACAATGTTTTCATGTTACATGTTATACGACGTACGGCTCGAAAACGATGCAAGAAAGAGATAGAGTCTATCTCTAGTTCATAACTGAGACCAAACTTCAAATGGGAATATTTCCAAACCTAACCTAACTAACCTAGTTTTACCTAAAACCTAACCTACTAACCTATTCAATTCAAAATTATCAATTTAAATTAAGTTTTAGGTTCGGTTAGGTTAGTTAGGTTTGGTTTGAAGAGATTTTCATTTGAATATCCCTCTCTGTTAGGACGGCAGATGGCGAGTACGTTCCTATTGAAGGGTTTATGTCACGTAGGTCTTGGACTGTAAATGTGTGAAATCATTGCCTAATATTGAGAATTGAGGGGCAATCATATCTGTTAAGTAAGTATGGCGGGTTAACTGTCAAGAAAATGAACATGCGAATGGAAAAGCTTTTTAATAAGAAATTAATATATATTTGAGCATAGAAATACTGAATAATGATACATATGAGTATATATTACCCGTTGTAATAGTAACAAGGCATAGTAAGTAGTATTTGTCTGCTCAACTATCGAAGATAGAAGAAATATGTACATGACAAATTTATAGGGGGGCTTACGCCCTACAATTTTGTCATTAGATATATTCTCATAGCTTTCGTGGTTTAGCAGTTTAAGCCTCCTAAAACATAAAATTAACGATAAAATATATTATTGACGTCCGTATCGACTAATTTTCTGAATCTAGGTTGAGAAATTTATTTCTCATTGTATTTTTGAAATTTTATCGCAGCCAAGATTTTTCAAATCAGTAATTTTACAGCTATTACCACTTTTCGAAGTTCATAATATCTTCTATCTTCGATAGTTGAGCCGATAAATACGATTTACTGCTATTCTCACGAAAATTCAGCTTAAAAGACATTTTTCGACGAACCTGTCAGAGTTACAATGGGCTTTTCTGTAGCAAATCATACCTCTAACAAGAATCCATCGATCAAAATTCCGAATATATTTTTTTTCTCGGTGAGCGGAACGAAATACGTATAAAAAACATTTATTAATGTTATTTAAATGGATAAAATTCAAAAACCATTAGCAGTGGGTTAAAAACATAATTAAGGGCTCACATTATGTTCGAAAATTTTCTTTCCCTATAAGATTTGCCAGCTCCATATCAATATGGACTCCTTTCGGCAGCAAAAAACTGAGACACATTACATTTTGATTGGAGTTGGATCAATTTATAAGTTGGTTCGGAACATGTGAAATCAACCCATACCCTCAGTAATCACCAATTCAATGTTCATTATAGGAAATGTAGGTCAAGTGACATATCTTTTAATTATCTATTCAAAAATAGTATCATATGATCATTTAATATCACACAGAAACTTCAAACATCACGAAAGTTTGTTTTCCAATAAAAATTTGCTACCCACTCTATGTCTTGGAAAACTGATTGTAGTAGACCCACTTTACCTATAATCAATTTCGACTTAAGTGCAGCTAACGATAGGGGGTTAATTTTACATGCTCCAAACATACTCAGGAATTGGTCCCCTTCTAATAAAAAATTGACATGTTTCAGCTTTTCCCACTATAATCAGAATTCCAGCTCATAGAAGGGGTAACACATTTTTGTTGGAATACAAACTTTCGTTGTGGTTGAAGTTTTTATGTGATATTGAATGTTCATCAGAAATTTCTTTAATGAAGAACTATAGGGAATTAAAAAACCTTCTCAAAGATACGTCATTTGATCCACTTTTTCTATAATGAATTTTGATTTAACTGATAGTAAGGGGTTGATTTTCAAGTACCCAAACCAGCTCAGACGTTGGTCTTCCTGCAATCAAAAGTTAACGTGCCTCAATCCTTTTCGCCAAAATCAGTCTATCTTGAGATAGTGGGGTGGCAAATTTCAAAATTTCATGTGAAACACCCTGTATAAATATATTGCCAATGATGAAACTCAAAAGAGTTGTATCACAACCTCAAACGAATTTATTATCACTGAAAATCCCAGAATCGTATCAAACCTCCACACCATCATTTTTACGCTTTTAAAATAAAGGTGTCTGTCTCCCTCTCTTGAAATATAGCTTGCGGCGTGCTTACGTTAATATCAGAGAAATATAGTTCAGGGATATGAGGGTGTATGGGAAGAGGTCAGGTTTCCATATATGTTCACGAAAACCCATTCCGGTTTTAAACGAAAAATGGGGTAATATTATTCTATTATATATTGGTATATGCTGGCATATGATATTTATTTCGGAAATATATATTTACCCAGCTTTCTTCTGCGCGGCTATAAAGTGAAGTATGAGGGCTACACAATCCCTTACATCAAGCGAGAATTTTCATGGAAGAAATTCATGACGGAGTTAATTCCGTCTTCTTCAATTCTTTGTACGATGTTGAATTTAATGACGCCATTAAATTTTGCAATTAATTCTGGTGTTCCGTGAAAAGACAACCCTTAGCTGAAGCTTCTATAATTATTGTTCGATTTCCGTAAAACAAAAACCGAATTGCATCTTGATTTATGTCCTAACAGCTAGAAAGCATTTCAGTTCAGAAGTTGCATTTCACTTAGGTTTTTAAAATGGTAGATCCATATTTTCATTATTTTTTTAATAACTCATTCAGTTTTGAGTACCTTCTGTGAAAAAGAACCACTTCTACAAGAATGAAGAAATTATTGATGCATTTCGGAAGAAATACCACATTTCCTATTCATCGATATAATTCGGAGGATGGAATAGAATTTTTTGGTCTCAAAAATATTTGTTGATTATTTCAGTTCGGATAACTCATATGACTTCGTATTTTTGATGAAAAAAGTTCGAAAAGTAAAAGAAGATTCTAATGAATCGTGAAGTTTGTTCTAAGGTGAATACTGTTGAGTAGTATTCATTGAATTATAATGAATCTCATTCGCTATTATCAATGAGAGAATGGGACAGATTTCTAATAAAAAAATTTTGCGCCACAATACTCCACCAGGCAACAGAGATGAATTTTGAAATCTTTTCTGTTTGTTACAAAATTATTTCCGATTTGAACTCAGGACTCCCTGTAGGATCCCCATTCAGTCCCTTATTAGCCGATATTTTCATCAACAATTTATATTTAACAATATGACAAATCAACAATGAATGATAAACTTTGTAACAAACTCAATTACGTTTTATTTTTTATATATACATTGATAATAATCTAGAAGCTTTTCAAAGGTCGAACAGACGAACTGACCAGTTTTTCATTTTCTAAATGAAATACATAATATCATTAGAAAAATTGCATCAAATTATAATATTTCTGTACTCCACACAAACATTATTATTAAACGAGAAAAACTCAAACAAATTTCACAATAACTATATTCTATTATAGTGACTTCAGCAATTATCTCTTCAAATTTAATTTAACAACCTCCTTTCCCAGTTGTCCCATCATAGGCAAATGTTAATTAAATACCAAACAAAAAAACCATTAAATTCCAAACGTCTGGATATGCAAAATTGAGTGCAATAGATGCACAACAGTTTAAGTAGAATGAACAGGTCGAAACTTAGAATCTAGATTCTAAGAACATCTCTCCTCAGATAACAAATCCGCAATTTTTGAGGATACTAAATCTACAAATCATATAATTATATTAGATAATTGAAAAATTCTCCACAAATCCAATAAACGGATGACAATGAATTTGTTGGAAAGTTCGAAAATTAACAAACTTTATGAAAAACTAGCACTCACTACTGGCAATAGCCAACTAGAATTAAATGGGGCATTTTGGACCACATTCGTTGTTTTAGTTCGGCAGCTATCTGATAAATTATAGGAAATTCGATTTTTGAGAAACATTCATTGGTGACAACGGATTTCAGCTATCATTTTTAGTTTTTGAGTTATTCCGGAATTCTAGATTTTTCAGAATTTCAATATGTGAAGATATCTTGAATTCTATTGAAGATAGGTAAGAAATATCTTCATATTCTATTTTTTTCCGATCGGTTTCTGAGTTATGGAGCAAACAAGCTTATTTTCAAAAACGAAACATTCATGATTTTGGTATCAATAGAGAGCATTCTGTTCTCCTTTTTCAAATATAGATCACAAAGCTCATAAATTTCCTAAATCTTGTTCAAAAAAGAAAACGAAAATTCATATCTATCCACTCGAAATATAGCAGATGGTGTGTTTTGAATGTTTGATGAATTTGAAAAAATGATTCTCGAAGGACCAAGAAATTATTAGAGAATTGATGTTTTGAAACTGTTTATTCTAATAATCTCTAAGACTTGTTTATGTTTGAAATGATTATATACAAAATGTGTTCAATGATGTAATGGTCTATATCATGGTTGGTAGAAGAATGAATTACAACTGCCCTAACTTGCTTAGGTAGAAAATGAGACAAGGCAAGCGTCACTGGCAATAAATCCATTCCCAGAAGGGACGGATATGACCAGCTTTCGAAGAACACTTGCATTACCTACAATATTCTAAGAATTCACCATACCGCCCGCCTTGAAAGACGGCAGGGTTTCAAAAAAACTGAAAATAAGCATTAACATAATATTTTGAACCCAAATGTTTGAAATTTGATAGGATGAGTGTTTTGAACTTCTGAAAAATCCTTAACTAGATACTTATAACTACTATATACAAAATATTTTACATTGATCTAAAAATCATTACAAGGTTATAAAAGAATAATAATTGTTCAATCAATGGGTAAGGGACTTATCTTATTTACAGTCCGTTTTATTTCACCGTTGGATGTTTTATTCTATATACACGACACAAACCGTCAGGTCCGGCTATACCTTTTATGATTCGGCCTAACTTCCACTTTAATGGCGGTAGATTGTCTTCGCGCAATATAACTAACGTTCCGTCAGATAAACACGACTGTTTTGATATCCATTTAGGACGTTGCTGAAGTCGAATCAAATACTCCGACGACCACCGTTTCCAAAAATGTTGTCGAAGCTGTTCGATGCGTTGCCATCTTGATAAGGTGTTGATTTTCAACGGTGTCAGATTTGGTTCCAAAGGAGCGTTGATTGCATCTCCAATCAAAAAATGACCAGGAGTCAGGGCGTTCAGATCATGTACGTCATCGCTGATTGATGATAACGGTCGTGAATTCAAACAAGCTTCAATTCTGACTAGTAAGGTGTACAACTCTTCATATGTTAAAAGTGCATCACCTACAACTCGTTTTATATGTGTTTTCACGCATTTTATATTTGACTCCCAAATTCCCCCAAAGTGTGGAGAACGGGCTGGTATAAAATGAAATTTAATTGATTCGTTTAACAACTGATTTTGAAATTGTTCGGAAGCTAAGAGCATTCTGGCTTTGTTAAGCTCGCTATTAGCTCCTACAAAATTTGTAGCGTTATCGCAGTAGATATCTGAAACACTACCACGTCGTGAAATGAATCTTTTCAGTGCGTTCAAAAAAGATTCGGACGTTAAATCGGTAACTATTTCTATATGAACGGCTTTGGTACTGAAACATATGAATAATACTATATACGACTTTAGAGTGATTGTAGTGCGCCCTGGGTTTCTTTTTATTACTATAGGACCACCTAGATCTACTCCACATTTTAAAAATGGCCGCAGAGGTTCAGTTCGACATAATGGCAAATCCCCCATCTTTTGGGTTAAGACACCTGGGTTTACGCGGTAGCATCTGACACATTTACGTAAAATAGTTTTAACTCTGCTCTTTCCATTTATAGGCCAGTATTTTTCCTAATCGCTGATAGTGTTGCTTCTTGGCCAGAATGCAAGTTGGAGACGTGTGTTTCATAAATAATTAAATCGGTTACATGGTGCTTAGATGGAAATAAAATAGGAAAAGTCCGATCGTAGGACAGTTCTGAATGTCTCAAACGTCCTCCAACTCGCATAATGCCATCTGAATCTATGAATGGATCTAATGATTTCAACATGCCTTTTGGATTAACGTACCCCTTTTGCTTCAAATGACGAAGGTCATCAGAAAACGCGGTATATTGAACTAACTTTATGATAGCTTTTGTCGCTTCTTTATATTCTAAGGGTTTGATTAATCGACTTATGGGACGAGGGTTTGCTTTTGCTAACATTTATAAATCTCAGGCAGTATGCCATAATTCGAATTAATTTTTGAAATGATGATATTTTTGATATGAACGGAAGCTGTACACATTCGACTTGCACACCTGCTAAAGTTATTTTACGTTTTTCTGGAACTTCCAGATCGCTTGGAATATGATCAATGAATGAACAGTTCTCCGATGCATTCTTTAAGAATGATGGTCCGTGCCACCACAAGTTTGAATTGTTTAGTTCATCACAAGGAATCCCCCTACTTATTAAATCGGCGGGGTTATCCTTACTTGCTACATGATACCATTCTTTTGTGTCTGACAATGTTTGAATTTCGGATACGCGATTTGATACAAAAATTTGCCAATTGTTCGCAGGTGCGGATAACCACGCTAACACAATTTTGAATCTGTCCAGAAAATCGTTTAGAAAATGCAAGTTTGATTGTTTTGCAAACGTTTTGTGTCAAACGTACTAATAATAATGAAGCTGCCAGTTCTAAACGAGGTAGGGTCAATGTTTTGATAGGTGCTACACGACTTTTCGCACATAGCAAGTTGCATGAGTAATTTCCATATTGATCAATGGCTTTAATATATATACAAGCGCCGAAAGCCTTTAGTGAAGCATCTCCAAACCCATGTAACTCTAAACAGATTGGTTCACATGAAATTACTATTCGAGGAATTTCTAATTCTTTTACTTTATTGATGTCCCGAATAAAACGCTGCCAAGCTTCATAAATAATGTCAGGTATTTTTTGATCCCAATCTAAGTTTTGACACCATAATTGTTGAAGTATAATTTTACCTGTTATAACAATAGGATTAATAAGTCCCAGGGATCAAATATTCTGGACAATGTGGCCAATAGTTTACGCTTTGTTATATTCTGTGTTTTTCTTCAAAATATATGTCATATTTCAAACTATCACTACCACAACACCATAACAATCCCAATGTTTTTGTATCTGATTTATCAAAATTGATTCGAATTTCAGGAGAATTTTCGTCGGCAGGCAAAATACGAGTATCATTTGATGCCCATTTGTTCAACTGAAAACCTCCTCGCGCTAAAATCGAATTTATTTCCGTTCTCAATTTAATTGCTTCTTCTATAGTATTAGCGCCGGTCATAAGATCATCCATATAGAAGTCAGTCAAAATTTTATTGGCTGCATCTGGATGTTGTTCAATATTTTCCAAGGCTAACATTTGGAGACATTTTGTACTCATGAAACTTGATGGTTTCAATCCGTACGTAACTGTATTCAAAGTGTATATTTTAATGGGTTGTTCAGTGTTGTATCTCCACAGTATTTGCTGATATTTCGTGGCATCATCTCTATCTACTAGTATTTGACGATACATTTTTGTGATGTCACCATTTATAACATATTTGAAAGTTCTGAATCTTGTAACGATAGAAAATAAATCTTCTTGAATTTGTGGACCGGCCAACAAATTGTCGTTTAAGCTTTTTCCATTGCTTGTTTTTCCGGCAGCGTCAAAGACGACTCTATGTTTACTTGTTGTACTGTTTTCCTTAATTACTACAAAATGTGGTAAAAAATTCAGTTTTAATTGATTATTATTGATTGTCTGATAAAAAAGTTGCATATGGTTTAAATTTTCATATTCTCTCATAAATTTTGAATATGCTTCCCGGAGTTCCGGCTGTCGTTCTAATTTTTGTTCTAGAAGTTTGAAACGATTTAGCGCCATATTAAATGAATCACCTAACTCCACATTATCTTTAAGGGGAAGTTTCGTTACGAAACGGCCATTTGGCATTCGTTTCACATTATTTTCGAAGTGTTTAACGCATTTTTTTCTTCTGGAGATATAACAGTGTTTTTGTATCTTTGATATTCTCAGTTTCCCAAAACTTTTCACAAGCCGTTCCAGTTCATGTGAAGGTTTTTGAACAGAAACGCATGTGAGTGTATTCGCTACGCGATATTGTTTTTTGCATCGGTAATGCTACCTCCTACGATATATCCCAACAGCGTTTCTTGGAAGTGAAGCCCATTTTCTTGTTTGATTTGATCATTACCCATAATTTTCCAAAACATTTCAACGCCTATTAATAAATCGACGGGTTCTGATTCAAGGAAATAAGGATCAGCTAATCTAAGTCCTGATGGATAGTTCGAGGCGTTGGGATTGAGTGATATTGCTGGTATGTTTTGAGTGATAGCTTGTAATACATAACAATGTAACGTATCTGAATAATCTCCAGTGTGTGATTTTAAAGTTATGTTTACAGATTCCCTAACATTTTGAATTGATTGACTTATGCCAGAAATTATTATGTTTGATTTTTCGCGTTTGATGCCTAATTTTCTACCATGCTCTGGGTAATTAAATTGACCATACTTCCTGGGTCTAAGAGACCCTGCATTTTACAAGGTTCCCTTGAATATCTTTAATATACAAAAGTGCTGTAGATAATATTATGCACTTGTTCTGCTTTAAAGAGCAATGATTGGTTACCATCCTATTTGAATTATCATATGATGTAGATGGCTGCGACTGGAAAATTTGATTTTGATTTGTTTGATTTAAATTTGAATTGCTTGATTGATTTCGAGATTGATTTGAATTCGACATATTTGACAAATTTGCCTGGTGATTTTCTAATGGATTAATATGCAATAAAGTATTATGCGCCTTGTTGCAAATGGTGCAACGCCTAGGCGATAAGCATTGCTGTGAATTATGATTTTTTCTAAGGCAATTAATGCATAACTTACATCGAATAACTTGCTGTTTTCTATCATCTCCAGATAATTTTAGAAAATCAGGGCAGCTAAATATTCGATGCGAATGCGAATTGCAGATGGGACAAGCCATAAAATTTGATTCCCTGGGTCTATTTGCTATAGTGGCTGTACAAGCCCAATTGTTCGTCTTAGGATTATTGTTATTTCTCTTGGAATTCTCAAAAGGACCTGCAGTCTTTACCTGTTTATTAGTATTTGGGTAAGTGTTATTAAAAGAAAGAAGAACTTCTGACCGCCGTTCTAGGAATTGTAAAAAATCCTTGAATGGCGGGAAGGTGGTTTGAAGTGAGGATTGCCACTCCCTTTTGGAATAAGGATCTAGTTTCTCAACTAATAAAACAATAAGTAACGGGTCCCATGTTTCCGTACTTATGCTGAGGGCATTGAGCGCATTTAAGTTACTATTGATTACATCAATCATATTCCTGAGCGAAATGGCCATAGGTCTCTGACTTAACACTGGTAAATTAATAATGTTTTGAAGGTGATCTTGAATTATCATGCGACGATTAAGATATCTTTTTTCTAAAAGCGACCAAGCGATGGTATAATTTGCGTCTGTGATTGGTAAATTTTCGATTGTGCTGAGCGCTGGCTGCAAAAGGCATGATTTTAAATACTGTAACTTTTGACAATCGTTTAATCCGTTGTCTTTGTGGATCAAACTGCGGAATAAATCCTGAAAAGACGTCCATTCCGCATATGCTCCTGAGTATTTTGGCAAATTGATCGGGGGGAGGTGAGTATTGGATCTCTGAACTTCAGGAACGATTGGGAGTTGAGGAGTTGTTGGCGCATTAACAATTATTGGTGATGGGGGAGTCAAAGGAGCTGAAGCTTGCAATAGCTTATTGATATTAGCTATGGTTTCAAAATGAATTTTCTCGTACTTATCTTGTTCATCAGATTCCTGTTCTTTTCCGTCCAATAAAATGATTTTAAAATGAATATCACTGAATTCTTTGTAAAGATTTTGTAATTGTGCAAGCCGAGGCGCGAGCAAGTTGATATCATCAGCTGCTGCATTGAATTGTGCGACGAATCTGGCTGCTTTTGTTAAACTACCTTTCACGTAGCCCTTTTCGCTATTAATGTTTTTAAGTCTTCTGCCATTTTTCGAAAATTATTTAGATTACGTGTCGATAAGCAATTTAGGAATCCTATGTGTAAATTATTGAAATGAGCACTACTTATGTAATCAATTTAATGCACTTTTATTAATATGAAGAGCTATACGCCAAACTAAAATCTCAACTGTTTAAAAATCACTAACCTGACCTCCTATGATATTGTTTGTTTGATAAGTTCCCTGTAGAGCTTCTGCGATGCTGATTTCACCTCTTATGATCCAAGATTGACACAGGCGTAATCTTTTTCTTAGACGTACGCTATAATTTTGTAGGATGGATATGATGGTAGGTTTGTTCAATTCACTGTTGTCACTGTGATTGTTTACACTTATTGAATTGTTTATAGCTGATCAATGTTTTATTATATTTGTTTAACTGTTGGACTGAATTGTTCAATATTCGTGTAATTGCTACACTGGCTTTGTTTAATGCCTGTTTATAATCGTTGCACTGAATTTGTTTAATGTCTGTTTATAATCGTTGCACTGAATTTGTTTAATGTCTGTTTATAATTGTTGCACTGAATTTGTTCGATGTTAAACTGTTTAACTTTCTTCGATTGTCTCACTGGCACTGATCCGGCTCGAAGATGACCAAAATGGTGTGTTTTGAATGTTTGATGAATTTGAAAAAAATGATTCTCGAAGGACCAAGAAATTATTAGAGAATTGATGTTTTGAAACTGTTTATTCTAATAATCTCTAAGACTTGTTTATGTTTGAAATGATTATATACAAAAATGTGTTCAATGATGTAATGGTCTATATCATGGTTGGTAGAAGAATGAATTACAACTGCCCTAACTTGCTTAGGTAGAAAATGAGACAAGGCAAGCGTCACTGGCAATAAATCCATTCCCAGAAGGGACGGATATGACCAGCTTTCGAAGAACACTTGCATTACCTACAATATTCTAAGAATTCACCAGCAGATATTCACAATTCTATGGTAAAAGAGGCTTGTCTTTGTACGTGAAAGTTACCATTCATTCATTTCTTTGTTGAACACGATAGAGTATGACTGTATGAAAATAATTATTTATGTCATAAGTTTATGTCGTTCTCTTCCCTATCTATTTCGAAAATTTGATCTAAACGAATCTATTCCAGTCTTGGGGCGATAGTCTTCTCTATATTTCAGTGGCTCACTCTGTATCTTCTACAGTTATCAATCAAAAATGAAAATTCTTCCACGGAGATGCAGACGAAGATAATGCCTTTCACTCGACGCATCTTCCCTCTTCCAAATTTTCAAGGATGGTCACCCCTGCTCCAGGGGTTGAAATTCGAGATGAGGATGGTACTTGATGATGACTGCTATTGATCAGCATGGATCTGTTCCATTTTACCTCACTGAAACTTGAATAGTCTCAGTGAAATAGTCTTCTATATCTTTCAGTTGCTCACCCTGTATCTTCTATAGTTTTCAATTAAAAATACAAATTCGTTAAAGGCAATGTAGACAAAGATACCACCTTTCTTTTGAGTCATCACTCGACCCATCTTCCATATTTAAAATGTTCAAGGATTGCAACCTCCGCTTAGGGGGTTGATATTTCAGGCAAGTATTGTACCCCAAAAGATGTCCCCCTTAAAACAAAAATTGAATTGATTTTGAGTTTTGATCAGAAATGACTATCTTGGTAGACATAGCCTCTGTTTAGTTTTCGTTGAAGCACCCTGTATCTACTTTCAGCATGACGCCGCACCACCATGAGAGACACGATCCCTACTGTTATACTGTAATTTTGATGATCACTGGTAAGGAACTAATGAACCTATGGAACGGCCAGACCATTCCCCAGATCTGACTTCCCTAGATTTCATCTTCTGGGGGCATATTGAGAATTTATTCAATGAGGAGAAAACGAATAACATAGATGAGCTAAAACAAAACTTTTTTTTGGAGAATGTCGGTAATATTAATATAAAAAAGGCATGTAGAAGTACGCACAACCAAATCTATATGGAATCACTCGGTATTTAACATTGTTGATTGTTTTTAATCATGGATCTTTGACTACTTGTGAAGAATGAAGTTTTTTATTGCAGAAAAAACTGGATAGTATGATAAGAAATGTTGAATTATCACCTCATGTTCGAGATATTGTACTCAGCCGTCACTTAGATTTGAAACTGTGAATTTTAAAATTTAAAAAAGCCTACAATCATAATTGAAAATGCCTTACGTTGGATTGTCCGATGTGCAGATGTGTCGAATAATTGCTCTCGTTGAAGAAGGGGTGACACAGAGGTATAAAGCGGCCACAATGGGGGTTTCACAGGGGGTGATTTAAGAAACCTACGCCCGATACGTGGCTCTACAATTTCTGCAAAATAAGCCTAGAAGGAGTCGTAGAGATCACTTCTAAAGAACAAGTCCGCTTTTTGTGCCAAATTGCCAGAAGAGACCCTAGTGCGTCGCACCCCATACTTCAATAGCAATTTCTGGAAGCAACAGACATCAGTGTATCAGTCGAAACGATACGTCAAAGACTTCATTCAATGGGTTTGTATAGCAGAAGGCTCTGAAGAGTTCCAGAGCTTACCAGACAACAAAAAATTAACAGACTTAATTGGTGTATCGAGCTCCAAAATTGGAATATTGAGAATTGACGAAATGCTCTTTTCTCGGATGAGACCAGAATTGGTGTTCGATCAGATGACCGCCGGATTCGGGTTTCAAGGGGTCGTAGAAGACAAGCGAGACTTCGAGCAGCAAGACAAATGCCGAAATACCAAGGGGCAGTGTGATTTTTTGGCGTGACATTATGCTGGGAGGCAAAACAGATTTGATTTCGTTTCCAGCGAGTGTAACGGCTAGAAATTAATTGGACCTAGTGCTGGAGCCCATAGTGAAACTCTGGCGAGGTGCCCACGTTGGGAGTTTCATCTTTATGCAAGATAATGCTCCTCCGCATACCAGCAACCTCGCGCGACATTATCTTGAAACAGAGGGAATCGTCCTAACCTAACCCCACAACAGCTCATCTAAGCCGCCAAGGAAGAGTGGTAGAATATCACCCCAGAGGAGAACGAAAACCTAATCCAAAGCATGCCTAGAAGGATTCAGGTTTGTATCAGGGCAAGAGGAGGTAATACAAGCTACTGAGGTCAACAAAATATCACTTAGTCGAAACAATTTTCATTTTTTACTACATACGAAAAGAGTCTCTCATTTCCTTTTATTTGTTTTTTTCTCAAAATAAACCTCAATTTATTTCTTTTTCAATTGAAATACCTCAAAAGGATCAATTCTAACAATCCTTCGAAATTTTCAAAATCCCTGAGGAATCATTCAAAATATAGGATGATTCCATATAAGTTTGGTTGTGTGTATTATCAGGCGTTCCAAATATTGCATTTCAAATGATGAAAGTGCTCAAATTCATGAGATAATTTGTTTATTGATTCAATTTATTGTGTATATAGCTATTACTGTTTTACAAAACATAGTTTCTCTCATGTCCAAAATTGAATTTTTAGTACAAGAAACTCTATGTTCTTAGAACTGAACACAAAATTGAATAAATGGGAGAGGCCTCTTGTGCCATTTAATTGTGACAATTCCACTTATGTGTTGAAATGCACGTCTAAGAACAAAGAAATGCGAGTTTGATTTCGGGTCAATTGCATAGAAATAGGAAGGAAGGCTGGATATTAGTGGATAAATTTGCCCATAGAGAATCCGTACGTTTCCATAGCAACGCAACATTCACAACGAATAGCACGGTTTTAAAACTGTCAAGAACAGCCATTTTAGTACTTGTTGTAAGGTATCTGCCGATATAAATTAAAATGTCTCATTTTGGAAGCACAAGTGAAGCAGAAATAAATAGTTCTATACAGAATTCTATCCCCAAAAATACAAGAAAAATGCACAGCTCGATTTGGAATCAATTCAGTGTATTCTACAAGGAACGAACGTTCAATTTGGATATTCAGCATTCTACTGAAGATATTACAGAAATTCTTGTGGATTGGGGTTTCAATATGAAACAAATAAATGGATAAAGATTACTAAGAATACGTTGTCGAAACAATGTGAAAAACAACTGCGAAAATGATACAGAATATGTATTTCGGAAAATTTAACATGAGTTTCAACCCCTTTACCGATTCAACATTTAGAAAGGCTCGTGAAGCTCGCAATTCTGAAAGGAAGATGTTACAAGGGGATGTGGAAAAGCGCAAGGAAAGTTCCGTTGCATTAGTAAGAACTGGAATTGATAGCATGGCTCTATACTGCGACGAAAATGCCCCGATAGGTTTGTTGAAAAAATTTTTCCATATTGTTGCTTATGAATTAGCCTCACGTGGCGGTGAAGCAGCAACTTGCAAGTTACACTTTTTTAAAGAGGAAAAATTTAATAACGGAGAAGTGACTGGTCGTATTGAATATAACCCAGTATTCTCGAAAACTTGCCAAGGCGGCTAAAAAAATATTGTCGAAAAGACCCGATCATATTACAAGTAATAAATTATTTCTGGCTCCCAATAAATTTTGGAAAAACAGTACTTCTAAGGGTTAGTACAAAAATATGCCTTTGGGAATAAATGAAATATCCAAATGGACAAAAAATTCAGCAGAGAAAGTTGGACTGGATACGAAAAATAAAAAGATCACAAATCATTTTCATAGATCCAGTTCTGTTTCGAACCTATCTGAGGCAGGTGTCAGTGAACAAAAATTGATCAAACTAACCGGACACTCTACGGCAAGCTCTATTAAGCCCTACCTGCAACTGAACAATGAGCACCATTTGAATCTTGTTAATAAAACTTCGAAAAACATTGGTAAGGAACTAAGAAACCTGTGGAACAGCCAGAACATTCCCCATATCTGACTTCCCTAGATTTCATCGTCTGGGGGCAGACTGAGAAATTATTGAAAAAGTGAAAGACGAATAATACAGATGAGCTAAAACAATACCTCAGGATTTGTTTGGAGAATCTGAGTAACATTAATATAGGAGAAGCATGTAGTAAACACACCCATATTTATATGGAATCACTCGGTATTCCAAATTATTGATTGTTTCTAATCATGTATCTTTGACTACTTGTGAAGAATGAAGTTTTTTCTTGTAAAAAACTGGATGGTATGATGGGAAATGTTGAATTATCACCTCATCTTCGGGATATTGCACCCAGTCGTCACTGAGATTCGAAACTGTAAATTTCAAAATTTAAAGAAGCCTATAATCATAATTGAAAATGCTATACGTTGGATTGTCCGATGTGGAGAGGGATCGAATAATTACTCTCGTTGAAGAAGGAGTGACACAGAGGTATATAGCGGCCACAATGGGGATATCACAGGGGGTGATTTAAAAAACCTACGATAGATACATGGAGCTACAATCTCTGCAAAATATGCATAGAAGGAGTCGTAGGGAGATGGACAAAAATTTCTGCAAAGAAAATTGGACTAGATACGAAAAATAACAAGACACAAATCACTCTCATAGATCCCAGTGCTGTTTCGAACTATCTTAGGCAGGTGTCAGTGGATAAGAATTGATCAAACTAACCGGACACTCTACGGCAAGCTCTATTTTGCCATACCTGCAACTGAACAATGAGCATAATTTGAATCTTGTTTCAAATCATCGAAAAACTTCTGCGAATACTGAATCTTCCATAATTCCTCAGCCATCGCCCCATATAGAAGGAGTGAAAAAATTGTATATAGTAATTGCATTTTCAATAACTGCTCATTCCTAAAATAACTAGACATGTTTGTAATGAATGCTTTATGATTTTCTCGTTGAGTTTGTCCGCATTTCTGAATTAAGTTCATTTTGTACGCTTTGTCATTCGCCAAATTTTCTCAGCAAATACCACTGAGCTCAAATTTGGCAGGATATTTTTCTGAGCTCGTTTTCTCATACTCACTTTTCGGTAATTCAACTCGACCTGCTCGACTGTCGCCCAGTTCTCGTTGAATTGCCAGCACGTAAGTATTTGAAAACGAGCATAGAAAAATATCTGGCCAAATCTGAGCTCTTATGGTATTACTTACGAATATCTGCTGTCTTCCGAGTGGATAGATAGGATTTTCGATTTTCCTCTTGAAAAAGGTATTAGTTGCAGGAGTTGATATAGCATATATAGTTCGTATTTGCAAGAGCAAAAGATTGCTTAATAACTCTGAAACCAATCGAAAAAATTTTTTTCGAATAAGTCCTTGCATTCTACTCAAAAAATTGCTTCTAGAATATGAAAATATCTTTTCTTCATCCCCTGGCCGAAGGTATAGATTTCCCGGCCGCATTTCGCTTCCGAAACAACGACTTTTGTGGTCTGCTCGACCTAATGCGCGCAATTTCCTGGCGCGTGTGATATCATGGCCGAGGCGAAGCCCACAAAAGTTGTTGTTTCGGGAGCGGCCGGGAAATCTATACTTTCGGCGGTATCAAGAAAAATTTTATACGACACAGGGCCAAAAAATTGAATGCCCTGGCCTTTGGTCGTAATATACTGTTGCCTAACTTCACTTGATTTCGAGATATCGTCACATGCCGAAGCCCCAAAAAATCCAGAATTCCAGAATAATTCGATAATTGAAAAAGATGGCTCCAATCTGTTTTCACCAAGGATTTTTTCTCAAAAATTGAGCTCGAGAGAGGGGGTTTATTTTTCTTTATCTACAATATTTCATAAAGCTCCCGTACCATAACATCGAATTTGGTGTACAGTATGCGAGTAAACAACGAAAGTCAAAGACGACTTTATTATTTCATTTATATCCCTAAACAACTGATTTCCAACCATTACAAGTATATGAATCGTAACAAAACCCAAAACACGTACGAGATGATCGGGGCGGTCTGTTGTTTTTTACCGCCACACCGGTGCCAGTAATGGTGCAATACGTATCAGGTTATATAAACTCGCATGTATTTTGGTTGTGTTCACAATTCACATGCGTTTCACATAATAACTGTGAATTTTTAGGGAGAATCGTAACATCGCAAATATTTTTTTCGAACAGATGTTAACCAGTTAACGTTATCAAATTTAAAATGGAATAGGTTTGAATAAATGTGAATATGAAATTTTTTGTAAAACAACGGATGACACACAGGGAGCACATACATTTGTTTCTGTTTCAATTGTGTCGTGAGTGCTCTAGTGGCATCTCCACTCGAAGAAGACGTGGATTGGTCACCAGAATCGTGTAAATCAAAGTCCTCGCTCTCTCAAGTCAAGTTCATGTCAATCTTTTGTCCACAGAATTCGCGTCAAGTTAAGCTTTTTTTCATTAGAGCTTGAAAATTCAAGCTTCTTGAATTAAAAAACTTGAAAACTTGAATCAGCAATCAAACGCAATAAAATATTGAACTTCCTCTAATATTCAATGGGAGCGAGAATAAAGGTTTGAATAATACTGAATATTTGATCGGGAAATATTTGATGAAATTCAGTGTGATAATCTGAGAGAAATTCATAAAGTTGTTGAAGGACACAAAAGTACTGAACAAAATTAATAGTGAAAACGAAATATACTCAACCTCAGCAACACAAAACCTACTCAAATGAATTTTCTAGAAGACAACTGAAATAAACATCTGTCGAGAAACCAAATGAATCAAACTCTCGTGAAAATAAAAGAAATACCTAAATTGAAACTCAAGTCATAATAAGAATAAGCGAAACTACATTTCCACTTCATCAGAAAGTTGAAAATTTGCAATTTTTGAACCAAGAGTTGAGATATATCAACGTCCTAGATTAGATTAAATATTATATGAGTGAGGGCTGCCTAATAGTGGCACACTCTGTCCTAAATTTGAGTCCACAAAAAAAGATTCGTATTGAAAATTATCCGTCTTTGAAAGTTTCGACAACCCCACAATTTTCTCCCAAGCGGTTTACGAAAAATTCGAATTCAACTGCATGTTTCGATTAAACCTTAACACCGTCTAATTCGGTAATGTATTATTTGCGGACCCATGTTTATATGAACTGTTTTCATGAAATTCCCTCGCAGAGCATTTCGAATCTACTTGTTGCGTAGCGAAGCGAATCGACTAGATCGAATCTATTAGGTTTTTGAAATCCCAATCCTAGCCAATCAAACCATTCTATAATACTACCTACTTCTGTTGCGTCTATACGGGCAAGGCAATAAACGATTAGGAAGTTAACTTTACTTTATCCTCTCAAGTAGCTTGAAAAATTGAGCATTTGGGTTGCGAAAAGTGATCAGGTCAAACCTCTGATTTTTCAAAAGCTTGAATTTCATTTAAGTCAAGCTTTTCAAAAAATTTTCAAGCTGTTTAATTTGATAAAATCTCAGCTCTCGTACATAAAAAAAAATTGTTTGTACCTCCAACACAGCTTGTGTTATTTTTACATTCCAATATCCCGCTGCCCTAACTAGAAAACCATTTTCCATGCCCCACGTATATTTTTATGTGTGATCTTAGAAAAGGAATTAATTTCGTCATTTTATGGGTCAGTAAGTTGGGCTCAGATTTATTGGAACAATCTAATCTTCCGCCGGACTAAGCCGCTGAGGATGTGTTTAACGAAACCTTTCTCTTATCTAATCAGCATTTGTTTTATACCATTAAATACAGTGATTAATGTTATCTTAGATTTGTATTTTGTTGTAGCAATAAAACCCAATTTATGGTGAATAGGCTTCGAGGAAGATGGAAAATTCTCAATTAAGAAAAAAAAAATAAAACTGATTCTAATAAACGCTCAATCTGCAAAGTTATACAGACTATAAATAATAAACGGCACCAGGAAGAAAAATCCGGTAGACTAGTAGTATCATATATAAATACACCTTTAGGTAAATTAGCAAAGTTGTTAAATCAGAAATTCATTGAACTCTCAAAATTTCATTCCAAACACACTATCTTGAACTGACATGATGTTCAAAAACTTTCTAGGCTCTAAAACACTCAAAATATTTAATTCGTTTCATTTGATACAAAGAATATATATCCAAATATTCCAACACATGAATGCCCTCCGAGAAATATTTACCAAAAATAAGACGCTGCAACACGTTCCTGATGAATTCTGTAACGTTCCAAAAACCCGTCTATCTCAGATCGAAATCTGTTTCTACTTTGAACTTAACTTCAGGATGAATACTATCAATGAAATTCAGGAAGATTTCCTAGCTGTTTATTCGTTCCAATGAAATATGCTAAAATGTTATCAACATATTGATACCAAAGGTGAAGTCATAATTTTAGCGCTTTCCAAATTAACCATGAAAATTTCAAATAGAAGGGTACTGAGTGCTGAACCCATAGCTAAATCATCATTTTGTAAATACATCTTATTATTGAACTGAGAAAAATTTTGGGTCAAGCATAAATCAAACAGAGAAATTAACTCATCTTTGCAGACAACGTTGAGATTTCTTTCCTCTAGAATACTTGATATTATGCGAACACATTCTGCTGCAGGTATAATCGAAAACATATCATCTACATCTAATGATATTAATTTTGCAGTTGGTGGCACGAGGAAATTATTAATTTTATTCAATAACTCTAATGATTTTTTTCTACTGTATTGTGAATGGAAATCAGAGAGTGATTTGAATTTGGAATTTAGTTGCTTAGCAAGTATTTGTGTTTGACTATTGGTCTATGAAACCACTTAGTAGCTTCGAGAGAAACAGATGGATTATAATGAATCCTAGAATTCCTAGATTTTAGGGTCTGATCAAAACACATAAAGAATATAACCCCATTCGTCCAGTGGTTTCATATGCTAATACTCCAACACAAATACTTGCTAAGCAACTAAATTCCAAATTCAAATCACTTTCTGATTTTCATCTCAACGTTGTCTGCAAAGATGAGTTTTAATTTCTGTTTTATTTATGCTTGACCCAAAATTATTTTCAGTTCAATAATAAGATATATTCACAAAATAATAGCTTAGCTACGGGTTCCCCTTCAGTCCTCCTCTATCTGAAATTATCATGTCTAATTTGGAAAACACTTAAATTATGACGTCACCTTTGATGAAAAGGCATATTTCCTT
The DNA here is from genome assembly GCA_013387265.2 of Cryptolaemus montrouzieri. Taxonomy (NCBI): domain Eukaryota; kingdom Metazoa; phylum Arthropoda; class Insecta; order Coleoptera; family Coccinellidae; genus Cryptolaemus; species Cryptolaemus montrouzieri. The sequence continues at coordinate 64,882,685 of JABFTP020000124.1, read as the reverse complement.
TTGGTATCAATATGTTGATGCATGTTTCATTGGGACGAATAGACAGCTAGAAATCTTCCTGAAATATATTAATAGTATTCATCCTAAAATAAAGTTCAACGTAGAAACAGAAATCGATATTAAAATCAATACAGGGTGCTTCAACGAAAACTAAACAGAGGCTATATCTACCAAGATATTCATGTCTGATCAAAACGCGAAAACAGGTCGATTTTTGTTTTAAGGAGGACATCTTTTGGGGTACAATACTTGCCTGAAATATCAACCCCCTAAGCGGGGGTTGCAATCCTTGAACATTTTGAATGTACCCTCTTCCAAATTTGCAAGGGTGGTCACCCCTGCTTTATGAGTTGAAATTCAAGATAGGGATGGTACTTGATGATGACTGCCATTCATTGATCAGCATGGATCTGTTCCATTTTACCTCACTGAAACTTGAATAGTCTCAGGGAAATAGTCTTCCCTATCTTTCAGTGGCTCACCCTGTATCTTTTACAGTTTTCAATTGAAAATAAAAATTCGTTCGAGACAATGTAGACAAAGATTCTTCACCTCACTCTGTATCTTCTACAGTTATCAATCAAAATGAAAATTCCTTCACGGAATGCAGACAAAGATAATACCTTTCTTCTAAGTTATCACTCGACCCATCTACCCTCTTCCAAATTTTCAAGAGTTGTCACCCTGCTTCAGGGGTTGAAATTCGAGATGAGATGGTACTTGATGATGACTGCCATTCATTGATCCACTTTCTTTTGAATCATCACTAGACCCATCTTCCTATTCAAAATGTTCAAGATTGCAACCCCGCTTAGGGGGTTAATATTTCAGGCAAGTATTGTACTCCAAAAAATGTCCTCCTTGAAACAAAAATTGACCTATTTTTGCGTTTTGATCAGAAATTAATATCTTGGTAGATATAGCCTCTGTTTAGTTCTCGTTGAAGCACTCTGTATCTTAGACCTAACAATTACGCGGGAGAATAATAACCGTTTATCGATCAATATCTTCAGAAAACCATCGTACACGGATAATGTCATACCAATAGATTCATTCAACCCATATTCTCAAAAAGGCTGCTAGCCTTCGAGTCCATGATTCTAGAGCGATTTCTTTGCCTTTATCTGACATGGACCGAAAATCAGAATTTAACACCATTATGTCAATAGCTTCGATACAAAAAAAATAGAGAGTTTGATTATTCGAAAAATACGCAACAACGCATTCGATAAGATATCTCCCCGATCCAAGAGAGAAAAGCCCGAAAAATTTATTGTATCTAACATATTTTGGGAGGACGTCAGAACAGATTGCTAGAGTTTTGTCTGATAGTAAAAAAAATTATATTGCATTCGAACCAGTTAGAAAATTGTCAAGCCTCCTTTTCAATACAAGATGAAACCGATAAATTTGAAAAGTCTGGGGTATATCAATCAACATGTTCTGAGTGCAATTCCTTTTATATAGGTCAAACAGGACGCTCTTTCAAGCCTAGATAGAAGGAACATTTCCGGTCATTCCTACATCAAAAATATGATTCAGCTTTAGCTGCACATTGTCTAAATGAATGTCATCCTTTTTCAGAACTTCAACAGCTAAAAATTCTTCATTCCTGTGATAAATCTCATAAACTCTATTTCTTTGAATCGATGGAAATTTTCAAGGCATCTAGGGTAGAAAGGGTTAAGCTCCTTAACGGCCAGGTAGACTTAATTACCTACCAATCACCATTATTCAAGTTACTGTAACCTCTACTATCATTATCTTGATGTTATTTCCTGTATTGTATATGAGTATTCAGTTTTCATTAGCTTGTTGTTGATGATGGACGCATGTCCGAAACCGGTCGAACCAATGAAATTTTTTATTTTTTACATCAATAAATTAGTGATAGTTAAAACATAGTAACTAGTTTTATTTCATTATTCTTCAGATGTAAATGTTCACATAATGATAATTATGTTCGAAAAAGTTATTGTTTGAATAAAATTATGAGTGGATAATCAAGTGCATCTGAAGTAGAACTTCCGGCTAAAATTACAAATTATGTTAATAATATAAACCAGAACCTGTTGTCGCAGAAATCAATTTATAAGTACGAAAAGTTTCATGCACTGTTGAGAGATTGGCAACAACAAAAGAAAACGACCCTCTTTTCTGAAAAGGATTTAATTGCATTCTTTGGTGTTTTATTGAAAAATGGAAAATTTATTCAATCCTCAAAGCAACAATAAATGCGAGTCACAATATCGATATTTCAAAATGAAAAAAATTTAAATCTTTGTTGAAACAGTGTTCTGAAAATTATATAGCTGAGAAATTGAATATTTTCACCGAAGAAAATATCAAGCAATATTTGAAAGTACTCCGGAAGAGATATATTCAGCTACAAAGATTGAAATATTATAACTCAAACAACAATTTCAATCAATTTTAGTTGATACAGGGTGCTTCAACGAAAACTAAATAGAGAAGAGAGTAGATGGGTCGAGTGATACCTCGAAAGAAGGTAATATCTTTGTTTGCATCCCCGAAAACGAATTTTCATTTTTGATTGAAAACTGTAGAAGATACATAGTGAGCTATTGACAAATAGAGGAGACTATCTATCGCCCTGAGCTATTCAAGTATTAGTGCAAAAAAATGGAAGAGATTCATTCCAGATCAAAGGCTGTCATCTTTGATCTAAATGAATCTCTTTCATTTCAATCTTTTTCAGCACTAATACTCTAATAGTCTTAGGGCGATAGTCTTCTATTTTTCAGTGGCTTCACTCATCTATCTTCTACAAATTTTCGATCAAAATGAAAATTCGAGATGAGAATGGTACTTGAATGCAGTCAAAGATTATACCTTTCTTTCGAGTTATGAAATTTGAATAGTCTCAGGAAATAGTCTTCCTATCTTTCAGTTGCTCACCCTGTATCTTTTACAGTTTTCAATTAAAAATAGAAATTCGTTCCAGACAATGTAGACAAAGATACCTCCTTCCTTTTGATGTATCACTCGACCCATCTTCACTATTCAAAATGTTGAAGGATTGCAACCCGCGCTTAGGGGGTTGATATTTCAGGCAAGTTTTGTACCCCAAAAGATGTCCCTCTTGAAACAAAAATTGAATTGTTTTTGCGTTTTGATCAGAAATTAATATCTTGGTAGCTACAGCCTCTGTTCAGTTTTCGTTGAAGCACCCTGTATTTGTAGGTCGCCTCTATCATTAGTGTTCTAGGGCTGGTCACAAGAATTAACTTATAACATTGAAATATCTGATATTAAAGATTTAGGTTCCATAAATTGTGCGTTTTGAAATTTGATTTATTCCGAAAACATATTGGTAGCTGTGGAAGTATTACATGGACAAAGTATTATATAACAAAGTGTCTTTTGTATTTCACCTCATGTTATTTATCGTTATCGGAAAAATTCAAATTGAGGGAAGATAACGTATTCCAAATAGAAACAGCAGCGCGTCATGTAAGCGAGCAGCTAATATCACAAAGTCTCGTCGTCTAAAGAGACAGATAATTAAATTCTGCACATTTTTGTTTAGGTGCATGTGTGGGAAGTCGAACAATGTATACGCCCCGACTGTATAATATGAGTCCAATGTCAATGAGCTAGACTGTTATGCAAGTAACGTTATTTCTACTAACCGGGTTAATTGTGAGGCAGCTACCTTGATACGAAAGTAAAAGTTAATAGAGGTGCCTGAACGAGACAGGTTCAATGCCTTCTATGATTATACCGTAAGGATATTTCGGGAATCCACTCGAGCACTGCACGAAACAGATAAAAGCGGAAATATTATTGCTATTTCATTAGAGTTTTCAGAGATTGTTTTCCAGTTAAACTGTCTCCTTTTCTGCAGATTGTGACTTTCCGATTATTATAAAAGTTTTAATGAATGGCGAGGAGTAGGGAAATATTATTATACACTCGTAAAAACCTGAAGTAGATAGAAACCCGTGTACCAACTTCCAGTTTCGGTTCTTCCAGGCCGTATTGTTATGCTTGTTTACGGGATAACTGAATGTCCAGAATGTATTTAACTTGAACCTTTCTACGAAAACCATTACTTTCGAAAGCTATTCAGTCAACAAATATTTTCATAAATGCGATTAAAAACTGTGATAATTTCTACATTGGTAGAACACATAGAAATTTTAATATTAGAATATCGGAACATAAACGCAGTTTTTCAAATAAAAATCAGATTCAAATTACGAGAATATGGAAATGTAATTCATCAAAAGATCTCTATTTTAGTGGTAAAATCAATGGCAATCTGGACAATTTCAGCTGCATTCTTAGAACCGAAGCAAAGCCTTGAATCCAAATGAAATTTTCTATACCAAACAAACTTATTGATAATCTATTCCACCCAGAATTTATATCATATTTCTAAAGTCTCCTCAGTAACTATCTCGAACATTTTTCTTTGAAATATTTCCGTAATGGGCGAAATAAAGGGTCATTCTTTTCATTAGCTGTGATCAGAAATCAAATAGTAGCTTGTTCGATTTTTCACGACTAAACCGTTTGAACTTATAAGCTTGTAAGAACTTGAAGAAGAATTCAACAGATGGAATGAGTGAGCCCATTGAGATCGCCTTTTTATATCGGAACAGCTAATATACTACACACTTAGTAAACAAAAACGCCTAATACACTAAACTCCCACTATAATATACGTCTAATATATTAAACGCCTAATATACTGAACTCCTTTTCATATTCAACTCTATACAGGTGCTTCAACAAAAACTAAACAGAGGCTATATCTACCAAGATATTCATTTCTGATCAAAGCGCGAAAACAGGTCAATTTTTCTCTAAGGGGAACATCTTTTGGGGTAAAATACTTGCCTGAAATATCAACCCCCTAAGCGGGGGTTGCAATCCTCGAACATTTTGAATAGGGAAGATGGGTCGAGTGATAGCTAAAAAGAAAGGTGGTATCTTTGTATACATAGCCTTTAACGAATTTCCATTTTCAATTGTAAACTGTAAGAGATACAGGGTGGGCAACTGAAAGATAGGGAAGACTATTTCCCTGAGACTATTGAAGTTTCAGTGAAGTAAAATGGAACAGATCCATGCTGATCAATGGCAGTCATCATCAAGTACCATACTCATCTCAAATCTCAACCCTTAGAGCAGGGGTGACCACCCTTGAAAATTTGGAAGAGGGTAGATGGGACGAGAGATACCTCGAAAGAAAGATATTATCTTTGTCTGCATCCCCGTGAACGAATTTTAATTTTTGATGAAAAACTGTAATAATATCGTCTACATAGCGATACCAGTATAAACAATATTTACTGAGTGGATGATTATAAACTAATTTCTCTAAATTATTCATGAATAATTTAGAAAAATTAATACTGGTACCGCTATGTAGACGATATCATTATTTGCTTCACAGGAACAGATAGACAGTTAAAAATTTTCGAAAATTATATAAATTCATTACATCCAAAAATTGGATTCACAACCGAAATAGAAAGCAATAATTCGATAAATTTCTTTGACGTAACAATTTCGAATGAAAATGGAAAAAATGTTTTCGCAATTTAACATAAGCCGTCACATACATACATTATAATACATAACTTGTCGTGTCATCCGTATCAACATAAAATGTCAGCATTCAATATTTTTATTCATAGATTGATTAACATCCCGTTACCACCAAAAATTTTAACAAAGAATTAAATTTGATTAAACAAATAGCCAAAAATAATGGTTACGATCCCAAACTAATAAATATTTTGAATAAAAAACAAAGTAGAATCGCATTGACTCAAGTTTACCCTGTCGATAAATTGAAACAAATATTCAACACCTTAACCTACGTTGGCATTACAAGTGAGAAACTGAAATCATTCTTGAGTAGCAATAATCTCAGCATAGCTTTCCGAACTAATAATAGCTTAGGCAAATATATAAAAAATAATAATACCAAACCAGGTAAAAACAATAAAGCAGGTGTTTATAGATTGAGTTGCAATGACTGTGATAATTTCTACATTGGTAGAACACATAGAAATTTTAATATTAGAATATCGGAACATAAACGAAGTTTTTCAAATAAAAAATCAGATTCAAATTACGCGAATCGTCTCTTAGAAAATAATCACTCTTTCGACCCACAGTTTGAAATTTTGCATACAGATAATAAATGTTGGAAGTAAGATCTTTGGGAAACTTTAGAAATCAATAAATACAAATACTCAGGTAGACTCATCAATGAAAAAGTCGATTTAAGCCCTTCACCTCTATTGAATCTCTTCGGGGAGCAATTTATTCATTAATTTTATTGGATCTACCTGTCATAAATAACCACTTAAGAAAAAGCCACCCAATAAGCTTTTAATTACCCAAGAACATTTATATTTATATTCTCATTCTTATTTTCTGTACATTCATTCGTTTGAAGAAGCTACGGTGTAGTGAAATGCGTTACGAATCGCAATTATTAAGTAAAATTCCTTGAAACACAGTACTTGTTTTTTATTATTGATAATGGAATTTTACCAAGTAAAAAAGCCTCCCAGATTCAAATGCAAAACCTAGTCGTTTGGCTTCCCAAGGAAGTAAGAACGAATGATCTAGCTCTAGAATTTCGAAAGATATAACGGAAGAAATATTGTTCGGTTTTCTATGGCGCACCCTATATATCTCGATCAGAAATTCGGTATAGTTTAAACCTTTATTATTCTCGTTCTCAAATATAAGAGGAAGTTCAAAGTTTCATTACAATTGCATTCTAATTCATGCTCTCAAGTATGAGATCCATGATGATTGAATTCTCAAGCTTGACATAATTTCGAGTCAAGCCGTGAATCTCTAATGAGTAATACGGTTATCGAATCTGAATCACTCTGTACAGAACTAGATGCAAAATGAGGAAACCCTTGAGAAATATTCCTGAAACATTTCAATCAAGAAACTAGTTCTAAAGTGAACGTTTCCAATTATGAAAATTCAACTTGGATGCGAACCCCATTTCGTTACATAGAAACTCTATAATGATCCGCAACATGCAGGTAATATCGATAAGGTACCGTAAATACATATGGTGGAAGTCCACCTAGCATTCCATCAGGATTCATGAACGATTATGTCAGCAACAATTTCCAACAAATCGCGAACTGCGGCTCGTGATACTATCTGTCAGCTTGTTCAATCCTGGCAACCGACATTCCGCGACCACACGAGTTGAAAATTCGACGATTCATTAATAATTAATTCTAATGGGATCACGAAATTATTTTCGATTTCGCCGCAGCACCCGGTAAACGCTCTACGTTTCGACGTGTTTAAACTTGCGCAACCGCAAAATCGAATAGTGGAAAGGCACTGGAACATGAATTTTCCATCGAGCTGCATTTTTATTGGGAACTTTTCAGCTTCGCTTTTATGTTTCGATAGCTTCTTCTGCAAATGAAATGCAATGTTTGTATTCGGTAATTAGTCCGGAATTTTCACATCGATATTGACGATGAAATTCTGTAGAAAACGTGACGGAAATTTGAATTCGCTTTCGGTTCTTCGAATAAAGTTTAATTGGAATATTTCGAACGCACTGCGCCTTTTTGTTTTTTGATTCTGATTACTGTAATCATGCTATTAAACCAATTGAGACTATACTCTAGACAACCGAAAGAGAGACCACGTCAAAACAACTACAGCAGACGCCAGAAGATTTAGTGGCTCTGTAATTGGCCGAATCATGTTTAGGGGTGGGATCTGAATGTTAGCAGTCTGTACAGGTACGGTCTCGGTCCATCGGATAGAAAATTAAATTTTCATTATTGGTTTGGAAGTGTTATTGATCGAGTGTTGAAAAGTGAAAATATTGTGTGTATAATGTCGTCTACGGATACTGCAGATGAAAGTACTGTTGAAAATTATTCTCCGAAAAAGCGGCCTAAGAAAGGTCATTTTACTTTGAATGAAAAACAGATCATTTTCAACGTATATAATAGACAAATGCAAATAGATTCTGCACCTATCAACGAAATCGTCGAACAAGTGGCAAATATTGTGGGAGTTGGTAAAACTAGTGTTTACAGACTCATAAAGGAGGATAAGGAGAATTATTCTTTTTCACAATCGAGGACGTACCCGAAAAGGGTGGAAATTGCGGATAGTGTTACTGATTTTGACAAAAATCTCATGAGTAGGAAAGCGCATCAGTTTTTTCATAGAAATGAATTACCTACAATAGATAAGATATTGAATTAAGTGAACAGTGATATTGATCTGCCAAATTTTGAAAGAACAACATTCCGTAAAATATTAAAAAAATGGACTTCAGATTCCAAAAGAGGGGGAGGAATGGTTTACTATTGGAGAAAGAGGAAATAGTCTTGTGGAGGAGAGACTATCTTAAACAAATTCAAAACTACGGCGAAGAGAATAGAGAAATCTATTACCTGGATGAAACGTGGGTGAATGTTGGGCACACTAAATCAAGTGTTTGGGAAGATGCATCGGTCAAAACAGCCAGACAGGCTTTCCAAGCAGGTTTATCGACTGGATTGAAGAATCCCACAGGTGAGTGGTAGTTATATTATGCATCATGGTTCGTGTTTGATTGAAATCGCTAATTTCTTGATAAACTTATTTGATTTTTATTCTGATTCAAATCATGCTTACTTTGTATCAACAATAAGCACGTCATCAGGTATTTCATCATATTTTTTAAAACCATAATTTTTACCTAAAACTAACTGCAGAATGAAGGTTTTCAAATACCCTTTATGAAAATATTCCTGTTATTCCTTGCAAATTATGGTATAGGGTAAAACCCATAAATACTGTTCATTATCCAGTACCTGGTACCATAACAATCCTGTTTCGAATTGTTAGCATGCCGTTTTCTTTCAAGGACGTTCTATCTCATGTTTTCGATCTATATTTACAACAGCAATAGGATAGATCAATTTGGACGAATAGATAGGATCTTATTAAGGGTCTGTTGCTACTTCTGGGTTTTTCTTTATCTCTATTGCTACTGTAAGTTAACTTAAGTAGGCTGTGTACCACCTACCTGTCGTCAAAAGGTTCATCGGTGATTTAACTCAATTCTCTAATTATCAAAATCAATTATTTTCTTGAATTATGAGATTCTACATGATTAAGTTAGATGAAAATAGACACATGCAATCATTAATAGAAATCATTTTTATGTCTTTGCAGGTAAAGGCAAGAGACTCATCGATTGCAATATTGGAAGTGATACTGGATTCGTTCCCGACGCACTGTGGTCATTCGAATCGAAGAAATCTGGTGACTTCTACGAAGAAATGGATGGACCCAACTTCGAAGAATGGTTTGAAAATATTTTACTGAAAATGGAAGACGGATGTGTCATCGTTTTGGACAATGCGTCTTATCATTCTAGACGCACAGAAAAACTCCCGACATCTGCCAGTTGAAAAGCCACTATTCAAGAATGGCTACGTTAAAAAATATTGCTTTTGGAGATGATTTGATTGAAGCAGAGCTTCTTCGAATAGTCGAAACCCACAAATCAGCGTATAATAAATATGTAGTGGATGAAATGGCTCGAAACCAAAATAAAATCATGTTGCGACTCCCGCCCTATCATTGCGAGCTCAATCCCATCGAACTGGTTTGGGCAGAGATGAAGAATTATGTGGCATCTAAGAACACATGATTCAAATTCCAAGACATGAAGAAGCTTTTCGCCGAATCCATTGAAAGGATTGATGCTGTCAAGTGGCAAAATTGCATTACGCATGTCGTAGAGAAGGTCGAACCGAGAATGTGGCAATTTGATCACATAATAGACGAACAACTGGATCCTATCATTGTCAATCTCGAGAATGATTCAAGTTCATCGTCTGAATCTGATAATGTCGATGATAATCCTTGATGTCCTTTTTTATGTAATTCTTGTAATATATATGTTTCAATAATGTTCTACTACCAGAAAATATACCTGCAACATCATTTGCGTATTACATTGCCTGTTTTTTATGATAATTCAATCAGTCATATCCGAAACTATTGCGTGAATACTTCATTTTAGAATGAAATTCTACATCATTGATGTCCATTACTTAATTCAGGGTTTAATTTCGTGATCAAGTGGAAGACAGTCCCTGGATTCAACCCTGTGTGACACCACGTTCAGGTCTCGTGCGTTTGTTTTGTTTACACTCTCTCTTTTCGTTGTATCAGGTATAGATTCGGGAGAAAGAGGATTTCGGATGGAGGCATTTGAATCTTCAGGAATTTTCATTTCAGGAAGTTGTTGATGGCAATTTTTGCAATTGAAAAATATCAAAAAAAATCCTCTTTTTGTAGACCCATGTCGCATATGACTGATATATCAAAATGAAAACGGTGGAGGTGCGATTCCTATCCAAAATGAGAAAAACATACCTACCCACGAAGCATCCTTGGACAACTCCGACCCCAACTACCTTCTTTCTACTACTGGTAACTTCCTTCAGCTAAGCAATAGAGATCCTACTCCTTCCAGGACAATATGGCATCCAATGGAGGAGCTGCGCGAGCTTTTCTCACCATTTCCCTTTATGCTGCCTATTTTTCAGATCCTGACATCAATGTCTACACTGAATCCGTCACTGAAGTTAATCTTATAGGCATAGACCTTCGCACAAATCCCTTGGATCACTAATAATTATAAAAAAATCTGCCTCAATTAAAAACAGAGCTTATGAGAACAGGAAGGAAATTCCAACAGATGAATGTGTCCTTAGGAATTTTACTTAATAATTGTGATTCCTAACGCGTTTCACTACACCGTAGCTTCTTCAGACGAATGAATGTACAGAAAATAATAATGAAAATATAAATACAAATGTTCTTAAGTAATTGAAAGCCTACTGGGTTACTCCTTCTTGAGTGGTTATTGATGACAGGTATATCCAATAAAATTAAGGAATAGATGGCTCCCCGAAGAGATTCAATAGAGGTGAAGTGCTTAAATCGACTTGTTCATTGATGAGTCTATCTGACTGTTTGTAATTATTGATTTCTAAAGTTTCCCAAAGATATACCTTCCAATGTTTATTATCTGTATGCAAAATGTCAAACTGGGGGTCGAAAGAGTGATTATTTTCTAAGAGATGATTCGCGTAAGTTGATCTGATTTTTTATTTAAAAACTGCGTTTATGTTCCGATATTCTAATATTGAAATTTCTATGTGTTTTACCAATGTAGAAATTATTACAGTCATTGCAATTCAATTTATAAACACCTAATTCATTGTTTTTATCTGATTTGTCTTTATCGTTTTTATATATTTGCCTAAACTATTATTAGTTTGGAAAGCTATGTTGAAATTATTGCTATTCAAGAATTAAATCAGTTTCTCGCTTGTAATGCCAACGTAGGTTTAGGTGTTGAATTTTTGTTTCATTTTATCGACAGGGTAAACTTCATTCAATGCGATTCAACTTTGTTTTTATTTAAAATATTAACTATAAGTTTGGGATTGTAACCATTATTTTTAGCTATTCATTTAATCAAATTTAATTCTTTGTTTAAATTTTCTGGAGATAACGGGATGTTAACCAATCTATGAATGAAACTGTTTAATGCTGACATTTTATGTTGATATGGATGACACGATGAGTTGTGTATTGTAATATCTGTATGTGACGGCTCATGGTAAATTGCGAAAACATGTTTTCCATTTTCATTCGAAATTCTTACGTCCAAACAATTTATTAAGTTATTGCTTTCTAATTCAGTTGTGAATCCAATTTTGGATGTAATGAATTTATATGATTTTCGAAAATTTTTACTGTCTATCTGTTCCTGTGAAGCAAATAATGATATCGTCTAAATAGCGATACCAGTATAAACAATATTTACGAAGTGGATGATTATGAATTAATTTCTCTAAATTATTCATGTATATTTCTGCTAACAAAGGACTTAACGGATTGCCTATAATCAAGCTGTCTTCAGTACTATAATATTTGTTATTGAAATGGAAATAATTTTGATGTAAACAAATTTGTAATAATGAAAGACTATCCGATTTAATGATCGTATTGACATCTAATAATTCTTCAACTAAGTAGTACGTATCTTTCGGAGGAATGTTTGGAAATAGATTCTTAACGTCAAGAGAAATGAGTTTGGAATTAGGTGGTTCTTGAGTAGCAATAATTTCAACATAGCTTTCCAAACTAATAATAGTTTAGGCAAATATATAAAAATAATAAAACCAAATCAGATAAAAAAATGAATCAGGTGTTTATAGATTGAATTGCAACGACTGTAATAATTTCTACATTGGTAGACACATAGAAATTTCAATATTAGAATTTCGGAACAGAAACGCAGTTTTTCAAATAAAAAATCAGATTCAAATTACGCGAATCATCTCCAAGAAAATAGTCACTTTTTCGATCCACAGTTTGAAATGTTGCATACAGATAATAAATATTGGAAGGTGGATCTTTGGGAAACTTTAGAAATCAAGAAACACAAACACTTAGGTAGACTCATCAATGAAAAAGTTGATTTAAGCCCTTCACCTCTATTGAATCTCTTCGGGGATCAATCTATTCCATAATTTTTTTTGGATATGCCTGTTTTCAAGAACCTTTTCAGAAGGAGCAACCAAATAAGCTATGAATTACTTAAGAACATTTTTATTTATATGCTCATTCTTATCTATACATGGTTGTCATAATTTCCGTACATTCATTCGTCTGAAGAAGCTACGGTGTAGTGAAACGAATCACAGTTATTAAGTAAAATTTTTAAAAACATATTACTTGTTTTTATTATTGAGTTTTCTCTCCACAAATCTGACCTTTTTCGAATTCCTGGCAAGAATACCAAGTTCACAACACCGCGAAAATCTAAGAAAACAGTCAATATAACCTTGGCTTTTGATCGACTTTGATATGGTTTTTACGGTTTCGGTCCAGTTGTAGGCGCCCTTCCAAAGCTTGTTGACTGGTTTGCATGTCAAACTCTTGAAAGTCTCGTCACCAGTTACAATCCGTTTTATGAATGTGGGGTCGGAATGGACTCGTTCTAGCATGTATTCAGCGACCTTTAAGCGATTCAATATCTGAAGAAAATTTTGGTCGTTTGGAACCAGTCGAGCGGCAACGCATTTCAAGCCCAACTAATCGCTGGCACGAAATGACTCACAGAAAACTTGTTTCCTATCTATCTCAAACTCAGATGATAATTTTCAATTACCATTTCACCTTATCAATGTTATTTTTCAGTTGAAGATATTGATGGTCGACGAAAGTGAAGTTAGGTTAGGTAAGATATACTTTACTACTTATATGCACGTGTTTTTGAATAAGTCGATTCACCGTAAGCCCTCTGTAATACTTTCAGCAATTCCCATAACCACTTAAGAAGGAGCAACCCAGTAAGCTTTTAATTACTCAAGGTTATTTGTATTTATGTTCTCATTCGTATTTTCTGTACATTCATTCGTATGAAGAAGCTAAGGTGTAGTGAAACGCGTTAAGAATCACAATTATTAAGTAAAATTCCTAAAAACACATTACTTGTTTTTATTACCAACAGATGAAACTAAAGATAAATACTTATGTGCGTTTCAGGAAGGTTCGTAACTCATCAATTGATAAAGCTTAGGTCTTTACTTAGAGAGTTAAGAATAGGCTTTAGGAGCAGACTGGTAGAACTCATTAGTTCTGGTCTATGGACAAGGAGGTAAGCAGCAACTTTTGAAAGTTATCCTTCTCACCTCTGATTAGAGATGACGGTTCTATCGCATCACCTCAAGCAAACGGGAATATCTTAATAGAAATGTTTTCCAAAAATCTGACGGAAATTTAAGTTCGCATTCGTTCTTCGAATAATGTTTCAATGGAAATATTTTGCATCTACTTCTGATATGTGTTCCTAAACTCTAATTTGTTATGCTATCGAATAAATTACGATTGAATGAGAGCAACCGTGGGTTTCTGATGAAAGAATTTGTATCTTACGAATTTGCTGTGTTAGGCAATAGATTATTCGAAAAATATAGAAGAAAACTTCTTCCAACAGGTACACGTGCTAATATACCAACGAAAGAACGGTACAGAAGCGTTCTTTCTGAAAAAACAGAAAATTTCTAGTTGAATATTTTGCAAATACCTATTACATTAATATTTGCTTTTTTTCCCACCAACTATTTCAATTTTTTTTCGTTCTCAACTCTGGGAAGACGGCGGTGCTACCCAAGATGATAAAATGTGTCTGTTCCCTTGTTTCTGTATAGTTTTTGCACGAGCAAGGTTTTTCTTTGGAGCTGGATTCTATCTGAAACCGAGCCTTTTAGTTCATTAGAGCATTTATTATGGAAGTACCTGTGGAAGAGACAAACAACAGATTGAATGAATATTTAGGAGCGAAGCCCCACAGATGGAAACATCATTCCTCAAACCCAAATATTCTGTTTCAGGTGAAGAAGAGCAAATCATTAATCTGCAACAGAAAAAGAGTTGACCAGAGTCTGGTGCCCTGGGGTACTCCTGCTTACACCTGAAAAGATTCACTCGTTACACAATCTACTTCCATCCGAATGCATGTCAAACCCTGTCGAAGACCTTTGAGATATCAAGGGAAAAGGCTCTCGACTCGCCATGCTTTTCAATTGTTTTCTTTGTTTCATCATAGAGCTTAGGGGACACCTTGCATAGTTTTCTTTTAATATGTCATTTCCTCTTCTTTCATGCGGAATAAAAGAAAATAACGAGAATTCGAAAATCGAAAAGTCTTTTGCAATTGCTGTCTTGCAGTTCAATGTCTGTCGTGTCCGCTGGTGTTAAATAAACGACGAAATACAATTTGATTAATAAATTGAATGAATTCCAAGTTTTACCGTTATTGGGAGTTCATCATTGTCAAACACAATTTCAATTTAGAGGCTTATTTACTATATTACAAATAGGGGTTGCCACATGTTCGGCGACAGAACGGACATCAATCTTCTACAAAGTAGTCATCAAACCGTTCTCGTTACTTACAAGAAGCAGATGCAGATGCTCGAAAACACCTCCGTCCTGCCACAATATTGCATCGTCAAATATCTCCTTAGTATTTTATGTGATATGAGATCCAACTCTGTTATAACATATATTTTTTCTCTTCAGATTGATGGCTGGCGTCATAAACGTGATTTACAACAATACTTTGTTGACTCGTTCTGTATACTCAAGTATGATGAGTTCGGCAATGTTGTACACAGTTTTTTGTTTTATTTCTTTATGTTGGCATGCTTATATTATACTGAAGCACCTTGGAAGTAAACCGCAGTAGTAACCACCACTTGAAATGGTAACTCCTTTTATTTCTCGATGCAAATGAGAAGGTTTCATCTTGACAGTATAACCTCTATTTGCCCGCATGAGCACTTGGCTTCTGGTTGAACATAAAATTTAATACCTGCTTTCGCGATTTGGGTCTCCATTTTGTCTTGAGGTGATATAATTTCGCGTGAAATTAGGGTACTTCCAAATGCATATTACATTTCTGTATGTCTCATTGAAGTCGTAAGTGTTGGTTACCATCTGCGTAAATTGCTCTTAACTAGATGAATGATGAATAATAATATACAGGGTGCTTTGCTGCATAACGGACATGATAAAACCAGAGGTATAACAGACCATGGGTAATCCCACGCCATATTCCTTCCTTTTCTATATTCTGGGTTGTTTTTCGTTTATGATCGGAATTTCTTCGATCAATATCTTCTCTTCCGGGGAAGTGAGCGAATAGAAATTAAGGAAGAGTATTATAGTCATCTGTGCCAATCGCCTGATGAAAAAATTATAAAAAGTACTCCATTTTTTCAACACAACCTCAAACTACCAACCAGTAAATCGTTTAGAGTTATTTCATTAATGATTTCAGAATTTGCATACAACACCTGTTTGTCTGACATATCTCACATTTCTCATACTCAATTACCATATGTTAAACATCATCATCATCATTAGCCCTGAAATTTCCATTGCTGAACATAAGTCCCCCTAAGGCACTTCCATCTTTCTCTATTCTGTGCGGTTGCCATCCAATTGGTGTGGATTCTTTTCAGCTCATCGGTCCATCTGGTTGGAGGTCGGCCTCGGATTCGCTTATCTGCTCTTGGTCGCCATTCTAGAATTTTCCTAGTCCACCTTCCGTCATTCGATCTTGCAATATGTCCTGCCCACCTCCACTTAGCTCTTGTCACTCTCTCCAAAAAATCATCTACACCTGTCCTTCTGCGAATCTCTTCATTTCGAATTCTGTCTCTTAGACTTATTGCCAGCATCGATCGTTCCATCCTGCGTTTTGTTTTTTGTTGTTGTCGTGACGATGCACGACAGGGTTAAGGTCTCTGCATCGTAAGTTAGAACAGGTAGAACACACATGTTGAAAGCCTCTCTCTTCAGTTTGATCGGAATATCACTCTTGAAGACATCACGAAGTTCGCCATATGCTGCCCATTCTAATGTTGTTCTTCTGAGCAGTTCTTCTATTTGGTTGTCTCTATCGATTCTCACTTCATGACCCAGATATATGTAGCTATGGACCCTTTGTATCTGATTGTTGTCAACACTCAAAAGCTTATTGGGGAATAGATTAGTCATCCTCTTTGTTTTTTCGAATTTTATTCTGTCCGACCGCCTGTATTGCGTTTTTTAGTTCTTGGATCATAATAGCGGCTTCTCTTAGATTGTCAGAGATGAGTACGATATCGTCGGCGAATCTAAGAGGAATGAGTCTTTCTCCATCGATAGTGATGCCCTTATTTGTTGTTGTATATATTTCTGATTACATTTGTGTATTGATGGTCGATTCGGCAATCATTCAATGCTTTTATAATGGCCTTTAATACTACCGTATCAAACGCTTTGTGAAAATCAACAAATGCCAGGACTAAAGGTCTATTATATTCAATAGTCTTTTCGATCAAGTTTTTCGAGCACTATAGGTGGTCGTTACTGCCGTAACGAGCTCGAAATCCAGCCTGCTTTCTTGGTTGGTAGAGCTCAAATTTCGATTCTAGTCTATTTGTAAGAATTCTGGTGTACAACTTGTAGAGATGATTAAGCAAGCTGATTGGCCTGTAGTTTTCTAGCCTTGTCTAGTCTCCTTTTTTATAGAGCAGTAGAGTAGAGTGAGTCGTTCCATGAGGTTGGGATTTTTTGATTATGTAGGCATGGACTGAAGAGTTCTAGGATCTTTTTTACCAATATTGGTCCCAGCTTTATAGCCTCTATGTCCACCTAATCCGGTCCAGGCGCTCTGTTATTTTTCATTCTATGAAGGGTGTGGTATAATTCATCACAGGATATATCGAGTATTTCTTCGGATACTTGGTTTCATGTCTTTTGTAGTGGTTCCTGTCTTAATTAATCTATTTGAGACCTTTATAGGGCTGTGTAGAAGTCTTCTACTATTTGTACTAGTTTATCTCTATCCGATACTATACTACCGTTCTCGTTTTCAAGCTGAAATATTTCTTTCTTGCCATACGTGATTTTTTTCAACTTTGTTTTCCCCAATAGTTCGGAGTATTTGTTTATTTTTATATTGTCTTATGTCCTTCCCAATAGCTTTCGATATCTCCTTATTGATGGCCTTCATCTCATGTGGTTCCGTGTTACCATCGATAGCCATGTTATAAAGATAAAAAAGGAATAAAATTACAGAAAAAATATTTATATGACTGACGAAGTATCAGAACCGAGTTTGGAGGTTCTAGAAGACATTTTTTGTATGCAGTTTCCATAGTTCGTTGTTGTGCCTCTCAGAAATTTCGAGAGTTCCAGAGCCGGGTCTGCAATTTCATTGATCTTCTATTTTCAGCTAATCTTGTATTACATACTTCCCTTATCCGAATTGAATATTGATTTTCAACTTGAAAATAACAAATTTTTGCTGAATTCATTGTTTGAAGGGACATTTAATATCAGAAAACAATTTCAGGTTTCCAACTGAAGAACTTCACTCTCGTGAAATGAATTCATTTCATTCAATAAGATTCACATTTAATTCTCAAGATTATTTCAATTAGCAGCGATGAGTCAAATTTGTTTTAGTGCTTCTTATTAAATTTCCATCATTTCGAAGTTCATTACAATGATCTAAAATCATTTCAATTAATTGCTCTTCATCATTAATTCTTTAGTTTTCATCCCCATAGAAAATAATCCAGCGGATTGAGGTACGGGTATCTAGAGTGCCATTCCCGAGGACCTTCCCTCCCAATCCACCTTTGGTGATATGTCAAATCTAAAAACTGTCCAACACCTTGTGCAAAGTGAGGTGGAGTACCGTCGTGTTGAAACCACATGATATATTTATTTTGCAATGATTGTCGCAAAACTTCCTGTAGGAATTTCAGATACCTCGTTCCGTCGAGCCTTCGTTCAAAAAGATATGGGACAACAAATTGGCTGTTGTACATTCCGATCCAGATATTCACAGAAAATTTCTGCTGAGAATTAGCTGGACGGACAGAGTTTGGATATTGTTTTTTTTTTGAATTTTTTAAAGTCCCGTCTACTTCGAGTTAATTAGCGACTGCTCAGCTACAAAATTACAAGGATATGAACAAACAATAATTGAATAATTGATATGTATTGAAGAAACTTATTCTTAGATGCGTGTATCTAATCCTATGGATTCGAGGTACTCTATCGTCTTTAGGCATTGCTGATGTTTCGTTATGTGAAGGAAATGCCTCGTCTTCCGTTGCTAAAGCATCAGTTGTCGACCATCGTTCTTCTTTGTTCTGAGTGTCACGTAGTTTGTTTCTTATTTTGGTGAATGTAGATTTCATACCTCTATCTTTGATGTGTGGATAGAGTTTTGTGATCATTATGTCCAATTTCTGAATGCCGTTTGTGAATTATAGGGCTATATCTATCACATTGGATTTACCTTTCGCGTTTTCCAAACAACATTTGAGTTGAGTATCATTTAGAGGACATTTTTCTGTAGAGTCGTTTATCTGGTCTTTAATAGTCTCAATTAGGTTTCGTGTTTTTGAACTTCATCTTCTGGGGATATTTCTTGGGTTTTATTCCGTTTGGCCTTTGGTTTTATAATGATGTTTTTTATTTTTGAATTGCCGTCAATTCAATTTGGATCAACAGGCATAACCTTAGATCTATCTGTAGAATTGGAAAGCGAAAGTGGTAGCTTGAAGACTTCTTCGTAAATCGAAGCAGGCTGAGACAACTTAATTAGGCTCGGTTATTCTGTTGTAAATTGAGAATCTTCAGTTAATAATTTTCTGTGAATGTTTGGTGGATCTCCCGACATCCATTGACAAAACGTAAGTCTGGCATGATCTCCTGGTTCCGATTCTTGCACTTGCTGCACATGGTCAGGATAGTAATTTCCTTCAAAGTTTTTCACACACGCGCATGAGCAAATCTCAGAGCATTGGATATTATTCGTGTTCTTACTCCTGGATTTCCTGCCGATTGCTGAAGTATTTTCAACTTCGTTCAAATTCTGCTGCCGTTTTCTCTCTTGTTTATGGGCAGAGGAAAATTTTCCATGTTGTCTTGAATATTGAAAAACCGATGCGAACATCTTATGATTGGGCTGGTGTATGATAGGAAAACGCCGTCACAAAAGCCGTAAATGAAAATCATATCGCAATATTCCTCATTGGTAAAATGGTAATTTTTCCAATCAAGGTTAAATTTTTCACAAATTCAGAAGCAAAATAACAATGTATGTATGTATGAATCATTAGCTGACTTTAAACCGAGTAAAGAACAAAATATTTTAAAGGCCATCAAACAAAAATCTCAACTAAATGAAGTTATTTTTACAAAAGCAGATAAGGGCAATACTGTTATTGCGTTAAATGAAAATGACTACCTATTTAAAACTCTAAATTTCATTTCGTCCGAAACTATACAATTTTAAACAAAGATCCAACTATTAAATTCCAGAAAAATATTAGAATTGCAATAAATGACGCAAAATCTTTAATTAAAGCAAAAGATAAATACAAACTAATTTTACCAAACCCTCAACCACCTCAACTGTATTCACTCATTAAATTGCATAAAGTAAATAACCCCGTTAGACCAGTCGTATCTTACGTTACAGCCCCAGCCGTGAAATTGTCGCACTACCTTATAGATATCATTAAAAATTATTGTTCATTCAAATCAAAAATTTTCTATGAAAAATTCTTTCGAATTGATAAATAACATAAAAAACGTTAACCTACCACCTAACCCAAAACTTATTTCGTTTGATGTTGAGAATTTACACCCAAGTGTTCCTCCAGGTGATGTCAAAATATTAATCGAAAACATGTTGAATTCGAATCATGTTAACCACATAATTAAATCAGAAATATTGAATCTGTTGGACGTTTGCATTGAACAAAATTATTTTTCTTTCAACAACATCTAGTACAGTAGTGAAAATGGTTTGATCATGGAAATCCTTTGAGTCCACTTTTAGCAGAGATTTTTATGAATAATATTGAACAGAAAATTCATACACATCCACTCATTTCCAAATTTCTTTATTGGTTAAGATATGTTAACGACATCTTAGTATGTTTCATTGGAACTACTCGTCAATTAGACTTATTTCTTAATTTCATTAATTCCATCCACGTGAACATTAAATTCACGATAGAAATTGAACAGAACGATTTCCTTAATTTTTGGACTTAAAATCACTAAACAAAATAATAATCATGTTTTTCGGTCTTTCGTAAACCAACACATACTGATACAATTATACATAACTACTCATTACATCCAATTCAACACAAAGTTGCAGCTTTGAACAGCATGGTACATCGGTTACTCAATTTACCTTTATCAGTAGAAGATTATAATAAAGAGTTGAACATCATCAAACAGATAGCCATTAATAATTCATATAATCCGGATATGATAGATCTAATCATTCGTAAAACACTGTATCAGAAAGCAATAAATGAAGTATATCCTATTCATAAAGACTATAAAATATTTAACAGTTTAACATTCTGCGGTTCTGCAAGTACAAATATAAAATCCTTTCTCGTCAAACAAAATCTTAATATAACTTTCAAAACTTCTAATAACTTAGGTAAACATATTAAAATAATAAATCTCGTGTTGAAAAATCAAGTAAATCAGGAATCTATAAACTCAATTGCGGTTCTTGTGATAAAATTTATATCGGTAGGACCTATAGGAGTTTTGACATAAGAACATCTGAACATAAACGTAGCTTCGATAAAAATAAATCTGATTCAAATTATTCAAACCACCTAATAAAAGAAAACCATTCATTCAATAAAAACTTTGACATATTACATATAAAATCAAAAGTTCAAATTAGATCTCCTAGAAGCGTTAGAAATAAATAGATACAAACATTCGGACAAGCTTTTGAATGAACAGGTAGATGTGAATTACTCACCCCTACTTAACTTGTTTAATTAGTTTTTATTACCTTTCATACTAACTGTACAATGGCTCGGTGTGGATTTTCCTGTTATTCATCCAACTTGTTCTACGATTTGTTTATAATACCATACTCTTCATTCTGTTTTTCATTCTTGATAAAGCTGCTGTGTCAGCGAAACGTCGTCAAATTTTTTCAAATGAAGTGTAGATTAAAGTTAAACCTTGTGTTTTTTATCTCATTCATAAAATAACAATGAGTAGATCTGTCAATATTCGAAATACAGAATTCAATACATTGTTTTGTTCTATTTTAAGCCTCCTATAAATAAGCGTGATAGAAATCTAAGTGATTCAAATACACTCCCCACAAACATTGTCGCATTAACCTACTTTTCCGACAATACTATATAAACTTTTAGGTTGGTAATTCAAGAGTCGCTTAGTAACTTTCAAAAGTGTGAAATAAGAAAATATCATTCAAAAGAGATGAGTTTATGATAGAAAATATCAACAATTTTTAAGTTGATGAAAAATTAAAAAATCTTCAAACATTTGCGAAGGGAGAGACCAATCAACTAGCATTGAATAGTTACTAATCATTTTCAAAATCGAGTGTTTCCTCCCCGGGTCCTAATTACTGCCAGTATACTTCTCGGAAGCCCCACAAACAAATTTTGGATATACTCTTGAGTCACTGAATTCCAAATTTCAAATTATCCGATTTCTTCCCTGTCCGGCCCTTCTTACATATTCCCCTGTTTCGTGGTACCGATTAATTGCTCTTGAAAAAGTGCTTTGGTTAACATTCAACAAGTTAGTCACGTAACGTTGGCTTCGTCCCTCCTCTAGAAGTGTTACGATTCTTACCAGTTCATGATCACTCAAACAGCGTCCAGGACGTTCAGTAGCCATTACAATAAATTCAAAGATTCGAAAATCAACAAGAAAACTTGCATTAATTCATCGTGAAAACTGAAGAGAAATTGAATTAATATAAAAATAAACTAATTCTTGTTTCAGACGTGTTTGAGATTATATGGAGACAAATGTTACTACATAGATAAGATTTTCCCCCCCTCATATTTCCAAAAACATATGTTGACAAAGAAACTGCGATCGAGGTGATTAATCGATTGTGGAATTCAGAATACCAGGTGATGCGACAATTTTTGTGGTGTGTGTATAATATTATCTGATCTAGAAACATTACACATTAATGTTCTGTGTTTTCCATTATGATTATTTTTATTGAATGGAAATGAAGACATTCCTTCGACTGAAAATTATGGTAACAACATGAACTGAAAGTTGTTGATTGAATTTTATTTACGGATTTCATTACGGTAATCTGAGTGATGCGTTTGTGTGTAGAAAAGTTCACTTAACAGAAAATAATCCATAAGATATTCATAACTGTTCTACAATATTTGACAAAATTAGGAATATCTTTATCAGGTCTAGGAGATAGGAATAGAGAATATTTTCAAGACAAAAGTTATTCTTTGAAAATCAGTGATAGAGAGCAATTGATTCGATTAATTTTACATACACATAACCAAATTTATATGGAATCACCCGATATTTGAATATTACCTCAGGGATTTTGGAAATTTCGAAGGATTGTTAGAATTGATGCTTTTGAGATATTTCAATTGAGAAAAGAAATATATTAAGGTTTACTTTAAGAAAGAAAGAAATGAAAGAAAATGGGAGACCTTCCCGCATGTAGTAAAAAAATTGAAAATTGTTTTCTCACAGAGAAGGTTTTTTTTTCTCAACCTCAGTAGCTGATATTACCTCCTCTTGCCCTGATACATGCGGTAATCTGTCTAGGTATGCTTTGGATTAGGTTTTCGAACTCCTTTGGGGTAACATCTGCCACTCTTCCGTGGCGGAGTAGATGAGCTGTTGTGGGATTCTAGAATTATCCTGGCGTGATCTAATTTTCCTTTTGAGATTATCTAATAATGCTCAATGGGATTTAGGTCCGGAGAGCAAGCTGGCCAGTCGAAATAGCGATTCCCTCTGTTTCAAGATAAAGTCGCGCGAGGTTGCTGGTATGCGGATGAGCATTATCTTGCATAAAAGCAAAATTCTCACCGTGGGCACCTCGCCAGAGTCTCACTATGGACTTCAGCACCAGCTCCACGCAATTTCTAGCCGCTACACTTGCAGGAAATGAAATCAAATCTGTTTTGCCTCCTAGAATAAGGCCACCCAGACTCTGCCCCCTTAGTATTTCGGAATTTGTCTTGATACTCGGATTCTAGCTTGTCTTCCACGACCCCTAAAAACCAGAATCCGGAGGCCCTCTGATTGAACACCAATTCTGGTCTCATCCAAAAAAAACAACATTTCGCCAATTCTCAATATTCCAATTTTGGTGCTCGATTCACCTATTAAGTCTGTTAATTTTTTGTTGTCTAGTTAGCTCTGGAACTCTTGAGGGACCTTCAACTGTATAAACCCTTTGAACGAAGTCTTTGACGTATCGTTTCGACTGATATACTGATGCCTGTTGCTTCCAGAAATCGCCTTTGGAGTATGAGGTGCGACGAAGTAGGGTCTCTTCTAGCAATTCGGCACAAAAAGAGGTCTTGTTCTTCAGAAGTGATATTCCTTCGACTTTTGTTAGGCCTCATTTGCAAAGATTGTAGCTCTACGTATCGGGCGTGATACCCCAATTGTGGCCGCTATATCTTTCTATGTCATCCCTTCTTCAACGAGAGCAATTATTCGACCCCTATGCACATCAGACAATCCAACGTAAGGCATTTTCACCTATGATTTAGGCTGTTTTGAATGTTGTAACTCACAGTTTCAAATCTCAGTGACGACTGAGTACAATATCCCGAATAAGTCGTGATAATTCAACATTTCTTATCATATAATATAGTTTTTTTAAAACAAAAAACTTCATCCCTCACAAGTAGTCAAAGATCCATGGTTAAAATCAATCAATAATGTTAAATACCTAGTGATTCAATGAAAATCCTGTTGTGTTTACATCATTTCTACCAATTTCGAAATGATGATGATGATGATAAGAACGCCAGTAATAATCTCAACTCACAATGAAATGTATCGCTGCTAATGAAAATAATTTTGAGAATAATTTTTTTACTTTCCTATTCATCCACTACTGTTTCACGTTACTTAGGAGGAAATTCAAGAATAATTGAAACTTTTCATTTTCAGGTTTGTCGTATCTCATGTCCCGTCTATGAAGAAATTAATTCATAATTCCTCTGAGACACTTGATCAGCGAAATATCGTTATTTTCAAGTAGAAGATAAATATTTGAACTGTGGAGGCCGTTACTTGATGTAGATCCATGATATAAATGAGATAAAAAATACAAGGTTTACTTTAATCTACACTTTATTTGAAAAAATTCGACTACGTTTCGCTGACACAGCAGCTTTATCAAGAATGACAAACAGAATGAAGAGTATGGTATTATAAACAAATCGTCGAACAAGTTTGATGAATAACAGGAAAAACCCACACCGAGCCATTGTACAGTTAGTATGAAAGGTAATTAAAAACTAATTAAACAAGTTAAGTAAAGGTGAATAATTCACATCTACCTGCTCATTCAAAAGCTTGTCCGAATGTTTGTATCTATTTATTTCTAATGCTTCTAGGAGATCTAATTTTAAACTTTTTGATTTTATATGTAATATGTCAAAGTTCTTATTGAATGAATGGTTTTCTTTTATTAAGTGGTTTGAATAATTTGAATCAGATTCATTTTTATCGAAGCTACGTTTATGTTCAGATGTTCTTATGCCAAAACTCCTATAGGTCCTACCGATATAAATTTTATCACAAGAACCGCACTTGAGTTTATAGATTCCTGATTTCTTGATTTTTCAACACGAGATTTATTATTTTTAATATGTTTACCTAAGTTATTAGAAGTTTTGAAAGTTATATTAAGATTTTGTTTGACGAGAAAGGATTTAATATTTGTGCAGAACCGCAGAATGTTAAACTGTTGAATATTTTATAGTCTTTATGATTAGGATATACTTATTTATTGCTTTCTGATACAGTTTTTACGAATGATTAGATCTATCATATCCGGATTATATGAATTATTAATGGCTATTTGTTTGATGATGTTTAACTCTTTATTATAATCTTCTAGTGATAAAGGTAAATTGAGTAACCGATGTACCATGCTGTTTAAAGCTGCAACTTTGTGTTGAATTGGATGTAATGAGTAGTTATGTATAATTGTATCAGTATGTGTTGGTTTACGAAAGACCGAAAAACATGGATATTATTTCTTTTAGTGATTTTCAAGTCCAAAAATTAATGGAATCGTTCTGTTCAATTTCTATCGTGAATTTAATGTTCGAATGGATGGAATTAATGAAATTAAGAAATAAGTCTAATTGACGAGTAGTTCCAATGATACATACTAAGATGTCGTCAACATATCTATACCAATAAACAAATTTGGAAATGAGTGGATGTGTATGAATTTTCTGTTCAATATTATTCATAAAAATCTCTGCTAAAAGTAGACTCAAAGGATTTCCCATGATCAAACCATTTTCACTACTGTAATAAATGTTGTTGAAAGAAAATAATTTTGTTCAATGCAAACGTCCAACAGATTCAATATTTCTGATTCAATTATGTGGTTAACATGATTCGAATTCAACATGTTTTCGATCAATATTTTGACATCACCTGGAGGAACACTTGGGTATAAATTCTCAACATCAAACGAAATAAGTTTTGCGGTTCAGAAGATTGAAGTCACTGATAAAACATCAGCTAAAAATAGAAGTCGATAAAATTTTCGGCCCTGGAACTTTCGAAATTTCAGGGAGGACCAAAAAATAACTATTGAAACTACATATAAAATCGAACTACAGAACATGATTCTTCATCATCGTTATTTAAATATTTTTTCTGTAATTATACCCCGTTTTTGTCACTTTTCAAACATATGACAGAAACCAAATGTGACTGAAATGCCAGATATGTCGGAAAAACAGGTGATATGTACACATTGTAGAATCATTATAGAATTTTTGTTATACGATATACAGTGTGGTTGTTCGAGGACGCGTTGAGAAAGTGAAGATTACAAGCCCTATACTGTATGTTTTGGTTTCTTTTCTTTCGTCGATTAGCACAGATAACCAAAATAATTTTTCCAAATTTCTCCTGGCTCCCATCCTAGAAACAGTAGTTATTCATGAAAGAGATTCTGAGCAAAACCGAAAAACCACCCTGTATATCGTAAAGGAACGACAAAAAAAGAATTGGAATATGGCATGAGATATTTCTTGGTCTGGTATACCTCTGGTTTCACCATATCCGTTATATAACAAAACACCCTGTATATATCATCAATTATTATGCACATCAATGTACGACAAAATATTCACCATAACAACATCATGCATATATCTCGTTAGGTGCGAACGAATCCATCGTTGTTTTGTACACGCTTATGAAAACAAATTAAAACAATATTTGCATATTTGAACACGACCAAATAGAAATTTCATGATACGGAACAGAAATGGCGTAATAATGGTTACGATAAAAGTTATCGAATGAAATATATTTACTGTGACGCATTTAATTCCAATTAAAATATTGAAATGATGATAGATCGACACTCCGATCGTATTTTGTAATTCGATTTATAGAGGGACTCTTCAGTCATTTAATTGGCGCAGTCTGTTGGATGTTTCACTTGAACACAATAATGCTGCGATGCGGTTGTTGAAATGTCAAATACAACCAATTTTAATATCGGATATTTCAACTACTTCTGTGACAATTAATGCATTGTGTTCAATAAATTAAGGGGTTATATATAGTTGAAATTTTTCAAGAATCAATTTTTTTTCATTTTATTTCTGTATTGTGAAGACTGGACAGATTTCGACATTTTCGTACTGCAGATTTGGGAATTATTGTGAATGGACGAAAATAACCCCTCTTCTATATCGGTTATTCTATAAGATATGTGAAAATGGTTTTTAACATTCTACAGGCAATTTTGAATGTAAAAGCGATTCACGTGTGAAATTTTTTTGTTTATATAACGGTTTCTTTTATATTGCAAACTGGCGTTTTTTGAATATGTACCACTGGCAACTCTGATTTCGTTGAATACAAATAAAAAGAAAGAGAGATTACGCTCTATCAGGCAGGAAAAAATTGAGGCTGCTTGGGAACGAGATGCGTCCACCTATAACTTCACTACAGGCAATGAAGCTTGTATTTTAAATTTATTAAACCAAAATGTTGAATCTGAATATTTTTCTCCGATTTCGGATCAGCTAAGTTGCTAAACTGATAATCAGAAATGGTTATAAAAGGGAGAAAGTTAACGCATACATCAAAGGACGACCAAAAACAGAAAGATGAAAAAACGTGTGATAAGCGAACAAATCATTCATTAAAATTGCAAAAACGTTCACGCTGGATTTATTTTGGAAATCAATAACCTCAATGAAATGTGGATTTTCTGTGGCCCAAACATGTCGATTTCTCCTGTTGGTTATTCCACTTCCATTGAACTTGGTTTCATCAGACTATATATTTTTTCAGGATTGTCTCATCGTCTTGAAGCCGAATTAATAAATTTTCACAGAAATTTAGCAGCTTGGGAAGGTCAGTTGGTTTCTATTTTTGTAGTCTGATAAAAGAATACGGGTGCGTGTTATGTTTCTTAAGGATCCTTTGAATGGAAGTATAACTCAATCCAATATCTATTGATGCTGACTTAATGGACGCATGTGGATTGGGACGAAAATACGCTAACGTATTAATTTGATTGTCGTCGTCCTCGAGAATTGGTTTTCTCCTAGTTTCCATGTATTTTGTTCCTCCAAATTGCAGAAAATTGCTTCTAGTCCTTCCATCTTTTGTTTTACTCATAGGTACCAAATTTAGAAATTGGTTATTGAATTGCCTGCGAGTTCTATCCACCACTTTTTGACATTCGCCATGAATTGAAAAGAGATTAAACATATCCTCGTTTGAATAATCGGCCATTTTATTATCAATATGGTGTTTTTCAAAAATTTTCACTTCAAATTACGAACAATTCTTGTTGAAATATCAAATTCCAATGAACGAAGTGAAAAGAACATTAATTTTAGGCACCTGTCAGGTGAGCGTAGCCAGTTCAGCTACTTGATTCAAATATTTGAAAGCATTCTCTGTTAGTTCTTGCAAAATCATAAAAAATTCAATATATTCCCAAATTATTTTGGAACTATTAGAGATGGGTATAGTACATGCTGATACAACTCCATCTGAAATTTGACGCTTCATCTGATGACGATATAAAAATTGGCACGTGCCGTTTGAAATAATTGAGTTATTGCTGTTTGAAAAAGGCCAAATTGAAAAAATCATACGAAATAACGCAATAAACATTTGACATCTGTAGAAAGAAAATCCTTGATCCTTCTTCTATGCACCCAAGCAAAAATTGTGTCTGTTGTGCAAAAGATTTACGAGCTACAACTTTTTTGAATGTTCCTCAAAAATCGAGCTTATAACAAAAATAATTAAATCTGTCAAAAGTTTTGACAGATAAGTGCCAACAGCTTGGGTATTTTATGCCTTGCTCAAATGTCGGTTCTAGATGTATAATAAAAAAGGTAGATTGCCATTTGAAATAACAAAGTGATGACCCATTTCTGGTCTAACCGGAAATGATATCACTTCGAAAATATTTCAATTCAATTGGAAATCGCTAGTTATGACCGCGTATAAAATTCAGCTTGATATTGTAATTGGAACTCAAAAAGTTTTTAACGGACGGTCCCGGTGGATATCCCTGTATACAGTTGAAATTTTTCAAGGATCAATTTTTTTCATTTTATTTTCGTAATGTGAAGACTGGACAGATTTCGACGTTTTCATAGTGCAGATTTGGGAATTATTGTGAATGGACGAAAATGGCCCCTCCTTTCTATATCGGTTATTCTATAAGATATGTGAGAATGGTTTTAACATTCTAGAGGCAGTTTTAAATGTAAAATCGAATCACGCGTGAATTTTCTTTGTTTATCCAACGGTTTTTCTTGAGTTACATTGCAAACTTGCGTTTTTTAAATATGTACCACTGGCAACTCTGATTTCGTTGAATACAGAAAATACAAAGAAAGAGAGATTACGCGCTATCAGGCAGGAAAAATTGAGACTACTTGGGAACGAGCTGCGTTCACCTCTAACTAACTAAATGAAGCTTGTATTTTAAATTCATTAAACCAAAAAGCTGAATCTGAATATTTTTCTCCGATTTCGGAACAGCTAAGTTGCTAAACTGTTAATCAGAAATGGATATAAAAGGGAGAAAGTTACCGCCTGCATCAAAGGACGACGAAAAAGAGAAAGATGAAAAAAAAACGAAACCAAATGTAAAGGATAAACAAACAGAGTTAGAAGAACTATTTCTCACTACTCTAATGATTCTGAAATAAATAAGAATAAAAACGAATAAAACTTGATCTAAGCTGAATTGCAACTAAATATACAGTCATACATACATACAATTCATTACTAAATTACGGAGACATATCACAATGTGGGGCATCTCTCCCTACTTTACCCTACAGCTGAAAATTACCAAAGTATGTGTACAAATCTTTACATTACTAAATTCGATAGTCTTCTCATATAACAAAACTAGGATGCAGAAAATGGAAACCTTGGGAACGCGGTTCCTCAGAATAGTTTTTCATGGCTGAATGGCCTAATCATATTTTCATTTTTACCACTAAAAAAGTTCGAATCAATGGTTTTTTGTACAGAGTACTTAGAATTCAATGAGCAATTGGTGTTCCGAGTTACATGAATGTAACATGTGAACTTTCGGTATTTCCGGAAATGCGAAAATACTTCGAGTTAATATACAATATATTTTCATTTAATATAATTTTATTTTTGATCATTGAATACGTATAATGAGGAAAGGAGTTGAGGCTTGCTGCATTTTGCGAGAATTTTATTACATGATTTTCTAGCAATTCCGATGTTTTCCATACGAGGAAAATTTCTTCAAATCATGACGACATGTAATAGTAAAACACCCGTTAAAAACAGTTTGCATCTTCACATCTATCAAAAAGATGAATTGTTTCAAAGATAATCTCATTTGTTTTCGAAAAAAGCAATTAAAATCCGCATTTGATCATTATGATAAATATTCGCGACAATTATGTGGAATTTCGTATTTCTTCATTGAAATATATCGTTGTCTTCAATGTATCAGAATTTCAGCAATTTGAACTTGTTTACATTCAATTAATAACATTACCGAAGGTTGAGAATTCAGACCGTAGTAAAAGAAGAAATAAATGTGTTTATTATTCATTCATTAAACCTGTTCGTATTATTTTCACAATATTATCGTTATCTTAAGTGAAATTACACTACATGGTGTCCCATTTTCCATGTTTTAGTACGGTAACAATGTGAAATATTGCAAATGGCGGAACTTGATGCCCCAGCCAACGACCTCGATTTTAGAGGAAAATTCATTGAGGAAAACAGATCGTTGGTTTTTTGATTTTCAGGAGATTAGGCATATACCAATACTTAGGTTGTTATCAAAGTTAGGTGAAAACATTTTCGACATTCTACCCTTGTTGAGTAGAATGGAAGGATGTATTCCAAATATATTTCGTTGTATGGTTTTGAATTATAATATAAACTAATCATAATCAAATCATAGGTAGATTTGGATAAAAGAGAAAGATTGTTATTTAATTTATCAAATGCAATTCAATGAAATTGAAAGATGCGATGAAAAGTGAGTTACGAAGGTGAGCAAAGATTATGAAGTAAAGAAAATTATTATAGTATAGCGAAACAGTAGAGCAGGGGTCCTTATACAGTCGATCGCGACTGCTTTTTGAGTAGATCTCGGGAAGAAAAAAATGTTTAATTAGTAGGTAATTGAACTACAAAAATTCATTACGTTATAAAATGACACTCTGCTAGCGGCAAAAGACGGCTTTATCAAAAGAACGCGAGGTACTTGTCAAAGATGAACGGCGTTTTTTATTTTTGCCGCTTTTCTAGAAAATTCGAACGAAAGTCTCGAATGTTCATGATATAAATGATCCGCCTGCAGGAATTCGCGAATGCGGAGACCATCTTGATACTAAAACCAGGAAAACCAAGGACTAAAGCCGGCAGCTACCGACCGATACGCCAGCAATAAGCAAGATCATCGAAAGGATCATCTACAACCGACTAAAAGCGTTCGCCGAAGAAAAAGGAATAATCCCATGACCAATTTAGATTTAGAGGACGACATGCGACAATACACCAATTAACTAGAATTACGGAGAACATCAAGGACAAACAGCACATATCAACACCGACAGGAGTAGCATTTTTGGACTTTGAGAAAGCATTCGACAAAGTTTGGCACAAAGGACTAATCTACAAGATGAAGACCACAGGATACCCAGCGAAGCTTACCAACATCACGATGTCACAACTATTCATAACCAGGATACAGGACCAGAAGTCAACAGCGAAGGGGATAGGAGCCGGCGTACCCCAAGGATCAGTACTAGGACCAGTACTTATCAACGTATACATCGCAGACATACCGAAGATGAAGCACTCGAAGATTGCGCATTTTGCAGACGACACGGCAATATACGCATCTCACAGGAACAAAGCAGCAGTAAGCAAAAGGCTACAAGAATATATCGACCACCTTACCAATTATTTTAGAAAATGGAGGATCAAGGTCAACCCGAAGAAACCAGTAGCAATGTTCATCGAATACAAGAAAATGAGACATCCGGAAACACCATAGAAGGACAACAAATGGAATGGAAGAAGGAAGCAAAATATCTTGGCGTAATTCTGGACAACCAACTAAACTACTAAAGGCACATCGAGGA
This sequence comes from Cryptolaemus montrouzieri, assembly GCA_013387265.2. Lineage (NCBI taxonomy): Eukaryota > Metazoa > Arthropoda > Insecta > Coleoptera > Coccinellidae > Cryptolaemus > Cryptolaemus montrouzieri. The sequence goes on along the minus strand of JABFTP020000124.1, from coordinate 64,850,346 downwards.
AACTACAAGGAAAACAATAGCAATACACGGAAAACTATACCCCCTACTCAGCAAAAGGAGAAACTCACATTGGAGAACAAAATCAAGATAATCAAGGCAATAGTCATCCCAGGAATAACATACGCAGGACAAATTCGGCATCTAGAGGACAGATTCGAGTAGAGGAAACTACAAACAGCACTCAAAGAGATCGTCAGGACAGCAACAAATGCCCCATGGTACATAAGCAACGCCCAACTCAGGAAGGAAAAGGAAATCGACACACTAGAAGAAATCATCACACGTCTAACGACGAAGACAACCGACCAGATGGAAGACCACGAAAACAAGGAGATCAACCAAATCATGGAACTACAACCGAGGACAACAGGAAAGAGGACATGCCTAGTTCAATGGAAGAGGAAACAACAGGCCAGCATAGATGCACCACAACATAAAAGAAGGAGGATAACCAACCAGTAGGACCCCAGGACAAACCAAGGAGATGTAAAATAAACGCGATGAAGAGGAAAAAGGATAGACATTCGACTCTCACAAAAATTCAAGGCACACAGAGGAATTAGAGTCATTCTGAACTGTAACTTGAAAGCTATACTACTACTAATTTTATAATTAAATAGTACAAAATGAGTGCAGCGGGGAAATCTAAGACTTGTCATTTTAATAACGATTGGGAGGAAGATTTTTTTTTATGGTGAAGGATAAGGGCATTCGCCTTATTTGTCGTGCGTCAATTGCAATACTTAAGCATGGTAACTTAGAGAGACATCAACGGTTCATAAAAACTATGAAGTGGATTCTCCGCCAAGGAGTGAATTAAGAAAATGAAAAGTACGTGATTTGATAACTAGTTTGAAAAAAGAACAATTTATGTTCACGAGACCAGCCAACCAATCAAAAGCTGCTACGATAGCGTCATTTAAAATATCTCATACATTGGCGAAACACAAGAAACTATTCGAAGATGGATCGATTATGAAGAAAGCATTTATTGAAGCGGACGAGACTTTATTTGGAGATTTTAAAAATAAAACAGAAATCATGTCTGCTATTAGAGAACTTGAGTTATCTCGTCCGACTGTCACAAGGCGTATTGAAGTCATGAGTCAGGACATGGCTGATAAACTAAAACATGATATCATGAAATATACATACTTTTCTTTACAGATCGACGAAACCACTGATATGACAAACACTGTTCAGCTGTGTATTTTCATTCGGATGGTATTCAATGACATGGTGGCTAAAGAAAAATATTTGACAATCATTCCTCTGAAGGGGACATATATGACGTTTTCTTCAATTTTGTAAAAAACTACAAGCAATTTTAGTATTCGAAAGTTTTAAACGTGGAAAGAATTATGGGCATTGGAAAAAAATGGTGAATTCCATCCGTGCACGTAGCTTGCAAACGGCGGCTCTTTAAGTTGCAGCTGAACACAGTGATTTAGTTCTTAACACGGACGTCAGTTGGTTGAGTCGTGGAAAATTTCTAGAAATGTTTCAAGAATTATTGCCTAAAATAACAGCTTTTCAAGACGAAAGAGGTGATGACACTCAAATGTTGAAAAATGAAAAATGGCTGACTGACATCACAACGCACGTAAACACCATTAATTTGGAATTTTCAAGGTAAAAGAGAAACTATTATTGAGATGATTAGCGCTGAAAACGCATTCAAAAGTGAGTTGCAACTTATAATAGATCAAATGAAAAAAAAGGATCTGAAACATTTTCCGTCTTTGAAAGCAGGGATTCCTTCAGTTGAATTATGATACGTATGAGGCTGAATTATCAAATATTTTGGGGCAATTCGAAATGCGCTTTCATGATTGCAGTAAATTGGCAAATAAAGCATCATTTATGAGTTATCCTTTTCATGGAAAACATTGAGGAATTAGATACTGCAATAGCAAGTCAGTTTAATATGAACTCATGTTCTGTTGAAAATGAGTTGGTGCAGATTATATCAGATATACATCTCAAAGCTACAGCATCTGATACAAACTTTTGTTGTTTTATTATGTTTCAAGATGAATATCCGAATCTGAGGCAAATCGCCCTTTAACTGACGTTAATTTTTGGTTCACCTCACTTGTGCGAGTCTGCATTTTCTTAAATTAAGATAATTGAGTCAAAATATCGCCATCGACTAACTAATGGTCATATGTCATCATGCTTGCGATTAGCACTCAGTGGATACGTAGCATCTTATGAAAAGTATGCTGAGGACATGCAGTGCCACGCTTCAACATCCAAAGTCATTCCTTACTTGAGTTTAATACCATATGTAACTCTTTTGTTTTGTAACAACTAATAAACTCCCAAATTTGAATAACTTTGAGTGATTCCATTGATATTATAGAGGAGAGCATAACTAAACCTAACCCAAACGTTGACTAAAATAATGTATGTTGTGCGGAAAGCTAATATCTATATATGCTACGACACACCCTACCTAGATAGGTAGATAAGTAGGGTGTATCGTAAGTAGTCTAAAAATATCGAGGTAGATCGCCAGCAGTTCAAGTTTGAGCACCCCTGCAATAGAGTAAGACAAGAACAATGTAAATAAACAAAAATAATGTTAATATGTTGATAATTGTATGTAATTGTAGAATTCGACTCTCAATTACTGTCCAATTATAAATAATCAAATGGTCGTCCGTTCCTCTTCAAACCACAACATAGCAAAAAGTAATCCTCAATTGTAGAGTAGGTTAAAATAATAGAAAAATATAATTTATTATTTAAGTTAATGGTTGAGTTCCTTTTCATTTCAAGTGAATTTTGCGTTCTTGGAAAAAAAACCATATTTATGTCTTCTTTTAACTAAACAGAAAGATAACTTAAGTAAAAGTAATTTTCACAATTGAACTAACTTTCATCCATTTGGAAAAACGCGACTGAATTGCCTTCTCGGGACGTAGTGCGCAAAATCAGTGCATACCAATGCTGAATCACATCATTGGAAATATACACCTTAGCATTATGAGAAACTATTCATTTCGTCATATTTTCAATCAATGACAATTAAACCACATAAATATTATCATAAGATGGATGAATCAAAAATGTTGAAACTGGTCTTATAAATTTCGAAGACTACCGAATTGTTAGGGGTGATCCATAATAAGTTTTTCCGTCAGTACATCAATTTATACTGTAACAACGTATTGGAAAAAAGATGTAATCACTTACGCTTAGAGTTTCAGGATCATTGATCTGGAAAAGCATGCTTACCTGAAATGAAAAAAAAAAAAACAATTAGTTTCGTATTTTTTCACTGTGTCCAAATACAGCTATAGATTGATTCTGGAATTAATGTGAACGGATATACGCAAGAGGCCTATTCCAATTTATTTTCATCGTTATTTAGTTTCGCTATCGTTGTTTATCTGCGTTAAATCCTATGGAATTGAACGGACTGTTTGGGCTATTCGTCGATTTAGCGAAAATGAAATTTCAAACGGTCGAATCCAAATATACAAGGCTCGACCGAGATAACAGCTGTACATTTCACGCTAAGGGATCAGATTGGACTTGGATCAAGGGTCCAACAGCCAATATTCACTAAGAACCCGCCTCTAGATTCGCGATTGAGATAATTGCGAGAAAGTTACACGATTTTTTAACGAATATCTCTAACGAGGGGTAGAGTATCAGTGGTGCAACATGGAGCAGCTATTTGAGATCATCATTCTTAGCAGACAGGAATAAGTCAGTTCCACGGACCGTCTTTTGGTTCACAGGTAACTACAAAACTAGTCAAGATGTTGGAGCTGGTGTATATAGGCGAGGTCCTGCCGAGGAACAGTCTATATGTCTTGGTGCGCTAGCGACTCTTTTTCAAGCAGAAATATTCGCTTTTAACTACTGTGCTAACCCTATGCATGCAGGAGGATTTACAAGTAGATCAATAAAAATCGTCCTGGATAGCCAAGCTGCATTGAAAGTATCCGCCAACTGCACGTCACTTATAGTGTAGAAATGTCATTCAACCCTCACCTTCTGGATCACAAAAATAGTCTCCGTCTAACGTGGAGCCCAGGACAATCGGGTATTGAAGGCAGCGAGAAGAACAGAACTGAAACTCAGGCTTAAAATTCCCCTGGAGACCGCAAGGATGGAAAATTACTAATGGTTGGACCTGCAGGTATGGGAAACTAGCTGCGCCATACTGGCATTAGGCACCCACGGCTTGCAATCAGTTGACCTTTCACTATAACTGCCCAGGGCTTGCTAAAACTTTCCAGGTCAGACTTGGAAGTTCCAATGCCGTATTAATGGAGCACTGCCACCTCAGTTATCACCCTAATGAATTCAGATTGATCACGGACTCTTCGTGCAGAACATGTGAAGAAAATATAGAATCAATAAAACACGCCATATTCGAACCCCAGCTGGCGACAGAATGAGACTTGAAGAAGGTCTACCAAACAGGAGCTGAATGAGCTTATTAAGTTGTCACCCACGAGGCTTATAGCTTTTAAAAAAAATGGAACTTGTAGGAGAAATTTTTGATAGTTTGCCACAAGACTACTGAGTAATAGTGGTATGGCTCTCAATAAGTCCACAAACAATTTCAAAAACTATCTATGTATCAAGGATGTATTTAAGCTGGATGTCAAAGAATATAGCGGAAGACATCGTTCCATCTTTATAATGATTCAAAAAAAAATGTTGTCATTTTTTGGTCCCGCAGCTACTTAAACCCAAACTTTATACAGACTCCAGTAAGAGACCATGATGGTCCGAACTATATACAAGCTTTTCAGTAGAACAGTACTGAAAGACGTAGTAACAATATGAGCAGTTTACGGAACATTGTCAAGGAAGGTTCTCGGCATGGCTGAATTTGTGAACTCATCGTCGTAATAGAAAATGTATTGAACTCATGAACATTATCTGTATACATGAGATAACAAATATACGTAATGTTTGATAACCGAAACCGGGTGCGGGTCACTATTTCGCTCGGCGTATTGTAATTTCATTTTATTGAAATGGGTATTTATGTGTAGAAATGATCTAACTCTCATTGCCCATCACAGGGGTACAAGATAATCGTCATTTAGCAGTGAAGATTATAAGTTAGACGACATCTTTGAAAGAATATCAATCAGTTTATAATTCTATATCATAGTGCAGAATGAATGATCGAAATAAAGGTTTGTAACCAGATTCGGGAAATGAGGAATCATGCCATAATAAATATTATCGGTCAGAGGGAAATCAAGTACTCAATTTATTTGGCAGAGAGTGCTTTCTGATATTTCAGTGTATTACATATGAACCACAACGATAATAAATTCAGACAATATTTTCCAATGTCAATAACCTTAATTCTGAAGATTCTTATTCAGATGACATTATTCAACTTTCTGTAGAATGTTAAATATCCTTCTCTAAAGGATCTGGTTTTCCGATCCACTTTTCATAATGATCGTCAACTAGGGCCACTTAACAGTGGTACAATTTGGTCGGATATCATGAATCGGAGAATCAGATTACAGTTTCGGTGATGTTTGATCCCCTCAGTGTTGCACTCATTCACAACACCAAGCCAAACTGCCACGTTCTCATCTCAATCTATTGGAGCATGTCAAGTACACTTATATGTTTACATCTACGACTGGCGCCTTCCACAGAACTGACATAGGGGCTACTAACACCGCCATAAGCAAACAGTAAAGATTAAACAAGAATGTCGAGAAATCAGCCTAGTTCGACTATCCCCCGCAACGCTGCACACTGTGCCTGCTATATGCAATTTGCCGAAAATTTTTGATATTCTATAGAGGGTTGAATATTACTCGTCGCTGACTGGAAATTCCAATGTATTTATATATATGAGGATAAATTTTGCATCTTTCTAATATGTCTGGCGAGAAGAAAGAACCATCCAAACTGTCTGGCTACTGAGGAAACAGCTATCGATGGCTCCCCAAGAAACAAGTATAAATCAACTGATCTGGCAGTTCACAACCTGGTCGGGAGGATCACCCAGTCTCTGGACCCCAAGGACAATGTAGCTGCAGCATTTATGGACGAATACGGTACATTTAATGCGGCCCCTACTAGTTCATAATGCGAGGCGATGACAGCCAGATGAGTACCAAATATTATTGCGGACTGGATTACCAATATGCTAAATGCTAGAGTGAATAACACTTCTCTGGAAGGATAGGTAGTCAGTTTCTAGGCTGGTAAGGGCTACCTTGAGGGAGGAGTCTTATCCTCTATGTTGTGGTTACTGCTGGTTGATGACCTTTCGGCAATTATCGGCGCACTGGATGTTTATGTACAAGCATACACTGACGAAATGTTCATTCTGAATGTCGAATAATACGAATGCATCTCAGACAGACTTCAGAAGGCTATTTCAGCTATCCAAGGATAGTGAGAAAGTGAGAAACTGAGTATAAACCTCCACCAGGAAAAAAAGGATGTTTGTTTTTCCAGTAACTCCAGTAGCTTCATGTTATGGTAGTGAGACAACGTATCACATAGGGCTGCATTGGTTGGTGGGAGTGCAGCCTTAAAAATCAATCCCAACTCACTGAATTGGATAATGACCTGCACGATGATTATTGGAGCTTTTGCTCTACACCTAATGCGGCTATGAAGTTGAAACTGGACCTTGTCCCTCTTCACCTGGCGATTAGATGAGCAGCAATAATGGCTACCCGAGAATTCCATCACCATCTCATTGAAACAAATATGTTCGAATTCATGCGTGGCACTTTACATTTGAAAATCTGTGATGCTGAGTATAAAGTCTGATGAAGCAATGCCTAAAACCAACATGAAACTGCCATCCTAGATCATCATTTCTAGCAGACAGGAATGAACCAACTTCAAGGACCATACACTTGAATGCCTTTTGATTCACAAACTGCTTCAAAACTGCAAAGGGTGTTGGATCTAGTGTAAAAGGTCGAGGTGTTGCCAAGGATGGTCGATCTCTCTTGCGACTGCTTTTCAAGCAGAAATATTAGCCATTGACCACTGTGTTAACCTCTTGCTTGCAAAGGAATTTACAAGTAGGTTAATAGAAATCATCACGAGTAGCCAAGCTACACTGAAGGCATTGACATCCGTGTCAATGCCTTCAGTGTCGCTCCACTCCCGCCAAATTGGGAGAAAGCAAGGGACTCCTATGTTCGTACCCGGACACTCGGGCATTGAAGGCTTGGTATTCACTGGACCAGAGTTTAGGCTCGAAATTCTCCTGGAAACTGCAAGAATGGAAAATAATCACTGGTTGGACCTTGAGGTATGAGAGCACTGGCTGAGCCTCATAGGTCTCAGGCACTCTCGACTTGCCATCAGTGGACCTTTTACTGCGGGAGCGAAGGCTTGGTTTGAACTCTCTAGGCTGGATCTGAGAGTTTTAACTACCAAATTAACGGGGTACTTTTGCCTCATAAATTAATTAAATGAGATAGGATCCATTGGGGACCCTTCAGGTAGACTATGTGAAGAGGAGGTAGGATCTATGATACACATTATGTACTCATCTGTTGACAAAATCACAAAGCTTATATCATTTACAAGAAGAATGGAGATTTTGGAAGAAATTTAGGACAGAGTGTGTCACAATAGACAACTGGGTCGCAGAGGCCAGGCTGCTAAGTAGCCTCCACTCATGATCTATATTTATTTATCTAACTTACATAAAATTTAGCTTTCAAAATTGTAAGTATAATTAGAATTTATTATAGTTGAAGGGTATCTGGCAGGGAGTTGCAACCGTGCACGCTATATATTATATCAATTCGAGGTAGACTTTTATTCTACTACCATATTATTGCAAAAGCCACCACAACCTAAACTTAGTAGATGGGGATTGGATTGACTTCTCCTATGTTGGGGACGTATATAGAGAAACTAACGAAGGCCAGGCCGTCACGGACTTTTGCTCTATAAGTGAGGTTTGATCAGACATAAGTATCTTTGCTGCCAGGTGCTTGTCGTCGTTGCTTAGGCGGAGCACACCATGCGATGAATACAAACAAACATGATTTGAGTCCCTTGAGTTTCCAGTTGATAGCGATGTGATTTACATTATACTTCAGACTTGAGTCTGAGATGTAGGAAACAGAGTATTTAAACTATTATGCGGGTTTGAGCTCAATACTAATATGATTTTATGTCTTGATGAAGCGTGCTAATAAAATAAATGATCGAACATATGAGCTTCAAGATAATTCATCACGTATCAAACGTCACGAGATTTCAATTAAAATGAGGCAAGGAAATTAATTCATTTACAGTTGTTGATTCCTCACAGGTAGTGCGGATTTAATCTCTATTTAGACTAATTATTCATTACGTAACGTTGCCGTATTCGGGATGAGTTTACCCCAAATTAATTTTGCAAACGTTTAGGCGATTTTGTTAATGACTTTTTGAGTATAATCGTACACAAACATTAACTTTACGGACTTAGCATTACGTAAGAAGTGAAACTGAAAATTAATGCTGAGAGATATTCATCGGTGCTTAAGAGATGCTTTCATGTGGAACATTCTTCCAGAAAATTGCCTGAGATTTTCATTTAGTTGTTGAGCGATAAGCAGAAAAGCTGATTACCACTTCGTATCACTCGGAACAGATCTTATTCATTATTCCATAACATGTGTACGCAAGCAATTTTCTTTTGAGGGGTACAACATATACGAGGATTCTCTAAAGTTCTCGATCTTATAAGCAAGAAAGGCTATATCAGAATTCTGAAAATACTGTTTTTCTAGGTATTTGTAACCATATTTACAGATACAAAAAAGTAAAGGATACCTAAATTTCATGTTAATTGATGAAGAAAGATATCAAGCTACAAATTGAAGATTTAAAATAATACAAAGTGTTCTATGAAAACAATCCTTTGCCTATAATTTTTTTCATTGTGTTGAAGTGTAACGGTAACTCACCCGTAGATATTACCATATCCAGAAATCAAGGGGCATCAGATCTGGCGAAAAGCAGGCCAATTTAAAGGTCCGTTTGTTCTTATCCTTTTCTGTCGAGACCTAACACAAGCATTTAGCTAATTTTGTTGGAAATATACTTCGATCAGTTATACCAGCAGAATTTTATCAAGATATTATATTAGAATATTATTGTACCTAATTTAATCTCAAACTTTTGATTCTCGGAAATATGGGCCTCAAATATAATCAATCTAAATATCATATCGAGCATTCAAGCTAAGCCTTCTCTGAAAAATGGTTTCTTGTTCCCAATGTCGATGGTTGTGGTTAAAAATGGCATTAGGAAAATATGAACAACTCCGATCCCGGTATAACCAGCTACACAGAGGGAATTGATATGGTTAACTGCCAGTGCCTGAACGCACTCCTAGACACCCTAGCAGTAATCATGTGTGCGTCTAGGGTTCAGATGGCAATTGTCAGAGCAGATCCTTATCTTGTTGTACCCAGCTCTGCCAGCTTTTGGGCACAAACATGTGTCGCCATGATCTCCGTCTTTAAAACTGTTGTATGTTTATCTAATAGGAGGAAGGAACCCCTCCCATTTCTCCAGCAGTAAACTCCGTTACCAGTTCTTTTTTTGTCTTCGAGCCATCTGCGTACTGGATGTTCCCTCTACCTGGCAAGGGATCCTTCGTTTCTTTCTATTCTTGTCTGGATGAGATTTTCTCCTCGATCTAATCACCGAAGTGTTACCTCGGTCTGGTTATATCCAAGTTTATCTAGAGGATGCCGCTGTTTATAGCTTCAAGAAATATGATATGCCTTATTTGGATTATAAACAATCATAACTTCTCTGCTGAATGATTATAAGGTGCAGAGGTTCGATCCGTAGCACCGCCGTTGGGTTGTTTCATTGAAAACCCACCACACTGCTCACCATCGCTACTTAGGGTAAGTCTGAGTAGCACGTGTGTTATTCCATTTGTTGCAGTATGTAATGACGGCAGCAGTAAACCTGTCAGTCTGCAGCTGGGTAAATCTTGGGTAAACCCGCAGACCAGAGAACGTACAACAGCGTTCCTCTCTTTTTAAGGTAATCTGCCGTCTTTTTATACATGTCTACCTTTGCTAAGGTGACGAGGTCATCCGCCTAAGCTTGAACAAAGACTCCTCATCTCCATACAGTAACCGTAACAGACCTCACGCCAGACAGTCAGCAACACCACGCTGCCTTTTGAATAGCCTCGCCTCATCATTCCTGTGACGCAGCTCTCTCTGATCATCGAGGTGATTCCTCCACCTCCCATGAGCATTTGAGTAAAAGAAGTCAGGACATTAAGTCCCTTCACCTCACTCCGACGAAGGTTCGGTGGGATGTAATTGAAAGCTCCATCGAAATCCAAAATGTCGTCACAAAAAATACTGTTGTGGAAGCTGAATAGCATTTAATGGTAGACTGGACGTTGAATCCAAACACAACCACACTCAATAAAACAATATTCAATGTGTATAGAAAAAAATATTATCTAAGTTTTTTCAATAGTATACCGGGTGCAACTGAAACTAGGGCCACCCCTGTAACTTTTTTCTATTAGGAATATTTTGATGAAATTGGAGAGTCGATTTACAAATGGAAAACCCTGTATTTTTTTGCTTATTTCAATTGCCCATCTCATCTTTCGGCCTTTTGACATATTTTCAAAGAAAAACAAAACACAGTTATATTTTCACAATTTTCATTTTTCGTTCTAGAAGGCCATGAACAGTGACCATTGGCTTAGCTCAACATCTCCTATCACGAAAATACAAGATTGTATTTAAAAATTTAATTGCTCATTTTTTACGGCGTGTCAAAGTTTTAAATTTCAGTTTTTCCTCAATTAGTAGGTTTTCTTCTGAGACAACCATATCGGATCACCCGGTATTACAAAGAAGTATTTCTTTATCTTTTTTTTTTTATACCACTTATGTCACTCTATTCTTAACTGTTCCGGAGTTCTGGTGGAGAATACCACCATTCGATAATAACAATAACTACGTTGTCGATGCAAAATTTTTGTTCACACTTATATTATTTTGTGATTACAAAATATCAGTGCAACATTTCGAAATTCCATTGTTGTTAATTATCGACATTGCGAATTAGTGAATTCAGTTTTGATTGTAAATCGATACACCCTAAGTAAATTAGTCGATATGGTCCTTATTTATGGAGAGTGCAGGCAAAAATGCTTTCAAGCTGAACAATAATACAGAGAGCGCTTTCCCAAAAGACTTCATCCGAATAGAACCTATTTGACGTTTGTTGATATTAATCCAACCACATCAACAAGGGAAATTGCCGAGGAGCTTAAAATTACACACCAAAGCGCGAAGAGAATTTTGAAAAAATATAAGTACCCCTCATGGCAAATGTCATATTTTTCGAACGACTGTCAAAATTTTTTAGCAAATTTTTCTTATAATTAAGCGAGTTCTACGAAGAAATAATATATGGGCGATGTCAACGCAGATTATTGGGTCCATAATGATTCTCAAACATCTATAGATCATAATCGGCATCAATTGGAAGACTGAACCTGGCTATCGGGGCCCTCTCGGTCAAGCTGAGATGGAATTTGAGGAAATATCGCAGGCTATGTATTTTTCTTATTATCTCCTTAGTCCTTTTCATGACCTTGATTGCTATGTACAATCTTCTCTCAGATTTGTTTAGACATATAAGAAGTATGATTGTTGAAATATTTTTCTGTTGTAGATTCCTGTCCCAAACCCCCTTTCTTTTACCCCTTTTCTTCGTTTGGAAATCATGGAATGCAAGAGAGAATGAAAGGGGCTAAGTAGAAAGATCTTTGGTACTCTTTTTGTACACACGACACTAACACAACATAAACAGACAAGCTATTGCTAGTACAATAGCGACGGGGAAACGAGTTTTTTCCTCAGCTTTTTCACTCGTTAATTGAATCATATACATAGTATGGTTCCCCAGTTACATTTCCTGAGCTCACACTTGTGCTTTTTCTGACACAAACCAAAATTATAGATATAAGCATTTATTGTAATACAATTTATTCAAATTTTGTAAATCCTCTCTTTTCAAAGAATATATATATATATATATATATATATATATATATATATATATATATATATATATATATATATATATATATATACCCCTCATTTAAATTTCAACTACACCAGAAAATTAAAGGAGGTTCCACAATATCCCAGATTTTATTTGGTGACGAATCACGTTTCTCGAACAATGGCATATTTAGCAGGCAAAATATCAGGTACTGATCGTACCAAAATGAGCACAGATATCAGAAAGGAAACTTCCAAGAACGTTTTGGGTTCAATGTCTGGATGGGGATGATGGGAAGATATTTAATAGGGCCTATAATTTTTGAAGGTTCATAGACAGGGGAGGGGTATTTGGAATTTTTGAGGACCCAAATACTAGATGAATTGGACGAGTTGCCATTAGCTGTTGTAAATGAAATATATTTTCAACAAGATGGTGCACCTCCTCATAACACAAGGGAGGTCTCGCTGTCTCTCGACGAAATTTTTCCAGAAAAATGTATAGGTACAAGCGGTACCATGAGATGGCCAGATTAGAGTCCACTAGATTTCTTCGTGTGGGGCCATTTGAAGAATGAGGTTAACCAAACATTTGTTAGAACCCAACAAGAATTGGAGAATCGTTTGAGATAGGCTATTGCAGGCATCACAGCCCAACAGTTGAATAATGTTGTGAGGGTAATCATCAATCGTGTGCGATATTGTGTTCGTGAGAATGGTGGTATTTATTTATTTCGTTTTCGCTGTTCGCGCTTTTGTTAATAACTTTGACACCCCGTAAAAAATGAGCAATTAAATTTTCAGATACAATCTTGTATTTTCGTGATAGGAGATGTTGAGCTTAGCTAATTGTCATTGTTCATGGCCTTCTAGAATGAAGAATTAAAATTGTAAAAAAATAGATCGATTTATTTTTCTTTCAAATATATGACAAAAGGTCGTAGGATGAGAAGAACAATTAGAATAAACAAAAAAATACAGGGTGTCTCCTCTAAAAATCAAAAGTTGTTATGGTTTCAGGCATAACCGGAAACGAAATGTCAAAATATTAATGTTATCAAATTCAAAATGTTGTCTTCTATCCGATTTCCAAATTTAATCAAAATATTCCCAATAGAAAAAAAGTTACATGAGTGGCCCTAGTTTCAGTTACACTTGGTATATTTACTCGTCCCCTTCTGAACGTACTTTACACACAGATTAAATATATTCACTCAAAGTACTAATTAAATTCTATTTTTGCCTTTCGTGAGAGGCATATCTTCTCCTTTCAAAAACTAGCAGTAATTACTTATCATGGCTGGATGACATCGTCATTGATAGCGAACTTCAATTGTCCTAATATCTTGGTTGAATCTATCATCCTGCTCGTTACTGACAGTTCTAAAAATTTGAGGAAAAAATGACAAATGTAAATGCAGGCATCTAAAAGTTCATCAACTGACTGTTGGTGGTTTGAATCTAAAAATGAACGCCACTCAGAGGGGGAATGTTCAATATCAAGTTGCTGCATTGAACCATCAATATCAAAACATGAACACAACTAATTTTTTATAGTGTAGAATGCAAAAAACTGAGGATGTCTTTTTCTGAAATTTGTAGTTTTCATTTCATTGGCTGATGAGTTCCATTTGGTAAGACCGGAACCAAGAAGTTATGACTGTTGTTTTGATAACCCCAAATCACTTATTTAATTATTTAATTCGTTTTGAACACTTAAACTGGAGTAAAGGTGGGGTCGGTACACTGTTCATCAGAGCTGCCTGATGATGCTTTGTCTCCAGTATCTTCCAAAACAATCTTATGCGGCTTTGAATGTACAATCGGTACTAGCAAATCTGCATTGTGAGGAACAGGTCGCATCTCAGACCATACATTTGGATAGTCCATCTTGCGCTTTGCATATTTGGACTACCATTCAGTCTTTGTCAGGGAAAATAGCAATCGTATCACTGATTAGTGGGTTCTCGCCATACTATAGTGACTGCGAAAGGCATTCTTTTTCTCTTCCCATTCATCTATAGCACAGTAAATTGTCCTGACAAATACAACAAAAATTGTCAGAAGAATTTCTGCAACTACGGGTGCGTTTGTCCCAATATTTCTGTAGTTAAAACACTTTCTCCTTTACACACAGATAACCTCTTACTTTGAAACTGAACAAATACTGATTTTCAATCTAATTATTCTGTATACTATTGTAAACAACATGGTTCGAGTGTAAAATTATTTGCAACTAATCTTCTCCTCATTACATTTACAACCTGCAAATTGAAAAGGAGTTTATGGAGCTATTGAATAGTGGTACGTGTTAGGGCTTTAGGCATATTTTTCCAATTATAAGAAGGGTATTTCCATTCAAGAAATAAAGATCTGCTAAGTGTACGAAAATATTGTCGACCAGTGTTACTAATTTCCAATCAAAAGAGAAATTTCACGTATTGAAATTATGCATGAATTTCTCAGCGCAGTGTATATCTAATGTGGGTAAACCTATACAATATCAACACAACATGTACGCTTTCTCCTCAATTATAATCTCGATCTAATTAATTGTCAAATGCCCCATTTTCTGACGAGGTTATCTTTTCTCTTGTGATTGGACTGTAACGATATCGTTGCTAAGGATCTTTCTGCGAAAATCCGAAGGAATTTCACGCAGGAAAAGTTTCCTACCTCGCGAGGAATTTAATTTAACACGGGCAAGTCAGCAGAGAGCGAACTAATCTGGACTCGTGGCAATCGGAACACGAAATCGATTCTCATTGTACCTTCGTTATGTGTTTTGTTGCAGAAACTCTATAAAGAGCCATTCACGAACAAGATAGAATTTTCCGAGTGCAAAATTAGCCCCCACTCGTTTCAGTGCGCTCGACTTCCTCGTTCATTTGCGATTCAACAATGGTTGAAATAATAATATTCGATTGTAATTATCTGCTCGTGGTTCCAGGCAATGAGCTAACAAGGTGGAACGGTGTATTCTGTTTAGAATTCCTCACCGTTCAACAGTTGCCTTGTTTATTCCTACTTACATTAGGAACACAATACCTTCACTGGGCCAACAAATGAATGTATGTACCTTATGCAAACCGACACTGTTGACTTGATTTTCCTCTCAATTCTTCTGCATCAGGTAGTTGAATATTGTAATTATAATTCAGCCCTTAACTGACATATGTTGAATTGATGTGAATCCATCCACCGAAATAAATTCAAATACTTAAGACACTGCAAATGTTTGGTTGATAGCCACCAAACTATCTATGAACAATGCAAAAATTGTGATCAATTTTTTTTCTCTTGAATCTATTGAAGATAACGATTCTAGTGAGACTAAATTTCTCGATGTAACACTGGATGCTTCACTGCTTTGGCAAGCCCACGCAGATCACTTGATTTCTTCAGCATCGAGTGGTATATACGCACTCGGTAATTTGCAAAACTCAGTTTCCGATCTAAATCTAAATACTCGATGGAAAGCCAGCTATGTGCAATCAACACTACTATATAGCGAACCGTGTCACGACTGGATTCATTTGAAATGTAGCTATATCGACGAATTCTGCTCAATAGAATGAGGAAAGAACAAGAACTGCTAACCACAATAAAAAGAAGAAAAGCATCATACTCTGGCCATATAGTCAGGAACACCAAATATAGTCTCTTGAAACTAATGATGGAAGGCAAGATAGAGGGAAGACGAGGCGTCGGACGCAGAACGTTTTCATGACTGAGGAATCTGAGCGAATGGTTTAATATTAGAGGCGCTGGCACACTCATACACCTAGCACAAGACAGAGAAGAGCTTCAAATGATGGTCGTTAACCTCCGATGAGGAGATGGCACCACGATAAGAAGAAGTTTCTGAATCGACTCTCTTAGTTGTTTTTCATACTAGGGTCTGGGGTCATTCAGCGAGTTTTCGGATTGCAGAAGACAGGTATTAGACTGGTTTCTCGTTGAGGTTATCGTGACGACTGCAGGGAATCTTTCAGAAGATTGAGGGTACTCACTTTTCCGTCATTGTATATATTTGAGTGTTTATTATATGTTAAGTCTTATATGGAAAGTTAAGAACTGAGAGGCGGTTTACACTCATTTAATACTAGATTGAGTCATAACTTTCACGTTCTTTTCCATCGCTTCAGTAGAACGAGGAGTGTATTGAGTTACTGGGGTCCTACTTTCTTTAATAAGCTTCCCCAAGATGTGAGAAGGCTTCTTTATGAATCCTTCAAACCAATTTGGAAAAAATATCTAATAACTAAGTGCTTCTTTTCGGTTGGTGATTATGATTATATGAAAAATGTTTTCTCGAATCTTAGCAATTGATTGTGATAGTTGTGTAAGAATATTTTGTTTTGTTCTTTTTCTCTAAGATTTATGGCAGTGATTTAAAGTTGTTAAACTTTAATTTGTTTGTTGCCTTATTGTCATTGCGTGATTGAATTTTACAATCAATTGTAGCAATGTTCATCGTGTAGGTGATTCACCAGTGCTGTGTAGCTCGTACACCCTTAAAGATTTCATTTTTGTTCGAATGGTATTGTAATTAGAGAATAAAAATCAGCAATTTATTTGGTTAACTGGGTGTCCCAATTTTCTATAAAAAATCTTGGGAGGTTTTTTCAGATTGGAAGACCACTTTTTGTTGAAGATTCAAGAGTGTCCTAAACTCTACTATAATCTCTTCAAGTAATAAGTTTTTTTGGTGAGTAGTTTCGTCATAATATTTTTTTTTCCGTAAGAATTCATGAAAATAGGCTCTCACATCATCGCATGCTCCTTCGGCCAGAGGGGATTAATACTTTTTTCCTTTCGTTTTCTTATTGCTCAAGGATAGCTTTATTGATTAATTGAAATAGAATATCCTCATTTTATACTGGAGTGACTCAAAAAATTATTGAATATTGTAATTTTAAAAATATATTATCTTGATTTTTTCAAATGGAGTATCCTATATTTTATTATTCATGTAAACGCATAAAATATTGTGGCATATTCTTGCAAAAGTCTCCTTATCTTTATCTTCGACCATTTCCGAAATAAGGAAAGAAAAATAAACTGAAGTAATAAAATCAGAGATTGAGAAAGAAAAGTTTACATATCATTATACTTGATCAGAGAAATGGAGATATATTAAGCTAATCGTGTATGAAATACGTAATAGATTGGTTTTTGGTGAGATGATCTACAAGGTTATGCACAATTTCTTTGTGGACACAACTCAATGCTTCTGCGAAAAGACTGTTGAACTCTCGACAACATTTGCGGATTAACTGACTGAAGGGAGTCGACTATTCTCTGTCTCATATCCAAATGTGTTATAGAAGAAATCTGGAAACGATGCCCTTAATATAACCCTACAACAAAAAAATCTAGACTTGTAAGGTCCGGAGACCTAGCTGGCCATCTAACAGGACGATCACGTCCTATCCATTTGTTTGGAAATACATGACTCAAATGCTCCCTAACCTGATGTGATTAATGTGCCCGTGCTCCATCCTGTTGAAACTACAAATCTTGTCTTATATGTTCTGGTACATGGGCAAGTAATATTGGTAGATGATTTTACAGAAAATCTAAATATATTTGACTATTGACGGTCTCATCGAAAAAGTGCGGCCCAATTAGATATCCATCTACTATAGTGGCACATACATTCAAGGACCAAAGATGCTGGTTATCTATTTGTCGCATGCGGTGTGGATTTTCCGTGGCGTAATAATGAAAGTTGTGCCCGTTAACGAGCCCATTCTTGTGGAAAATTGCCTCGTCCGAGAAAAGAACTCTGCTTAACATATTTGGATTTTCCGCTAAATTGTGACTTGCCAATTGCAACAATTGATTCGATTCTCATAGTCTTGAATGTTCAGTTCCTGGTGCATTTTATTCACGTAGCAGTTTTTGGTTTTTCATGCTTTTGTAAGCGATATTACCCGTTTCGATAAATCTGATTAGAAGTTTTTCTAAGCATCTTGCATCATGATGCATCTTATCAGGAACCCTTTGTGCATAAACTGTACTTGCCAACAAAGAATTTCTATCACACTCACCCAGAATAAAAATCATATCAACCATTTATTCTTTGGAGAACTTCATGGCAGTTAATTGAGAAAATTGGGTTCAAAGCTCACTTTAACAATGTTTAATAACGAAACACTGATAAGTTCACCATGTAAAATGCAGAATATGATATGCCCGGACACCTGATAGAAGGCACAATTAAAAAAAAATATCCACTCGATTTACGTTTTAATCATCTTGATTTTATTATTCCTTAAAAAAATTATCTTTTCTTTGGGTTTCACTAGGTACTACTTGAATCATTACAGAAAAAAAACTTCTGTGCGAATAATGATGCATGATGATGCGTTTGATATGGTTTGTAATATTTTCATCAAAAATTTATACAAATAATCGAATATTTCTAAAATGATCGAAGATAAAGATGAAGTTATTTCAGCAAAAATATAGCACAATATTTTAAGCGTTGACATGAATAATAAAATACAGGGTGTTCCATTTAAGAAAATCAAGATATGATATTTTTCAAATTACAATATTCAATAATTTTTTCGAGTCACTCCTGTATGAAATGAGGATAATCTATTTCAATTCATCAAAAGAGCTATCTTTGGGCAATAAGAAAACGAAAGGAAAAAATTATTTGAATTTGGGAGGCTTTTACTTGGTAAAATTCCATTATCAATAATAAAAAACAAGAACTGTGTTTTAAGGAATTTTACTTAATAATTGCGATTCGTAACGCGTTTCACTACACCGTAGCTTCTTCAGACGAATGATTATGCAGAAAAATGAAAATGGGAATATAACTATAAATGTTCTTGAGTAATTAAAAGCTTATTGGTCGGCTCCTCCTAAGTGGTTATTTATGGCAGGTATATCCAATAAAATTAAGGAATAGATTGCTCCCCGAAAAGATTCAATAGAGGTGAAGGGCTTAAATCGACTTGTTCATTGATGAGTCTACCTGAGTGTTTGTATTTAGCTGCTTAACAGGTTGATACTTGTGAGAGCATAAATTTAAGTTCACTTGCAAATAGCTTGTTGTCATACCCGTAAAGGTGTAATAGAAGTAGGTAGTATCTCTGGTCATATTTACTTGGCTGCGACACGCTGGGATATCAAGACTTAGTTGATTAGACCTAATCGATTCGCTTCGCAGCGCAACAAGAGGATACGAAAAGCAGCATCAGGAGGGAATTTGGTTAATTTAAAGGGTAAAAAGAAGAAAGTAACCAGCAGTGTTTTCAAAAATGCAGAGAAATTGTATTCAACAACAAATCATCAAAAGTTTGATGTCGCCTACAACCATTAATAGATTTCTTCATGATACTGAATAGATTCAAATAAAATAATTTTTGCAGAGGTGTTTCGTTTCATTTGTTGAAAAGTCAATATTCCTTGAGAAATATATATAAAAAACTGAAAGAAATTGATGTAGTGTCATCACCAAGCGATCAGAAGTATAAGTAGGAAAATCTATGGAATTAGTTAACTACATTTGGCGATATTCAGCAGATTTTCGGACAATGAATGAATCCCCGAGATACAATCTTGTATTTTCGTGATAGGAGATGTTGAGCTAAGCCAATTGTCACTTCTTCACTTCTCATGGCCTAGAATGCTCGCAACAATTTTCCTGAAAAACCCCGTAGAAACATTTTCATGAAGCTCTCTCAATTAATTTCAAAGACAATTCCAATGAAAAATCCCGGTGATACACCTGCATAATATCCTCGATCCAATTCCACTAAAAACAACAATGATCGAATTTTTTCTATTTTCATTTTCTTCAAAACCAATCAACCTCGTCGTAAGCAGGTACGTAACCCACAAAACTCATCAAGGATGAATCTCAATACCAACGCCCCAAGCGTCCACGATTCTGGAGGTTTCTCATCAATTCTCAACAATTGCGGCGATATTTCCGATAAGTATATTAAATTGCACGAATGAAATCGTGTGGACGAGCGCCTTGTTATCCTCAAATTTCGGATGGGTGTGTCTCTTCTTTCAATTGAATCGATACCTTCCTTTGCTTAAATTTCGCAAGGTTGGTACTATAAAAGATCGCGAGATTTGAGTACAGACCAGAGTTTCAGAAGAACCTGAAGTTAACTCGTATCTAATCATGGCATTCAAGGTATGAATATTAATTCAAATATTCAAATTATCGATTCGTATTTACATTAATTGTTCGCGATCACAGTTGTTATGTATTTTTAGATTATTGTGGTGGACCCACAAATTTATTCAATTTGTTTCAGTTCGTTACTTGTGAAAAGCAACAGCATCCCACAAGTTAAATTTAAATCGAAAATTTTGAAGAAATCAAACACCGTTAACACTTAAATATACATTTAGCGATAATTTTCAGTAAAAAATTAATGTTTATCATTCAATGCCACTTAATATCAAAATATTTCGTTTCGTCTACGGTTGTTTTGCTACATTTTCAACGCAATTACTAAACTAAAATGCTTTGCAGTCAGCAATGTGAATTCCATTCCAAGTAGAAGTAAAATTTGATATTTTCATGACTAAATTCTTCTTCTTTCTTCGGGAAATGAAGAAAAATTTTCTTCATTTCCCAACATTTCTTCAAGATTGATTCCATTGGTCGGATATGCCATAATATTCAGGAGCATGAGGAAAAATCGTTTTGTTTAGTTATGTTTTCAACGAAACTAAATTCCCCCAGCATTGAGGAGGAATGACCCCCTCCTTTGCCATATTCTTTTTGCTTGAGGAATTTACTTATCCAAACAACTTCTAGATAGCTTATTTCGTTCTCGATTCATTCCGAAATTCCAAAAAATTTTCGCGATCAGTCAAGTGCCATTGTCGTAAATGTTCTTAAAGTTATGTTAAATTATTTTTGATATTCTACGAGCACCTTTCCACGTAAAATCGAACTCCGTTCAGAATATTCCTTTATTAAATAGTTTTTCGGTTTTAATGCAATCCTGCGCTTCCTTGATATGAACCATTTTCAAAATCCTTTTCAAAAATATATCACATGAGCACTAAATTTTTTCATCCAGGATCTTTTTTAATGGAAACCCGAAAATTGTTTTTCCAATTTCATCTAGTCACTCTTTGTTCATTTACATAATTTACACGAAATTAATGAAATAGCTTCAGTATGTTCTGTGCATTTCAAAATGGTTAAAATATCAATTTTTGCAATGACAATTGAGATAAATGATTCAATAATTTGTCATTAAGTTACAACCGTTGAATTGAGCCTAGTATCGGTTGTAATAAGAAAGCCACCATGTCGAATATAAATTTTGGAAAGGTTCATATGTTTGGATGTTGCTGATGCTGCAGAAGTCGCTTATTTGTATCGTTTTCCTGATGGTGCAAACCTC
This sequence comes from Cryptolaemus montrouzieri, assembly GCA_013387265.2. NCBI lineage: Eukaryota > Metazoa > Arthropoda > Insecta > Coleoptera > Coccinellidae > Cryptolaemus > Cryptolaemus montrouzieri. The sequence continues at coordinate 64,828,916 of JABFTP020000124.1, read as the reverse complement.
ATAAAACTATATTCGTTAAATTGAGGAAAAAAATACATGATTCATTCAGTCCCAAGAAAATAAGAATATTAAGTAGTTGATGGAAAATATGCAATAATAGATGTAATAGGTAGTGTGAATTGTGGAGGCCGTTACTTGATGTAGATCCATGATAAAAATGAGATAAAAAATACAAGGTTCAACTTTAATCTACACTTTATTTGAAAAAAATCGACGACGTTTCGCTGACACAGTAGCTTTATCAAGAATGACAAACAGAATGAAGAGTATGGTATTATAAACAAATCGTAGAACAAGTTGGATGAATAACAGGAAAATCCACACCGAGCCATTGTACTGTTAGTATGAAAGATAATTAAAAACTAACTAAACAAGTTAAGTAGGGTGAATAATTAACATCTACCTGCTCATTCAAAAGCTTGTCCGAATGTTTCTATCTATTTATTTCTAATGCTTCTAGTAGATCTAATTTCAAACTTTTGGTTTTATATGTAATATGTCAAAGTTTTATCGAATGAATGGTTTTCTTTTATTAAGTGGTTTGAATAATTTGAATCAGATTTATTTTTGAAGCTACGTTTATGTTCAGATGTTCTTATGCCTAAACTCCTATAGGTCCTACCGATATAAATTTTATCACAAGAACCGCAATTGAGTTTATAGAACATCTGAACATGAACGTAGCTTCGATAAAAATAAATCTGATTCAAATTATCCAAACCACTTAATAAATCGTATTGAAAAGTCAAGTATATCAGGAATCTATAAACTCAATTGCAGTTCTTGTGATAAAATTTATATCGGTAGGACCAATAGGAGTTTTGTCATTAGAACATCTGAACATAAACGTAGCTTCGATAAAAATAAATCTGATTCAAATTATTCAAACCACTAAATGAAAGAAAACTATTCATTCAATAAAAACTTTAACATATTACATATAAAATCAAAAAGTTTAAAATTAGATTTCCTAGAAGCATTAGAAATAAATAGATGCAAACATTCGGACAAGCTTTTGAATGAGCAGGTAGATGTGAATTATTCACCCCTACTTAACTTGTTTAATTAGTTTTTAATTACCTTTCATACTAACTGTACAATGGTTCGGTGTGGGTTTTTCCTGTTATTCATCCAACTTGTTCTACGATTTGTTTATGATACCATACTCTTCATTTTGTTTGTCATTCTTGATAAAGCTGCTGTGTCAGCGAAACGTCGTCGAATTTTTTCAAATAAAGTGTAGATTTAAGTTAAACCTTGTGTTTTTTTATCTCAATTTATGTAATAGGTAGTGTAGTTTTTGACCTATCGATTTGAAGCAGGTGAATTAGAATGGGAACAATGGTATCTTGAAGTCGAGCGCCCAGTATTTTCAAGAAGAATAGGTATTAAACATATAAAACGAGAATATCCTAGTTTTTGCAGCCAGGAGATTTCAAACCTCGATTTTTGCACTTGTTTTCTGTGGAAATCTGAAGAAAATCTTCAGTTTTTTCAGAGAAATAATTAGGACTAATGAAGTTCACATGTTAATATCCAATGTCGATGCCGATTTTCGAGCTTACAAACGAATAATATTCACACAATAATTGTAGCTAAATGAAAAAAACATTGAATAGTTTATGTAAATTTCCATTGTAAAAATTAAGTTTCGAACTTCAAGCACTCAAAGGACATAGAGTAAATTTGAAAATATTTTGTTCATGACCATATGAAATTGCTTCCGCTCCACTATAATAGCATATGTTTCTGAACTGAATTTAGTTTGAGAGTCTTCTTCAGGCTTCCACAAGAACAATAGAAAATTTTGGTTACTGTCCTGTGCTAATATTTCAAAAAGGTAAATTTCCACTACCCTTAAAAGTTCATTACTTAATGAACACAAGATTCCACAAATTTTTGAAACTTTTTCAATCCCAAACAATGCGAACAGATTCGGAAAACATGAGCGGAATGATCGAATGCGACATTAAATTTATCGTCCTGTAGTAGTCCTCTGAAACGAATTTTGCTGAGTGGAAAAGGTGCAGTAGGCTCTTTGTTATTTCCGACAACTTTTCAGCTATAAATTTCCACAACCAGCCGCAATTAATTGTCAGAGAAGCAGAAAGTTTGTCGGGGGCGGCCCACTTGTTAATATTAATTATCGAAATCTGCAATGGAACGAATGTTGCCGATGTTGTGCCCCGATGTGTACACGGGAAAATATCCATGAATTCGATTGGGTTTAATCACTGAGCTTTCGAATGGACGTTTTTCCCTATTTAGCTCGGTTTCGGCCATCGTGATGGATGTTGCAAAATCTCTTGCTTATTGGGGATTTATATGAAATAAAGACAACAGACGCCAATTTATCGCTAAATATATAAAAAATTAGTTTGTAATACGAATTTTTTTTCAGTTCGTACTTTTGGCCGCCTTCGTAGCCGCTGCCAATGCTGGACTCCTCCCAGCTGCACCAGCACTAAGCTATGCTGCTGCACCAGCAGGTCACTTCGGCTATGCTGCTGCACCAGTAGCTCACTTCGGCTATGCTGCCCCAATCGCTAAAGTAGCTGCTCCCATCGCCTACGCTGCTCCCGTTGCCAAAGTAGTTTCGCCAGCTGTTGCTGTAACCAAGACTGTTGTTTCTGAAGAATACGACCCCAACCCACAATACACCTACGGTTACGATGTACAAGACGCTTTGACCGGAGACAGCAAATCCCAGCACGAATCTAGAAATGGAGATAGCGTTCAAGGACAATACTCCGTTGTTGATCCCGATGGTACCCTTAGAACTGTTGATTACACCGCTGATCCCATCAACGGATTCAATGCTGTTGTCAACAAACAACCCCTTCAAGCTAAAGTTGCAGTTGCCAAAGTAGCTGCTGCCCCTGTTGCCTATGCTGCCCCTGTAGCTAAAGTAGCTTATGCTGCCCCAGTAGCTAAAGTAGCTTATGCTGCTCAAGCTCCACTAGCCTATGCTGCTGCCCCCGCCATCACCAAGCTCTACCACTAAGGCTGTGTCTTTGTAGTTAATTTATTTATTCAAAAAATATAGAATATCCAATTGAATATAACTTTTCAATTTCAGTTAAAACTATACCTATAAATGTCGATAACAAATGCTTCCATCAAGTCGTTATCAAGTATTCCCAAATACTTATACTGAGTAGTCTCTCATGGGAAGTTATAGAAGACACAAATATAAATATAGATGATCGTTTCACCAGTTTTATAGCAATATTTTGGAATCAAATTTGATTTTCTTTCCGATTAGAGGATTAGAGGGAGTAAAGCGAAAGCAAAATATGGTATGTTGAGGTTCACCCTAGAGTTGACAGGCATTCGTGAGCGTTTGCAGTTTTGATATGTATGAATATAACCAAAGTGATACTTTGCACATTGTCTGTAATAAGATGGAAAACTTTTATAGAAAAGATAATTTGAATAAGAACGATAAAATTATATATAACTCCAGCAATGTTTCGGGATCAGTGTGGACACTGGTCAATAATGTCAGAAAATTATTTTGGTGCCTCATCGTCTGTACAGGTACTCAATGACTATTTTAACTCAATAGCAGCCGGAACAATTAGTCGACTAGGTAACAGAATTCATGATCCCATAGCTTTGATCGCAAATAGGGGAGTTGAGCTATTTTATTTTGCTGAGGTATCCTTCAATGATGTTCAGAATGCTTTAGCAACCGTAAAAACTAGTGACAGTACAGATTGGTACGGCTATCTCCAATATCAATTAGGTAATAAACTGCAGTAATCTTATATTTCCACTAACTGAAAATTCATATATTACTAAAGGTACTTATTCAGACTATCTGATATAAAATGTTATTTCACCTTTCAAAATTGAATATATCAGATTGACAACTATAGACGAACATCCTTGGTTTCCATATGAATGAATATATCTAAGAAGCTTTTATTTTGTTTGTATTCTTAACTCTAGTGTCATACCACATGTGTGGACGCCCAAGATGATTAAATGTGTGTGGCTACAGTGTGAGTTGTCAGGAAGATGTTCTTTGGTAGTTCCACAGCACACTAGCCTCGTTAACATTTTTATAAAGAGAGGTACTTGAAGAAGCTAGTTGGACCGTCCGCTGATGACAGGTTTTCGTGGAACTGGACTCTTTCTGGAACCAAGCCTTTTAGTTTTTCAGAGCATTTGCCATGAAAGTACCTAGAGAAAAAGAAAGATCAGCAACCTGCCACCTTTGTGAGGAAGGCTGTAGATCACAAGTGATCTCCTGGTGATCGATAAGGCCCACTGCCTTTTCGTTTCTTAAAAATCATCCATATTGATCGTTCTGGATACGATATATCGATATTCACCTTCCATGACGATCAGCTTGTTGCGAGTTGTCCAGGAATGTGTTTCTGATCAGGTCACTGAAGAATGAGTTGTAGTTGATTTCTCATTGCTTGAGTGGTTGTTGAGTTACGGAATATTGGTGTTCGGTAGCTGCTCCTCTTGGCATCGAGTTTCCGTCATTGTAGGACGGCAGCCAAACATTTAGCTAGTCTGGATTATAGGAAAAGCTATAAGCCATAAATTTAAGATCCTAACCTTTTCTAATAGGTATATTTTAGAGTCACTCATCTAAGCTCATAAGAACACAGATGGCTTCGCAAGGGGGATGACTATCATAATTATCCCACGAGGGGTATAAATTAGTAAAGGTCAGATTTTTTCAGGCTAACTATATCACAACAGGCCCAATATATATGTTGGTTGAATTGTTCAATAGCATACCCGACCAAATCAATTGTGAGAGCGTTATTGATGGACGAAGCAGTTTAAGATGCTAAAGAGTTTTTTGCCTTGATAATTCCACTCATGTGTCAAAATGCACGTTTAGGAACACAGAATCTGGAGTTTGATGTCGGATAAATTGCATCGAAATAGGAAGGAAGGTAGGATATTAGTGGATAAATTTGCTCATAGAGAATCTTTGCGTTTCCATAATAACGCAACGATCACAACAAATAGCACGGTTTTAAAACTGTCAAGAACAGACATTCTAGTACCTGTTGTAAAGTTTCTGCCGATGTAAATACAAATGTCTCGTTTTGGAAGCACCAGTGAGGCAGAAATAAATTATTCTATATAGCATTCTATCCCCAAAAATACAAGAAAAACGCACAGCTCGATTTGGAATCAATTCAGTATTATCTGCACGGAACAAACGTTCCTTACAGAATTCTATTGAAGATATTGCAGAAATTCTTATGGATTGGGGTTCCAATATGAGACAAATGAATGGACAAGATTACAAAGAATACGTTGTCGAAACAATGTGGAACACATATCCGACAATGATGCAGAATATGTATTTCGAAAGACTTTTTGAGGTGTTTATTATGGAGAGACATTTGAACAGAGAAAAGATGTTATGTATGTATGCTCTCTCATAGTGGAAGGTTTCGAGGATTCCACAAAGTGGTACACGTGTTATTAATTCTTCAAGTTCACGTTTCAATGACTGACAGCAAGGAAGAACATCATTCTTTCTTGTCAAACTACTACAGCATCCAAATTCGATGAGGATCTGCCTTGAGTGCATGATGTAGATATTTCTGACCGCATGAAATGTTGATTCTGAAGAAAATGATTCCGCGGTTACTGCCAGAGTTCAAAATAAATCAACAGAATTCAATTCAATAAAGTATGCTCAGTAGATTTCGATTAATTACTTCATCCTTGCCATAAAGAAACCTTCAAATGTTTCTCCTAGAAGACTACTCCGCAAGAGTGCACATTTCGAATTCATCCCCACAATTATTTGTAGAAAATTCTCTGAAGCCATTCATATTTCACATGTAATTCTCATTTGTAAGTAAGGTAGTATTCAATATTAATGAAACGAATATCGTGGAATACATCCTGTTCAATGCATTCTTTATATCTACAAAGGATCCGACAGAATGAATAGGAGCTTTGAATGAAATACAACGAAGTATGTTTTTCAAATTCTGAATCATAGTTACCCTAAAAGTATTGATTTTAGGCTGCTCTGCAGTCGGAGTAGCTTTATCTTCAAAGCAATCTTGTTTCGCTTCCACTGCAATCTGATTCGGAGTAGTGAAAGCATATTATAGTATTTCGAAATGAGTATCGAAATGGAGAAAGACACAAAAAGAAGTACTGAATGAGGTATGGCTTATGGTCTAGTTTTGATTTTGGAGGGTAATTACGAAGAAGTAGGCGACGTTGGTCCATACTTCTTTCCTGGTGATATTTCATATCGTCTCGCATGTGGTGCCTATCGCAGTCGGCGGCGTTTTTAATCTTGTTAACAACTAAAACTCGCAGTGAGCTATACAGTGTGTTCCTGCGAAAAGTTGCCACTTCCTTCATCTCAAGATGTACTGATTTTGGCAGTAAAGTTCACACCACTATACAGGGTGTTCGTGAATTGCATGTACAATGTTATACCACAGATTCTTCAGCTCTAAATAGGTGAATTTAGGCGCTATACGAAGTTTCTTCGTTTGGCCGCTAGAGATCGCCAAATCCATAGATTTATTTTCTTATTTTTCAAATAATTCGACTCAATCGATAGAAACTATATTTGGTATGCGTAATTAGGTGCGTTATTCACGTTTTTCAGTGATCCACTCATGGACATTTTACACCAGTTCCTGAAAATTCGAACGTGTTTTTAATCAACCATAATTCTTCAACTGTCTGCGTTTGAGCAAAACTGTTTCAGACATTGAGTAGCTAGACTAATTATCAAACTTTATTGTCTCTTGAGAAATTTTGAAATGATGAGCGGTTTGATCACATGAAACAGTTTCTCAATTTCATGATTTCATTTCTTCAACCACCTAGCAAGTCAAAAATATCACATATTGACCATGTTGGCTTAGGATTTGTTTCTATAGTCTGACAGCTTGTCATTTTATTAAAACAACCTCTTGTTGACAAAATGATGTTTTCCAGGTTGCTAAATCGAATCAAGCAAATAAAAAATTCAGCGGTCAGTAGTACGAAAATCGATAAATTCGAAGATAAAATTCAATATGTTTTTCACAATGACTATTTAAAAATATGAAAGCAGGTTAGCCAGTAGGAAACTAAATAAGAAGCAACAAATCACTTCAGAATTCATTCAACTATAGTTAATGTTCAAAAATGCCACTATTTTGATGAATACAGGAGTTAATCCTCTTTAAGAAATTAAGTTGGACCCTTGGCATTATATCAGGGTCATTTTTAAAGGAGTTGGCCATATTTAAAATTCTCATATGTAACTTTTCTCGGGTGTCAATTGGAGGAGAGTAAACTCTAGACAACAACACAGGCAACAGATGAAGAATATCTTTCACCAACAGCTTCAAGAAGCTCTAAAAATAGTAAATAATAGAGAAATTACAGTTTTAATGGGCGATTTTAACTCGAAGATTGGTAGCGGAAGAAGTGGGGGAGTGGTTGGAGATTATGGATTAGGAGAACGAAATGAGAGAGGAGACCGCCTTGTGGAGTTTTGTCAAGAGAAGAAGCTAATCATTATCAACACATTTTTCAAACTGCCGAAGAGAAGACTTTATACATGGGGCGCTCCTTTAGATGGACTTAATAAGATCGTTAGAAATCGAATTGATTTCATTCTCGTTAATGAGAGATACAGGAATGCCATTCAGTCGGTAGCATATCCTGGTGCCGACGTTTTTTCGGACCACAATCCGTTGGTTGCCACTCTGAAGCTGAAACTAAAAATTCCTAAAAAACCAAAAGCTACATCAAAGATCAACACAACAAAACTACAAGTGCCAAGCATTAGAGAACAAGTCCAGAACAGAATCTATGAAAACTTAAATAGAATACAAATAGATCACGAAAATATTAACGAAGAATAGGAGGAATTAAAACGAAATATAATAAACCCTTGTACAGAGATTCTAACTGAAGATAAAGAGAAGAAACAAGAGTGGATGACTGAAGAAATATTAAAAATGATGAACGAGAGAAGATTTTATAGAAGTCAGAACACTCAAAAGTACAAACAACTACAAAAGGAAATTAGAGTAAAGATTCGTCAAGCAAAAGAAAAGTATTACGAGGACAGATGCAAAGAAATTGGGGACTTAGACAGAAAATATGACATGTTCAACCTACACAAAAAAGTGAAAGAGCTTGCAGGCACACAGAGAAAGAATCAAAACACTATTCTTGTATATAAAGAGGGTAAGATCCTAATGAATACAGCAGATAAACTACAAAGATGGAAGGAATACACAGAAGAATTATTTATGGATAACAGAACTGAACCAGAAGAAATTAACACATACTGTGAAGAGATAGGCCCAGATATTACTGAAGAAGAGGTGAAACATGCATGAAAAAACATAAAAAATGGGAAAAGCCCCGGACCAGATCAATTGGCAAGTGATATACTCAAATTAATTGACGACAATCATATCGGTCTCTTAGTCAATATATTCAATAAAGTATACAGAACTGGAAATATTCCAAGAGAATGGTTAGTATCTACTTTCATCTGCTTACCAAGAAAACCACATGCTAGAGAATGTAGTGATCATCGTACAATCAGTCTGATGCCACACACTCTCAAACTGCTCCTCAAGGTTATCTATAATCGAATATACCATAAACTTGACATGGATATAAGCGATACTCAATTTGGATTCAGAAGGGGATTGGGAACCCGCGAAGCCCTTTTCTCATTCAACGTGTTAACTCAAAGGTGTCTCGATGTCAACAAAGTGGTCTATGCGTGTTTCATAGACTATAATAAAGCCTTTGACAAGGTTCATCATGATCAACTGATAGATATCCTTAAATCAAAACATCTAGATAGTAGAGACGTACAGATCATCACTAATCTTTATTATAAGCAAAAAGTTATAATATGCATGGACAACCACACATCAGAAGAAACTGAAATGCAACGAGGGGTAAGACAGGTATGCGTTCTATCGCCGACACTCTTCAATGCATATGCTGAAGAAATACTTAAGAAAGCTCTGGAAAACGAAGAATGTGGGATAACAGTTGGTGGAACACGGGTAAACAATATAAGATATACGGACGATACAGTAATCTTAGCGGAGAGTATCGAAGCTCTGCAGAGACTAATGACCAGAGTATCTACTTACAGTGAGGAATATGGGTTATCACTAAACATAAAAAAGACAAAATTCATGGTAATCTCAAAGAACAATCCAGTAAATGTTAGTCTAACTATAAGAATCTCATGGCTGAGGAACCTGAGAGAGTGGTTTGGATGCACTTCGAACCAAATTTTTAAATCGGTCGCTTCTAAAGTAAAAATAGCGATGATGATTGCCAACCTTCGACTCGGAGATGGCACTTGAAGAAGAAACTCTAGACTTTAAGGAACCTCAAAGAAAGAAGTCGCAAGGTGTCAGGTCGGGAGATCGAGCTGGCCAACTTGTAGGAGAATAAGCTTGCCTTCCGATTCAACGATTTGCATACTGTGCATGTAAGAACTCGCGAACCGCTAAAGTGAAGTGAGGAGGTGCATCGTCGTGCATAAACCACATTTCTGCACGCAGTAATACCGGCAAAGTTTCTTGTAAAAAATTCAAATATGCCACTCTGTTTAATTGATCCGGAATCATCACCGGACCAATAATCAAATTGTCAATTACTGAAATCCATACGTTAAGTTTGAATTAATTCTGATTATTCGTACTTGTAAAAGAATGTGGATTTTGGACATTGTACACGTGTTCATTCTGAAGGTTAGTGATGTCAGACCTAGTAAAATTGCATTCATCAGTAAATAGAATTTTCTTACAGAAGTGGAGATCCTGAGTTTTCTTCTCTTGGATAAATCGGCAGAAAGTTGGGCAATTCTCCGGATCGTTAGGAAGTAATTCCTGAACTTTCTGAATATGATAAGGATTGAATAATTGTTCCTTCGAGACATCATGAATCATTGTTTTAGGAGCAACCAACGGAAGACCTAAAGGCCGCGTGTTTAACTGTGGGTTTTCCTCAACCATGTCCAAAGTTTGTTCTTCGCGTTCTACCGTCCAGCTGTTCGTTGTCGTCCTCGGTCCAAATTCCTGGGCTTGAAGCAACCATTCTCGCGGAGACGCCTCTCCAGATTTCCAAACGTTTGGAGGTTCGGCACTACGCGATCTGGAAATCTGTCAGCATATACTCTCGAGCTTTCACGTCTATTGCCTTGACAAAATCCGTACACCATAACCATATCAACCATTTTAGAGTTACTATACATCTCCGTGCCTAATAGTGATAAAAAAAATCACCAAAATACCTAGATTAGAACTTAAGGAACACTGTTGTGTCAACAGTTGGTTGTCAAGCGTAATAAAATGACAATCTGCCAGACCACAGAAATAAATCCGAAGCCAACATGGTGAAGTGTGATATTTTTGATTTGCTAGGTGGTGAGAGAAATGAAATCATGAAATTGGAAAACTGTTTTTGTGATTGAACCGCTCATCATATCTAAGTTTCTCAAGAGACAAAAAATAATTTAGCCTAGCTACTCAATGTCTGAAACAGTTTTGCTCAAATTCAGACAGTTGAAAAATTTTGGTTGATTAAAAACACGTTTGAGATTTTAGGGACATTTGTAAAACGTCAAGGTCATTGAGTGGATCACTCAAAAACGTTAATAACGCACCCGCACCCGATTACGCGTACCAAATATAGTTTCTATCGATCGAGTCGTTCTCGAATTACTTGAAAAATAAGAAAAAAAAATCAGTATGCCTAAATCGATTTATTTCGAGCTGAAAAATCTGTGGTATAACGTTGTACACGCAATTCCCGGACACCCTGAATATCATTGAATGAATGTCGAACAAGGTTATTTTGAAACCTCAATTTGATTTCAAGCATTTTCGTTGGAATCTAATATTTCGTTGTATTTGGACTGATTCTATGATACTGAAAGTTCATAAAGATAACATTTTTGATGAGATAAAAAACACAAGGTTTAACTTTAATCTACACTTTATTTGGAAAAATTCGACGACGTTTCGCTGACACAGCAGCTTTTTCAAGAATGACAAACAGATTGAAGAGTATGGTATTATAAACAAATCGTAGAACAAGTTGGATGAATAACAGGAAAATCCACACCGAGCCATTGTACAGTTAGTATGGAAGGTAATAAAAACTAATTAAACAAGTTAAGTAGGGGTGAATAATTTACATCTACCTGCTCATTCGAAAGCTTGTCCGAATATTTGTATCTATTTATTTCTAATGCTTCTAGTAGATCTAATTTTAAACTTTTTGATTTTATATGTAATATGTCAAAGTTTTTATTGAATGAATGGTTTTCTTTTATTAAGTGGTTTGAATAATTTGAATTAGATTTATTTTTATCGAAGCTACGTTTATGTTCAGATGTTCTTATGACAAAACTCCTATTGGCCCTACCGATATAAATTTTATCACAAGAACCGCAATTGAGTTTATAGATTCCTGATTTACTTGAGTTTTCAATACGATTCATTAAGTGGTTTGGAAAATTTGAATCAGATTTATTTTTATCGAAGCTACGTTCATGTTCAGATGTTCTATAAACTCAATTGCGGTTCTTGTGATAAAATTTATATCGGTAGGACCTATAGGAGTTTTGGCATAAGAACATCTGAACATAAACGTAGCTTCGATAAAAATAAATCTGATTCAAATTATTCAAACCACTGAATAAAAGAAAACCATTCATTCAATAAAAACTTTGACATATTACATATAAAACCAAAAAGTTTGAAATTAGATCTACTAGAAGCATTAGAAATAAATAGATAGAAACATTCGGACAAGCTTTTGAATGAGCAGGTAGATGTTAATTATTCACCCCTACTTAACTTGTTTAATTAGTTTTTATTACCTTCCATACTAAGTGTACAATGCCTCGGTGTGGGTTTTTCCTGTTATTCATCCAACTTGTTCTACGATTTGTTTATGATTCCATACTCTTCATTCTGTCTGTCATTCTTGATAAAGCTGCTGTGTCAGCGAAACGTCGTCGAATTTTTTCAAATAAAGTGTAGATTAAAGTTAAACCTTGTGTTTTTCATCTCATTTATATCATGGATCTACATCAAGTGACGGCCTCCACAATTCAAATAACATTTTTGAATAGAGAATTGAAAAAAATTTCCGAAGTATGTCACTGGACCGAGTTTTCCTATAATGAATTGTGACCTAGGTGCTGGTGAGGGTAGATATTGATCCCTCTCCAATCAAAAATTGACATATCTCAGCTGTTTCTGCCATAATCAGATCATCTTGAGATAGAGGTGGTGGAACATTTTGTATTTAGATGTAAGTAAACCAAGGGAGGTGGTGAATTTGGTCTCAACAGGTAGCTCCTTGAGAAGTAAATAATGCATATCGAATCAACTGTACTGATATTATTTGCTATGCCCTAGAAAGAAAGGGATTAGGATTTTCTGGAATTGAGAACAATCTGTGAATTTTATTCTGGATACCAATGATATGCAATGGATATTAAATGATGCTCCAATTTGAATCGATTTTGTATTTAAGCTCTCTTGGAGTTCTAAGTGATTATGAAAACGGTTTTCCCCTTATGCTCCAATTCGAGTGTCTTCATCAGCATTCTTCCTAAGTATGAGTGAAAAGGAATAATGCATGATAAAACTCTGTTAAGAGAAAGAGGAATGTAGTTCGTGGGTGTCATCAATTATAAATTCTGTTCGAAAATTCTTGAAAACAAGCGGCAAATAACGATAGACTTGTGTGGTAATAAATTTAATCATTTATTCTTACATGGGGGACAGTGGTGCCAATATAACAGTGACAAAGCGATTGCTAGTTCTACATGCAAGATCAAAGCTATTGACTATTTATCCAAAAAGCCAGCCAAGTAATTCGACGAGTTCTCTAAGATATTATGCCTTCTTCGATTACTACATCTGATGGTAATTATATAAGAGGAAACTTATATAATGCTCGAGCAGTGTTGAGGAGTTTTTATGCATATTTAGTGGAGGAGACAATATAATAGTTTTCTCTAGTGAGTCTGAGATTTATTTTTCGAAAAATGTATCTCGTATTTACTTTGATATTTCATTTAATCACTCTCCTAAGTTCTCTTGCCAATCTTTCGCGTTACCTGGTTCTTCAAGAGTACATGACATACCAAAGATAGGTAGATTTTCGTTTGTTTGTTTTTCATTTAGCGTGCTCTATTCTGTCGTATTCGAAAATATTTACGTAAGATTATAATATGCTTGAAAAATTAGGGATGTTTGTAATGTTGGGGAGGTTTTAGCATTAAGGGTTCACATCTTTATATTCCAGATCTTTGTACTTCCTGTCGTTGTCTTAGTAAAAATAATATAATTTCCAGGTTTTGTACAATGACTTTCTAATATTAAACCTATCAGTTCCAGTTCTCTTACTTATAGAAGGATCAATTAATCCTTCGTAATTTGAATGATCCGTCATTTGGCTGAATAATTTAATCACAATAGAAAAACGACATATACATATATGAAAAATTAGAGATTTAAGTTTGTTTGTTTGTTTTTCCTTTAACGTGCTCTTTTTCCGCCTTTCGGCTAATGACACGCCGCGGAATACTGTCGCCTCACTAACCCGAGAATTTTGCCGAACCCCTCTCGTGTCGAGGGAAGGGATCTTTAATGTCCAACACATCTCTATCAGACAGGACCGACAGATTTACATCTCCTCCGAAAGATGGACACTCTAGCGATTCTCAGAATCCGAAAAATCATACCGACGTTGTGGGAATTGGCCCCTGTTAACTTTGCAACAGGGTGTTGAAATTTCCAGAAAAATTGGTTTTTTCTTCAAAACTCCTGCAGTTTTTGAGATGTTCAATAAAATTTGGAATGCAAGCTTTTTTTTACAGCCTCCATCATTACACTTCCTAGATTATACTGAAATTCAAAATGTGTTTTCTTTTCCGAGGTCATGTCTCCTTTTCCCCCTTCAAATTTTCATGGAGTACTCCACTGATTAGCGTTCAATCAATTTTCGTCATCTTCGTTCAATTTAGAAACTCTTTTGATATTTTCGTATCTCCAACCGTTATCGAGTAAAAAATTATTGAATTTTAATTGTATGTTATTCGCTAAATAAAAAAATAATAGAAATATTCGATAGGTATGCCCAAAATTTGCTTTTATTGTGATAGCTCGTCTTCTGAAACTCAACTCATATTTATTCAATATCAAACTAAAAAAAAGAACAATTAAAAACTAAATGAATTGCTAGAAGTGTCCTCCGCCTGCAATAATACAGGCCTCTGTATATATATTATCACGCACACTTTGAAATACTCCTGGGGTATTTCTTATCGTGTCACAAGAGGTTATTATTCGATTCCTCTATTCTTCAACAGTGTTCACTGGAGTGATATCAACTGAACTTTTGGGATATCTTCATGAGAAAAAGTCTAAACTATTCAAGTCTGGGGACCTAAGAGGCCATGATTCTGGCCCACTTCGACCTATCCATCGGTTGTTGAATGTGTTATTCCAGCATTCCCTAGCTTCTTCACTGAAATGTGCTGGTGCCCCGTCATTCATGAACCGCATAATATTTCTTACCAAAAGTGGCACATCCTTGAGCAATAAAAATAACTCCTCCTCAAGAAATTGCTAATAAGCGGAACCGTTTAGTCTGTTAGGCAAAGAAAATGACCCAATCAAATAATTTCCAATTTGTCCGACCCAGACATTCTGTGAGAATTGTTCTGGATGATTATTCAATTGAATAGAGATTTTCCGCAGACAAATAATGATTATTGTGAAAATTTGTGATAGCAGTTCTCGAAAAGTTAGCTTGATCTGTGAGTATTATTTCACTATCAAAATGAGTATTTTCTTAAATTTTATTTAAGAACCATCGGTAGAAATCTCGAAGAAGTAGAGTTTGGACATGTTGAATATGAAACGGGTCCAGTAAAAAGTCGTGGAGAATCCTCCAAACTAGAACATGTGAAATACTCAATTAGTTTTCAATTTTTCTTGTACTCACATGAGGATTCAAATCAATACAATTCAAAACGGCTTCCTCAATATCTGGAGTTCACATAGTTTGAGTTGCACATTTTAAATGATTATTTGCAGCAAAAGTATCAGTTTCCCTTAACCTTCTGAGGACATTTGAAAATGTTCGCCTGTCTGGTGTTACTAGATTTTGAAAGCACCCCTAATATAATCGCCTAACTTCTGTTATGTTTCCGTCAGCCAGACCGTACATGTAATGGATATCAGCCAATTTGGCGTTAGTAAAATTAGCCATTTTTTCTTGTAGCAATAACTTTGAAAGTCTTTCAACTAATCGTTAATTTAATTAACTATTCAAGCAGACACTGGTTCAACTTCAGCAACTGTCAAAATAAATAAATGAAAAAAATCTAAGCCTACTCATCACTTTTTTAATCAAAAGTGTTTTTAATTCAGCGAATGCATATAATCGTTTATTAATTTTTTGTTCGAGAACGCTCGGAGATACGAAAAAATAACAAATGTCAAAAAAATTTTTAAATTGAATGAGAATGACAAAAATTGATTTAACGCTGATCAGTGGCTTACTGCAAAAAAGTTTGAAAGGAAAAGGTAGACATGGCTCCGGAAAAGAAACTACCTTGTAGATTCTGGTAAACATTTATGACTTGTTATGATGAAGGCTGTATAAAAAAGGTTGCATTTGAAATTTGGGCCGAATTTCCCAAAAACTGCAGGGTTTTGAGGAAAAAATAAATTTTTTCCGGAAATTTCAACACCATGTAGCTCAGTAACGAAGCGTTCACGGAACTAAGTTTATATGAACTCTTTTTCTTAAAATTGCACGTAGATTAACTCTCTCAAGTTGTGACATACTATTATGTATTACCCTGTAGAAAATTAAAATCGTTACTACAAAACTTCAAAAACGAGCGAGATATCGGCTGATTTCGAATATTTCCAAAAGTTGAGAATAACTCAGAAACGAAAAAAGCCTGAATCTGTTAGGGGCAATAAATTCCTCACCCAAAAACATCGTAGGGGATGGGGTCGTTTTCCTCTGCTCACAATATTTCACATAGCTGCAGTATTGAACCGTAGAATTCTGTACTCCCTGTATATAACAATTCAATTTATATTGAAACCAGTCTAGAATTCCTCATCAGATGTAACATGAAATTGAAATGACATGGATTGGACAAGATCTCAAAAAAACAATATTCGGAAAGCTTCCAAAAGGGGTTGAACTACTTGCAATTTTTGTTAAATCAATACAAATTGAGTACGAAGTTTTCAAAACTAAAAGGTTGAAAAATTAATAATTGTTCAATACATACTCAAAGAAATTCTCGGTCAAAATTTTCAAAATAAACTGTATCATACAAGGAACGAATAACTGTGAAAAATTTGTATTGATAATTCCTATAAACATATGTCCGTTACCAATATTTAGAGTACTGAAATCATTAGATACATTTGGTTATTCGGTTTAAATTTTGAAGAATTTTAGGATCCACATTATTTTACCACAGAAGGCTTATGAAATTCTATAGGGCAATATTATTTGTATTATCAAAAAATTGAATTTTTCATCAATTTGAAACCCTCTCTGTTTCATCTATAATTACTCGACATAAAAACAAATTCCAATAAATTATTTATTTACTTAAAGTTAATATTCATGATATTTAAATACTTGTACTTAGTGATAGTATTTAGCGATAGCTGGTGCGGCATAAGCAACAGGAGCGGCGTAAGCTACTTTGGCAACGGGTGCAGCGTAAGTAAGGGGAGCTGGGGCAACAGCTACTTTGGCATGAAGAGGTTGTTTGCTAACTACGGCGTTGAACCCGTGGATGGGATCAGCGGTGTAATCAACAGTCCTGAGGGTACCATCGGGATCAACAACGGAATATTGTCCTTGAACAACATCTCCGTTTCTGGATTCATGTTGTGATTTGCTATCTCCAGTCAAACCATCTTGTACGTCGTATCCGTAAGAGTACTGGGGGTTAGGGTCGTAAGGTTCAGGCACAACAGCCTTAGCTACAGCAACTGGAGCAGCAGCGTAAGCCACTGGCGAAGCGGCATACCCATAAGCAGGAGCTGCGGGAAGTAACCCAGCACTAGCGGTAACCACAAAAGCGGCAAGTAAAACAAATTTGAAAGCCATTGTGTTGTAAGTACTCTCGTTGACTGTATCGACTTGAACGTCGATCGAGATATTTATACAAATACTTTCAAACTAGATTCGATAGAGATCTATGAACTAGACAGTCGTATCGTAGGTTGATATTCCTGTATTTCTGATGTAATTTCGCGAATGAATGTTGTCCGCAAAGATTTGGGATCAATGTCGTACAAGTCGTTCTTTCTTAATAGATCAGAAATTGTTTCATAGTGGGAGTATCTTTGAATTAAATTGGATTTTGCATTTTTGCACAACTTAATTACCTTGTCGTTAAATGTTTGTGTAATTTGCAAGACATCTAATAACAGGTGGTTTAAATTTAACTGTTACATTCATAGACTGAAGTATGTATTGGAAATACTTAATGTCTGAATCATTGATTAGTGTAATCGATATTATTCGTTATTTGAGATAACAATTGGGCTAAATTATTATTTCTTTAGGATAAAGTTCCCTATCGACTGTGAAAATACTAGACGAAACAACAGTTTAATCGAAGAACGACATCGAAAATATTTACGTGAGATTATAATATGCTTGAAAAATTAGGGATGTTTGTAATGTTGGGGAGGTTTTAGCATTAAGGGTTCACATCTTTATATTCCAGATTTTGTACTTCCTATCGTTGTCTTAGTAAAAATAATATATTTTCCAGGTTTTGTACAATGACTTTCTAATATTAAACCTATCAGTTCCAGTTCTTTTACTTATAGAAGGATCAATTAATCCTTCGTAATTTGAATGATCCGTCATTTGGATGAATAATTTGATCACAATAGAAAAACGACATATACATATATGAAAAATAAGAGATTTAAGTTTGTTTGTTTGTTTTTCCTTTAACGTGCTCTATTTCTGCCTTTCGGCTAATGACACGCCGTGGAATTCTGTCACCTAACTAACCCGGGAATTTTGCCGAACCCCTCTCGTGTCAAAGGAAGGGATCTTTAATGTCCAACACATCTCTGTTAGATAGCACCGACAGCTTTACATCTCCTCCGAAAGATGGACACTCAAGCAGAATCTGAAAAATCGCATCGACTTTATGGGGATTGAACCCAGGTAACTCTACGCCCCCGAGCCGGCAAGAGATTTAAGTAATTCTTGGTTTCCTATTTAAATGCCGGTATTGAGTGATGAAAAAATTATCGTAAACGATGAATCAAAGTATTATATGTATACAGCAACGGGCCATAACGACAGTGTTCATTAATAAATACCGCAAATAAAGAAATATGATCCCCCCTCACTCCGTCGACGATTATCGAGGAAACTTTATTAGTAGAAAAAGATCGCAGCTATTTCATTTTTTTTAGAGTTTTTCCGGATTTCTCGATTTTCCATGTCAATATCTCGGTTGCTTTTCAAGTTGATTGAAACCATTTTGAGGAGAATGCAGAGATGTAGTCAAAAAATTAATTTTTTGATGATTTGCCAATTATAATATGAACGTGTGTTTTTTGTAACACAAACCATACCCGAGTTTGTATAAAATGGGAAAAGTATTTCTCTCATTCCGAATATATATAAAATGCTCGACAAAAATCCTCAAAAATGATAATTTTTCGAGAAATGTAAATTTTTTTAACATTCTGCGGTTTTATCTGGAATGCTAGAGCGAACTCACGAAAAAAATCCCAAACGTTTTCAATTTTACGCTCACAACAATGTCAAAATAAATTCATATTTCAAATTTGATCCTTGACTTACAATTAAACGGCTAACAAGTTTTTGATCGTTGTTTAAGAATTTTGAAAATTTTGAGAATTTCATCATTTTAGAATACTACGCTCAGAAAGGATATGCTTCTGAAAATTATTCAGCTTCAGAAAATTTTTCTGACTAGAGGCTGACTTAAGAGTCTATAGTCCAAAGATTCGAACAGAATCTCATAAATACTGTTTGCTATTTTGAAATCTCTCAGAAAAAATTGCAAGAAACAAGATAATTAAGAAATTAAAATCGAAGTTTTGTTGATATCCGAGGTATGTCAATTAAGTTCGCGGAAGTTAACAATGCTGTGGCGGTTGGTAACTCTGCAGCGTTTTCATTGACGCAGAATTATTTTCGCAATTGTGCAAGTTTCGTGTTGAACGGTTTTATACTTCGTGTTTTATTGTCCTTTGAACATCGACCTGTTTTGTCCCACCGTCGTGAAGATGAGTGATAAAATAACTGAGCAAAGAATAGTGATTAAATTTTCGATGAAACGGGGCGAAACATCCGTGAAAATTATGGAACAGTTAACCGACGTGTGAAAGGAAGATTGTCTGAAAAAATCTGCTGTCTACGATTGGGCAAAGAGGTTCAAAAGCGGAAGAGAGTCAGTGGAAGATGATCCGCGCTAACCTCCACCTCTCGAAACGCATAAAACCTCGATCGGCTGCGCTCGCGAGTGCTTGGAGACCGTCGAGTAAGCCTTAGAATGTTAGAAGACGAGTTGAGCATCAACAGTAAGACGATCCGGTAGATGCTACACGAATATTTGGGATGCGTAAGCTGTGTGCGAAAATAGTTCCCAAAGTGCTCAAAGTTGAGCAAAAAGAGCTTCTGTTGTCCATCTGTCAAGACATGATTCCTCGAATTGACGAATGGTATCACTGGTGACGAGTCCTTGGTATTCAAATACGACCCTGAGACCAAAAGGCTGAACATGCAGTGGGTAGAGAAGATGGGTAAGCGCCCCAGAATGTTAAAATCGAAAGTGAAATATTTACTCATCGCATTTTTCGATATCAATGGAGTTGTACACCTCGAATACGTTCCAGTAGGTCAGACAGTCAACACAGTATTCTACATTGAAGTTTTGAATCGTCTGAAAGCCCGTGTGTTTTGTGTACTATCCGAATTGGCGGAGCGCGGATGGGTGTTTCATCATGATAATGCTCCGGCTCACTCGTCATTCGCAGTTCGTGATTTTCTGACCAAAAACGGCATTACCTCCACACCCTCCCTACAGTCCAGATCTGGACCCCTGTGACTCAACATCTGTTCCCACAGTTGAAGTCTTACCTCAAAGGAAACAGATATGACGGAGGATGACCTATCTTCGTGGGGTTCAGTGTGTGCTCCCAACAGTGGGTTCAAAGGTGGCGCCAGTGCATCGAACTAAAGGGAGACTTTTGCGGAATACAAGGTATTTTCTAGTATTTATGTACTTTCCGGACCGTCCGGGCACTTTTCCGCCAACATACCTCGTAAAATGCAAATAAAATAAATAGAAATACAGTGGTGTGTTTCAATCAAGCATTCCAAAATCGCGTGAGTTCCTTACTTACGCTAGGTATCAGCGATTTCCTATGCAATCTGGTTCAGGCGTTAAGTCTGGTACACGTCATAAAAATAAGTTCCAACAGTTGAAGAAATCCGAATTTCTACAGTCAAGGGATTGTGTGCGATGGTTAGAATTTCGATGATGGTATGAAGAAAAGTCCTGAATTTCACCACAATACCATATGGACTGATGAAGTGAGGGTTATCAGTGACGGATTACTCAATGCAGAACACCACTGGTCCGATGTGAGTCGCCACCGCGAGGTGATTGTTGAACACCAATGAACGTCAATGATCCACCTTGTTTTGGCGTAAGTCATTTCCAACTGAAATCTACACGAGGAACTGTAATATGATGTAACGAATGAGAACAAAGTCTAGGTTTTTTCGAATTAGATGCCCTTGGCTCAAGGAAAGTTAGTCCATTTCCAGCACAACAGTGCGCCTTCACTCCAGACAAGAAATATCTTAGAACTTTGAAAACACTCTGTCGTTGACGATTCGATGGGAACGAGAGGACAAGTGAGATGGCTAGATCAATCATCAACCGAGTTGAATTTTTTCCTCTGAGTCTATGTGAAAGGTTTTTTTATATAAATGAACCCAAAATCATAATGAAGTGTTAAAACATAACTTAAGAAATAGTTTCGAGATGCTGAAAATTCTTGCATGCGAGATAATGGCAATACTTTTTTGTATTTAAATTAGTCTTTATTTGCTACAAAATATTTTTGATATTCCTTACTCAAGAGTAGTAAATAAGTTTTGCTTGTTCTTATTAGAAGTGGGATTCATGCTTGTGAGTATAGAAATGAAAACATTTGGAATATTTTGGGTAAATTCGTAACAGTATACTGGATGTTACCAGTGAATATTCTAACAGTTTTAATTTCTGGATGATGTGAAAATTTTAAAGCATGTTATATATATTTGGAAAAAGAAAACATACTCTTCTCATTTCATCCAAATTAACTCATGCTTTATATCAAAAAAAGAACTATACAAGTTTATATTATCGCTCAAAAACCAAGCATTCTAGAGAAATAGAGTTTGAATACGATCCTGAATTTTACTTAAGAAGGTATCCAAAGAATGTCGAGATGAGACTTCATCTTACTTTGTTAGCTTATGAGGAGGACATTGCTGCCTTACTGAAACATCGTAATGAGACACTCTGTATATATTAAGAACGAACTATGGCTCGTACATAAACGTAGATTCACATTCTCGGAAAATCAATTTTCTCCTCAATAATACTTTCACCCAACAGCTAGACTTTTTATCAAATATCATTACAAACTATTCGTAGCGTACTGCAAAGATATGCGGCGGGATAAAAAGAAGTATATAACCCAAGGAAAAACATTTCACCCTGTAGATTTTTGCAATGAAATGAAACGTAAATTCGAATAAAACCTTAAAAACTCACTTACTTTTCGAATTTGAACTATATAATTCGTACAGTATAGAAGAAGTTGAGAAAAACAATGACAAAAGCCATCTCGAAAACGGAGAAGTTTTCGGCTTCTCTTCAAGAACTTTCTTCATATTTTCATGTTATGTATCACGCATGTTTTCTTATACACTCCCCACAAAAATTGTCGCATCATCTTACTTGCACGACAATACTATATAAACTTTTAGGTTGGTCATTCAAGAGTCGCTTGGTAACTTTCAGAGATATAAAATAAGAAGATATCATTCAAAAGAGATGATTTTGTGATGGAAAATATCAACAATTTTCGAGTTCATGCAAAACTAAAAAATTCCACCATCTTCAAACATCCGCGAACAGACCAATCAACTAGCATAGAATGATTACTTATCATTTTCAAAACCTCCCCGGGCCCTAATAACTGCCAGTATACGTCTTGGAAGCCCCTCAAACCAATTTTGAATGTACTTTTAAGAACACTGAGTTCCAAATTTCAGGAAGTAGATTGTCTAGTTGTTGGAGTGTTCTACAAGGCATCCTACGTTGCTGAATTTGATACCTCATGTTGTCCCGAACATGTTGTATTGGATTCAAGTCGGGACTTCTGGCTGGCCATCTTAAAATATCAATTTCGGCATTTTGTAGAAATTCTGTAACTACTCCAACTGCATGAGGCCGAGCATTATCATGCATATGAATGAAGTTTTTGCCAATCAATGGGCCAAAGGGTACAACATGGGGTTTAAGGATACCTGCGATGTATCTAACTGCTGTCATTCTTCCACTATTTACTAGGACTAACTCAGTTCGACCATGGTAAGTAATGCCTCCCCACACCATTACTGAGCCCCCTTTCAAATTTTTTGGTTTGCCGGATATTGCATTGATGATACCGTTCCCCAGGTCGTCTTTGTACAGGCATGCGTTTATCATTTGATACTAGACAGAACCTGGACTCGTCGGTAAAGGGAACATTGGACCATTCTGGAATACCCCAAGTCTTGCAACTCGATGGTCTCTGGTGGGACGCGGGCCGGTGGAAGTCACCCATGGTCTGATATCGTCTTCTCTAAGCCTGTTCCTAACAGTTTGCAATGAAATATGCACAATTCTGGAAAGTGCAAGTTGATTTTGTTGCATTCTAGCCGTACAGTGCCGAACTCTTAGTGCAGTTAGACGAAGCCAACGATCATCAACTGGTGTTTTTATCCGATTTCTTCCCTGTCCGGCTCTTCTTCCTTATTCCACTTGTTTCGTAGTACCGATTAATTGCTCTTGAAATAGTGATTTGGTTAACATTTAAAAAGTTAGCCACGTAACGTTGGTTTTGCCCCTTCTCTAGAAGTGTTACAATTCTTACCACTTCATGATCATTTAAATAGCGTCCAGTAGCACGCAGCACGCGTGGCAACGCGTGCTGCAGACGATCTACGGAGACGATGTGAACTCGATAAGGTCGGTGATGGAATAGTGTCTCTGTGATCCTTGAATTTTGGTGAGGGTCGAATGTTTATCATTTTTCTTCTTCATCTCGCTTATGTTACATCTGCTTGGTTAAGGGAGCGAATGTCAGAAATGCGTGGATATTTAAACCCTCGGCTCAGGTAGGCACAGAGTACGTTCTGTGCTTACCTTGGTAGGAGAGGCCTACTAGACAATCTGTACTTAGAAAGCATGGTGAACACGGTAACACGCTTGGTCGGAGGATCAGAGCGATCTATGGTTAGATAGCATAGTGAACACAAGAACAGTATCTGGTGAATAGGTATATCGATCAATTTAAAACTTTGGGATTGGAATGAATCATACTGATCTATAATTTACAATTGTGCTCATAGCGATACCACAGATTGACTACAACTTTCTATCTCAAATGGTGTACTTTCATTTTTTTATAGAAGAACATTCTCTTTTCCTTAATATTTATGTTATCTGAAATTAACCGTTGAGGTATGTTTTTTATCCACATTTTTGGAATTATAGTGTCATCTAGTTTGATGAGAAAAGTGTTATTTTGGAGGGTAACGCACTTTTCTATGCTATTTTATATACAGGGTTCCCAAAAATCATCAGTAACTCAATGAAAGTAAAATTCCTACAAAACGTTTTCTTCAAATACTAGTTCATATTTTCCTCACTTTAGTCTTGATTGGTATTAGGTTTCAACATAAAAAGGCTTGCTTTCATTTTATGCCCGACTTTTTCGAAAACGTGCAGTACCTTTGGAAAAGGTACACAGTATACGACTCTTGATAGTCATTTTAAAATCAAACATTCCCTCCTACTCAACATTCAAGGAAAAATATATCCTGATATAATCTTTGTCCCAAGTTAGTATTCATCGCTTGAACATGATCGAAGGGTCGAAACCGGACGTGTATTAACAAATAAACATGGAGGATTTTAGTATTTTTTTCTCTTTCATATTTGGTTATATTAAGATGAGAAGTGATTTTCTCCGAGAATATTGCTGAGAAAAATTATTACTGGGACAAACCTCAACAAAAGATGATGACCGTTAATATAAAAAAATGAAAAAGTATTCCAGAATATTCGTAATAGCAGTTTATGTCCAGTATAACCGGAAATGACGCCGCTCTGAAAATAATTGCAATTGTAGATAACTATCCATTCGATCGTTCCCTAAAATTTTAAATTGATTTATTCACCCTTTCCACAGATACTTCCAATGAGCCCTTCAGTGAAAACATCCCGTATATGTATAAGAAAATAATATTAAAGATTTTATTTTGCGCCCTTTCATAGCTTATCTTGATGGAATATAAAAAGAGGAAAAAGCATAAACCTTTAAGCTTAATAATTCTATTCTCTTGATATCTCCAGAAAATATTAATTTATCTTCCTAATTCCTCCCCAGAGAGAACCTTTGTCGTTCGAAGAAAATCTCTTCAGAATCTCTTCAAAGAAACTCTGGGACTCGTGATACCGCATTTAGTTCTCAGACGGATGAAAAATTCTGACGGAAACAAATCCAATCAATAATATATTATGATGTCCCAAAAATAACAAAATTCGGATTCAACAAATAATTTTTTAATTATTCCAACTTAACAGATATATTATTCGATTATGTAGCCTAATTAGTGGTAGTACTTAGCCAAGGTTGGGAGCGAATAGGCTGTGGGGGCAGTATACGCCACTTTGGCAACAGGGGCAGCGTAAGCTACAGGAGCTGGTGCGACAGCTACTTTGGCATGAAGAGGTTGCTTGCTCACGACTGCGTTGAAACCGTTGATGGAATCAGCTGTGTAATCAACAATCCTGAGGGTACCATCGGGATCAACAACGGAATATTGTCCTTGAACGACATCTCCATTTCTAGATTCATGTTGGGACTTATTATCTCCAGTTAAACCATCTTGAACGCTATATCCATATGAGTACTGTGGGTTGGGGTCGTAGGGCTCAGGTACAACAGCTTTAGCAATAGCAACTGGGGCAGCAGCGTATGCTACTGGAGAAGCGGCATAACCATAAGCAGGGGCTGCTGGAAGTAACCCAGCACTCACGTTAACCACAAAAGCAGCAAGTAGAACGAGTTTGAAAGCCATTTCGTAAACTACACTGCTTCGAACAGAGATCCATATATTTATAGAACGCTTTTCAAACTTGATTTGATATAGATCTATGAATCTACGGTACGTAGGTTTGTATTCTTGTAGTCTCTGATGAAATTTAACTAATGGATATTATGTACAAAATTTTAGGGATCAATGTCACATATGCTGTTCTTTCGCAATAGATAGAATCTTGTTTAATATTAGGAGTTATGCTGATTAATTAATATTCGACCGAATTAAGCATTAAAAATGTCGCTTTGCTTAAATGTTACTGTCTCGAGATTTTCTGCCAAAAATAAATTCATGAAATTCAATTATTTTTTATTTACTGAAAATATACGATGTGCTCAAAAAGTTTGGGATATTGTCTTTGGTATAAATTAGTAAAATTTTCAAGAAATATGGTAGCTTGACAACCATTTTTGCTTTTATGTGAGAGTTTATGAATAATTCGTTAACATTTTCTCCGATAATATTTCAAGTTCTCCTCTGAGAATCAACCCTCAAATCGTATTTTCACGTTATTTGTGTATTGAGTAGCAGTTGAAAAATCGAAAATCAAAGATGTGCATTAACCTTTGGAATTCTCCGACAAAATCCGATAATTCAAGATTTCTTATACCAGGTAGGACAACCAAAACGAAAAAGACTCACTAACTAGCTAAACTATTAGTTTCTAGACAAAAAAAAATAATGGAAACAGTTCAATTTTGTCTGGAGGGGGACATCTTTTAACACATGGTGATTTTATTTCATATCAACCCCCAAAGCGGGAGTGCACAAAGCTAAATTTTTTGAATGGGAAAGGTAGGTACAGTGATACATCATTGGAAAGCTCTTTTGATTCTGAATACAAATGTGTAATAACTTAAGAGTTTTGACATATTCGGAAGAAGATACAAGCTGGTTCGTCAAAAGACGAGTTATTTTCAGTGATAGCGAAATCTATCGATTTCGAATGTACATTCGCTAAAATACTGTTATGTTTTGGGTTAAATATCTTTAAGTAGTGGTCCCTCCACTACACCCCTCAGATGAGCGTGTAAACTCATTAGAAAGGTTTAGAATTTCTAGAATATTGTAAATAAAATGGTTGCTTCATCTTCATTGTAATGAAGATACAGGGTGAATTAATAGCGAGCGATATAGTGTTTGCGAGGTCCACTTATTTTGGATGACGATTCAGTACACGTTTGTTTGGTTTTCAAATAATAGATTTTATTCATAGAATAACCTACATGTTGATAGTAGGGAAAAATTGAAAATTGAAAAATTGAAAACACAATTGAATTTATTATTATACCTGATACATTTTATATGTCAACTCAGTATCAATCGAGCAAATGTTCAAAGTGTTCGCCGGTAAGTTCCAAACACAAATACAAAATTTGCTCCAGGACATTGGGGCCTAAGGGGTCTCCCATTAAAATTCCCTCTTCACTTCTATAGAAAGAGTCGTTAAAAAAAATTATTTTGAGATATGAAAACATCTAATAAAAAAGTAAAAATCATCGTTTACTTGTATTTGATAATTTGTTCATACCTAATATGTTTCAGAAAATATCGATTGAGATTTGTTGTAATTGAATGTAAATTTGAGATAGCCATATCCTTAATTATCTAACAGAAATTTATAGGCGGATGACTGAATAGTTGTTCAGTTTTCCTTGAAACATGATTGATCCAATCAACAAAAGACGAACAACTTGAACATAGAACTATCAACTATTAACGTGCCCCCATATCTGTCGAGAAAATATTTTGTATGCTACGAATATGTAAAAATACATTTACCATATCATATTGATTTTTGAATCTCAATGTAGAAACCAGTTCACGATATTATCGTGAACGGAATCGCTCTTGTCCGGTTGTCAAAATACGTCGGTTAAGTGGAGCAAAATAACTTCCTCTGCCGCCTAAGAAGCTATTGATAATGAATAATGAAAAACAAGTACTGTGTTTTAAGGAATTTTACTTGATAATCGCGATTCGTAACGCGTTTCAATACACCGTAGCTTCTTCAGACGAATGAATGTACAGAAAATAAGAATGAGAATATAAATATAAATGTTCTTGAGTAATTAAAAGCTTATTGGGTTGTTTCTCCTTAAGCGGTTATTTATGACAGGCATATCCAATAAAACTAAGGAATAGATTGCTCCCCGAAGAGATTCAATAGAGGTGAAGGGCTTAAATCGACTTGTTCATTGATGAGTGTACCTGAGTGTCTGTATTTATTGATTTCTAAAGTTTCCCAAAGATGAACCTTCCAATATTTATTATCTGTATGCAAAATTTCAAACTGTGGGTCGAAAGAGTGATTATTTTCTAAGAGATGATTCGCGTAATTTGAATCTGATTTTTATTTCAAAACTGCGTTCATGTTCCGATATACAAATATTAAAATTTCTATGTGTTCTACAAATGTAGAAATTATCACAGTCATTGCAATTCAATCTATTAACACCTGATTTATTGTTTTTACCTGGTTTGGATTTATTATTTTTATATATTTGCCCAAATAATTATTAGTTTAGAATGCTATGTTGAAATTATTGCTACTCAAGAATAATTTTAGTTTCTCACTTGCAATGCCAACGTAGGTTAAGGTGTTGAATTTTTGTTTCAATTTATCGACAGGGTAAACTTCATTCAATGCGATTCTACTTTGTTTTTATATTTAGAATATTTCTATTTCGGTTGTGAATCCACTTTTGAATGTAATGAATTTTATGATTTTCGAAAATTTTAACTTTCTATCTGTTCCTGTGAAGAAAATAATGATATCGTCTACATAGCGATACCAGTATAAACAATATTTACTGAGTGTATGATTATGAATCAATTTCTCTATATTATTCATGAATATTTCTGCTAACAAAGGACTTATTTATTAGTTTGGGATTGTAACCATTATTCTTGGATATTTGTTTAATCAAATATGTAGGTTAAGGTGTTGAATTTTGTTTCAATTTATCGACAGGGTACCCTTAAAACACAGTACTTGTTTTTCAATTACTTTTGACTATAAGCTTTGTTCTGCTGTTATAGAGATATGATTTTGTATTTAAACATGAGTCAATATCGCGGTTATTAAGTTTTTCGAGTCATATTTGAAAATAGAATACTTTCTCGATATCTATTTGTGAAGAATGGATGAATAAAACGTCGAATTTCAACAGTTAATTTAATGTCTTAATCTAAATATGTACAATAGTCGGTCATTTCTATTTAGTGGTAGTATTTAGCGATAGCTGGGGCAGCATATGCAGCTGGGGCGGCGTAAGCTACTTTGGCTACGGGGGCGGCGTAAGCAACAGGAGCAGCAGCTACAGCTACTTTAGCATGAAGTGGTTGTTTGCTAACGACGGCGTTGAATCCGTGGATGGGATCAGCGGTGTAATCAACAGTTCTGAGGGTACCATCGGGATCAACAACGGAATACTGTCCTTGAACAACATCTCCGTTTCTGGATTCATGTTGCGATTTGCTATCTCCAGTCAAACCATCTTGAACGTCGTATCCGTAAGAGTACTGGGGGTTGGGATCGTAGGGTTCAGGAACAACAGCCTTAGCTACAGCAACTGGGGCAGCAGCGTATGCAAGTGGGGCGGCAGCGTATGCTGGGGCAGCTGGTAATAAACCGGCGTTGGCGGCAGCCACAATAGCGGCGAGTAAAACGAATTTGAATGCCATTGTACTTGTAGAACTTTCGCAGACTGTACCGAAATGAATAGTCTGCGAGGTATTTATACTCATTTTTAAAACTCGATTAGTTGTGTAATATGTCCTCCGGTTCGTCATCTGGGCGGTTGGGCGGATTGATATATTTCTTAACGAATTTGTCTCTCTTAATTCGTATCTCATCAAAAGTGGATCATATGTTAATTTGGTACTCGAACAAGAACATGATTATCTTTATATTTAGCATAAGAGCATAAATAAAGTTGAAATAATGATAAATATATACCAATAATCATTATTTCGTGTTTCACGATGGGTGCAATTGTTTTTTCTGACGAAAATGTTCACGTCCGACTGCAAGCACAAAAGTAGAATTTGGTCGACTCGAATCAACATAATGAACGGATATCCTTTCTGAAGAATAACAACATAGGCATGATTAGCGAAACGTGTCAAATGTGTCGGAATATCTTAGTTTAATCTGAGTTCTGATTTAAATTGTCTACAATTAAACAGAGCTTTCTTGAATATTTTTATACCAGTAGGTAGCAAGCTTTTTAACAAATTATAAAATCTTTAGTTGATTTGAAATTATTTCAATATTTCATACAATGAAATAATGAGCATAATACAGTGTGTCCCATAGAAGAGGTATCGATAACCCGAGATCAGATAGAATTCATCAGAAGAATGCCAGAACTGTATACATTCTGTGAACAAAGTAATTGAATTGATTATTCGAAAAATATGTTCAAAAAGAATGTCAACATTTTTGTTGTTGCTGAGTTGGCAAAACTCTAAAATGGCGAGCAGTTTGAACGCGATCATTTTGAGCATTAACAGTTCTCGATTTTGTCGGTTATCACAAATATGTTTTGCGATTTTTACAATGGATAGAATATCTAACTAAGAATTTGTTTCAAATTTCGTATTTCCAATGGAATTTCGTGTGCAGAATCGCTGAAAATATTACAGAAGGCTTACGGTGAATCGACTTTATCAAAAACAAGTGCATATGCGGCCGAGATGTGGTGGAAGATTTGTCTCTCTCTGGTCAGCCATCTACACTTTCAACTATAGTTAACAGAAAATGAAGAAAATGGTATATTTGAAAATTAACATTTAAGTTTGAAAAAGATAGGCAATGAACTGTACCTAACAGATCCATTCGTATTGAAGTTTTCAAACGAGATAAAACACATTTAACTTTAAAACACTTTATTTGAAAAATCGACGACTTTTCATGATTTGAATGATTTAATTTTTTATGTTCTATAATGAATTGAGTTTATAGATTCCTGATTTACTTGATTTTTCAACAAATCAGAATCTATAAACTCAATTGCGGTTCTTGTGATAAAATTTCATCGGTAGGACCTATAGGAGTTTTGGCATAAGAACATCTGAACATAAACGTAGCTTCGATAAAATAAATCTGATTCAAATTATTCAAACCACCTAATAAAAGAAAACCATTCATTCAATAAAACTTTGACATACTACATATAAAACCAAAAGTTCAAAATAAGATCTCCTAGAAGCATTAGAAATAAATAGATACAAACATTCGGACAAGTTTTTGAATGAGCAGGTAGATGTGAATTTTTCACCCCTACTTAACTTGTTTAATTAGTTTTTATTACCTTTCATACTAACTGTACAATGGCTCGGTGTAGATTTTCCTGTTATTCATCCAAGTTGTTCTACGATTTGTTTATAATACCATACTCTTCATTCTGTTTGTCATTCTTGATAAAGCTGCTGTGTCAGCGAAACGTCGTCGAATTTTTTCAAATAAAGTGTAGATTAAAGTTAAACCTTGTGTTTTTTATCTCATTTATATCGTGGATCTACATCAAGTAACGGCCTCCACAATTCAAAAGTTTTCAAACTATTGTTTGGCCATAAAACGCGATGCCGCTGGACTAGTTCCAACAGAACTGAATTCTCTTCAAAATTTGAATCGCGTTAAGTATTCTCATGCTTGAACGAGTCGATATCGACCCCACATTCATAAAACGCATTATAACTGGTGATGAGACATGGGTTTATGAGTTTGATATGCAAACCAGTCAACAAGCTTCGGAATGCCGCCTTCTATATCAACCGAAACCGAGAAAAGCCACGCCAAAATCGATCAGAAATCAAGCTAATGTTAACAGTTTCCTCTGATTGTTGTGCACTCGGAATTCTTGTCGGGAGGTCAGACTGTAAAAATTTCAAAAAGCAATCCAGGAAATATTTCCAAGTATAAAAAGTTCTAACACAAAATACATATAAGCTTAACTTATATTGGTAATCCTAGACTAAAATTAAAATCATTCCTTTCGCATTATAATTTCAATATAGCATTACGAACTGATAATTCTTTAGGCCAACATATCAAAACTGCAAATCTAAAGTTGATAAAAGTAATATGTCAGGTTTTTATAAACTGTCTTGCGGGGATTGTAATGAAATTTATATTGGTAGAACTTTCAGAAATTTCAAAGTTGGATTATCCGAGCACAAACTTAGTTTTAATTATCATAAATCAGATTCCCATTATTCTAATCACTTACTCGAAAAAACCATAACTTTAATGATAATTTCAAAATTTTACACAATCAAAATAACAGACAAAACTCAATCTATTGGAAAATCTAGAGATCAACAAAGAAAAGAATTCAGGTAGGTTACTTAATAGTCGATTAGATCTAAATCCTTCTCCTTTACTCAATCTTTTCAATTCCTAAAGTAAGTAACTCCGATGGGTTTTCCAACATACCTTCTGTACCTATTGTAATATTAAGTAGGAAATAAGACTAATAAATGAGGAATAACTCTGTTCATTAGTTTGTATCTATCTTATGAAGCCTCAATGTGGTGAAACCGGTCATAGTTTTGTTAATATAGTGAAAATCTGAATACTTTAGTTTAATTTCTTTGAAAATAAAAAAAACAATTATCATTAATTAATACTGCTTGTTTCTGAAAATTGTGTGTTCCGTTAAATAATCAAATAAGTATGATTCGTCATATGTTGAATTTCCGGAAAATCCAGAATTCCGGAAACTGAACGAGATAGCTGAAATCCGTTTGCTCCAATGAGTTTTTTCCGAAAATTGAGCTCGAAACAATATTTCACATAGCTGCTCAAACATCGAATTTGGTCCACCCTGTTCTGAAGAAGTGTGCATCATGAAAAGCTTCAACTCGGGTTATTATTACCAAAAGATCACGACAGAGATCAATTCAACATTGTACAATTCAATTCATAGGAATATATCCGCAGGTGATAATGAAAAAGATCTGGCCGTAATATAATCGATGTACGCGTTAATGAATTATTACGCAGTTGTGAACTTGAACTTTCATTCAACCGTCGCCCAATTAATCAACAACTTGATCTCGGAGCCGGTTTGAGTCTCGTTGCAATTCGCGGGGCACTCCAATATCGATTTCGATCTTTAATGAATATTTAGATCACTCAACATTGGCATATGGTACTTCTAATTCTAATATATCTATCGAAACTCGTAATTTATTTCACGGTCATAATTCGTTTCAAAGGTAAATTGCACAATTTCGATCTTTCAATAGAATCCAGTTTGAAAAAATCGGTATAAATACTCCGCCCGACACTCTGAACATTATCAGTCTTAACAATGGCTTTCAAATTCGTAGTTCTCGCCGCTTTCGTAGCCGCCGCCTCCGCTGGTTTATTGCCAGCCGCACCCGTGGGATACGCTGCACACCCAGTGTCCTACGCTGCAGCTCCAGTAGCATACGCCGCCCCCGTAGCCAAAGTTGTTGCCAAGACTGTCGTCTCTGAGGAATACGACCCCAACCCACAATACTCTTACGGATACGATGTTAAAGATGGTTTGACCGGAGACAGCAAATCCCAACACGAAACCAGAAGCGGAGATGTCGTTCAAGGACAATATTCCGTTGTTGATCCCGATGGTACCCTCAGAACCGTCGACTACACCGCTGACCCCATCAATGGATTCAACGCTGTTGTCAGCAAACAACCCCTTCACGCTAAAGTAGCTGCAGCCGCCGCCCCCGTTGCTTACGCTGCCCCAGTTGCCAAAGTAGCTGCCTATGCTGCTCCAGCTCCAGTTGCCTACGCCGCCCCAGTAGCTAAAGTAGCTTACGCCGCCCCAGCACCAGTTGCCTATGCTGCCCCAGTAGCTAAAGTAGCTTACGCCGCCCAAGCCCCACTTGCCTATGCTGCCCCAGCTCCAGTAGCTTATGGCGCTCCAGCATACGCTAAAGTGGCAGCCCCAGCTGTTGCTTACTCCAGCTCTGTTTATCACTAAGCGACAAGTATAACATTTGTAAATATTTTCATGTTGAAATAAATGGATAATTTATTTACCATAGTTTTATCTCTAGATTTTTATAATCTCTCTTCAAATCTCCAGATGACGTGTTGAAAACCATGGCAAAAATCAACGATTTACATTTTGAATCGTAACCTCATTGACCCTATTCTCAAGATTTGGCACCATTCATTCACTTGCTGACAAGTTCATATAAAACGAAAAAATTCCTAAGGCCCTAACACGTATTCCTTTCAATAGTTGAATGAGATCGTTTTACATATGCAGATAATAAATGTAATGAGCCTGAATGAATTTTATGCCTGAACCGTGTTGTATACAGAATTATACATAAAAATAAAAATAGGTAAAAAAACTTTTTAAGTTAAACGGTTTTATGTTAAACATACATTGCACTGTTTAAGATAAATTTACTAAAACCAAAAAATAATAAAATAGATACAGTCGTGGGAATTATAAACATATGCATAGACTAGACTAAAATAAAACCGTGGGGCACGTCAATTGTCTACAAATTATCGACTTAATGTGCGATAGAAGAATCGTTTAATTCGTCGTTAGGCAGTTGGCCCGCAGACGGTGAGGAAATTATTTACTATTTTCTTGCTCATGGAAATTCTAATAGTTATACACTCCATGTAAATAAAAGAGATGTTTTAACTAGTTTATCGTTGGACATTCACACTGCTGGCTGGCGAGGAATCGTTTCACTGCTTGTTGTTTGTCTTTAATCGACAAAACATATGACAAAAGTACTACTCGCTCACCACTATGAAACCCTAAAACTCGCTTATAATCGAGCTTGCTAGCTTGTTTCCACATTCTAGCCCTACTTATCACACGTCCATCGTTGTCGGTTGCACAACTGCCTAATAATTATAGTGTAACATTACAAAACAAACATTTTAATCAACGATTGTAGACAATTGACGTGCCCCACGGTTTTATTTTAGTCTAGTCTGCATATGTTTATAATTCCCACGACTGTATCTATTTTATTATTTTTTGGTTTTTAGTACATTTATCTTAAACAGTGCAATGTATGTTTAACATAAAACCGTTTAACTTAAAAAGTTTTTTTACCTATTTTTATTTTCTAGTTTTTAGTTTTTATTTCGCATTCTTTTTAATTCATTTAGTGCTTTATTATTGCAAGGTTTCTTGCCCGTTAGTTTATTGCAATCCAACTCCTCTATACGTAGTCCCTGCAAAGATCTTACTCTACTAAGAGCCACGTAGGCTTGACCTTCTTCAAACAGTTTCGCACCTAAGTATACGACTGCGTGATCCACAGTGCTGCCCTGCATTTTATGTATTGTAGAAGGCCCATGATAGTATTAAAGGCAACATTCTTCTTTCAGCTGTCCCATAGCAAGACTATGTACAACAAGATGCGCCTGAGTCTTGAGGGGAAAACGCTAACGACATATCATTTTTATCCACCCTAATGCCATACAGTTCTCGGCGCGTTTTAACCTTTCACCTTAACTTGGGTGGTGTACCGCTAACGACGTATCATTTTAGCCACCCTAACGCCACACAGTCCTCAACACGATACAAAATCTTGACTTGGGTGGTGAATTCAGGCTGGATACATTGTATTCTACTGGTTGAGCACTTTCATTTGATACCCATATTGATAGGATTGATAAAACCTACGTAATCCGCCATTTTGTAGCGGCCGCCATCTTGGATTTCAATTTTTTATAGTATATTGTATTCTGATTGTTGAGCCCTTTCATTTGATACCTATATTGATGGGATTGATAAAAGCTATGTTATCCGCCATTTTGTAGCGGCCGCCATCTTGCTTTTCAATTTTTTATAGTATATTGTATTCTGCTTGTTGAGCCCTTTCATTTGATACCCATATTGATGGGATTAATAAAACATAAATTATCCGCCATTTTGTAGCGGCGGCCATCTTGTATTTATAATGATAATGAATAAATATAATTGTATTGTCACCAAAATCCAAAGTGTATACAAAATTTCAGATTAATCGGTTGACAGGAAGAGGGTGAAATTTGAATTACTAAATTTGACCCAAGAATAAATAAAACAAACGGGGTGAGCTAAATAAAACCGTTTAATAAGATTGTAAATTAGTCTTCCGTTGAGTTGCAAGGTGAAATATTATATGTGTGTGGAGAAGAAAGTTTTTTATCTATGGCAATGTTGGGAAAAAATCGCCGGAGTTTCTCCTGAAAAATTTTGTTATGTTTGTGGAGAATTTATGGTAAAATCACAAGCCTACCTCCCATATGTTAGTGTTTCAATTGGAGATCAAGACAACCAGTGGGCTTCCTATATGTGATGGGTTAGTTGCAGCGTATTATTGATGCAGTGAATGAATTGGAAGAGAAAGAGAATGCCTTTTGTAGTCCCTATGGTATAGCGAGAGCCCACTAATCATTTTAACCGTTGCTGCTTTCGCCTGACAAAAACCGAAAGGTATATCAAAAAGGCCAAGCGTAAGATGGACTATCCAAAGTTACCGGTGTCGATCGTATCTTTGAATAGGCAATCTGTTGTTTTGGAAGAGACTGAAGACGATGCATCATCAGACAGTTTCGGAGAACAGTGTTTCGACGCCACTTTTCCTCAAGGTCTCAGTTCCGGCAA
Source organism: Cryptolaemus montrouzieri (assembly GCA_013387265.2). NCBI lineage: Eukaryota > Metazoa > Arthropoda > Insecta > Coleoptera > Coccinellidae > Cryptolaemus > Cryptolaemus montrouzieri. The sequence goes on along the minus strand of JABFTP020000124.1, from coordinate 64,792,803 downwards.
GCCACATTTAATTGGTCAAAGCGTGTTAAATGATTTGGGGTTATCAATGCAACAGTCAGAACGTCTCGGTTTCCCTCTGAAGAAATGGAGCTTATTAGCCATTGAAACGAAAATTACGAATTTAAGAAGAAAACATGCTCGGTTTTCCGCATTCTACAGTATTGCAAATTCGTTGTGCTCGTGTTCTGATATTGATGGCTTAATGCAGAAAGTTGATATTGAGCATTCCCCTGTGATGGATACATTCCAATTCGAGTCGATATTTAGTTAACCGATTGGATCATTCCAAATAAATACATCAAATTTTTGTGATCTGTGTATAGTCTAAATATTTTACCTAGGAGAAATGGTCTAAACCTTTGAACTGCTAAACTGCTAGAAGTTCTTTTTCAGTCGTACAGTAATTTCTATCAGTCGGTATTTGATAGAACTTGCCGAATGTCAACAAGTATCAGTCGCACCCCTGACCCAAGTTATAATTTTGGCCATTATCCCTTAAAATTGGAATATAGACTTCAAGTAGCTTGCGATGAAGCTAAGAGAAATCTAAGGCAATTAGAAAAGGAAAATTCGATCAAAATACTCAGCTGAGAAATTATAATGTTGACGAAAAAGTTCTTGTTCGGAATGATTCGGGGCAAAAAGGGCGAAGCAATATTCACAGGTCCGTATACAGTAGTCGGAGAAGATGATGCAAACATCTTCATAGATATAGATGCTACAATGCATAAAAAAAAGAGTTAAGTCGTATGTTGGTTATTGTATGCAAAAATTATTTACAAGTGACGGGGAAGGTGTGATGGATACATTTCAAAATGAGAAAATTATAATAAAGGAAGTTCATTGAATTGATTTAATGTTACAATTCAATAAACTAGGAAATATATCCATTGCAACACCAGAATTTCTAAGCTGCAAAAAAGTGAATTGTTACTGTAATAATTTTACATTAGAAATAGTTCCGAATGGGCACACTCGGCAATAATGATTCGGTTGTAAGAAGTTGAATAGATGAGAATTGGATAGTGATAGATGAACTAAATGAGGGTTAACATATCATGTAAAAATAGAATGCGTTATCAATATAGTTTAAGTGGGTAACAAAACTTCTCCGTGTTTCTATTACACTTTGGGATCTTCCGTCTCACCTACAACGTAAACCGAGATAAAAACTGTTTACCACAGCCCTTCTGAGTGGCGTTTATTAATAGATTTGTCCAAATTAACTTTGAAAGCTGTGCTATCTTCTATACCAGTTGCTCATTCAGTAAAGATGAAAGAAACTTATGAAACCATTCACAGTGTTTTAGATAAAATAAACTACAAAAACTATAAATGGTTAATATGTGGAGACTTAAAAGTATTTGGAATTTTATCGGAATTTCAGGAAGGATTTACAACATATAGCTGCTTTCATTGTCTATGGGACAGTGCAGTATCAGCATTATAAAACAAAAATTTGGCCTGAAAGGAACGAATTTCAATAAGGATTTCAAAATGTTAAATTAAATACGGTCTACCTCTTGTAGAGCGCAAAAATGTCCTTCTGCCTCCTCTTCACATCAAACTAGTGAAGGCTATGAATAAAGAAGGCGAGGGATTCAAATAATTGATAGAAGTATTATCCTAGTAAAGTGATGCTTTCTTGAAAGAAGGCGATTTTATTGAACCACAAATCAGAAAATTGTTAGACGACCTTAATTTTATAGAAAAGCTCACCAATTAGGAACATAGAGCATGGAACTCATTTGTAAGTGTTGCAAGAGGATTTTTGGGTTACAATATCGATGAAAACTACCAGGTGTTAGTTAATGAACTTTTAGATGCCTACAAATTGCTTGGTGCCCTCATGTCATCAAAAATTAATTTCTTTAATTCATATTTGTCATTTTTTCCTGAAAATTTGGGAGCTGTCACTAACGGGTAGGGTGAAAGCTTCCACCAAGATATTAGGAAAATGGAAATTGCAGCTATCAAGGATGATGGGGTCCAGCCATGATGGGTGATTACTGTCAAACTTTTTTATCAAATTTTTCTTCAAATTGGACAAGAAACAAGAAGAAATAATATGTGGGCGATGTCAACCCAAATTATTATATATAGATCATAATCAGCATCAATTAGAATACCGAACATGGCCAACAGGGCTCTTTCGGTCAAACAGAGAGGGAATTGTTTTTGTTGAGTTTGAATATTGAAGGTTTTTCTTGCGATTATACTTCCAAATTGGCAAGAAAGAACTTGGAAGTGATTATGTTGCAGGAGACTCACACTGCGATGGAAGAACATCTCAGCGAAAGAGGAAATATCGCAGGTTATGTACTTTTTGATTATCTCCTTAGTTCTTTTTTTTTGGACTTGTAGGTATGATTGCTGAAATTTTGTCCTGCTGGTTTCCTTTTTCCATTGTTATAGATTCCTGTCCCAAACCCTCTTCCTTTCACCCTCGTCTTCGTCTGGAAATCATGGAGTACAAGATGAGAATTGAAGCTGCTAAGCAGAAAAATCTTTGGTACTCTTTTTGTACACACGACACTAACACAACATAAACAGACAAGCTATTGCTAGTGCAATAGCGACAGGGAAACGAGTAGAAGACATGATGCGAGTTTAGATGCCTGCAATTATAGATATAAGCATTTATTGCAGATACAATAATTCGATTTGTTGTAAATCCTCTCTTTTCAAAAGAATATATATATATATATATATATATATATATATATATATATATATATATATATATATATATATATATATATATATATATATATATATATATATATAATATATATATACAAACTTTCAGCAAAAAGAATATATGGCCCTTCATAAAAGGCAAAAATAGAATTTAATCAGTGCTTGAGTCAAAATTTCCACTCTTTATATTTTTCTCAAATGTACCTTAAGTGTATGTAAAAGTGAAGGCACTATATACTGTTAAAATAATAATTTCTTCTATACACAATAGATATTCTAAAATTAAATGTGATTTTATAAGTAACAAGAAAACTTTGGGTATTACAACTCTTATTTTCATTTTTGTATTTGGACACGTATATTTTACCTTGATATGCTATTCAGCTTTATCTTACATCCACAAAATCTTTTTTGTCGCCCAGCAATCGACTTCTTGCTGAATTGTTACATGCAGAGCATAATTGACTTGAAATGAAAATTGACAATTTTTATAATATAAAATAATAATAGCCTGCCTTTTCACTGAATTTATTTCTATTATAGTCTGACTCAGATTCATTCGGGGAATAAATATAAATATACTTTCATGCTGAAAACTGAATGATTGACAGGGAGTTTCCCAAACGGTAGCCGTTTATAATGAATAATTTATTACGGTAATAACGTTATACATATTCAATCAATCAGTCCACTTGACCTACATTTAATTGAACTCATCACAAATTATGACACATGTCGCTCGGAAATTCTTAATCGATTAGTCTTAGTGAAATTTGTTATTGGAGATGTTTTCTCATTTCCCAACTGCTTTATTACGAACGACACACCTTACTTACCTATATTGATTTTGTTATTTTATTTTCAGAATACATATCACATTCAAAGGCTATAGAGGGATAAGATGGTCAAAATTGCCTAAGAACCAATCGTTACAGCAGGTATCACATTCGATAAAGGATGTAAAAAGATGCCTACAAGAAAAATGTCAGCCCTCTAGGGGCTCTACAGTCGATACTATTGGTTATGTTATCTTTCTTCGTAGTTATTTTTTTACGGGCGCAGTTTCAAAAATAAAATCTGAAAAAATTCATGGAGGTTCATCTTTTGGTCATAAACAACCATGATTTTTTTTGGAATTTTCTGATTTTCAGGTTATGTGCCAAATAAGTATCAAAAACGATGAAAAAACTGGTTTTTGCGTTTTTTGAGTATGATTCACCATGAAAATGTCCATTCTGGAGGCGGTATTCGAAGGGACGAAAAAAAAAACAAAATTGCACCAATTAAAAGTTAGCCAAAAACTTCGAACATAACCTGAGAAACAGTTGAAAATTTCAATTATTTTTCCTGGGCGCATATTTCATCGGAAAAATTCGAAAGAAATCATGGTTATTTATGATTGCAAGATGAACCTCCATAAATTTTTTTAGATTTTTGTATTGAAACTGTTTCTGTGAAAAAATAATTACGAAAAGAGAGAACATAACCTATAATATCGACTGTAGAGCCCATAGAGGGCTGAAATTTTTTTTGTAGGCGTTTTTTATTCATCCTCTATCGAATGTGATACCTGCCGTAACGATTCGTTCTTAGACAATTATGACCATCTTATCCCGCTATAGCCTTTAAAAGATACAAGCCTGTGACTTGAGTGTTCACGGTTCAAACGTATACGAAGAGATTGATCCTAAAGAATCCCGATGGATTTTTGGAGTTGTTCGCAAAATACTTGGCAAACAAACACTCAAAGTTATACAAATCATTACGTGGTTGTCTTTTAAATTTTACGCCTATAGCACTTTTACTGTTGACAGCTCCGGTCCGATAATTGCGCCGTGTATTTTGACATTTTTCAATCTAAACGTACTTAAAATACTTTGACGGACGAGTGCGTTTCGTTTTGTTTATAGTCATTCTAAGAATTTAACTTGGATAAGATATTAAATTAACACGTGAACATTTTCGTGTGATGATTTTCCCCCTTTTTGCAACGTAGATTAACTCGACAACAGTGCAGCGATCAACTTGCATCGACTTTTGGTAATGAAGTTTGTGCTTCACTCAAACTTCGTGAGTGTCGTCCAAAATCAGTTTTTTTGGCACAAACATGTGAATAACCGTGAGATTGAGACAACCCTAAATATCAGTTCCGCCAACTTATAATCAATATTCCTAAAAATTTAGCTGTCAAAAAGATTTGTTCGCGTTGGATCCCTCACAACTTAACAATTGCTCAAAAGAAGGCTCGTGTCGTTTGGTGCAGAGAAATTTGGAAAATATTCCATCGCGTTGATTCAAAGGAAGTTTACAAAATCGTTACAGGCGAAGAATCTTGACTATATGTGTACGAGTCCGAAACTAAACAACAATCGACAGTATGGGTCTTCCAAGACGAGCCAAACCACAAAGTTATTCGTGCAGGAAGCACTTGGAAGCAAATGGTCGCCTGTTTTCTCAGGAAAACCGGACATGTCGCCAACCTATCATTAGAGAGTATACAATTGTTTGTTCGCCGCAAGTGTTCGATGAGTTGAGGAAATCAAATCGAAGAACTAAAATTATTCTGCATCATGAAAATCCAAGCTCACACACATCAGCGTTTAGTATAGAATATTTAAACATTCAAAACATTGAATTAATGAGCCGTCTTATAGTTTCGATTTGGCACTTAACGACTGATGCGCACATCAAGAAAAAAATGCATGGGCAATGACTTCGACGGCAAAATAGGCAACTGAAGCCTTCGAAAATAGGTTTAAGCGCATGCAAAAATGTATTAATCTTCATAGAGCTGAGGTAGTTGATTTTTGTAAAGCCAAAATTTTAAAAACAACCAGAGTATGATGTAATAAAAGAGTTGAAACTCTTAGTTTACAATTAATCTACCATTAACCCTAAATTTTTTTATTGATTGGATAAACCCCTTGTGGGGTTGCTGATTCCCCATCGGGCGCATCCCCAGGTGGGAGATAGGCCCCCAGATTGTAACGTTCCCGAAATTTTAATAAATCATAGATCGTGTAATTTTAGAATCATACATGCCGTGACATCTATTAGCGTAAGTTGAGACCATAAACAATGGTGAAACATAAAAGGAAGGTAACTAGAAGTCCGTACTCTCGGTAGGTAAAGCTATAGGGTTGACCGTTCATGCGTTCTGATAGAGGAGCGTGGCCTAGTACTCTGCCACACTTGAACGTCGAGAAAGGATAAGTTGAAAGATAGATCTGAGGAGTCCAGATTCGGTCTCGAAATTATTTCAACTATTGAACCTGTTTTGTATATTCTTCGACGAGTTGGCGTTCATGCAGATCATACATAGAACTACTTTGATCGTAAATCCAGACATTTATTCACTTTTCATTTCTTTATTATTTCGTGACCCTTTTAGCTGTTTCTGTATGTATTTATTGTGCGCACGTTTTGGAACATTTTGGTACGAGGTTTTGTGGCATAGTTTTGGAGGAACAAATTTGGTTAGATAAAGAGGTCTTTTTGGAAAGTTATGAAACGAGGTCCTGTCATTTCTGTCATCTGTCAGTTGGAAGCGCCTGTCAAGTCGAAAGTCCTGGTCATTTCATAGGTCATTGTTATGGTTAGAGGAAGATTTTGAAGTTACGCTGGAATTAACTGTTCTAGTACAATCTTGGATGTATTTTACGCTGATTAAGTCACAACCTACATCTAGAGAAACAACTACTCAGAAAATTGAATGAAGTATTGATCTCCTTTTATTTGTCTCATTGTAAACATTTTGAACTAGGTATGACCATCTAGTTTATAAGTTTAGACCCGAACTTAGTCGAAACCTAATCTAGTATGACTTAAAAAATAGTGAATTGTATACATCGATGTACTGAAACATAAGTGTAGTTACCATATTCTCTTGATCATTTCTCACTTTCAATTTTTACTCAAGCATATCTTCCGACTACCTTTTTTGTTAATTTAATTATGATTTAAATAAGTGTTAAGTTCAATTAAGGATACATAGATAGTTCCACTGAATGTATTGTATATTTTGTTTATATATATAAAAACAGGGTTTAACCCCAACGAGTTACCCATATATCTGTTCATGCAATCAAGCTGATTTCATGAGAAAATATAAATCCACCACCAGGTAATTAATACCATTGCCAGGCATTGATTATAGTTGGAACATATCTGGGAATCATTATGTATTAGGATAACATTAAATGTTACTTACGCACAGGTATCAGATACCTTTGTAGGATTACTTATGTAATATGCAAATTCTGGAAATGAATTTATTGAATTGAATTGAATATCAATCTACCAGAATACATACAAACTATAGCATCATCAGACAATGACAATAATGTACCAACGAGTAGTGTCAGAGGCTTTCTCCCCGAAAAAATCCAGTGAACGGACCTTAGTCAAGTAAGACTGAATGTTATTCATTCATAGTTTTCTTTGTATGAGGTAATGAACTATAGAATAGAATTCTGCTCTGAATATTGATAAGATTAAATTGTTAGCTAATTATATTATATTTATATATACAAATAAATAAAATATGAAATGAGATTCTAAGCTAAAGAGAAAACTTATGACTACCTATTTATTTTTTGCGGAAAGAAACCTACGAAGAATATTACAAGATTTGATGACTGTTATCTTCTGTAACTGTTCAAACAAATTTTCTTCAGACCCAAAATCTCAATATTTACGTGAAAATTCCTAGGAATAACACCTGTTGTGGAAATAAAATCGGTAGAATAAATATTTTATTCATTTCATCTTCCCGTTTTTTTATCTCGTCGCCAAGCATCATATCTTCACACATTTTTTCATTGTATTTATTTTGTATATTATGTGTGTCGGGTATAGCAATATAAATTATATATGTGATTCAGTTCTGTTTATCAGTAAGAATGATATCAAGCCTATTGTGTTTTACAGCTCTGTTGCATAGAATTGTTTCATCAAAATGAAGTTTATATTTATCATTTTCACAAATGATCTCAGGTTCCTATTTGTAAAATTTTTTCTTTTGGGAATGAGGTCATGAATAATTCCTAGATTAAAATAAATAACATTACCGACGGCATTGTCTTTCGAAATAATCTGTTGAAACATGGACTGAGAAAGAGGATAATATATAAAAAACTGTTTCTGAAGAACAAAAGCATCTACGGCAAGAATCATTTATATTTTGCTTGATCATGTGTTGTCTATAATTCCTCGTGAAAACAACCTGATCCTGGATCGTAATTGCCAAGCCTTCTGTTTCAGCAAACAATTCTCCAGAAACTAACTATCTATTTGAAGCGATTTCATCAATATAATCATTCTTCAATTGTTTAGGGTGCTTTCCGTGTAATTCTTTTTGCATCCAACGTTCTCTTTTAGAATTATTATCAAATATATCAAAATCTACCTTTTGCATTGACAAGTTCAGAGGTGTAAGAGTATAATCTGAGGCAACAACAATATCATGTAATTTAGACGTTCTCTGTTTATCATGAAATATCTGTTTACTATGATGATTATTCAAATCAGTTAATCCACGACCTCCAAGATGTCTAGGTAGTGTAACTCTCTGAATAGCTAACTTTGGGTGGTGCTTATGATATTTACAAAGTATTTTTCTCGTTTGACACTGTAATTAATTTAGATCAGTTTTAGACCATTTAATAATTCCAAAAGAAGATGTAAGAATAGGAACTGCATAGGAGTTAATAGCGCTGAAAAGGTTTCTACTAGTTAAATGAAACTTGATGATAATTCTAAGTCTACTGTAATATGAACTTGTTATATTCTCTTTAGTGCTGCTATGGTTAATTGTTTTCCCTCGAACAAATCGAAGATATTTATATGTATCTCCTTGATGCATTAATTTTTACAATTTGAAGCCCAAATATATATATATATATATATATATATATATATATATATATATATATATATATATATATATATATATATATATATATATATATATATATATATATATATATATATATATATATATATATATATATATATATATATATACAAACCAACACTATATTCATCTTTCCATTCGGACTAGTAAAAATCAATAATAGAGAATTGAGCATTTCCCACTTAAGATTAGGTTAACTTTACCACTAAAGTAGGTTGCGCCCATCGATAATTAATAATAAATCATCACAACGTCTCATGACCCAGCTCTCCAACAAAAACCTGGTAGTCCGTACGCAAGATATGTTGTTGTTGTTATTCCTTTAACGTGCTCTATTTCCGTCTTTCGGCCGTTGACACGCCTGGGAATTCTGTCACCTCACTAACCCGGGAATTTTGCCGAACCCCTCTCGTGTCGGGGAAGGGATCTTTATCCAACACATCTTTGTTAGACAGGACCGACGGCTTTATATCTCCTCCGAAAGATGGATGGATACAAGATATGAGTAGTACCGAGGAAATCAAATACTCAGCGCGGACCAAAACTAGCACTGATCAGTTCACAGCAAACTGGAGTTGTGGTGTCTACAAGAACGGTGATTGTACACCGATGAGAAAGGCAACGGGAAACCAGCTCATTATTCTCTCTGGTAAATGAAAATGCACGGAACCATTGAGAGCAATGAAATTACTGAACATGGACAACGGAACCTAGATCCGGCAAACACAGGGCCTTTCGGGTCGTCATCCATAGAAACCGCTGTGGGAACAACAAGAACGAAGACATGACAGCGTCAAGAATAGACATACGAAACCCACTGCACAGAAATGGAACATGGAACGTAAGAACACTATTTGAAGCAGGAAAATTGGCAAAGGTAACGGGAAAGATGAGAAAAATAAAGTACAAATCTTAGTTGTTTGTGGAACTATATGGATTGACTATGGCATATTCAAATACGATGGTAATGTGGTGTGTCACGGGAGGAAAAGATCAAATGAAAGGAGTTGCTATAATAATTTCGGAATATCTCAAGAAGGCGGTCACGAGTTATATTCTCATTATCCACATAATGATGATGGTACAATTTCAAAGCCTCAAGTATTGCATGTTAAAATTGTGAAAGAATACTGTCAATCAGATCGGAACTATAACCATCATCGACCGCTATTTGTTTCATAAAGTTGAGCTGTTTTAAGAAATTATATTCAGATATTGATATTGCGGTCTATGTATAATTCTGTTATAAGCTGCTATTTTATTTTGATACGGATGTGCCTGATGATTGTGAATGGTAGTGTCTGTATGAGATGGTTTATGGAAAATAGAAAAGTCTCTGTTAAAAAGGACCGACGGCAAGCTCGAGTAATTATCAGGATCAGATAAACCTCACCAGCTTTGTGTGGATTGAACCCAGATAAATCTGCACAGAAGACAAGCGACCCAACCTCTGCGACATCTAGCCGGCAATAAGAGAAGTTCCGACTATTTTCAACACGTTGAACAACTAATGAGGTACTTTCAAGTGTGTGGATGTTACGTTACCATTCAGTTACTCTTTCTTCACAACTACCTAAAATATTTTCCTGCTAATCTTGGGGATCTAAGTGAAGAACATGGCGAGCGATTCCACCAAGACCTTCGGACCATGAAGGAACGTTATCAAGGTTAATGGAATACATACATAATGGCTGACTATTGTTGGAGCATTCAGAACAGCTTAATGACTACAACATCTGCAAGATGTAAGTTTCTTCAATTTAACATTTCAATAAAATAAGATCTATTGTGAAAAAGTTGTGTTTTATTGTGAAATGAACCATGTTACATATTTTCTTAACTAGAGCTGATACAGAAATTTCAATCGCGGATTCGAAATGTCATCAGAATTCAGGTTAATATCATGTGCCATAATACAATCATAAAAATTGCTGTTGTGCGGTGTTATGCAGGTATTTATCAAAGAAAGACCATTCCAGGATATTTTTTCCTTTCTACGAAGAGGTCTCAGGATAAACTTTCCATTTATAATCGAACATAAACGAGGAAAGGGTTTTTTTGTCCCCCTTATTCATTGTTGTTATTTCAAAAAATGGTTGAGAATAACGCGAAGCTGTCCCATTCTTTAAATACAAAATAGAGGGCGTAGGTATATACCAATCCAATTTCACTAATGGCGTTATAACGTACGAAGGTTGTTATAACAAGAACCAACATCGGCCCTAGGATATCGTTAGTGTTATTATTTCTGTGCACAAGGGACATGGTGCTTCTCCGTTTTAAGAGCAATTTCCTTCTCACTCATTAGACGGAGTTATGAAAGGAAAACACGTACACCGAATGAAGGAACAAGGGTAATATTTACGTGGGGCGAAACAATTTGACAAGCGAATGTGTATATTGATTTTTGCAATCATAGTCTTTATTCCAGTCAGTACACAAAACACTTGAGATGTGAAGAATAGCCACAGGCCAACGATCAGAATGCAAATATTGATTGTGTTTATAACAGGGTCACATTCGGTATGGTATGCCATTAATTAATTAAATCGTAAAATATTATTTGATACTTCTATATTCTCGAGTTTGTTCCAAGATCCTTTTGTCTAGATTTTGTTGGAGGAAGAATCTGTTATAGGGTTGTAATGACAGTGATCTGATTTACCAAAAAATTGAATTTAAAGGAAAGTTAGAATTAAGTTCGTTGTTTTCTTTGCTAGACATGAATACAGGCTTTGCTACATAACGGACATGGTGAAACCAGAGAGAGAGTATAGCAGACCAAAAGCTGTCTCATGCCATATTACAGTTTCTTTTTGCAGCCATCTCTTACTATATACAGAGGGTTTTCGATTTTGCTCAAAATTTGTCATCAATAATTTCTGTTTCCAGGAAGTGAACCTAGAGTTATTTGGAAAGAGTATTTTGGTTGTCTGTGCGAATGAATGAAAATCAAAAAAATATAGAACCGGGCTCATCATCTTTATCTTTCAACACAACCTAGAAAAATCACCCTGTATATCTTTTAGAGAAATTTTAATGAACATTCCAGAATGTGCACCTGTGAATGTGTGGTTAGAGAATTACTATTACAGTATTATGGGGTTCGCGGAAAAGCATTATCTATTTTTGAATCACACCTAACAAAAAGATCTCATGTTGTAAAACTTGTGTCAAGGGTCAATATTGGTTCCAATATGGTTCATCTTGTATGTAAACGATCTTACTTGTAACCTAGCATGCTCAAAGACATACTTATATGCAGATGATTTTACCATTCTCAATGTTGATTCAACAAAGACAAATACCAAAGTTAGAACTGAACAATCTTTGCAGAACCTAAAACGGTGGTTCTCGATTAATGGGTTAAAACTCAATGAGAGCAAATCACAAGGAGTGAAATTCGGATCAGAGCTGGTGATTGCGATTCCACAGATAGCGAGATTGCGAGGCTAGCCTATTTTTCTAACTTTCATTCGGTGGCAATCTATGGAATATCATTATAGGGCCACAGTGGAGACTTAAACAGGGTGCTTATCAAACAGAAGGAAGCTGTTAGAAGTATTTGCGGTTGTACGTGTACCACAAGCTGCAGAGGACTGTTCAAGAACTTAAAGGTACTCACTATTACATCTGTTTACATACTTTCCTGTCTCAAATATGATCACTCCAGAAAAGATGAATTCACCATAAATGCAGATTTTGATGGCTATGACACCAGAAATAAAAACTTGGCCACCATGAATCACCATCGCCTTGAAAGTACCCAAGTTGGAACAAACTATTGGTGTATCAAATTCTATAATCCCATTCCTGAACACCTAAAAAGTTTATCAGGTCTGGCTTTTGAGAAATAACTGTAGATGTAAATATATATAGATTTTATGAGCAAGTGAGGTCATAAAAAAATAAAGCATAACTGTTTTAGTCGAAAGGATCTTATTGATTCAATTGATTAATTGAAATTCGTGCTCGAATATTTGTATTCAACTATTTATTTGTATTGTGATTTACATATATGTATATTTGGTACTTTCTGATATGTCATGGATTATTTTGATGACGAAATATATATTCTTATTATTACTAAAATTGCATTGCAGCGAATGGAAATCATTTTGAGCATTTGATGTAAATATTTTGCACCTTCTTATTCATTCACAACTATTGCACGTTACTTACGAAGAAATTCAAGAAAAATTAAAATTTCCTCATTTAGAAACCAGGAATTTTTTTCTCCGTTTGAATGTCCTCTGCGACACTGAATTTAGCGAAAAAGCGTTATTTTCAATTTGAGGATAAATATTCGGTTGGGAAATTGAAGTCACTGATACAAGATCAGCTAAAATAGAAGCCAGTGAAATGACTACTCCTGCCCTGGAACTTTCAAAATTTCAGAGAGGCATAACAATGAAGTATCGAAACTGCATATGTAAAATAATTTCTAGAACCACCGAACATGATTTTGATACTTCATTACCATAAACCTGTCTTTTAAATAATTGTTAAGAGATTTTACCCAGCTTTTGTCACTATTCGAACATATGACAATTGAGAATGCCATATGATAGAAAAATATCAGATATATAAGAACAACAGGTGATGTGTGCACATTCTGGAAATTTCTCTAAATGGTGTACAGGATGATTGTTCTTGCGTGTATTGAAAAAAATGAAGATTACTTTCCCGATTGTGTATTTTTGTTCTGTAGCTTCACTTCCTGGAAACAGAAGTTATTGATAGAAGAAATTTTGAGTCGAATCGAGAAACCACCCTGTATATCGTAAAGGAAGGCCGAAAGCGAAATTGAAATAGGGCATGAGATAGGCTTGCTCTGTTTCACTTCTGGTTTCATCATGTCCGTTATGTAGCGAAACACCGTGTACATCCACTGGAAGGACGCTTATCGGTGACCTTTTCGCAAGGTAAACCCCCTTCTAGCGGATATATTTAACTAACTAACCTGCTAAAGTTCACTTTTGTTATAGATAGACAATTTGATCTTAAATTCAAACACAGTATCCATCCGAAATTGAAATGTAATTTCGAGCGAAAAACCATCAGATATCATCTTTAGATCTTCAATATATTCAGGAAACCTACAAGCATAGATATTGTTTCTCCAAGAATTGAAACCACCCAAATTCACATAACATTTCGGCAGGAAATTCAATAATCCACAGAAAATTTTCGTTATCTTCATCATAAGAAAATCTAGAAGGAGAAAGTGAAAATGTTAACACTGTAGCTGATAACATCGGTTTTGATCGTGACTCAATTGATGAAATACTGAAAGCGAATCTATTACATATACCTATCAGCCAAATATATCAAATTATAAGTACCAAAAATTCTTTGTGTTAATTCGTTCAACATTATTTGGATAGATGAGTGAAACTGTTGCAAACAACCATTCCAAATCTAAAATTACACGAAGACCTTAAAATACACACACCACAAAAATTGTCGCATCACCTGGTATTCTGAATTCCACAATCGATTAAGCAGCTCGATCGCAGTTTCTTTGTCAACATATGTTTTTGGACATATGATATATAACATTTGTTTCCATATGATCTCAAATACGTCTAAAACAAGAATGAGTTTATTTGACTATCAGTATTCATTCATTTTCTCTTCAGTTTTCACGCTGAATTAATGCAAGTTTTCTGTGTTTCTTGTTGATTTTCGAATCTTTGAATTTATTGTTATGGCTGCTGAACGCCCTGGAAGCTATTTGGGTGATCATGAAGTGGTAAGAATTGTAACACTTCTAGAGGAGGGGGCGAAGCCAACGTTACGTGGCTAACTTGTTGAATGTTAACCAAAGAATTATTTCAAGAGCAATTAATCGGTACCACGAAACAGGGGAATATGGAAAAAGGGCCGGACAGGGAAGAAATCGGATAACAACACCAGTTGATGATTGTTGGCTTCGTTTAACTGCACTAAGAGTTCGGTATTGTACGGCTAGAATGCTACAAAATCAACTTGCACTTTCCAGAAACGTGCATGTTTCATTGCAAATTGTTAGAAACAGGCTCAGAGAAGACGATATCAGACCAAGGATGGCTTTTACCGGCCCGCGTCTCATCAGACAGCATTGAGTAGCATGACTACAGTTTGTGAGGGAACATGCAAATTGGAGCAATCCAGAATGGTCGAATGTTCTCTTTCCTGACGAGTCCAAGTTCTGTCTAGTACCAAATGATAGAATAGATTAGATAGTTATTCCTAATGAATAATGGAAGAATGACACCAGCCAGATACATCGCAGATATCCTTGAGCCCCATGTTAAACCCTTTGGCTCATTGATTGGCGAAAACTTCATTTATATGCATGAAAATGCTCGGCCTCATGCTGCTAGAGTAGTTACAGAATTTCTGCAAAATGCCGAAATCGATATTTATCGATACCATAGAACATGTTTGGGACAACATTGGGTGGCAAAATCAGCAGCGTATGATGCCTTGTAGAACACTCCAACAACTAGAAAATCTGCTTCCTGAAATTTGGAACTCAGTGACTCAAGAGTACATCCAAAATTTGTTTGAGGGGCTTCCGAGACGTATACTGACAGTAATTAGGACCCGGGGGGGAAACACTCGATTTTGAAAATGATTTGTAACCATTCGATGCTAGCTGGTTGGTCTCTTCGCCAATGTTTGAAGATGGTAGAATATTTTAATTTTTCATTAACTCGAAAACTCTTGATGTTTTCCATCATAAATTCATCTCTTTCGAATGATTCTTCTTATTTTACCCTTCTGAAAGTAACCAAGCGACTCTTGAATGACCAACCTAAAATTGTATATAGTAAAAGTAGAGCAATGCAACAATTTTTGAGGGTAGAGTATATTGTCTTATATAATGCTGTAAATCTAAATAAGTCAGAGTTTATTTTCAAGTTATCTTGTTCAGGCTACAAGAAATTTCAAGTACGTCAAACTTAGAAATAAACAAGATCAATCTTCATTCATTGGCAATAAACAATATTCAACGTCAGGTAGCCACTCCATCCAAAATGGACACTCGTTTGGTAGCATTGATAAATTGCAAATTCTTTACATTGCCAAAAAAAAAACCAAATTACCTTGAATCAGATGAAATTTTCAAATCCCTTTTTCAGGACTATCCGTCTTCGATGTCATATTAATTTAACAGTGTGGAAAGTTCAACTGGGGCATTTGAAGAATTTCTATTCAAGGAACAATATTCAACCTTCCGTAGAATGTTAAATATCATTCCTTGAAGTAGCTGGTTTTTCGATCCACCCTTCATAATCACCGTCAAATGAGGCCACATAGAAGCGGTACAGCACGGTCAGATGTCATAAATAGGAGCAATATACTGCAGTTTCGGTCTCAATTGACCTCGTCAGTATCGCCTAGCCATTCCCAACATTAGACTACGCTGCCACCAACTTATCTCATTTCGTTGGAGCGCGAGGAAACATGTAAATTTTATTGCGTCCTCCAACGAAAGAAGATAGAGGCCACTTCACCACTGCCACCGGGAAACCGTGATAACGAGGAGTAGATAAACAGGAAAACTTCAAGCAGTCACACTAGTTTGACTATTCCCCGCAACGCTACACACGTGTCAGCTTCGGTTTGCCAAGGTCGTCTATATACAGGCATACGTCTATCATTTGATACTAGACTAGAGAACATTCGGCTATTCTAGAATACCCCAATTAGCATGTTCCCTCGCAAACTGAAGTCTTGCAACTCGATGCTCTCTGGTGAGACGCGGGCCGGTAGAAGTCACCCTTGGTCTGATATCGTCTTCTCCGAACCTGTTCCTAATAGTTTGCAATGAAATATGCACAATTCTGGAAAGTGCAAGTTCATTTTGTAACATTCTAGCCGTACAGTGCCAAACTCTTAGTGCAGTTAAACGAAGTCAACGATCATCAACTGGTGTTGTTATCTGATTTCTTTCCTGTCTGGCCCTTCTTCCATATTCCCATGTTTCGTGGTACCGATTAATTGCTCTTGAAATAGTGCTTTGGTTAACATTCAACAAGTTAGCCACGTAACGTTGGCTTCGCCCCTCCCCTAGAAGTGTTAAATTCTTACCACTTCATGATCACTCAAATAGCGTCTAGGATGTACATCCACCATCACGATAAATTCAAAGATTCGAAAATCAACAAGAAACACAGAAAACTTGCATTAATTTAGCGTAAAAACTGAAGAGAAATTGAATGAATACTGCTAGTCAAATAAACTCATTCTTGTTTCAGACGTGTTTGAGATCATATGAAAACAAATGTTACAACATAGATCAGATTTTTTCCCTTTAAATGTCCAAAAACATATGTTGACAAAGAATTTGCGATCGAGCTGCTTAATCGATTGTGGAATTCAGAATACCAGGTGATGCGCTAATTTTTGTGGCGTGTGTATTAACTAAATTCCATATATTCTGTATTATACTTGTTTTTCTGATTGAAAATCAATAAAATCGATGCATCAAACATAAAACAGCTCAGTGGCGTGGAGGATATGACGCTCGTCCCTTGTGCAGAGTTACCTGCGTTCAATCTCCACAAAGGCCGTTCGATTTTTCGGATTCTAGGTGTCGCTTGAGTGTACTTCTTTTGGAGGAGATGTAAAGCCGTCGGCCCTGTTTAACAGAGATGTGTTGAACATTAAATTTCCAGGTTAGTGAGGTGACAGAATTCCACGACGTGTCATTAGTCGAAAGAGAGAAATAGAGCACGTTAAGAGATCAGAAAAATATTGATGTTTATGAATATCTCAAATTATTATATTTCCACAAGAATTGAAAACTTGAAAATGCAAAGGACACGAGAATTACAGCGGAGAATTAGAATTGTCCCATTGAATGAATACCGGATGAGGTAATTTTGAAAACTTGATTCGATTTTTGGAAAACGAATTTTTAGTTGTGTTTGGACTGTTTATTTGATGTTGAACGGACATGAAGATACAATTTCTATATAGAATATTTACAGCATGTTTCAAATTTATGTCACTCTATCTACTTTCCTAATAATGAATTTCAACTAAGAAGCTGCTGAGGGTAGGGTCGACCAAGTCGAAAATTTGACCCCCTTCCATAAAAAATTGACGCGTCTATGCTTTGTTATATACAATCAATTGAAACACACTGTATATTTCCTGTCACTTTCTACTTAGTTTTCATATTGTTCGATCATGAACGAAAATTCAAAACTGCTTCTACAGTGATCTATCAATTTGAATTGTTTGTTGATAGTAAAAACATGGTGAAAATTTTCTTTTATGTTTTATTCATGTTTAACGATAATTACTAACGGCTCAACTCATTCAGTATATTCAAAATATCATGATTTGAGTCAAGTTTGGGACACCATTTAGTTTTTTCTCTTAAACGTACTAAGATACCTTGAAATAATAAGTGTAAGCAACAAACGCGATGGTCTCGTTTCTTTTGAATAGGCAATTTTTCAAATTGAGTGAACAATGAAAATATTATAGGTGAAATATATTCTCTATCAGCTACTTTAATTAAGAACAATACTAAACAACAAAATGCATTTTCGTAATATTCAAAGAATACTTGCACGACCTTGTTATTTCTTCAGTTGTCGAGCATGATACCCAAACTTGAATAAATAACGATTCTTGTGATAAAAATGCGTGGCGCAATGTCGAAACAATGGGCGTCACCGGTAATAATTTCATTGCCAGTAACTGACCCAAAACAAATGTTAGTGGACAAACCAGCTGACGAAAATCGGTCTCGTTCTTTCAACGGTATTTGTATCAAATGTGATGATAAAAATAAACGAAGGTGAATCGACGACCTCTGCTAAATTTTGTGAGAAAATGTTGCTGAAAGACGTCTTGAATTGCGTGATGCAATTCGAGTACCTGTAGATGCAACTGAATTCGAGCTCATCGATGTATAAAATGCAGAATATTGTCTTTAAAGTATCAGTTTTCTTTTGAACGACTAAGAAGTCAACATGGCATTCAAGGTATGAATTCTTTAATATTTCGATTCAATCCGTACGAAAAAAATTAGTACAAATTCTGTGTATTCTTTACTTTAGTTCATCGTATTCGCTGCCGTTGTGGCTTACGCACAAGCTGGCAACCTCATCGGTGCCCCACTTGCTGCCGCCCCTCTGGCTTATGCCGCCCCTGCTATCGCCAAAGTAGCTGCACCCATCGCCGTAGCCAGAGCTGAACCCTACGACCCCAACCCACAATATCAATTCGGCTACGATGTCCAAGACGGTCTCACCGGTGACTCAAAGAACCAATTCGAACAACGCAGCGGAGATGTCGTCCAAGGCAGCTACTCCCTGAACGAACCAGATGGTACCAGACGTATTGTAGACTACACCGCAGACTCCCTCAATGGATTCAACGCTATAGTACGAAAAGAGCCTCTAGTAGCCAAGGCTATCGTAGCCAGTCCAGCTATCGCTAAAGTCGCTGCCGCTCCAATTCTACCAGCTGCTCCTTTGATCCGATCTGCTCCACTTTTAGCTCAACCAGCTTATTCTGCTCCTCTCATCCGATCTGCTCCACTCCTAGCTCAACCAGCTTTAGCCACACCTTTGATTCGATCTGCTCCATTCTTGGCTCAACCAACCTTAGCTACCTCTCCATTTTTGAAATCATACTCTTCACCTGCTCTCGGTATTGGTGCTCCCCTATTGAGATCTGGACCTATCTTGTCCCCTGGAATTTCTGCACCAGCTTTAGGATACTCCTCCCTTTTGCACTGATTGTATTAACCAATATGTTTTGTGAATAATATTTATTTATTATATGAAATAGAATTTAGATAAAAATCATGCGTTTGGTAATTATGAGTAACTACAGAAACAAATCGAATTCTTATAATAACATGAATACGAATTCAATCGAGTTGTTAGTATATGCTCGGATGTATTTATGAAAAAGAACTACTAGAGAAGGAGTTAGAAGATATGCTCAAAATCTAGCAACACTTTTCATTCCCTATTGTCATAATATTTGATATTTTTATTTTGAAACTCTAGCACTTCTTTCAAATTCAGCTGCCAGATATTGTTGCAATGGCGAAGAGCTTTCATTGAGTTAATTAGACAAAAACCAAGACATGAAGAGAAACAGTATGAAGCCTTTTTAGCATGGTGCACTGTAAAGCAAAATCGAAAATAGTGGGATACTATTTTGATGGCTCGAAACTCAAAAGTTCTCTCCAATGTTCAACTTTGAGAACAATGTTACAATACAAGACACTAATTGCAATTCTACGTAAGGCAATAGGGTGTTCAGCTATCTTGTAGGTTTGAATTTGGGAGGCTTTTACTTGGTAAAATTCAATTATCAATAATAAAAAACCAGTACTGTGTTTTAAGGAATTTTACTTAATAATTGCGATTCGTAACGCGTTTCACTACACCGTAGTTTCTTCAGACGAATGAATGTACAGAAAATAAGAATGAGAATATAAATATAAATGTTCTTTAGTAATTAAGAGCTTATTGGGTTGCTTCTTCTTAAGTGCTTATTTATGACAGATATATCCAATGAAATTAAGGAATTGATTGCTCTCCGAAGAGATTCAATAGAGGTGAAGGGCTTAAATCGACTTGTTCATTGATGAGTCTACCTGAGTGTTTGAATTTATTGATTTCTAACTCTCCCAAGGATCTACCTTCTAATATTTATTATCTGTATGCAAAATTTTCAAACTGTGGGTCGAAAAAGTGATTATTTGGTAAGAGATGATTCGTGTAATTTGAATCTGATTTTTATTTGAAAAACTGCGTTTATGTTCCGATATTTTAATATCAAAATTTCTATGTATTCTACCAATGTAGAAATTATCACAGTCATTGCAATTCAATCTATGAACACCTGATTTATTGTTTTTACCTGATTTGGTTTTATTTTTCTTTATATATTTGCCTAAGCTATTATTAGTTTGGAAAGCTATGTTAAAATTATTGCTACTCAAGAATGATTTCAGATTTTCACTTGTTATGCCAACGTAGGTTAAGGTGTTGAATTTTTGTTTCAATTTATCGACAGGGTAAACTTAATTCAATGCGATTCTATTTTGTTTTTCATTTAAAATATTATTTATTTGTTTGGGATTGTAACCATTATTTTTGGCTATTTGTTTAATCAAATTTAATTCTCTGTTGAAATTTTCTGGTGAAAAATTCATACAAACTAATTGCCAATATCAAAGATACCATTACACCACCTAATCCAAACTCATTTCTTTTGATGTTAAGAACCTATTTCCCAACATTCCTCCGAAAGATACGTATTACTTAGTCGAAGAATTATTAGAAAAGAATCATTTCAATACTATCATTGAATCAGATATTCTTTCATTATGACAAATTTATTTAGATCACAATTATTTCCATTTCAATAACAAATATTATACTATTGAAGACGGCTTGATTATGGGCAATCCGTTAAGTCCTTTGTTAGCAGAAATATTCATGAATAATTTAGAGAAATTAATTCATAATCATCCACTCTGTAAATATTGTTCATACTTGTATCGCTATGTAGACGGTATCATTATTTGCTTCACAGGAACAGATAGACAGTTAAAATTTTCGAAAATCATATAAATTCATTACATCTGAAAATTGGATTCGCAACCGAAATAGAAAGTAATAATTCGATAAATTTCTTAGACGTAACAATTTCGAATGAAAATGGAAAACATGTTGTCGCAATTTACCATAAGCCGTCACATACAGATATTATAATACATAACTCGTCGTTGAATGCCAGCATTCAATAGTTTTATTCATAGATTGATTAACATCCCGTAATCACCAGAAAATTTCAAAAAGAGTTAAATTTGATTAAATGAATAGCTGAAAATAATGCTTACAATCTCAAACTAATAGATAATATTTTAAATGAAAAAACAAAGTAGAATCGCATTGAATGAAGTTTACCCTGTCGATAAATTGAAACAAAAATTCAACACCTTAACCTACGTTAACATAGCCAAAAGAATTGCAGGAGAGGTTCAAAAGGTTGATATGGAATTTAACTCATTCTTTAAATTCAAGACATGATATTGTAATCTTCAGAACGAAGTATAAAAATACTGTTCAAAATTTCTGAAAAAATTACCGTGATGAGTTATGTGATTCGGGTTTGAATGTAGAAAGAAATTCACTCGGTTTTGAATTTGATAACAAAATTTGAATTTGAAACCTTAATTAGGAAGTGAAAAACAACCAAAAAGGTTGCGAAGTAATTTTGATATTCGAAACATAAAATTTGAATTTCAGATGTTGAGAACAAAGTAAATAAATTCAGCAGTGCCTACAGGCAAACTTAGATTTCGTTTTCCAATCTGGGAAATCAACAAACGTTTGAAGACTTTTGTAAATTATTTAAATTTAATGGTTCAGGATGGAAGAAAAGAAAATTCAACAAAGAACTGTTTTTGAAGATAAGATGAAATTCGCATAGATCTATCTTGGTTATTACCGGAGATGTGGCGATTTGAAAACTTTCAACCCCTTCGTCCCGAACTGAAAGTTAAGGGTTGATGCAAAAATGTTTTGGGCTAAAAGCTTTTGACAATGATATTACAAAGAAAAATATGAAAACCGCATAATCTAACCTAATCTAACCCCTCCGTTCCGATTTGGAAGTTGAAGGTTTCATCCAACACTGTTTCAGACAAAAGTTTTCAACCCAAAGAAAATGCAAGAAATAATATAAAAACCGCAGGGGTCTATTTCAGATATTACCGGAGATATGACGATTTGAGAAATTTCTACCGCTCCGTCCCGAACTGGAAGTTGTGGTTGATGAAAAAAATGTTCCGACTCAAAGTTTTTGACAATGATATGACAAAGGAAAACATGAAAACCTCAGATCTATCTTGGTTATTACCGGTGATATGGCAATTTGGATTATTTTATAGAAAATTGGAACACAATGTTTACTTCGAAATAAATTGCTGAAGTAGATTTTTACTTTCTAAATACAATACCGTTCGAACAAAAATTAAATCTTCAAGATTGGTCGTTCATTCAAAACTAGACACAAAGAGCATTTATTAGATTACAATAACCAGAGAACCGACGATTTTACTTTCGCTCCACATTTGTATTGGAAATGGCCACCATTTTCCACCCCTAGATTAACTCCAAATTATCCACAGAATACCTAAAGGACGAAAGTTGTATTTCGGAAAATCCATTGAAATTTTTAAACTCCAACAAATTCCGCATAGAGATAATCTTGTGAACGACCATTATGGACCGGTTTATTCGTTCATATTTGATATCTTTAAATAATACCTGTTTCTCAAATAAGTCGATTATTACCTCTCGTTCTCACTATAATTAGTTTTGTATCTACCTGATTATGTATGAATGAATTCCAACTTTAGTTCTGTACTTGTCAGCTCAATATGGTCAAGAGATCGAAATTGCAATCCTGACTTTCAATAAAATTTATGTTAGTATAATAAATAGTTTTTACTTTTTCTTGAGATATTCAATCCTACATTAGGCATAGAACACTCACAGTCTTAAATTCAACTGTATGTATGCTTTTTTTCTGAAATATCTTGCAGTGCATACACAAATGATGTAATACCTATACTAACCGCAGCTAATGTAAAGAGAACAATGCACCCAAAACATTAATGTTAAATCAAAGCTAACACCAAGAGCACCTTTAATGAATAATTCCCCAGATTGCAGAGAAACAAAGCCTTCCTGTTCTAGACCAGGAATTACGATAAAGTTAGAGTGAGTCATTCACTCAATTATTCAACGAATTTTCAACAAATAAATCATTGATAATGCTCAAAGCGAAATAGTTCCCAAGTAAGTTCGCTTAACCACTTCAAAAATCGTTGAACACCAAAAGCTTCCACAGAATAAAACATTACAAACAGATGTTACTAACTGCTACTCAGAACTCAATAAAACAAGAACTGACCTTATTCATTGATAATTCGTTGAGGAATGAATGAAGGATTCTTCATTGTAATGAAAGATTAACATAAAGCTACCGAAGAAATGAGTCTTTTTAGTTGAGGTATTTATCACTTTTAAAAATATTTGCAGATTTGTCGAAAATGAAAATGAGTTGTCTTCAAGATTTGGTTCTTTCGATTTCTTATCGGAAAATCAACAAGTTACCCTTTTAAAATGAAGTCAGATAGTCTGTTTTTTTCACTGTAACATAACAACATGTGTTGAAAAATATCCCCATCTTATCAAGTATCGAGCTATTTTAGGAAATTCACAGAAAACTCAAACTAGCAGAAATATTATGGGTGATTCGTTTTTATTGGAACGCACTGTGTAGTCCAATAAAATCAAGAAATAACAAAATATTATAAAAGTCCCAAAACCCAAAAAAAATTAATGTTTTCAGTGTTTATAATAGTTGAAGCGGCTGATTGTTGGTAATTGTTAATTGATGACCAAATTTTATCAGATGTTACAGAATATACCAAAATATAAATTAGAGAAAAGCTGTAAGGAGAAATACTTTTTGACGATACGAATAAGCTTGACATAAAGCTGTGTTTTACTTCATCTTTCTAATGTGTTTAGGAAAACCATAGAGTATTTTCAACTTCAATGTCCGCCAAAAGATTTTTATTTTAATTGATATGTTTGACATTTGAAAATATTGAAAATAAAACAAAAGGACAAAATTCGACAAGCTAACTCCTATAAGAGTTTGCAAATAATTGTCAATCTTTTCACAGCCCTAAGGAGTTTGTCACTTTAAACGAAATTTAAAACGTTTTTCGTTCCGATAGTACATTCCAGATAAGCTAGCTAAATAAGACATAAAATTAGAGGTTTTTGTTAGCTCAAAAACTTCTTATACAATAATCATGAAAGTGTAAGCAGGAAAACAGCCACAGGAACCTTATCACTTGAATGATACTGCTGAAAACATAGCTCTTCGAATGATTGAACCAATTTCAGGAACCAATCTAAATGACAAGATCGATAATTGGTACAACAGTTATGAACTCGTCGTAACAATGGAAAGGCCATATCGGCCTAAATGTTCTACGAGCAAATATGGATATTGCAGGCAGGAGAGAGGGGGTTAGGTTTAGTATATGTGAGTCCCACATTCTTCACGGCATTGCATTGCCCGTCGCGGGAGTGGTCTAGTAAAGATTTCCACTTCCTCTTGGGCGGAAAAAAAGGTTAGATTCATCAAGTTGAGTTACGCAGGTTGGGTTAGTTGTGTTTCATTATGACAGGTTAGGTTAGGTTGTGCTCTGCTATAGAACATAATTGTGTCAGATTTAGCTTCAGAGATTTATACTCAACATTAGTGAGTAATGAATTTTTTATTGAAGTTAAAGTATCCTAACAGTTCGAAACTATTATCCAAAATCACAGGTTACAGTATTTACGCATAAATCTGTTTCTTCTTACAATTTTTTCTTCTGTTCTTCTGAACAAATTTTACAATCTGACAACTCTGATAAATTATCGATATTCCTATCAATTCATAACAAAATTCACCGAGTTCTATGTCAACTTGAAGATAGATGACTATTTGTTTACATATATCCAGCCGTAAAGCTAAGAAACTATCATTTAAATAACAATTTCAATCAAAATTAATTTATATTTGTAGGTCACCCTTGTCATTGGTGTTTTGTGGGCTAGTCGCAAGAATGGACTTTATAACATTCAAATTTCCGACATTAAAGATTTGTGATCCACAATGCTAATTGCAATTCCTAATACAAAAACTAAAGGACCGAGACAGTTTATAATCACGGGTGATTTTTATAATATCATAAAGAAATGTTGGGCTCTGAGATCTTGCAATACTACCTCGGATAATTTTATCATCAATTCACACAAATGTACACAGCAAGTGATTGGAATAAATACACAAATTGCCACATTTCTCAATTTGAACGATCCACAAGAATATATTGGCCACTGTTCCCGCCGTACTTCAATGACAACGTACAGGTACAGATATTACAACACAAAAACGACGTGGAGGCTGGAAATCTTCTCAAGTAGCAGAAGGATACATAGAAACTCTGCAAAATCGAATAGATATAGCAAACGAATCAGTTTGAAAAATAAAACTGCAAATGTATCCAATGCGCCAATTTTTAATTTCAATAATTCTTTAAATCATATAAATATTAATATTAATGAAATGTAAATACAAATGTCCCAATAAATAACTTGATTTATTGTTTTTCAGATTTAACTTATTTGTTTTTGTTTTATAATTTGCGGTCGTGGAGAAAATACAGTATATTGCTCAGTAAAAATGGAAGAGTCTTATACTTGTGGTATTCCATTAGTTTCCAATTTTTCCCTTTCAACCTAGTTAAAGGATATACTATTCTATAACCATCTTCATATAAATTAAAAAATACGCATTGTGCTTTAGATGTATTCTATACAGGGTGTTACATGATAGAACAGAATAGAATGGAAAGAAAGTTGTGTATCTCACAACTTGAGCGGGTAAATCTACGTGCAATTTTAAGAAAAAAATTCAAATAAATATAGGTCCACGAAAGCTTCGTTACGGGGCTACGGGGTGTTAAAATTTCTGGAAAAAATTGTTTTTTCTTCAAAACTCCTGCAGTTTTTATGATATTCAGCGCAAATTCGGAATGCTAGCTATTTTTTACAGCCTCCATCATTACACGCCATAGATGCTAACTGAAATTCACAACCCTTTTTCTTTTCCGAGGCCATGCCTCCTTTTACCCTTTCAAACTTTTTTGAACTATGTCAATGATCAGCGTACAATCATTTCTCGTCATCTTCGTTCAATTCAGAAACTTTTCTGACACTTCTAATTTTTTCGTATCTTCAACCGTTTTCGAGTGAGAACTATTCGAATTTGAATTATTTGAATCGTATGTTATACGCTAAATGAAAAAAAATGATAGAAATACTCGATAGGTATGCCTAAAACTTGCTTTTATTTTGATAGCTCGTCTTCTGGGACTAAACTTCTACTTATTCAACATCAAAATAAATAAAAGAACAATAAAAAATTGAATAAATTACTTAAAGTGTCTCCACCTGCAAGAATACAGGCCTATGTCCTTTTTCTCATATTATCACTCACTCTTTGAAATATTCGTGGGTATTTCTTATCGTATTACAAGAGGCTATTATTCGATCTCTCAATTCTTCTACAGTGTACACTGGAGTGGTATAAACTAAACTTTTGAGATATCCACATAAGAAAAAGTCTAAACTATTGAAGTCAGGGGATCCAGGAGGCCATTGTTCTGGCCCACCCCGACCTATCTATCGGTTGTTGAATGTATTATTTAAGAATTCCCTAGCTAGTCTGTTGGGCAAAAAAATGGCTCAATCAAATAGTTTCCAATTATTTCGACCTAGACATTTAGTGAGAATTGTTCTTGATGATGAGATTCTTCAATCAAATGGCGGTTTTCCTCAGCCCAGTAATGATTATTGTGAAATTTGTAATAGCAGTTCTCGAAAAGTTAGCTTCGTCTGTAAATATTATTTCACTACCAAAATGAGCATTATCTCTAGTTTTATCTAAGAACCATCAGCGGAAATACAATTTTGAAGGAAAATCTCTAGGAAATAGAGTTTGGACGCGTTGACTATAAAA
This sequence comes from Cryptolaemus montrouzieri, assembly GCA_013387265.2. Taxonomy (NCBI): domain Eukaryota; kingdom Metazoa; phylum Arthropoda; class Insecta; order Coleoptera; family Coccinellidae; genus Cryptolaemus; species Cryptolaemus montrouzieri. The sequence continues at coordinate 64,765,559 of JABFTP020000124.1, read as the reverse complement.
CGGGTACAATAGAAAGTCGTGGAGAATCCTCCAAACTAGGTTATGTGAAATATTCAACTGATTTCCAATATTTCTTGTATTCGAATGAGGATTCAAATCAATACAATTCAAAACTGCTTCCTCAATGTCTGGTGTTCTCCTAGTTTGAGTTGCACATTTTAAATGATTACATGCAGTAAAGGTACCACTTTCGCTGAAACTTCTGTGGATATTTGAAAATAATCGCCTTTCTGGTGTTACTCGATTTGGAAAGCGCACCTGATATGATCGCCGAGCTTCTGTTGTGTTTCTATCAGCCAGACCGTACATGTGATGGATCTTAGTCAATTCGGCGTTTGCAAAATTAGCCATTTTTTCTCCCAGCAAGTCTTAAAACTAATCCTCAATTCAATGAACAATTTGAGCAGAAACTGGTTCAATTGCAGCAACTGTCAGAATAAATGAATAAATGAAAATAATCAAAGCCTACTAGTCACTTTCTAATTAGAAGTGCTTTCAATTCAGCGAATGCATACAATCGTTTAATAATTTTTTGCTCGAGAACGGTCACGAAAAAATTACAGGTGTCAAAAAAGTTTCTAAATTGAAGAAAGATGATGGAAATTGATTGTACGCTGATTAGAGGCGTACTGTAAAAACGTTTTAAAGGGCAAAAGAAGACATGGCTCCGTAAAATAAAACACCTTGTAGATTCTAGTTAAAATTTAGGACGTGTAATAATGGCGGCTGTAGAAGTAGCTTGTATTCCAAATTTGGGCTGAATATCTCAAAAAGTGCAGAAGTTTTGAAAGAAACAATTTTTTCTTGAAATAAAAATAAATTGAAAGGGCAAAAGAAGACATTTCCTCGGAAAAGAAAACACCTTGTGAATTTCAGTTGAAATCTAGGACGTGTAATGATGAAGGCTGTAAAAAGAAGCTTGCATTCCAAATTTGGAATAAATGTCCCAAAAACTTCAGGGATTTTGAAAAAAAAATAATTTTTTCAGGAAATTTCAACACCCTGTAGCTCCGTAACGAAGATTTTGCTGACATATGTTTATATGAACTTTTTTCCTTGAAATTGCATGTAGATTTACCCCCTCAAGTTGTGACATACTATTATGTAACACCCTATGGATGAATATAGATATCTCTATCTTTAAATGGAATTTAGTTTATTAAAATAGTATACTATGACGTTTCTAAACGAAGAAGTAGCAACAAGTTAATCGAATAATTTTTAAATTCAATTCTATAGTTTCTGAGATTACGATGATTATCATAACAATCCTTAAAGAATCATCCTTCGACAAGGATTAAATTCTTTGCTTTGAATTCCAACATATTCAAAGGAAAATTCTGTAATCTGATAGAATATAAAGGAATGCCGGAAATATTTCCGCAGATAAGTTCGAAATTCTAGGACGATACAATTATTACCCGAAATTAATTGGCTCGAAGAAGTAATACTTGTTCTGATTCCATAGATAATTAGCACAAAAATGGAAACGTTAAATAGTAGAAATGAAAATAAAATGGGAATTGTCGTCCTTTAAAATTAAACAAGGAAGAAATTTTGCGATAAATGAAGCAAAAGTTGTTTTTTGGTAAAGGTTGATGTAATTTATTGTGCAATTTTATACGATCGAGTTTTAATAGAGTGATATATAAATGGTTCAATTACAGAGTGTATCAGTGTGAGTTTCTCTGGTGTGACAAACAGATCAACATGGTATTCAAGGTATGAACACCCTGCAGTATATTAATTACACAAACCGATAAAGTCAATCAGCTGTAGTTTACCTTCTACCCTCATTTCAATTTTTTTTTATTACAATAACAACTATAATTATTATGTTACTATTTTCCATGGATAGTACGCCCAGATATTGTGTTAACGATCCAAACATATTTTGCTACGTTTGTAATGAATACATACTGAAAAAACAGCGTAAATCGATTACAAACACTGATAGTCGTTTGTATTTTGCTTACTTCTATATTGAAATTCGATACCAAAATAAAACGTGAGTGCCTCATAGAGTAGGTAAACTATGGATTAAACATTTACGACAATGTGAGAAACGGACGTTAGTCTTTGAAGTTTGGAGTGCCTATGATATGTCAAGAACAGAAAAATCATTTTGACGACTGTTACTTTTGTATGAATAATAAATATCACATAGTGGGCATCGACAGGAACAATCGCCATAAATTGAAATACCTTAATATTTCTTCAGCACAAAGACCTATTCTTTATTCAGAAAATGTTCCATTGTAGCATTCCACCAGGTAGTGCAGCAATGTTAGGAGGATCAAGCTAAAATACCTATTTCTTCTCAAGAAGATGATGACTTTCAATACTACAGAAAAACATCAAATTCTAAGCCATTTTCGTAGAATGAGTTTAGTGACCTCAACAAAGGCTTGCATCTTTCTAAGGAATATGCTGAGCTACTAGCACCAATATTAGAAGAGGAAAATTGCCTTTTCTCAGCCGTTCCAGTGTTCACATATCACACGAGGGAACCAAGCTTATTGCTATTTTTCCATCTGACGAAAATTTGATGTAATTTCGTAATATAAGAAGTTTGCTGATTCTGTGATCTATCGGCCTAATGAATGCCGTCTCTTTATTGACAGTAGTAAACGAAGTCTAAAAGCAGTTAATCTACATAATGGAAATTAATATGCTCCCATTCCAATTGATCACTCAACTGAACGAAGAATATATCGACTTGAAGATGGTTGATTTTTGATTACGTCAATAGATAATTGAATTGAACAAATTGGCCCCCAAAAAGTAACTGACCTATGAGATATGTTCTTGTTAGGTGCAGAAATGTTGAAACTGAACCCTTAGTTTCAGAAGAAAAAATCATTCTTCCACCATAGCATATAAAATTATGATTAATGGAGATTATTTTTGGGGCTCTCAACAGGAACGGTCAAATATTTCAAGATTATTTCACAGAAATGTCGTAGTGCAAGTACGAAAAAACTGAAAGCAAGTATATTCGATGGACACAAAGATCAATTGATAAAAGACTTTGAGACTTTCATGATTGATCGGGAAAAGCTTGCAAGGCAATCTTTCGTAGCAGTTACAGAAAATTTCCTCGGGATCATAAGGTTGTCAACTATATAGAATTAGGAGAGGAAATGCGGACTCGTTTCAAAGATTTAGGCTGTTTTGTGAGTATAAGTTCATGCTATCTCAATAGTCATCTAGATTAATTCCAATGCCATTAAGGAGATCTCAGCTAAGAACAAGGAGAACCCTCCACCAAGACAGAGACTATGGAAAATAGATACCAATGTGGAACCCTCATAAAATGGCCGACTATTGGTGGGGAATTATGCGAGATTGTCAAGTCACTTCCATTCTAGAAAATCACTTGAAAAGAAAATTCTCGATGTTTAACGCCAATATAATATTATTTTTTTAGGAAAAGTATATATTTTTATCTTGGGAACTGAAACTAAGAGGAAGAAACCGGTAACATTATCGATATCAACATGTAAAACATACTCAAAATCAGATATGAAATACCCGGCACAGTAATCCTTGTAGGCATGTGTTATCATTTCGAATTATGAACAATCAACGCTGGTCGTTTATCGATAAAACTAGAGTCAAACAACTCCTCTCAATGTAATATAAAACCCAAGGCATTCACATACAAACTTTCAATTTTTGTTTCGCACCGATAGGGGTGGAATTTCCTATATGGCCAGATAACTCCACCTTCTATCATATGTTTCCAATAGTTCGGAACCGATTCGTCTTTTTGTTGAAAAATAGTATTATTGATATAATGCATAACTCTGAAATTTTATATCGAACTTTGTTTCAGTTCATCGTATTCGCCACCGTTTTGGCCTACGCTAACGCTGGCAATCTCATCAGCGCACCTCTAGCAGCCGCACCCCTGGCTTACGCAGCTCCAACGATTGCAAAAGTAGCCGCCCCAATAGCTGTAGCTCGCGCTGAACCCTACGATCCAAACCCACAATACAAATTTGGTTATGATGTCCAAGATGGCCTCACCGGTGACTCGAAGAACCAATTCGAACAACGTAATGGAGATTTGGTCCAAGGAAGCTACTCACTGACTGATCCTGATGGCAGCAGACGTACTGTTGACTATACTGCGGATCCCATCAATGGATTCAACGCCATTGTCCGTAAAGAACCTCTCGTAGCTAAAGCTCTAGTTGCTGCCCCAGCAATCGCCAAAGTTGCTACTCCATTGATCCAATCTGCCCCGATTTTAGCCCAACCTGCTCCTCTCATCCGTTCAATCCCAACTTTAGCTCAACCTGCTCCCCTGATCCGTTCAATCCCTACTTTAGCTCAACCCGCTCCTTTGATCCGTTCAATCCCAACTATAACCCAATCTTCAACTTTGTTGAAATCTTATGCTGCACCAGCCATCAGTTATGGTGCTGCTCCTTTGTTGAGATCTGGATCCCTTCTGTCTGCTTCCTCACTTGGTTACTCTGCTGGATTAGCTGCCACCCCTGCTCTTGGTTACTCTGCAGGATACGCTGCCGCCCCTGCTCTTGGTTATTCTGCAAGAATCGGTGCTATACCTGCTCTTGGTTACTCTGCTAGATATGCTGCTCCTTCTCTTGGCTATTCTGCTGGGCTTGGTTTATCCACTGGATACGCCACTACTTCTGCCTTAGGATATTCCGCTGGATTCGGAAAACTCGCTGGACCAGCTTTGGGTTATTCTTCTTCCCTCATTCACTAAAGACTATTAGCAATATGATGTATTTAACTGCCTTTGTTGAATTTGGTTTTTTGTATTTATTTTCTAAACAATTTAATTATATTATTTGAAAGAAATACATTCCCTTTTATTTATTGATTCATTCAACAATAATATATCGACAATATAAGCGTTTAATGCTAGTATTGCAGCAAAACCTTGTATATCATCAGCAGAAGTGTTGAAAAAAAAGCTTCAAAACATTGCCGTGCATTTTTTCAACAAAAACTTCTTATAGACAGAATCACTTCCTTACGAATTACACAGCTCAACAAAAAATTTTTTTTTATTGTTGCCCTGGATATCATCGCAAATTTTTATGTTTTCAAGTGCCCAGATTACGAATATATTCATGAAAGTTCTCAATGTGCTCGTATTTTCATGATTTTTGCATTTCTTATATTTTGAACAATTATAAGCTTGTTAGAAATAAAATTTAATTTTCCAGTCATGATTAGGCTTCTGCGCAACTTTCTCGCGCACACAAACATCACCTGATCCCCACTCTCAGACCCCTTGCTCCACAGATCAGCTGAGATCTCAGTTATTTGACAATATTGAAGTACATATACACGTAAATCTGGATAAAGTGTCATGGATTAATATTTTGTTTCAATTACTGAATGTCCATTCTTATATATTTGTCTTCTAGTCTAAAATATGAGTTCGTCACGAAGAAAGTGTAAATATTGTAGTGATTTATTTTGTTATATTTGCGGTATTTATATACCAAAAAACAAAAAGAAATATCACAGACTTTGTCAAGGAGACTTATGTTGAATATTTTGGTTTCAAAATAGACAAATTAGGTAAACCATGGGTTCCTAATAAAGTTTGTAAGTCCTGTGTTGAGTCTTTACGGTTGTGGAAAAAAGGTGAACGTTCTGGATTAGACTTTCTTCCTATGATCTGGATTGAGCCTACGAATCATTTAGATGATTGTTACTTTTGCGTAGTAGATGTTAAAGGTTTTAATCGAAATCAAACGTGGAGATACCCAGACTTACAGTCTACGAAATGTCCGGTTCTACACAGTAAAAATCTCCCTCGGCCCATATACATTTCAAAAGTAATTCGCATGCCCTCAGAAACAATGATGTTACCAAATTCACAGAAATCGGGACCATCTACTAGTGGAAGTGATTTAATACGTGATCTCAATTTATCAAAACAAGGATCAGAACTGTTAGCCTCAAGATTGAAAGAAAAAAATTTATTGGCACCAACAGTAATAATTACAACATACAGGACGCGAGAAAAAGAGTTATTACAATTTTTTAGTGAAAATGAAGGATTAGTGTATTGTAATGATATCGCGAAGCTGCTTATAGACATGGGTTTAAAAGAGTACAAATCTACTAAATGGCGCCTTTTTATTGATAGTTGCAAAAGAAGTTTATAAAGCAGCAAATTATGAAGAAATTGTGCAAAATATGCTGACAAACTTTCAGACTTTAGGAGCAAATATGAGTATTAAGTTACACTATCTCCGCAATCTAGATAAATTTTCGGATAATTTAGGAAATTATAGTGAGGAACAGGGAGAGCGGTTTCATCAAGATCTAAAAGTGATGGAAGAAAGGTATCAAGGTCGATGGGATTGTCACATGATGGCAGATAACTGCTGGTCTTTGAAAAGAGATTGTCCCCTGAAAAATTATAGAAGAAAAGCTCAGAAAAGGCGTTTTATGGAAATATGAAATATATTTTCGACATTTTCCTCTTTATTTACTTCGATGTATCCGAATTTCTCAAAACATAACTGACATTATCAATATATCTGTTATTTTGTTTCTTGTTTTACGATTTTGTTATGTAAAATGAAAATAAAGATTTAAAAAGAAATCAGAGCAAATCCTACAAAATCATTGATAGTTTCACGAATTGTGTGCATAAATAGACCCAAAATCATTTTCATATCTAGGGCAACAAAACCATTGTAGACCTGTGTTATAATTACAATAACAAATATCTTGTTACAATACATTTTTCTCGAATCTCATATGATTAAAGAGAATCGAAAGCTGAATCAGAAATTAGCTGAGTTCACTTGACGTAGAGATGTTCATACGCTTATTGCAAAAGCTGAGTACTTCTTCAGTATGGATGGATAGGAGTTATGTGAATATAATCGATTCTCAATCGAATCCTCTGCATATAAAAGTTTCTACTTAGAAGGTTCCTGGTTTCGATCTCTGTATCACTATTTGGTGTATTTTATATCGTTTTAGTTATAGACATTGCAATAATATTATCTCAAAGTGAAAATCTGTAGAGTCCAAATTGCGAGTTTGGTCAAATTGAGGAAACTATAAGTCATTCAGTATCGAACAGTCCTCTATCTGGATGTCCAGATTACAATATACATTTAGTATCAGCTTTCTTTCTTGTTTGGATACAAATTTGAATATCCATATAGTATTACTGGTACCCTGTATTTCTGCTGATTTTCCTATTTTATTTCTCGAACTTCTGCCATCCCATTACCATTCGAAGAACTTATCTGATTGAACCAAGAATCTTGAACAAAATAATTCTGGCTTCACTTTTTGCTCCCAACACATTCGTACTTTAGCTTTTTGTTGAATCATATGAAATATTACGTCACGTTCAGCCATTTCTGCCTCTGAGGTTCAAGCGTGGGAGGCTTAGAGTGTTTTGAATGATTATACACTCTACTGTGATTTCTTCCCATATCACTTCTGACTGACATCAAAATTCAAAGTAAACTTTGATTTCATAAAATATCTTAAGTAACATGCTATCATCAGTGATCGATAATACGGTTTCTGTTAAGTTTCTAAAATACATTCCTCGTAAAGATGATATACTAAATCACAAGACTTGAGGAACTGCTGGAGAATATATTCAAGTTGAAGAAAGTGAGCCTCATCGATTGAAAACTGATGCATTTATGCAAGAACAGTTGATAGTATTGATGATCTACTAATTTTATGGAATTTCATCTTCAAAGTAAAACGAAATAAGACACTTTTGTCACTTCTCCACAATTTATTTTGATATTCACGACCGGTTTCGACTTCACGGTCATTTTCAAGTGAATAACAATATAAAAGATGAGTAGGTAAGTACAAGTACAGAGTGAAAGTTATTCTAGATATTGAGTAGTGGGGATGCATTAAGCTCTATTTGGCTGATCAAAGTCAGTAATTAATTTTCCAAATTCAACTGAATTACTTCAGAAATTTATTAAATCAAATGCAATGAATGTCAGGTATCCTATTTCAGACAATCAGGGAGAAGTTTTGAAGATAGATTCAAGGAACATATTTAATCAGATAGAAATTCGCCAATATTCGAACAGATAAAATCAACCAACCACTCGATATCATTAAACAGCCTTTAAATCCTTCATAAATGTTACAAGGGGAGAGAGATGAATTCGTTGGAAAGTTTGAAGATTAACAATGTAAAAACCCACAATTTACTACCCTCAACAGCCAACTAGAACTAACCTTACCTGCTCATCTGTTATATTGTCATTCGCTTGAAAATTATCCTGCGGTCGAAAACGGTCGTGATTATTAAATAAATTGTGGAATAGTAACAAAAGTGTCTTATTTCGTTTTACTTTTATGCAAGAACAGCTAAGTCAACTTTTCTCTCAAGCGAATACAATTAATTCATTACGACAAAATAAAACTTGCGAGAAAAATAAAAGCGTTCTCTTTCAGATAGAATACTCAATTGAAGTTAGTTATTTGCCATTCGTTACGAATATTGAAAGGAATGAAAATCTCGATCTTTATGAAAGAAGATTTTTCAATCGATTGAACTGAAATAAAACAATCAGGCCAGTAGTAAAAAGGCTGGATACCGTTTGAAGTAGGCATTAAGTCTCTTACGAAATATTGCACATTGAATTGTGGGCAACAATTCAAATAAAATATTGCTTCACTAATGAATCTGTCGGTTGAAATATGTTCCGCGAAAAATTCAATTCGCAGAAAAATCTATTGCAAGTAGTTTGAGTGCTATTAATATTTTTTTTAGAAAATCCTCTGGTACAAACAATAACCACATCAGTGTTATATATGATAACTGGGCTGAAAATTCCTTATTTATGCAGTAGGTTATTATGGAGAAAGGAACAAAAGCAGAATAGAACTTGTTGTGAATCAGCCGACGTTTCGACATCTTTATTGGGTCTTCTTCAGGGCAACTATAATGAAAAAACACCATGGTTCAAATATAAACCCTCTCAGTGGTATTCTCAACAGCAACAACAAAAACTGTATATGTATATATAAAATAAATTACATGAGTACGAAAATATGAGATCTAAAAACAGTTAAGATGAATATTGATTAAAATTACTGACATTTAATACAAGTTCCCAGTCTGAAAACTAATAAACACCGACAAAACATTACGTGAATGGAAAATTCATAATTTGAAATCGAAACAACAACCCACACAGTCTGAAATTCAACAAAAACAACAATAAGCTCCGTTCTTCTTTTGATCCTTACTCCAAAAAAACCTACTGCATATTCAGTGGATCATAACCTCCAGACTTCCTCATTTATATTGCACTCTGAAGTGAATACTGAAAAATAAATTTAGACGATGGTCAAGTTGGCTGGTCTCCATTAGATGAATAGAGAAGAAAACAAATAAATGTCTATTTTCTTGAGGTGAATTATTAAAAAATATATAACTTGAATCAGAAATTGATTCTTAAAACCGTCATGGTTATCTTGAAAGCAGATGTATCTACTTAATAACGCGAGAGAACAATAGGGCGCTCATGGTGGATGTTCTCCAAACTCACAACGTCGATAAACATGAAAATCGCAAGTTCCCGGCAAACCAATAGTGATTGCATTGAAACCCAAACTAAACCAACATACCAACAAATGTAATTCGATCCTTGTATCAAATACAATGAACAAACTACCTCAGCATCCCAGCGATTATTAGACGATATCATCAACAATGTTCGCTTTTGTATATAACCTGACATAACAGTGCTGTGGGAAGTCAATAACTATGGAGAGTAAAACGCCACAACTACAAGCGGAATCAACCCGGCCATGAATGTCTTTCAACGGATTCAAAAAGTACTTGCAATTACTTAGAGACATTGAAATTCGATGCAATTTTGATCTATAGTTACGACCTGCAAAGCCAACAACGTCTGAAGATTATAACGTTAATGAATCGTACTAAGAAAATGGAAATGATTTAGAACGTGAAAATATAATTAGAATAAGCATGGCCAGCACCACTAGTTTTGGACTAGTTTTAAGTAACCATGAAACTGATTCACAAAATCCTGACAGAAACCTTATTAAACAACTTACGCTATGTGATTTGGTGAGTACTGGCTACCATTTATCAAACAACTAGAATCAAATCATTACAGCGCAAGCACTGTATCATGAGATATCTAATACATTGCTGACAGCATTCCTTGATGTTGAAGGAGCTATCAAAACCGCCAAGTGAAGTTAACCTCGAAAGAGGATCTGAGTCAATGCGGAATTCTAGTACGTCAAGAACTCCGCTTCAGAAGGGAGGTGTCTAGCTTCTTGGCGATGAAGAAATTGCCGAAGAGAAGCATTCTATTTATCTTAGTGAGAAGTCTCATTTAGTCTATTGAATAGACATGAAAGTCCAAATTTTCACGGATAATCAAGTTACAACTGTCAACGAGATATCAGAGAAAACGCTCTCGTCATTCAAGGCATGCTGAACATTCAGTGGTTTCTTAGAAGGAATATGTCTTTAAATCTAAAGCATTAATAGCATATAGGAATAAAGCTGGACGGACTGAAACCCCCAACGACCCTAGATTAAATTCTCGAGCGAAAATAAATATTTTTCTGAACCTGTAGACGCGTATACAGGAAGACAACTTGCTTGACGATGAACCAACAAAATTTGCTGGGTATTTTCCCAATACTATCGATCTCTTTCTTGTCTCAGATCCAGATGATTTCTGTTTACAGGTCGAGTATTTCTCGTCCTTTCTCTTCAATGACATCGGTTTCACAGAACCTGACATCAATGTCTGTACTGAATATATCACTGAAGTTTTCTCGGCATGGATCTCTATATTCCAAACTCCTTGAGAAAACATCCGTACAAAATGTTGGTTGATTAAAAAAAAGCTATTACAGTTAAAAACAGAGCTTATCAGAACTGAAAGAAAAATCTAGCACATGAAATTCAAGCACAATATGTATATTTTAGGAACATTTCAAGGGTATAGGAAAAAAAACAGGGAATTCCACATCAACAAGATTTTTCATAATCTCAATAGATTACGCTAAAAGTACTATAAGTTTTTATCTATGACTCAAATGAAAAGAACAGAGAATGTCCATGACATACCGGCAAAGAAGAAGGATTGTCCAAAATTTGACGGTTGACATTTTTGAGTTAGAGTGTATCGTGTATTTTTCTATTCAATTTAAATTTTAATGAATAGTGAATTATGATTTCAGACTCAGAAAATGATGAAAACTAATAGTCTTGAAAAAGACAAGTGACAAGTCTTGAATGAGATGAGATATTCATTTCAAATATTTGAAATGAATATCTTGGTAAGTTATAGCCTCTGTTTAGTTTTCGTTGAAGCCCCTGTATATACTAAGTGGATAGTTATGAATTAATTTCTATGAATTATTCACGATTATTTCTGCTAACAGAGGACTTAGCGGATTGCCCATACTCAAGCCGTCTCCACTAGTATAATATTTGGTATTGAAATGGAAATAATTTTGATCTAAACAAATTTGAAATAATAAAAGAATATCTGATTCAATGATATATTCAAATTTTAATTTTTATCTCCGTATAGTTCTCATAATTCCTGTGTATTCATTCGTCTGAAGAAGCTAAGGTGTAGCGAAACGCGTTACGAATCATAATTATACAATAAAATTCCTCAAAAAGCATTACTCGTTTTTATTATTTATATTGGAATTCAACCAAGTAAAAGCCTTCCAAATTCAAATTTTAAGTACATTAAAACCAATTATCTTAATCAACTCAGTCAATAAAAAAAGTCCATCTGATTTCGTGATGAAGTAGCATGAAATTGGAAACGCTGAATAAATCAGAGTAATGAAAAGAATGCTTCTTGAATGCGAATTGACGGCCTCTAAACTTCAACGAGGAACAGATATTGCGATAAATGATGCAAAAGTTGTTTTTCGGTAATGGTTGATGCAATTTATTTTGTATTTTCGTTCGATCGTGTTTTAATTGACTGATATATAAACGGTGCAATTACGAGGTGTATCAGTGTGAGTTCCACTGGTGTGACAAACAGATCAATATGGCATTCAAGGTATGAACAACCCCGAGATTTTAATTATTATTTCGCCAACACGAATGTATTGAATAATTTATGGAAATTTGAACAGTATGAAAAATTACACGAATCAATGAAATTTATATAAAATCACATGTATTTCATGATTGCAATTGGACTAAATTTCAATAATTATATACATGGAAAAATGCGGAACCCTTTTATAATCTTCTAATGATAAATTCCATTTGATTCAAATTATAATATTTTCACATAATAGTAATTGGCACGTGATATCTATCCGAAATATTTTTTCATTAAAACATTCGAGGGTTTTGGAATTGTTGAAATATATTTTTTTAAATTGGAGTTTCGAAAAACGCCCCAAGCTATAGTCCTACAATTGTTGATCTACATTCTGTCCAAAAAGTACAGGGAATTGGTCAACGAAACACATAATATTTATTTTTCATCGCCTTCAAAGTAGGCCTCTTTCAAAATAGTCGGCTTTGAATTCTTTGTTCGATAAGTTTTTCCATTGCAAAACTCGCAGAACACACTTGTGAGAAATTAAAAAGTCGAGCACTGTAAATAAACTAATTGACAGATCGCGTTCAAACTCCGCGTCAGTATAGTGCCAACTTTGCAGCAACGAAAATTTTCACAATAGTTTTGAGCAGATACTGAAAGTAGACTTTCATTTGAACTTCTCAAATTATAAGCCCATATCTTGATTTATTGTTTCGATTACTATTAAATTTTGAACAGCTTCTTCGTGAAGGGTGTGCTATCGAGATCTGTTATATATATAAATTAAAAAATTACTGAAAATTCTCGGAAAAAACTTACATTCCCAAATACATAGACGCAACTCGTAGAGTGGGCGACTGATTGAGTTTGTGATGAACTTATTCAGTCCTTTGGTCATTATTTCAGTTCATTTTGGGGTGATAGAAGACTCAAAACATAACAGGAGATTCTAATGAATCGTAGAGTTAGCTTGAAAATCATTGAAATCACATTGAAAATCACACAGCAATCTGCACAGAACTATAATGAATGTCAATCGAAAATCATTATCCAGAAATTAATCCAGATTAAGTACCTATCCATCTTTTTCAAGGAGAATTAATAAGCATAGTACTCGAGCATTTCGACTTTATCGAGAACGATTTCAAAATCATGTGAACCAGAACAGCGCGAGATTTTCAAACTTGAAACAAACTTACGTAAACACGGTTCATTCTTAACGCTGAAAGGATGATTGATGAAGAAACGGAATTGAATGTCTTATTGAGCATAGAAGAAAATCTTCATTTGAAACCAAATCTCAGAATCCTTTGCGAGATGGTGTCAAGACACATAACCACATGACATGCTATTGATTTTTCTACTATGTGAATATTGCGTAAAAGAAATTCAAAGAAATAGTAAAATTCAACACATTACTGCATAGTCAATTGAAGAATAATTAAAAAAAAGTACTCCAACGTAATCCTATAGAAGCAATTAGTAATATTCGTCTTCCTTCTAAATTAGTTTTATTGAATGTTCTACGCTATTATCAGTTATCAATTGACTGTAAATCGTAACTAATTGTAGAATAATAATTGTATTTTTGAAATTTTGTTACAGTTCATCATCTTCGCCGCCATTTTGGCCTACGCTAACGCTGGCAATCTCATCGGCGCACCTCTAGCAGCCGCACCCCTGGCTTACGCAGCTCCAACGATTGCAAAAGTAGCCGCCCCAATAGCTGTAGCTCGCGCTGAACCCTACGATCCAAACCCACAATACAAATTTGGTTATGATGTCCAAGATGGCCTCACCGGTGACTCGAAGAACCAATTCGAACAACGTAATGGAGATTTGGTCCAAGGAAGCTACTCACTGACTGATCCTGATGGCAGCAGACGTACTGTTGACTATACTGCGGATCCCATCAATGGATTCAACGCCATTGTCCGTAAAGAACCTCTCGTATCTAAAGCTCTAGTTGCTGCCCCAGCAATCGCCAAAGTTGCTACTCCATTGATCCAATCTGCCCCAATTTTAGCCCAACCTGCTCCTCTCATCCGTTCAATTCCTACCTTGGCCCAACCAGCTCCCTTGATCCGTTCAATTCCAACTATAGCCCAATCTTCAACTTTGTTGAAATCCTATGCTGCACCAGCCATCAGTTATGGTGCTGCTCCTTTATTGAGATCTGGACCTCTTCTGTCGGCTTCTACACTTGGTTACTCTGCTGGATTAGCTGCCAGTCCTGCTCTTGGTTACTCTGCAGGATACGCTGCCGCCCCTGCCCTTGGTTATTCTGCAGGAATTGGAGCCATACCTTCACTTGGTTACTCTGCTAGATACGCAGCTCCTTCCCTAGGTTATTCTGCAGGATTATCTGCTGGATACGCTGCCGCTCCAGCTCTAGGGTATTCCGCAGGATTCGGAAAACTCGCTGGTCCAGCTTTGGGTTATTCTTCCTCCCTCATCCACTAAGACTGCTTGTATATGATGTATCTAACTGACCTTTGTTGAATTTAATTTTATGTATTTTTTTTGAAATGTTTATATTATATTATTTGAATATTTATATACTCATTTATTTCTTGAGCCTCATAAAACATCCCAACGATATTCGAAGACAATATAACATGACTGCAAATGGAAGTATTATGAATTTGTGATTTTTTTAAAAAGATATTTTTTCATTCAAAAGGCGTTTTTCCTCAACGTGATCTGCATTCATCCCAATACAGCATTACTCGCCTTCTCGACGCCCCCAAAATAGGCGTGATTATTCATTTCGTTCACCCCAAATATTCAACTATCTATTATTTCAGGTTTCAAAACCATATGTTTTATAATTCTGGAAGGTTTCCACCTTCTTAATAAATCGAACCCGGATCATTCCCTATGGAGAGCTACGATACCACTTGCAATTGTATGGTACTGTTCTCTTAAGTTCCCTCTGCAAGATTGGGTGAAACTCTTCACAGCCAACTTCTGCATTATCAGTCTCCTCCACAACAGTAGGCCAGTCCCGTAGTAAAAAAATAAAGTAGCATTATAGAAAAATCGCCTTTGCAAAATTGGATTAACCTACCATCATATGGTAGACACTAAGATCATGTACAAATTGAACACGACATCAAGAACGAAACTGAGAGGAGGATGATCAAATAAAGCATACTACAGTTTAAGTTCAAATAAATCAAAACTTGAATTCTGTTATTATCTTCCATTATAATATTGCTTGAACGGGGGTATATCACGAAACATTTTCAGTATAACGAATTTAGTGTTGGTCTATGAATTTTCTAGATATGATATTGAAAATTCCTTCAATACGCAAATGTTTATTCTTCATCATATCTAGAGGAGACAAAATATCAAAAAGTAAGTCATATGTGGTAGAGTCGCACGTCGGGGTTACATATAATACCAAATACCTCCTTCTTCAAAACTATTACCAGCTCTGAGATTTCTATCCTTCCTATAGACATATAACCAACAGGAAACATTTCCGAGTTAGAAACCCCAACAGCCTAGTTGCACTAATGCACATTATTTCATGAGTGGATGCGACAAGTGAATAAAAAAGTTCATTATGACTTTTATGAAAACACGAGGTCACATCATGTTTCTCATTTATTTTAATTAGCTTAAACGAATAATGGTGTATAAACCCCTTTACGAATTTTATTCCAATATCATTTACCTCTTCTTCTTGCTTAATCATTTCAGTTTTCAATTTGTTATGGAAAGCTTGCTGTTTAGGTGTTTTGTCAGTAGAAATTGAAATGTGAGAGTACTGCGACGATTGCTTAGAAGTTTTGAAACCCTCATAACTCTACCAGCTGGCTTTACAGACGTAGACACAACAGTCGATTCTCAAAATCTAAGAGAAATTCCTCTGTTACCTATTTGAAGCTGTAAGAATGAAATTACAGCTTTCATTGAGGCTGTTTCACTTCAAAATTTTCATCTCCATGATATTGATTTTTTGAAATAATCATTTTTACTCCTTCTTCTGTAGGTCTCTTGCAGCAAATACTCAGTATCTTCATGAACATCATTTGTTTTCTCCGCCATATGAGGTTGTTTTTGCTGCCAATCAATATCAATATTGATTGTCATTTTCGAAATAGTTAAAATGAATGACACCGCATCCATACCATAAAAATTGTGGCCAGGGCTTTATAGGCCGATAAAAACTACTTGGCGTACTTTGATTCAATATCACCCTGAAAAACCCATAGTTTTGTCACGCTCTTTTTGTCTCTGATTTTTGTGAATTATTCATTATTTTTCATATCCGAATATTCAAATAAAATGTGCTGTGTCCTCTTAGTTGGGATGTCTACAGTCTCAGACATCATACACTATCATTCTCCAATCGTCCATTATAATTCCATGGTTTTAGTCTACAATTTCCTCGAGTTCCGTAACTGTTTTTCCGCAGAAAATTAAGCTTAGTCACCTCATCCTATTTCAGCTAAAATTCGAGTCGGTGTCTGCTGTTAATATTTACCAACCACTAACTAAATAACAAAGTTTGATCAAAATTTCATACTAATTCATTAGTCGATGTCTGTTAGATGCAGCAATGATGCATACGAGTTACTGTGCGGAAAATTCAATTCACTGATTTGTCGAGCGTCTCTCGTATAAGAATTTCAAATCTGAAGAAAAAAATTGTACACATTTCATTGCTGAAACCAACATGAAAAGTTGAAGAGTTTTTGTGTCATTGAGTCATGGAAGCATATATCGGCATCACTCAATGTTTATTTCAAAACCACAAAATAGATTGCCTTCTGGTTTGAGCAAGTTTGTCAAAATCATCATACATATTTGACGTTCATTCTCTCTGGAATACTGCATGGCACTATAATTCTTGATATCGTCTCATAGCAATATGGAAAACATCCATATTTTATCCCTGATTGAATAAATTCAGGGGTGTTGAGTCCTTTTATGACCGCTCGTATAAATATATCATCCAACACGCCAGCAATATAAAACCGAATATCCCACCATGATTCCGAGATATATTGTTTGTCGATATCGAATGCCGAAGACGGAAAAATACTCTGAATTGCAAATCTCGGCAACTTTATGTAAGTTCTATGCGCAAAATCAATAGAGTAAATACGTAAATTTCAACAAAATAATGAAACGCCTTTTTCTTCCTAAAAAGATGACACCCATAAATTGGATTGCTTTTTCAAGTCTCGTTATTGGTTGTTCAAACCCATCAAATACATGAAATAAGAAAAAAATCAAAGTCTCGCAACGTAGTTTTTTCACCTCAACAAAATTATCAGATTCCTATAATATAAAAGTGAATATCAGTACTCTGTTCTAGTATCACATCGAAACCACAACACGTAAAGATTTGAAAATGCATACACGGTGACTGAAGAGCTTATTAGAATTATCCAGGGAAAGGGTTTGTCAATCAATTTTGAATTTTGAAATTACATTAAATGAATACAGAAGTACAATTTACAATTGGTTCAGAGGGAAACCGCTTTCAGTTATACCAGACATCGACTATAACTTTCCTATTTTAATTAACATGGTGTACTTATTAATATGGTTTATTGAAAGGCACCCTTTTTCAAGCATCTTTTGTTGAGATATCTCCTATCTAAAATCAACCAACATTAAGCTATTATTTTTTTAACAAAATTTTCGGAGTAATAGTGTCATTTCTTTTCAGAAAAATTGACTCTGATTTAACTAAGGTTATAATTGTTTTTTAGTTCAACTCATTTTTTAGTTTAACTCATTTTTCAATTATTTTTCATACACGAAGTGCACAACGATCACTTGTCAACTCAATAAAATTAAAATATCAAAAAATCATTTCTACCTACGAGCACTTAAAAGAATAGTTGCAGTCGATGTCCGGTATAACCGGAAGTGCTGTGTAAACAACTGCAAATTGTAGATCAGTATCTATTTACTCTAATTTCAAAATTTGAAATTGATCGATTAACCCATTTCTCAGATAATTCTAATGGACCCTTCAGTGAGGGAACCCAATATATACATTAATTTATTCCTAGGGATAGTTATGATATAATTTAAATCTGCAAACTCATCATCAAAACGCACACACTACAGAGAATGTCTTGAACACATAAACAATATTACTATGGAAATCAAGGCGCGAAAGATATTTGAAGATTTAATACTGAAGGCCATATGGCCATATGGAGAAAAAGTAATTCGAATTCATATTTATGTAGTTGCAAAGGCGTGTTCATACAACGCGATGGAGACGGCTTCATGCATAGATTGCTCTAAAATCTACGCAACTGAGGACATCAACAATCATAAAGCCTAGCGCCATCGATAATCATATCTCAAAGGCCTTCGACAGGTTTTGGCATGCAGCTTTGATGAATAAACTAAACGCATATAGTGTTTACGAAAAATTGAGTGGTTGGATTAGTAGCTAACTCTTCAGTAGATTAATTCGGGTAGTATTGATAGTGTTAAGAGTGAATCTTTTCAGGTTGATGCAGTAGTACCCCAAGGCTTCACATAATCTCGCCAACTCTTTTTTTATTGCGAATTAATGATCACTTCCACTCTACTGAAAACAAAATATTTGGGTTACAGGCGACTGTACTCTGGCGACCTCATTTTCTAATCAGCTTCCTGTAAATGCTGAGCAGATACAACGCTTCTGAATTAAGAGAAGATATCACAGTGGGCCAGTTGAACTATGTCATTTCCAATGTTATCCAGAAAAGTCACTGCTGGAGATTCTCCTCTAATCATGCAAGTACACCGAGTTTCCTCAGAAGAGCTCATGCATCTTCTCGGCGTCACAGTCAACACATGCGTTTGCTGGGATGAGCATGTTTCAGCTATTGCTAAATCTTCAGTTTTCAGTTTTCTCTTCAGGGCTGAGGAGTAATTTACGATATCACAGCTTAGGATTCCATACAAAAGAGCGGTGCTCAAGGATGTCAGGTTGCTGATCTTCCTTTTTCTACAGATACTTGCATAGTAAATGCTCGGAAGAACTTGGCTTGGTTTCGGAAAGAATAAAGTTCTAAATAAAAACTAGGCTTGCGAAAAACTCCTTTCAGCGGGCAGTCCACCCCCTTTACATTTTGGCCCTCCTCAAGAAGCGAGTGAACACATCAAATCATCTTGAACTACCACACTTGCAGTTTGACAGGCATCACCTCCTCCCAAGAATTAAGTATTAAAAAAAATATGTGTAATAAACACATATAATCTTTCATCCAGTGTTGCAAACATTTTTTTAACCTCCTTTCCTAAGTGATTTACCAATATACTTGTTTACTAATATTACGAAATCAATTTTCAATTCGATGGTTAATTGAGAATGAAGAATAAAAAGTATTAAAATACAAATACAAACGCAACATGGTTATCCTATCATATTCTATGGGCACGCGAGCGTATCCACGTATTTAGACTAGTAGATAATACAATACTTTGAAGAAAAGGTTGATATACGCTCCTGGATCTCGGGATGAACCGAGAGAAAACGGAACTGGTTGTTTTCACGAGGAAGCACACGAAGCCATCCTGTTCGAGGCCCATTTACTTAGGATCAAGACTCGGCATGAATGAATCAGTTGAGTATTTGTTGGGGTTAGTACAGATTGGCAGGTTTTTTGCTGTCCTTATGACATATAGGAGGAGCTTGAGCAACACGTGATGCTTCAAGTCATGTGATTCTTCAAAACACTTCTGCTACCCATACTCACATATGTCTCGCTGATCTGGTAGACGAGGATGGAGAAAACAGACTCAAAGATACACCCACTACGGCGTTAGATGCACTGTTAGGGGTCTAACCACTGCTCCTCACAATTATTAGCAGAACTTTTTTGACAGGTTATAGGCAAAGAACGGAGAGTACACTAGTCGTCGGTGCAAGCTATCAACAGCGATTACCTCCTCTGGATGAACTACGATATAACTACGCCAAGGTATCACTTTTGTCATAAATTCGAGGTGAAAATTTCATGCACACAAGGGTTGAAGGGAAAGAAAGATCCCTTGCCAGGTGGAAAGTGTATCCGGTGCAAGAATGGCTCGAAGACCAAAGAGGAATCAGAGGACGGAGTTTACTGCCAGTGAAATGGATGAGGAGCCTACCTCGCAATAGATAAATATATAACATTTTGCAGTAGAAGATCATAGCGATACATAGCTGTGCCTGACGGCTGGAAAAACTGGGTAAAATTAATGAATATTTGCGCCCGATATGTGCTAGGAGAGAATCACTTTAATACGTTTTAATTTTGAAAAGAAATGAATTTTTCACAAATCTAATGAAATTTCCTTGAACTTTCATACAAAAATGATACTCTCGTAAGACGAAATAAATAGGAATATTATTTATTGAAAAATTCTGAAATCAGAAATTGTTCGCCCGAATATGACTTCAACCCATCCAGATTTGAACCCGTTCAAATTCATCAGTAGTGATGGAATATACAATCATCCAAATGATCAGGAAAGATACACCCTCATGGCAATATTAATTCACTGTGTGGTGTATATTGAAAGCTAATCGTCTATAAGCGTTTGTGATTTTTGATGAAATCTTTCATAATTAATTTAAACATGAAATTGTTAATTCCAACATTTACTTTGGATGTTTTGATGAAAGAAGGAATATCTATTTTCAGCATGATGGAGCTACTGCTCATCAACAATGGCCGTTGCTGATTTACTTGACTTAAATTTTGACAATAATTGGATTGGAACTAGGGATCCGTTCATCGGCTTTGTCATTGCTGAACTTTTTCCTTTGGGAATATATCAAGGATATGTAAAGTTGAAGAGCTAGTCGAAATATTGAAGAGTTGAATAAAATTTCATACGTTGTTTTGCTTCGGTTGCCAGTATTCAAATTTTCAATGCATGTCGAAGTTCCTTCAGGAACTATGAATTATGAACTCAAAATAATACATATGAATACATTCTTATGCCTACAATGATTGTTTCCATTAAATTACATTCGATATACTGGAATATCCTATCAGTTTTCTGTTTCAAAATAGTGATTACATGTAACTTTTCAAAATTTTCGTGCTGCATGGTGGCTTCGTTATCACAAACTTTACCAATTCACACAAAAGTCGTAATTTGATGAAAACATATTCAATACTTCAATTGAATAGTCGCTGCAAGAATAAATTTTCATGAAATTAGAGAAAAAACTAAATGAGATAAAAACACAAGGTTTAACTTCAATCTACACTTTATTTGAAAAAATTCGATGACGTTTCGCTGACACAGCAGCTTTATCAAGAATGAAAAACAGAATGAAGAGTATGGTATTATAAACAAATCGTAGAACAAGTTGGATGAATAACAGGAAAATCCACACCGAGCCATTGTACAGTTAGTATGATAGGTAATAAAACTAATTAACCAAGTTGAGTAGGGGTGAATAATTCACATCTACCTGCTCATTCAAAAGCTTGTCCGAATGTTTGTATCTATTTATTTCTAATGCTTCTAGGAGATCTAATTTTAAACTCTTCGATTTTATATGTAATATGTCAAAGTTTTTATTGAATGAATGGTTTTCTTTTATTAAGTGGTTTGAATAATTCGAATCAGATTAATTTTTATCGAAGCTACGTTTATGTTCAGATGTTCTTATGCCAAAACTCCTATAGGTCCTACCGATATAAATTTTATCACAAGAACAAGAACCGCAATTGAGTTTATAGATTCCTGATTTACTCGATTTAGTCTTTATGAATAGGATATACTTCATTTATTGCTTTCTGATACAGTTTTTACGAATGATTAGATCTATCATATCCGGATTATATGAATTATTAATGGCTATCTGTTTGATGATGTTTAACTCTTTATTATAATCTTCTACTGATAAAGGTAAATTGAGTAACCGATGTACCATGCTGTTTAAAGCTGCAACTTTGTGTTGAATTGGATGTAATGAGTAGTTATGTATAATTGTATCAGTATGTGTTGGTTTACGAAAGACCGAAAAACATGATTATTATTTTGTTTAGTGATTTTAAGTCCAAAAAAAACTAAAGCTATTTCAATCATTAAGTGTGAATTCCGTGAATGGTTGTATAGTTACCAAATAAAATTAGGGATGATTTATTCAATTTTCGATTTTTCATGAGAACTCGTCCCTTATGAAAAAATTGAGCCCACATGTGATATATTTTCGGGAAGAAAAAACTCTACCCAGCGAAATCTAAGTTACCTAAAGTTCATATATGAAAAATCGCAAGTTTGCATTATAACTCAAGAACCTTTCTGAACGTAATTCGTTCCAACCTGTAGAATGTAAGATCAATTTATACAAAACTTCAGAAAAAGCGGGATATTGAAACTAGACTGAATTCAAATTTCTAAATCTCCAAACTACTCATAAATGAAAAAGCTAGCGTGAATTTATTTGCGGCATTGAATTCCTCACAAAAAAAAAAACAGAGAAGGGGAGTAATTTTCCTCTATCTTCAATATTTCACATTACTGCAGATTTAAAACGATAAAATCTATCCACCATGTACAGGCAACCTTAGGAATTGTTTTTGTCATTTTTGTCATAGTATATGCGGAAAATACCTGAGGACAGTGAGTGTGACAAAGCGTTCTGAACAAGCATGATTACCGGCTCAAATATATGGCACGGTTTGCAAAGCTAGCGTGTTTTCACGCAAAAATTTTGCGTGTGAAAAATCACTTGTATTTTTCAAATAGACACATGAAAAATTCGATATTTTCTCTCACACTGACTTCATCAAATACAATATTAAAAAACCTGATGAATGTCTCATCAAAACCGACCATCAAATTGAGCTCTGTGAAAGACTAACCGGGTATCGTCACACCTGTGAACATATTGTATGTCCGTCCCAATTGTGGGTGTAACATTAAACTTTAAAAACCAGAAATAAAATCACTTCGACCGCGAATCTCCAAAGGGCACTGGTTTTCATTCGCTTTTCAACTAGTTTCAATTTTAACTCGTATCGACCACATATGTACACGGCACCATGTAAACAGGGCGACCTCTAACGAAGTGCAAGTTGCGAAAAACGCACCGGCTACATGTTATCGGGTTACGGTGAATTTAAAATTCGGGTGGTGTAACGAAAATTGAATCCGCAAGCGATCCGTATATAAAGTCCAGGCGCCTGAACAAATTCAGTATCGTCGTTTTTCGCTCAACGGTAGTAACTGAATAAAATGGCATTCAAGGTAAGTACATTTCTTCATTGAACTATCTTTAAATATTTATCAGCTATTTCATGAGTAGTAATGAAATTCTTATGAATAATCACTGTTCGTTCTTGCGGTGACATAATTATTCGATGTGCGAAGAAATCTATGAACGAAATCAGTTAGTATACAAGGTGATTCTCAAGTAAACTATTTTGGGAAATGTTTCGTTCAACTCAAAAAAGAAAGTAGGCTCTTTGTATACCAAAAGTTAATTTTTCAGTTGACAAATCGATGTATTTTCAAATAACTATTAAGATTTGATTCGTACTAGATAATCGCTCTTACTACGTATGAATGATTTGATTACCAATCACCTTACTCAACTTGTGGAAGCTTATTGAAAAATGTTAGTCTCAAATAGTTCAATCTTCTACTCCTACCAAAACGATGAAAGGTTTTCCCGAATTATGATGATGATGATCATCGTTTCTCACAATGGTTTTTACAAGAAATGAATATTGAGAAACGTACATTCAATGGAATTCTGAAGGAATTCCTACAATCATGTTGGTAACCTAATCCAGCCACAACTCGAAGTTCTTTCTTTGCAATTCAAATATTGTGAAGATAAGTCTGAGGCTACAGCTCTTACTAAACCCAAGCCAGAATAGCCTAGGCAACTTTGGATTAAACCTTAGCATGGAAAGCCACCAGAAGAATTGACTTCGACACTATTCCATTAAAACTCCTCAGTGCAAATAAACCAGTGGATGCAGATGACATCACTAGATCTGCATGAGCCTATCGCAATAGCGTCCCATGCATCGCCACACTAAGGAGACGAATTACGCTAGAATCAATACGCTTGAGCGATTGAGTAGAAAGTAATAAGAAGCAGACTTCGCATCTTATTTGTTTGCAAGCAGCAAGTTTATTTTGAAGTGTTTTGTCACTTCCTTTCAAGGTTTTGATGTAAAGACCACTCAAACTGCTGTGATGTCATCCACGAGAATCATAAAATCTAGAAGTACAATATGGATAGTTCAAATAAATGAGATATAGTAATGGTTCCAAAACCGACCCCTGAAGAACACATTGTTGCATATTTGATAATTATAAAGATAGGAGAGGCATTGCACCTCTCAAACTTCCTCCTAAAAATATCAACGGTGACACAATTGAAAGCCATCGAAGTATCGAAAAAAGTTCCAGTGTATCTATTTTTTTCCAGAATAATTATAAACTATACGCATTAAATTGTTTATCGCCATTTTCGTCGATGATCTGCAACCTAAGGGTCTTTCCGAAAATTTTATTCATCATCGGAGTAAAGACAATGGACCTATAATTGCTTGCCGAGGTTGTACGACCTTTTTTGTGTAATACTATAACCCTGAATCACTTCAGAAAATCAGAGGGAGTACTCTTCCCAACGCAGATATTAAACAAATTATTCACAGGACGTTTAACTAGATATCAATATTTTCGAATTAAGACAGAAATATTGTCACACTTAATTCTCTAAAATGTTATTCTACCTCTAAAAGCCTCAATTCAGTGAAATCCAACTTATGCCATCAAAGAATGAACAATTTCGAGAGGTGTGTTGCAAAAGTTGGAATTAAAATCATCTGATGGGGGCCTGATGGTAATCTTTTGTATTCAGTTATCGTAATATTAATATTTCTGTTGGTCATACAAATTCAAAATTGTTTCCAGTTACTGCAGTATAACTTGAAAACACCCGACTAACTATTTTTGATAGATTCAGTTCTACTGTTCGAGATGTATTTTCTTGAATATTTATTGGTTCGAGAAGATATATCGAAACAATTCTTATTAGGGAAAACATAACTCTCTCTTTCCTACTGCCGTAGAAGTATAATTTTTCTCCTGATTTTACGATAGGATGATTATCATTCAGAGTAGCTTTAGTTTATTTCATCATCAAGACATTAATTGAAGCAGATTAAAACATTCATTGAATGCTATCTGTTTAATTATATTCGATTCCCCATTTTAATTATCTCTGAATATGTAAACTATTCTTTTTAGTTATTTTCGATTCGGATATGATTAAATTGAGCTTATTGCTTTTTTCGAAAATTCATGATTCATTTCCCTTAGTGATGAAATAGGCAACATTAACAGATTTCAATGAAATACTTGAATATTTGATTTGAATCAATGAGAAGAGGCAAAAATATCGTTTTCTTCTTTCAGTTCGTCGTATTCGCCGCCGTTTTGGCTTACGCTCAAGCTGGCAACCTCATCGGTGCCCCACTTGCTGCCGCCCCTCTGGCTTATGCCGCCCCTGCTATCGCCAAAGTAGCTGCACCCATCGCCGTAGCCAGAGCTGAACCCTACGACCCTAACCCACAATATCAATTCGGCTACGATGTCCAAGACGGTCTCACCGGTGACTCAAAGAACCAATTCGAACAACGCAGCGGAGATGTCGTCCAAGGGAGCTACTCCCTGAACGAACCAGATGGTACCAGACGTATTGTAGACTACACCGCTGACCCCGTCAATGGATTCAACGCTATCGTACGCAAAGAACCCCTTCTTGCCAAGGCTGTAGTAGCTGCCCCAGCCATTGCCAAAGTTGCCGCTCCATTGATCCAGTCTGCTCCATTGATCCGTTCAGCTCCCCTTCTCGCCCAGCCCGCACCTCTGTTGAGATCTGGACCCATCTTGTCTACTGGATATGCCGCAGCTCCTCTGTTGAAATCTGGACCTCTCTTGTCTGCTGCACCTGCCCTCAGTTACTCAGCTGGTATTGCTGCAGCTCCCACTCTCGGTTACTCTGCTGGTATTGCTGCCGCTCCTCTTGCCTACTCTGCCGCCCCCGCCTTCGGATATTCCGCTGGATACGGCAAACTCGCTGCCCCAGCTTTGGGTTACTCCACTTCCTTCATTCACTAAACTATCACCTTAATGTATATAACTGACTGTTGTTGAATTTTTTTTGTATATATGTTTCAAATATAAAATTTAAGGCATATTTCTATTGCTTTTTTTCATATCAGAAGATTAAAGCTTACAGACCAAAATATATAGAACCATTTGAAAAGAAAGAAAGATAATTCAATTATTTTATAAATATTAAATATCATTATCATTCGACTATTGAATTTATTCATACATGGATTACATCCTAGAGTTGGATATCAATGTAAATCAAACCACGATCGAAGGAAACAACAGTATGTACAGGGTGGACCAAACTAGATGTTTTAGTATGGCAGCTATGTATGAGAATGACCTCCCCCTCTCTCAAACTCGAATTTTAAGAAAATTTCACTGATGAAAACGTATTTCAGCTATCTTTTGTAGTACTCGAGTTATTCTGGAATTCTGGATTCTTCTAGATCTCGACATATTCCAATATCCCGAATAGTCCCGACTCATTCGAAATTTTTGTTTAATGAAACAAATATCTTTCGCGATAGCCTTCGCGTGAGGTCTATTTATGTAAACTTGAGAAAATGAGAATTATTCGAAAAATCCGTATCATTAACCGACAGAAGATTTTTCCTGAAAACGTCGTGGTCTACAGCACCGAAGCCAACGGTACTATTCCGTTCGTTCGAACCGTGATACGATTCACGTACTGGCAAAAGATAGTCTTCAAGAATTAGAATTTTTACGTCCTCATATCTGTTCGTTATTTTTTTGCATCAACCACGGTGGGTTATTAGCAAATGGCATAGTTAGTTACAAATGTAAAGATGAGTTATATAACATAACTATTTTTGCTGCTGAAGTTTTGATAGCAGATTGGCTGCTCTAAGGAAAGATATTGTATTCCCGATATGACTTATCAAAGATGAATGTATATTATTTGGTACACCGTGTATGAATCTTTCGTTATTATATTTAGCGCCTTCCACTGGTATGTGTTCAACGGTGAGTCTCCTATTGCACGTAACGTGCTGACTTCACTTTTAATGCTGCTTCCATCAATCTTCGATTCCTAACTTTCATTTTCACATCTCAGATCGAACGATACCGTGATCTCATATTCGAGTTTGTTGTCTCTCCCCTCTCCATGATTTCCCTAGCACTATATGTTCCTGTATTCCTCCATTTTCCGATGATTCTGTCAATTTAATTCATTATTCATTTTAACTTCGATATTACTTCAAGGCAATAGTGATCAGATTTTTGTGAAAGTCAAGGAATTGAGGAGTTTCAGAAAAATATCTTAGATGAATGAGGGAAATGCCCTACTATTATATCAATCTCAAGTGTGAAAGGTGGATCGTTAGTTTACCCGCTGATAATTTGGGGTGAGTAACTTAATCTCGTAAAATATCTCAACATTATCGTTATTTAATTTTTTCTTGTTCTCTCGTTCTTTTCTTTTTTCACTTTTTACTTCAATGAGCCACGTTCTGTTCAATTATTTGTAAGTTAAAATATTGTAAATTCTTTCTCTTTGTAATAAAGTAATTAGACAGAACAGGTGCATTGAGGGTTGAGAGGGTGATAATTATTTTACATGCTGCATTGATAGTTCTAGGTTCGGCCTCGAAGAAAAGGCATACCCAGACGTCTAGAATTAACAATGACCCATTAACCAGCCCGAGGTGCCCTAGGACGATAGTAGACCATTCTGAGAGTGATACGTTGCCTTTGTGTCACTCCTTCATTTTTTAGATGAATTTTTCTTCTGTTTGTGTATGTCAATAAAAAAGAACACCTTGTAAATAGAGAGTAGTTAAATAAAGTGCCATTAAAATTTAAGTGTTTGAATTTTTGCCTTTAGGGGGCGACTCTCGTATGAATGTTCGAGTTGCGCCTTTCCTAGAATCGTTAGATGACCACTGGTCAACCCTTTCATTCCTTTCGTTAGAATTAAAATTAGAACTCGCACAAATGATGTACGCTCCAAACGCTTCATTTATGAGTATCGGTTTTTTGCGCTTACCTCCTCTGATAAGAACAACCTGCTGCAGGGAAGTTGATCGCGGAAATCACTTGTTTCGAATTTGAACACTAGTGAATATATGATGTTAGTGCAACTTGTGTTTTATCCTGTTCCTAGAGTTCAGGGTGTTTTATAGTTTCAATATTTTGTAGGTTTCACGTCCGTTAGCTCATCCATTTTGAATCATTCTTTCAAATGCTTTTCACTTACTATTTTTTATGGTTTTTCAGCACGATTGAGAGTAACGTAGTTCAGTATAGCTATAAGGTACCAGTGACTGAAATCAAGTCGTAGTTGATTATCACCAGGCTGGAGAAATTGCAATTTTCTCATCCTGTAGAGTCTGAATTTATTATCTTCAAGATTCTGAGAGCCCTTGGCTTTGGAATGCGAGTTTGAGTTTCCATTTGACGGCTTGAAATTTCAGGTTGGGCTACAACTGGAATTGGACGATATCATCTTATCTATACTCAATTTCATATGATTTGGTCCGTTGTGCTTTGGAAGATCCTCCAGTAATTGAATTGTCCTTTAGTCTTTTGAAAACAGATTTTTCTACGGCTGTCTCCTCTCAGGGAATTCATTGAGATGAGATTCTTCCGAGCATTCTGTATGTAACATACCGCCATCTCATACTCTTCGTAATTTTGAATTGACGAAAGAAGAACCATGACGATTGGGTCATAAGTAAAAATTTTCGGAGTAGATATAGAAGAACTACATGTTCTTCATTATGAAATGACAAAAATAATTGCATTCTTAGAATCAATGTTATTGATTGAATATTGCAATTGTTTCAAACACACAATTGAATGTATCCACATCCATAGAATTGACTTTTTGAAATAATCTATGTTCTAAGGGATTAACTCTATTGTTTCTACCAGAAATGAATTGATGGGATTGTTGACGCACATAGACAAACCTCTTCCACCATAGAATTGTGAATATCTGCGATATTCCGAATTATTAGATATAAATTTTCGATTTTTTAATGAAAGAGGCTAATGTTGAAGAAATAATGAATTATGTGTATATTTGGGAAGATAAAATATCCTTGCCATTGATGCGAAAATCACCTATAGTTCGTTTTTGGAAAAATCACGAGCTTGCTTCATTTTGTTGAATTCATCCCAGAATTCTACTAATAAAGGGACTTTAGAATGTGAAAATCTTTTGTGCCTAACTCCCAATGGGATTCAAGATATCGTCAGAATTCCGGAAAAACTCGAAAACAAAAAGAGATAGCTGAAATTCGTTTTCTATAATGAGTTTTCGAAAACCGAGCTCGAGAGAGGAAGGATGGTTTCCCTCTATCTATAGTTCAATATTTCACATAGCTGCCGTACTGAAACTTCGAATTAGGTCCACCATGTACATCCACATAAAAAACACACCAAGCTTTCGAATAACTGAGAATAGGATTGAGTAAATTTCATATCTATTCGTTTTAGAATGGCAAAGTGACGTTCATCTGCTTATATGGTCCACGTAATACATAAATGTCTATCTGTAAAGGATAATCTTGGAATTTCTTGTAGTCACGGTTCATAACGCCATTTTAATCAGAAGAAAGCCTCATCAGGAATATCGAATTTCCAACGCCCATTAAGATAATTAAGATAAGGGTCGAATAGAATTCGTGCCGAATCTTAAATTGGGAAAATATGCCATGGAAATGTTGGGACACGTTCTCTCTCCGGTAATATGTATTTTGTTTATCGATGGTTTCATTGGATTTTCTTGAAATAAATATTTTCAATTTGGTTGTTTAAATTTCGAGAGCTTTTCAAGAAGTGAAAGAACATGATCTGATAATTAAATGAAGAATCTTTTTTTCTACTGCAATCAAGTTACACATTGTAACATTTCAAAAGGCTAAGTACAGACCTGATATCATTTTTGAACTATTCGGGCAAGAAAACATTTCATTGAAGTAGTTGATAAATTATAATCATCTGCATATCAGGTTAGATCTTCGATTGTTAACATATAATTAAGAAGCCTTGCTAATGTTTTGTTTTGATAATTTAATAGGTTAGTTTAAATTGGCAAATGAAGAACTTCTCTTGGTTTCTTATTTTAAACTTCGATAGGACATGGAGTTTTAGTTAGTATTAAGGATGTCGTTAGCTCTGGGTAGTTGTATGAATTTACGGAGCCACGGTTGCAAAAAGTAAGATTTGAAGTTCGGCTTGGCAAGGCCTGTAAGCGATAATTTTGTCTGATCAGTTTTTAAGGATCTCCCTCCCTGGGTACGTCAGTAGAGGTACAGTCTCCCTCGTCGAGGGCCTGCGTTCGAATCCCTAGTAAGATTTAGATGGACCCCAAATTTTCGCTTCAAAATTTCCATCGTTGACGAAATGGCAGTTAAAAAAGTGGAAGACTACTTATTTTTGTGATTAGCTTATTGAGTGCTGAAAATGGCCATTCACTTCCATGCAGTAAAGAACGCTAGTGTATGGCTAGCTTATGTTGAATTCACCTCGAGGTATGCAATGTTTTTATTTATTTGTTAATTTTTTCTTCGGAAAAGTAAACAGACCATGTGTTTGATATACCTTAGTTTCTCGTTAGTCTATCGGGAACTTTCAATAACGTTGGAACTGTGCCAACGCGATTGTAAATTTGTATGAGAATTAAAACGGTGTATTCCGTAGAAGAAAGGATGGAAATTCTGCGCGATTAACAGCGTCTTCATTTAACAAACGACAACCTGAAAAAATGTGGCCGCTGTTTACGTTGTGCAACTGGTTGCTAACTTTGACGCTACTGGTTCAGTTGGCAACAAAAAGAGGGTGTATGAAGGAGACGAAGCGAGGCAAGTGGCTATCTTAGGTTACCTAGCCATGTATCCTACTCTTAGCACTAGGAAATTGTCCAATGTATCTGGCACAACAATCATGAGAAGTGAATGAGATACGATTGGTTCTGGAACTGAATAAGGATGATTCTGATCGCCGACTCATGTTCTATGAAGTAGTCAGTGATTATTATTGACAATAATCCAAATTACATGTTCAATCTATGTTTTCGGATGAGTGTTCATTTTACCTGTAAACAGGCATAGCTATCGGTACTGGTCAGATGAAAATCCAAGATTATTTCGGGAAGAGCATACTCAACATCCCCAAAAGTTGAAAGTTTGGCGGGTATTTATGGAAATCACATCATCGGCGCTTTTTTTACTTGGTAATATCACTGGCCAAATTTATTTAGAACTATTACAGAACGCTATTCATCCAGCCCTCGTGCAAATATTGGAGAATGAAACCATGAAACGATCGTTTTTCAACAAGATGGCGCACCACCTCATTTCGCTCAACCTGTGCGTCAGTTCTTAGATGAAAATTTTCCTCAGGCCTGGATTCGAAGAAGGGGACATATTGAGCGGCCACCCAGATCACCTGATCTTGCGCCACTGGACTTTTTTCTATGGGGTCACCTGAAATCTAAGATTTACGCTACCCAACCTGTGCCACAGGATGATTTCCGAATTCGGATCATTTATGAATTCCGTCAAACTGAACCAGAAATGTTAAGTAATGTAATAAAAACAAGTAATGTGTTTTTGGGAATTTTACTTAATAATTATGATTCAAACGTTAATTAATGTACCTACGTGAACGATTTGAGCAAAACTTATTTAACTGCATGGAATTTAATGGTGCCAATTTTCAGTATTCAATAAATTAATCACAAAAGTAAGTAGTTTTCCACTTTTTAGTTGCCATTTCCTTAAGGACTGAAATTTTAGAGCGAAAATTCAATGTCAGATAGAACTCGATAAGATCTTCAAAATAAGGTATCGCAACACCCCTCATCCCTATTTAAAGTCAGGGGTTTTGCTCACCTCTGTAGGGGATTGAAGTTTCGGAGATGAAAGAATCGGGAAAGTTATTCCCCTCGAATCAGAAGTCAACGGGTCAGAGTGATTCCCCATATTTTTCATTCTAAAACCAGAAAATCGAAGTGTTGAGTTTTCGTTGGCCCACCTTGTATATATTTGGTACGATACATACATAATTTTATAAAAATTTATTATTTCCCTCTGTTTCTCTGGGGCGAGTTAATATTTTCGCATAAACCCTCGAATTAGGTATGCAAAACAAAAACCAAGCCTTTGTTAGCAAACTTTCAGGTTGCCGCTGGGAAGCGGCAAGGCGCATATTTATCGCTTAATTACAGGTACGGATAAATGAAAAATTAACTGAACTTATAACAGTTGGAGCAAGGGGCGTTTATGAATTATTCAGATGGCGTGAATTATTGGGTATTCGATACCGAAAAGAGCTATCAAGTAATTCGCGAAACCCTCTAGAACGCTGAAAACGGTACCTACTCCGATCCCGTTTGCATATATGCAAGGAAAAGTAAGGGAACTACACAAATGTGAATTCATTAAGAATGAAAAATTGTAGTAGAGTAGTACCAATGGAAATATTTCAATTTGACTGTTAAAGTTGAATAACAATTATTACTGCACTCGAATCATGCCGCTGCAAGATTTCCTATAAATCGGGTGTTCGGTGAAAAACGCCACAAGCTATAGTCCCTACAATTGTTAATCGATTTTAAACTGGCAACGGATAGGTAATGAAAATTTACGTTTTCGGTCAAGTGAAGTTGGATATACGAAATTGAATGGTTTTTGTGAAGGATTTTGGCAGTAGTTTTATTAATTTCTTTGTTCGAAAATAAAATTCATGATGAAGTTAAGTAATAATCTATTACTAAGCGTGTTACAATGAAGTGTATTATAATTGAAAACAATTATTCAAGTAATTTTACTTATTTGAATTGTGGAGGCCGTTACTTGATGTAGATCCATGATATAAATGAGATAAAAACACAAGGTTTAACTTTAATCTACACTTTATTTGAAAAAATTCGACGACGTTTCGCTGACACAGCAGCTTTATCAAGAATGAAAAACAAAATGAAGAGTATGGTATTATAAACAAATCGTAGAACAAATTGGATGAATAACAGGAAAATCCACACCGAGCAATTGTACAGTTAGTATGAAAGGTAATAAAAACTAATTAAACAAGTTAAGTAGGGGTGAATAATTCACATCTACCTGTTCATTCAAAAGCTTGTCTGAATGTTTGTATCTATTCATTTCTAATGCTTCTAGGAGATCTAATTTTGAGCTTTTTGATTTTATATTAAATATGTCAAAGTTTTTATTGAATTAATGGTTTTCTTTTATTAGGTGGTTTGAATAATTTGAATCAGATTTATTTTTATCGAAGCTACGTTTATGTTCAGATGTTCTTATGCCAAAACTCCTATAGGTCCTACCGATATAAATTTTATCACGAGAACCGCAATTGAGTTTATAGATTCCTGATTGACTTGATTTTTCAACACGAGATTTATTAATTTTAATATGTTTACCTAAGTTATTAGAAGTTTTGAAAGTTGTATTAAGATTTTGTTTGACGAGAAAGGATTTAATATTTGTACTTGCAGAACCGCAGAATGTTAAACTGTTGAATATTTTATAGTCTTTATGAATAGGATATACTTCATTTATTGCTTTCTGATACAGTTTTTACGAATAATTAGATCTATCATATCCGGCTTATATGAATTATTAATGGCTATCTGTTTAATGATGTTTAACTCTTTATTATAATCTTCTACTGATAAAGGTAACTTGAGTAACCGATGTACCATGCTGTTTAAAGCTGCAACTTTGTGTTGAATTGGATGTAATGAGTAGTTATGTATAATTGTATTAGTATGTGTTGGTTTACGAAAGACCGAAAAACATGATTATTATTTTGTTCAGTGATTTTAAGTCCAAAAATTAATGGAATCGTTCTGTTCAATTTTTGGACTTAAAAATCACTAAACAAAATAATAATCATGTTTTTTCGGTCTTTCGTAAACCAACACATACTGATACAATCATACATATAGCTTTCTATATTGGCACAAGGTAGGCACTGCATAGCAACATGCTCTCAACCAGGGGTTCCCAAACTTGTATGTACCACGCCCCCATCTGGTTATTTGGAGACCCCCACGCCCCCTTCGTACATATGATTAAAATTAAAACCAGTATTACATGGAAAATGATTATAATTATTGATACAAGTTTTAACATTGTTACACAGATACATTTTTAATTTAAGGAAGGTTAAGCAATAGGCCTACCTACTTACAAAAACAAAACATAAAAAGTAATTTAGTGAGATGGGTGAGCTTGCATGTTTTGGATAAGTTGACAGATCCTGGGTTGAGTTTGAGACAAAGCACAGCGTAGGTCAGTTTCGACATCAAGTTTGCTGCGGTACTTGGTTTTGATCGCCACAAGAGTTGAAAACGCTTTTTCGTACATAGATGTTGTTGAAAAAGGCAAGTACATCTGAACAGCTTTCTCTGAAACACAGGGGTAAACTTTTAAGTACTTTAACCAAAATTAGGGCTTGTTCTATTTTTTCAGAATCGTATCTTGCAGCAGATCATTTTTTATTTCTATTCCCTCCTCTTTCAACTCTTTTGGCAGCAACTGTATGTCCATGTTGAATGGGACAAGTTAGAAAAGTACCTGCTGAAGTCCTCCTTGAGGTTCTTCAAATGGTCAATTATCAAGTTTTTCAAAAGCAGTCCTTCAAAAACGTCCTCAAATCATTCTTCTTCTGAGACTGACACTACCTTGTTGAAACTTAAATAGTTGCTGGGGTTCATTGACACTTTACGTATCCAAAGTTGTAGTTTCTCAACGTACATTTTAATGGCATCCCGATGTGTCACTATATTTGAGTCTGCACCTTGCAGTCTCAAGTTTAGGTTGGTTAACGTATCAAAAATGTCTGATGAATAGGCCCAAATCAGTTGGTTACTGGAATTTTTGGATTCTGCACTGAAATTGTTTTGTTTCTGCAGTGCCAAAAACGTAATCACTTCATCACGAGATCAGATAGTCTTCCCAACATATTGCTTTTTGACAGCCATCGTACTTCTGTATGAAATAGCAGCGTTTGGTGGTCACTTCCTAAATCATCACAAAGACTTTCGAACAGTTGAATATTTAATGCACTGTTCTTTACGTAGTTGACTACTGTAATACATAACTTTAAAACAGCAGTTAGTTCGTTCGGAAGCGTTTTTGCTGCTAATGCTTGGTGGTGAATAAAACAATAAAAGTATTAAACAATAAAACTCCCAACCGCGTCAGCATTCTTCCGGTTGAGCAACTGCACAAAGTCTGAGCGAGAACCGAGCATTGAAGGAGCACCATCTGTGCATAAACCAATAAGTTCTTGCCAAGAAAATCCGTGTTTCTCAAAAAAGTCTAATACTGCTCTCATCATATCTACAGCTTTAGTAGCGGTCAACAGCTCAGTAGAAAACATCAGTTCATCTTTCATTATTTCATTTTCAATGTAACGAACATATACAATCAAATGAGAACATTGTGCAGCGTCTGTACTCTCGTCAAGCTGGATAGCAAAATACCGGAATTTTTTTGCATCAACCACCTGGTTTTTAATGTCCTCGGCTATATCATAAATTGGGCGTTTTACTGTGTTGTCTGAAAGTGGTATTTGTGATAGCTTTTGCCTACTATCAGTTCCAAGGACAACATCGGCTGCTTTTAAAAGGCATGGTTTAACAAGCGTTCCACCAATAGTGTGACTTTTCTTTTCCCCAGCAATGAGTAGATATAATTCATAGGAAGCTTCAAGCACTTTTAGAGAGGACTGAGCAGCAGATCCAGTGCTATCTAACATCGTGCGCTTTAAATTCTGAGATTTTGCAGCGAAAAACTCTTAAGGTTCGTCCTTTAAAGAGGCAGAGAATAGGTCTTATCGAGTCATTGCTTAATTCTTCATAGCATACTTGCGTTTCTTTGCCGTGTTCATCTTCTCTGATTCATCTTTACACAGAACTCACACAACACAAAAAAAATTACTCCAATTCAAACGTCGCAATAATTATAAAACACCCATAATACAGCAAACACGCTGACTGATATTTCACGGAAAGCACTGTGCCAGAACGGACTAGTTACAACACAAGAACTGAACAAACTGCAAGGTTATTGACATTGGACTGAAGATGCTGTGGAGGTGGGGGTGGAAGGGATGCGGGGACACTCGCACTCACACCAAGGCCGAACGGGGTATCGGTACACACTGCCGTTGCCGTCGAGAGGGACGGTTTTGAGAACCTTCATTTCTTGTGTGCTTTGTAGTTTAAGAAACTGTAGCCTTCTTTGATAAAGTTTGCAACTTTATGTAAACTTTACAAAAACAATTATGGAGACCTGGACAGACTTTATTTCAGAGATTTGAGGAAATTATTTTTGTAATTCTCTCATTTATTTTATTAGGTTAGATGTGTCACACCTTCCCTGGACTTTCTCCACGCACTCCCAGTTTGGGAACCCCTGCTCTCAACAAACTGATACATCAGTAAAATGATAACAATATTTTGTTTTTTGTCAATTTTTCAAGGCAAAAACTACAGCGACTACGAACTGTAGCTTGTTTTTTTCAGTCTGCTCACCAGTTGAAATTTTGACATGAAAACTCAGAAGAATATCATCAAGAATGTCCAACGTAAGGCAAACAGGTCGAAATTTTGAATCTAGATTCAAAGAACATCTCAGATAACAAATCTGCAGTTTTCGAAGATATTAAATCGACAAAACACATAATTTCATTGTTGGAAAGTATGAAAATTAACAAACTGAATCACCCCCAAATACTCAACATTCAAAATAGGTATCGTTAAGACATTCTTTGTTTCAACTGTGCTCTAGACACATGAAAATGATGTAACTGTCGGAACCGGCCGTGTGTATTGAAATGAACACTGTGGAAATCAGACCGAAGTGTTTAATTTTTTTTATATTCTCTCAAAGTATTTCATTATTAATAAGTTAAAGAAGAAAGAACGAAAACTATTATGTAAATTGAAATCGATTGAATCAAATCCTAATAGTAAAATCTATTAGTGGTGGGTATTTCAGGGTCAGAGATGAATCAACGTCCAAAAGGAAATAAATTGTCCGTAACCCAAAGATACCCGCTGTGTAATATGCCTCATTCATTATCTGATTGGAATAGACTAATATATTGGCCCAGAACCCTTCTTCTGTATGAAAAAGCATCAAACGGTAGAGAATCTGCTTAGTATTCTTTTTATCTTGATAAATCTTTCAGCTGCTTCTTCCATTAACGTAGACTATAAATTATACATTCAATTATGCAGAAATTCATAGAAGATGACAGTAAGATAATCTATATCGATTTTATTATCACCCTTCTTTCTGGCCGGGTTCTCTTGCGTTTTGTTTCGAGGAAATTCCTTCTCATGACCCCATTGTTTGCAATGCCAATACTTCCAACTAATTAAGACGAAAGTTGGCTGCTTGCAGATGGAGCTTGGAAGATTCCAGGAGAATTTCTTTGTTGCATATAGGAAATGAAATTTTGCTGGAAGTTTAAATATGCTGGCAAAACAAAAATAAAAAGTCTGTTATTTTTCATTACAGTTAGAAACTGGCAAAATTATTTACTTTGAAACATTCTTGTGAAGATATTAAGATTTAAGATTTCAGCATATACATTGTGATACTTCAACGCCGTGATAAAATGTTAGAAAGGATATGGGTGTCAGTAACCTACATGCAACTTGAAAAGTTCAATATTTGACTAGTATTTTCCCTATATAAAAATGTAAATGTCCTCATGTATTTCAGCATCAAATTCAAAACTACTTCGAGAATGCGTATAGTTATTAATTGATTTTCAAATATGATTATGGAATTGATTTCATTTATACCAATAATCAGTTCTTTATTTCAAAACAAAAAGTTACTATAAGCGAGATTTCGCAATGTGTAGACACATCGAAGAAAATTATTTTTCAAGGACGATATTCAACCTTCCGTAGAATCTTATATATCCTCCCTTGAAGAAACTAGTTTTCCGATCTACTCTTCATACTTACCGTTAACCGGGGCCACAGGGAAGCGGTATATAACGGTCAGATATCACGAATAGGAACACTGGACAGCAGTTTCGGTCTCGTTTGACCTCGTCAGCATTGTCTACCCATTCGTAGCACAAGGTCTGTGGTCTTTTAATTTTGACGAGGTCCGGAAAAATCTTTCCTTTCGCCTATTCGTATTTATTTTGCCTTTTTTCTACTGTTTTCTTTCTATTGTCTCATTTTCAGGAGTTTTACTCTAACCTACTTATGGTCTTGGGTCACCAGCCTCTCTCTGAGGTTTCGGATCGAGTGAAGGTAACTCTGTTATCCTCCTTCTTTTATTCTGTTTTTCTTCGTCCTCCTGTCCTCTCTTTCACTGTAGCAGTGAAATGGGCTTGTCAGTTTTTCTTATTTTTGTTTGAACAATTTTTCTTATTTGTTCGTTTTCGCGATTTTCTATTTCTTCTAAGAAGTTTTCTGTCTTCTTGATTATCGTTTCTTCTATCGTCTGAATATTGACTTCTCGTCTTATTTGTTCATTTGATATGTACCAGGGGCTCCCAATTGCTGTCCTGACTATCTTATTTATTGTCTCTTGTAATTTTCTGTTCCTGTAGGATTTTGTTGTCGTGTACCATAATTCTCCAGCGTATGTTATACTTGGTATTATTATTGTTTTTATTATTTTCATTTTGTTCTCTAGTGACAGTTTGCTGCTCCTGTTTAGGAGGGGATATAAATATCCTTGCAGCTGCCTAGCTTCCTTTGCGTTTTCTTCCATTTGGCTGTGGAATTTCAAGTTTTTGTCTATTAATACTCCTAGGTATTTTGCTTGGTTTTTTCATTCCACTTTCTGGTTGGCTATCTTTATTTCTTCCGGTTTTTCTGTGTCTTTTCTCCTGTTTTTATAATCAAAGTAAACTGCAACTGACTTGTTGGCGTTGATTTTGATTCTCTATTTTTCAAAGTATTCAACTAGTTTATTGGTGTCTTCTTGTAGTCTTTTTGTTATACATTTCTTGTTTCTATGAGATGTGTAGATTGCTGTGTCATCAGCAAACTGTGCTATCTTTGAATGTTTTAGTTCAGGTGTCCGAGATATATATGTTGTACAATAGTGGTCCCAGGATCGATCCTTGTGGGACTCCTGCCTCTATTGGTCTTCCTTCAGATTTGGCATTTTCTATTCGTACTATGAACTTCCTGTCTTTTAAGTACGATGCCGTTATTCGTAGCACAAGGCTATGCCGTTACCTACTCATCTCCATTCGTGGCCCCCCCAAACGAACCGAAACAGAGAAAACGTAAGGTGGTCACACTAGTTCGATAATATACCGCCATGCGACACTCACGTATCAGACAGAAGCGGCCGTCGAAGGACCGACGCTCCTCATTTCTATGTGGTTTACAAGGTGAGAAAGTAAATTATAACATTCTCATATTTTTTGTGGTGTGACTCTTATATTATATTGATAGTCAACACATTGAACAATTCAAGAACCATCATATGCATGATATTAGTGAATGTATTCCCGTGATACAAGATCAGAGCAGGTTGACTCTACGCCAATTTACTCCGTCAGAGTTCATGGAGTTTTTCAGGAGAATCATTATATTATACCAATTCAATTTCTATTTATTTCAGCGATATTATAGTCAGAAGGCATTCGAGAAAAACACAGAAGGCCCGACCTTCATAAGCGACTTCGATTAGAGCGGCGAGAGAAGAATAGATCCAGGAGATAGGTTTCAGCAGATTTTGAAATTCCCTGCCGGACATTTATACGATTCAATTCAAAAATATCAAACGAACACCAAGGAAAAACTTCTAGAAAAGGGTTTTAAACACAATTTAGAGTCAAATAACGCTCGTCTTCATTTCGATCTGCTAGGAATTGAAACCGAAATAGTCCTAAATTATTCACCGCCAAACACCTAAAACACTCTTCAGCGTTACTACTTCAAAAAGAGTTTAATAGTTTTCAACCGAAGAAATTCGAAAATACAACTTTAAAGTCCATTAAATCGAAGTCCGCATCTGAAGATATCATATTCACAAAGCAGATGAAGGTCATACAGTCATAGCCTTAAATGAAGCAGATTATTTATTGAAAACCCAAAATTTCATTGAATCAGGTTGTTATGAAGGAATTGATAAGGATCCAACTAATAAATTTCAATCCATAGTAAAAAACGCTTTAGAGTATGCCAAGTCTATAATACCTACCAACCAAAAATATAAACTTTTCATTGACAACCCGCAATTACCAAAATTTTACTCCATCGTCAAACTCCATAAAACAAGGCATCCCATTAGACCAGTAATTTCATATTTTCAAGCTCCAGCTGCAAAACTTTCACGCTTTCTCATAGACATCATTCAACAGTTCGCTAATTTTGAACCTCAATTCTCAATAAAAAACTCTTCAGTCCTAATAATTAAAATTAAGTATACGATACTACCACCGTGCGCTAAACTTATGTCATGGGATGTAGTAAATCTCTTCCCTAATGTTCCACCTAGTGATACAGTGAAACTCATCAACAACGCCCTTCAAATTAATAAAGTCAATCCGATAATTCAATCAGAAATCTTACATCTTTTAGAAATTTTTTTAGAACAAAATAATTGTAACTTCAATGGTGAATTATATAATAGTAAAAAGGTATAATCATGGGTAATCCTCTGAGCCCTCTGCTCGTTGAAATTTTCATGGATAATATTGAAAAGACTATCAAAGAACATCCGTTATTCAAACACTTTATTTATTGATTTAGATATGTCGACGATATCATCTGTTGTTTCACTGGCACAAACAGACAATTAGAATCATTCAAAACATTAATTAACGAAATTCACGATAATACTAAATTCACGTTAGAGATAGATACAGAAAACTCCATTAACTTTCTGTATTTAACTATTACTAAAATTAACGGCAAACATGGTTTTTCTATTTTTATAAGCCATCGTATATTACTATTCACAGCTCATCTACACATCCTTATTCAAATAAATTAGCAGTTTACAATAGTATGGTACATAGACTCATTAATATCCCAATGTCACAAAATAATTTCATAAAAGAGCTAAATATAATTAAACGAATAGCAGTCAATAACGGTTACAGTCCAACTATGATTGAGAACATGATTTCACGCAAAAACTTTCAAAAACCAATCCAGGAAGTATTTCCAAGTATAAAAAGTTCTAACACAAAATACAACAGCTTAACTTATATTGGTAATCCTAGTCTAAATTTAAAATCATTCCTCTCGCATTATAATTTCAAAATAGCATTCCGAACTGATAATTCTTTAGGCCGACATATCAAAAACTGCAAATCTAAAATTGATAAAGGTAATAAATACGGTGTTTATAAACTGTCTTGCGGGGATTGTAATAAAATTTATATTGGTAGAACTTTCAGAAATTTCAAAGTTAGATTATACGAGCACAAACGTAGTTTTAATTATCATAAATCAGATTCCCATTATTTTAATCACTTACTCGAAGAAAATTATAACTTTAATGATAATTTCAAAATTTTACACAATGAAAATAATAGACAAAAATTATAAATTGGAAATTTTAGAGATCAACAAAGAAAATAATTCAGGTAGGTTACTTAATAGTCAATAAGATCTAAATCCTTCTTCTTTATTCAATCTTTTCAATTCATAAAGTAAGCAACTCCACTGGGTTTTCAACATACCCTTGTAGTTGTACCTATTGTAGTATTAAGTAGGAAATAAAACTAATATATCAGCAATAACTCTGTTCATTAGTTTGTATCTATCTAATGAAGCCACAGTGTGGTGAAACCGGTCATAGTTTTATTAGTATAGTGAAAATCTAAATACTTTAGTTTTATTTCATTGAAAATATGTATATCGATTTTCATCAAGTAACGACCTCCTCAGTCAAATTGAAAAAAGAATTGATTCCCAGATATCAGTGTAGGATACGCTTAGCTGCGACAAGTCTCACAAAATCGTCAGGTGTCTACTTCGGGTAACAGCCAAAAGATGAGGAGGCTTGCTCATAAATTTGTCTTTAATGTTGATGCAACAATTCTCTCTTCATGGAACGCGAATCAGACGGCAGGTGCTGAGTGGTTCACATCGTTTTTTAAACGAAATAAATCATTATCAACAAGAACTCCGGAGGCGACTAGTCTTGCTAAATTTACAAGTTTCAAGAAACACAATGTCGATGCCCTTCTTGGCAATCTGAAGCATATTTATGACAAATATCACTATGATCCAGAAAACGTTTCGAACATAGACGAGACAGGCATCTTCACGACCCAGAAACTAAACAGACTCTTAGCAAAAAAATGGTTCCAACAAGTAGGCAGAGTTACATTACAGGAAAGAGGAACTCCGATAACACTAGCATGTGCCATTTCAGCTACCGAAAATAGGTTACCTCCATTTTTTTATCATCCCGCGCATCCACTACCGCGATTAGTTCATCCACGATAGCGGACCAGGAAGTTCTGGAGGAGTAAACCTCTCTAGATGGATGAAAGAGGATCATTTCGTAGATTCTTTTGAAACACTTTGATGTTAAGAGAATGAAATATATCATTAATTAGTTAATTAATTAGTTTTATTACCTTTCATACTAACTGTACAATGGCTCGGTGTGGATTTTCCTGTTATTCATCCAACTTGTTCTACGATTTGTTTATAATACCATACTCTTCATTCTGTTTTTCATTCTTGATAAAGCTGCTGTGTCAGCGAAACGTCGTCGAATTTTTTCAAATAAAGTGTAGATTAAAGTTAAACCTTGTGTTTCTTATCTCATTTATATCATGGATCTACATCAAGTAACGGCCTCCACAATTCAAATGTCAAAGATCTAGTTATTTGATGGTGAATATCACTGGGGAAATACAAGATGAATGATTGAAATCTGTCTCTGTAACTATCCCGGAAAAAAGGGCAAAGAGATGTCACAAATATAAGTAAATGAGTCTAAAAGTCACACGCTAAAGGTTTTTCTTCGGATTATGAATGGAGAAATAAGGATTGTATGCGACAAGGATCTTGATGAAACCAAGTTCGGATTTCGAAATGTCAATTTTTTTGGTAGTTTGGATTATTAAAATTCGATGTTTTCTCTTGGCGTTCATGTTCCTGTCATGAAAAATAACATGAATGACCTAGGTTAGACTTGAACAACAAGCAATTTGTCTGTTAAAAATAAGACTTCCTTCCATAGAGGGATTGATTTTCATAAGGAAATCACAAATCTCATTTGCGGTTCTTCAACCTTCACTAAGATATTCAAAACTGAATGTTTCGTGTCCACTGCTTCTTGAAGCCACGTCTTCAACAGGCTGTGAATTTAACATTTCCTCTAATTCGGTTTCAGTCAGATCTTAATCTTGCAATCCAAGGAACTCCTGAATGTCACTTGAACTCATATCGATAAATTTTCAAAGAAACACGATGACAATATATTAGCGAAATTCAAACCTTCTCCATAAGCTGGGGCAACGAAATCGGTCAGTTCGAAAGGGAAACTAGTTCAAATCCAGGATTTTGGGAATACCACAGTCGTATGTAATTACGAAGTAATATTTGAAAAGCACTATACTATGGAAAATGTCTTCAAAATCTTAGAGAATCCAAATTTTTTGTGACAAAAATCAGTTGTCAATGAGTGAATGGGTTGGATCACTGGGGTCAAGCAATATCATCAGAAACCAATTTCTAGATAGATGACTACTAGAGATTAAGATATTTTGATTCTTACTTATGTGTTTCTTCGAATAAATTGATATATTCCTTTTAATTTCATAAAATTTAAACAAAATAAAACCATGAGATGCATGCAAGTAACTCTTTGCCTTACAATGCGTTGTGAGCATAGAACTTATTTGCATTTCACTATTTAGATTATGTAGGTCAGTAGTGATCCACTATCCTAGAATAA
Source organism: Cryptolaemus montrouzieri (assembly GCA_013387265.2). Classification (NCBI taxonomy): domain Eukaryota; kingdom Metazoa; phylum Arthropoda; class Insecta; order Coleoptera; family Coccinellidae; genus Cryptolaemus; species Cryptolaemus montrouzieri. The sequence continues at coordinate 64,721,455 of JABFTP020000124.1, read as the reverse complement.
TTTCTTCTATATGACTTTATTTCTGATTACCTTACGTGGAACCGCTGTGCTGTTGATAGGACTAAAAGAAACATAACAAACAAATAGTGAGTATTTAGTCAAATAAATTTTCTCCATTATCGCACGGATGCTACCTGAATAGTAATCCGAAAATCCTCTGATCTCAATTCTTTGTATCAGCAAATCCATTATTAACTTTGCCTACTCGATTGTTGCCGTTTTCATCGAAATATAAATTGGCCTTACACTCAATCATAATAAATTCACAACCGAATTTATGGAATCGGTTATCTTGGCTGTGCTACTCCGCAACGGTTGCTATCTTGGCACTAAATTGGCTAAACTTGCAACTTCCGGTTTTCTCATATTTATGCGACTTCCTGGAAATAGCGCCGGACGATTCTTCCTACCTCGAAATTTATCTGCTATATTGTTTTCTCCCAGAAAGTTGAAATCTTTAGACAATCATACCAGAATATATGGCAAGAACATATATTGAAAGGGATGAAAACTACAGCTAGATTGTCCTTATATAAATAACATGAAACACTTTTGTCTGATTTACACACAACCAATTTCGACCGTTGCGTCATTTTTGAGTGTTTAGAACTAACAGTTGTGTGAAGGAATGTGCTAACTATACATATTTCGTTGAGTAGAGGGGTGTGACTCAATTGTAGTTGACTATTGAAAGTGGTGAATTTTGGGTTTTTACAAAAGCTTGTTAATTCCAAACATTTTTTTATGTGATTTGTAGGTTGAAAACCTGCGAATTTTCATCAGACGAGAGATGATCTTTGAATCTAGGTTCAAAATTTCGATCTGTTTGTCTTACGTAAGCTGTTGAGCATTCAATGAATTCAATTCTGTATATTTCATACAATTTAAATTAATAAGTTTCTGTTCGGCATTGAATGATTATAAGCGTATGTTGGGACCACTGAAAATGGTAGATGTTTATTGATTAAATTTGGAAAGATAATTGGATAATTGCTTCTTCTCAGCTCATTTATTCATTAATAGTAACTCAATTTCATCCGCAATATACCCTTCAAAAACTGTATGTAGACTTGATAGATAAACTTTAAAAATCAACAATGTTTATTTCAAATTTCCCTCTTTTGATATAAAAAATATGTACCAAAGCATTCCAACAGATGTCCTACGATAAAAAGAAATTTTAACCACAAATACACTTCGCCACATATAAAACATGAATTTTGTTATCTTTTAGAGACCTGTCACGAAATTATTTCCAATTAGAATCAAAATTTTCCAAAGAAAATTCAGGACTCCTCATAGGAACCCCACTTAGCCCCTTATTAGCAGATATTTTATGATCAATCTTGAAACATAACATAACATATCAGTTTTTGGTACAGATACGTTGATGATATCTTATTGGGTTTTCAAGGCAAAAACTGACAAATCGACCAGTTTTTACATCCTCTAAACAAGTTACCTTCTCTGCTTAAACTAAACACTAAAAATCAATAAATTTCTTCGACATAACCATCACTGACCTCAGTAAGAATCTCACTTACAACATATATAGAAAAGAAACATTAATAGACTCAACAATCCCAACGGATTCTTTTAACCACATTACACATAAATTAGCCGCTTATAACTGAATGATGCACAGTGTCTTCTCTTTGCCTCTATTCAGAACAGACTTCAGTACGGAAATCAATATCATTAAGAGAATTACATCAAATACATCAAATAATAATATTTCAGTCTCCCACATAAACAGTATTATTGAACGCGAAGAACAAAAACGAATCCCTTAATCACTGTCAACTTTTGAATGAAACACCCTGTAAATATTCCCTAAATTTTTCGAGAAGTTTATTAGCTATTTATATGAATTCTAAGACAAGGTGATTGATTAGCAGATCTAGTTATATTTTTTAAGAATTCTTTTACAATCAAATTTTATATATATATATATATATATATATATATATATATATATATATATATATATATATATATATATATATATAGTGGCGCTCATTTGTGATCAGGATTACATAAACCTGAATGAACATCTTCCTCAAAAACTCAATTTGAAGCGACAGATGAGGATGACGTTTGGTTAGCAATGGAAAGAATGGAAATGCAATCTGTGCTGGGATATTCAATTGAATATCCTGGAATTTCGTTCTCATTCATCAACGTCCGTTTGAGATATTAATCTCGAGAACCAGTTTGCCTTGCTACGATCTGAAATCAAAAAATCGTTCACTGAAATAGCTGCAAATGAAAAATGACAGGAATTTCGCATATATTTTATATTTCACAAACTTTTCCGATAGACACAGTGAATCTCAATTCAACTTAACGATGAATGTTTGAATTTCTATCTTAGCATAAAAGTGAAACGCGTTTTAGCACACTGTGTTTTCACCAGCTATAACACACTAATGATAAGAGCTGTCAAAACTTTTGTAAGAGAGAGAACCAAAGTGCTGAATACAGATACTTCAAGAATTGAAAAAGATTAATAAAGGGGGATGAATTCCAATGCAGCAAAACATAATACCTGTGTTACCTAATAGTATGTCACAATTTGAGAAGGTAAATCTACTTGCAATTTTAAGAAAAAAATTCCTATAAACATTGTTCCGCAAAAGCTTGGTTACGGAGCTACAGGGTGTTGAAATTTCCGGAGATAATTGGTTTTTTTCTTCTAAACTCCAGCAGTTTTTGAGATATTCAGCCCAAATTTGGAATGCAAGCTATTTTTCACAGCCTTCATCATTACACGTCCTAAACTTCAACTAGAATCTATAAGGTGTTTTCTTTTACGGAACCACGTCTTCTGTTGCTCTTTCAAACTTTTTTTACTACGACACTGATCTGCATACAATCCATTTTCGTCATCTTCGTTCAATTTAGAAACTTATTTGACACTTCTATTTTTTCGTATCTCCGACCCATCTCGAGCAAAAAAATATCAAACGATTGTATGTCATTCACTGAATAGAACTCTAACTCTTCTAATTAAAAAAAATAACAACTAGGCTTTCATTTTTTCATTTATCTGTTTATTTTGACAGTTGCTACAGTTGAACCAGTGTCTGCTCGAATTGTTTATTAAATTAACGATTAGTGTTAAGACTTTAGAAGTTATTGCTGTGAGAAAAAAAGGCTAATTTTACTAACGCCGAAATGGCTGGTATGTAACACCAAACAGGCGAACATTTTCAAATATCCACAGAAGGTTGAGAGAAACTGGTACTTTTACTGCTAATAATCATTTAAAAGGTGCAACTCAAAATATGAGAACTCCAGATATTGAGGAAGCAGTTTGAATTGTATTGATTTGAATCCTCATGTGAGTACAAGAAAAATTAGAAATCAGTTGGATATTTCACATGTTCTAGTTTGGAGGATTCTCCACGACTTTTTATTTTACCCGTTTCATATTCAACGCGTCCAAACTTTACTTACTCCAGATTTTCCTTCAATACTGAATTTCTGCCGATGGTTCTTAGATAAAATTAGAGAAAATGCTCATTTTGATAGTGAAATAATGTTCACAGACGAAGCTAACTTTTCGAGAACTGCTTTCACAAATTTTCACAGTTATCATTATTGGGCTGAAGAAAACCCCCCTTTTATTGAAGAATCTCATCATCAAGAACAATTCTCACTAAAGTTCTGGGTCGGCATAATTGGAAATCATTCGATCGGGCCATTTTTTTTGCCTAACAGACTAAACAGTCCCGCTTATCGGCAATTTCTTGAGGAGGATTTACCTTTATTGCTCGAGGTTGGGCCACTTTTGGTGAGAAACATAATGTTACTCATGCCTGACGTGGCACCAGCACATTTCAGTAGAGAAGCTAGGGAATTCTTGAAGAAAACATTCAACATCCGATGGATAGGTCGGGTTGGGCCAGAACCATGGCCTCCTAGGTTCCCAGATTTAAATTGTTTTGATTTTTTCTTATGGGGATATCTCAAAAGATTAGTTTATACCACTGCAGTGAACACTGTAGAAGAATTGAAAATCGAATAATAACCTCTTGTGACAAGATAAGAAATACCCTAGGAATATTTCTAAGAGTGCATGATAATATGCGAAGAAGGACAGAGACCTGTTTACTGGCAGGTGGAGGAAACTTCCAGCAATGTATTTGAATTCAAGTTGTTCTTTTTTTTAGTTTATATTGAATAAGTATAAGTTTGGTCTCAGAAGAAGAGTTATCAAAATAAAAGCAAATTTTGGGCATAACTATCGAGTATTTCTATATTCTTTTACATTTAGAGAATAACATACAATTCAAATAATTCAAATTCAATAATTTTTCACTCGAAAATGGTTGGAGATACGAAAAAATCACAAGTTTCTAAATAGAATAAAGATGACGACAATTGTAAGGTGATCAGTGGTGTACTGCAAAAAGGTTGAAAGGGCAAAATGAGATATGGCCTAGGAAAGGAAAACACCTTGTGAATTTCAGTTGAAATTCAGGACGGGTAATGATGGAGGCTGTAAAAAATAGCTTGCTTTCCAAATTTAGGCTTAATGTCTCAAAATCTGCAGGAGTTCTGAAGAAAATTTCAACACCCTGTAGCTCCGTAACGAAGCTTTTGCGAATTTTTTTTCTTAAAATTGCACGTAGATTTACCCCCTCAAGTTGTGACATACTATTATGTATAATCCAAGGAAACTTCATTTTTGTCAATTTCTGATCTATATATCTATATATATATATATATATATATATATATATATATATATATATATATATATATATATATATATATATATATATATATATATATATATAAACGCGAATGTCCGTATTGTATTTTAGCATCAGATCTAATCCCCAACAAGGGAGAATATGAAATTCGTTCGGATATTGATTTATTCCTGACTGAATATGCTTTTATCCACTAACTCATCCTCGATGTGTGTAGTTAAACGGTAATAGTGTGGTCTATATCAGATATTCTCATGATTTTTCCTAATGGTTAAATTGAACACATTTTCATTATCTTCTTTATACTTTAGCGAATTTTGAAAGGATGGTGCATATGGAGCGCATGATGCTATTTCAAACTGTCTGAGCATAAAGCTCATTTGTATAACGTTTCATATTATGGTTGAAGTGTAATCGTACTTCCATTATAATTATTTGAATTTGTATTTTGTTCTTCATATACTTGGAAAAATTTTTTTTGAGGGAATGCTATTTTATATACATGGTACTCAAAAATCATATCTCAAACATTAAAACTATGTTGTCATAAAAACGTTCTTTTTCGAATACGAGCACCAATTTTTCACCTAATAAGAACCATATTTTGAATAAGAGTTGATAAGTATTAGATTTTCTCATACCCAAAATAGCTTGTTTTCGTTTTATTCTGAAAAGATCAGCAGTTACTTCAGAAAATTAAATCGTTAGGCCGTGGAAATCTGAACAGATAGAATAGATCTGATTCCGATGCCACTTTCACATTGTTCCATGTAAGGTTCTATGAATTTTGGCCTGAGTTTGATATTTGTTAATTATTTCCAAATATCAATACAACTAATTTTGTTTGCGTATAGTTTCTTTCTGTCGAGTGAAATAAGAAATAAGTACTCAAACGGGGCTACTCTAATTATATTCATCATTCATTGTCAATATCAACAAATAAGAAATCGAACCTGCAGAACATTCAACGAAAAGTACTCGAATTTACAATGAATCTGCAGAAAACAATTTAGAAAATTTCAATTAAACTACCAACCTTACCAATGATGGAGACCTCGCAGTTATCGTCTTGAAATATTTTTATGCCAATTCATCTGGGTCTGTACGTGCTTCTATTGCAGATTTGGATATAGCACATATATCAATTAATGAAACTTTGGACTAAAATAATTTTCACTCCTACAAATTCCCATTATTATCATCGATGTATTCAGGTGACGAAGCGGTTAGGATTGATTTCTTCGGCATATAGATGGTTCAAAGACAGACGAGTCCAAATTTTCGAGAGAAAGTATTATTTTTAACCAACATAATTCTTAATCTGGGCCATCGAAAATCCACATCAAACATGTCAGTGAAATTTTCAACATCGTTCCAGCTTCAATGTATTCAGTTCAATGTAAAAAAACGAAAATTCAAATGACGTAAAATATTCAGAGATTTAAACTACATTTGGTTCGGAATTCCAGGACAATCTCCCATTGAATGCACATGCCTCAGGTTGGTACCAATTGTATAGTGCTCTGGCTCATTGTAAACCTCCGACAGGAAGAATTAACGAGCTTGTTTGACAATAGATAGATAAAATACATGGTCCATTGATATGGCTTGTAAGATCCACGGATTTTACCTCTTTATATTTTCATGTATGAAGAACAAATTTCAAAGTTCGGCTGAAAATCTGCGGAAGGATCTTGAATTAGATGTGAGACGTTTTGTTTGACAGCATCAATCCCAATAAAGTGCTAAAAGAAACTTTTATTGAAGTGCCTCGTGGATTGTAAAATGTTACGGAAGCAACAAAAGTCGATTTGAACATTCAATTGGTTTTAATTTTCACTACGTGGTTTATGGTTAACGGTTTTTTTTTAATTTAATTTTTCAAGAATCTTGAAATCCTCTTCCATGATTCTTGTCACTAAAACAACATTTTTATTGGTTCAGGTTTCATTCAAGTTTTTGTATTTCATAAATAACGAAATTCGATTGAAAATTTTCAATTGTTTCCTGCAAATCTGTCGTATATTGGGAGAGTTTTTGATGAATATTTTGCCAGTTGGACTTATTATTTGTTGACATTAACCATGAATGACAAATAGTCATAATATTCTTGGCTGAGTATTTATTTTTCATTTCATTTAAAGAAAAACCATACATAGCTAAATTAGTTTTAGTGCTATTTCTAAATAATTTCCAAACGTCAAATTGAGGCTGAAATTCATGGAAACTTACATAGAACATAGAAACTGAAAGCCATTTTTGGCAAAAGTTGATCTAATATTAATTTAATGACGGTTCTGTAAAGAAAATCAGGTACTTGTATTTGCTAATTTCGACAATTTATTTTCATTGACTTTGCAAGCGATTTTCAGCACCTTGTATATGAAATAGCTTCGGAGATAACGTCAAATATAACAGTTTTCTCGTTATACTATAGGGGTATAATCGCATTCAAAACTTAGTCAATTTTTTCAAGAAAAGAAAATGACAGTATAGTTTCGAAAATGTTGATAGTAAAAAATCATAGCTCGATGGTAGCTGATTTAAAATATGACAAATCTCAATAAAATATGCTCAGAAAAGGATGCTTTTTGATGAAGAAAATAGTACACCATGCCATTTGAAATAGCAAAATTGTAGTCGATGTCCGGAAGTGGTACCGCCCTGAAAATAATTGGAAATTGTAGATCAGTATCCAGTTACTCTGGTATAGTTTGAAATTGATCGATAAACCCCTAATTGGCCCTTCAGCGTGGACACCCTGTATGGCGAAGCTCAAATGAACCACATGGCATACTAGAGAAACATATCGACCTTAAGAGCAGTTTTACTTCCTCATCGACGAAAGCATCAGCATAAAACCGTTATACGTAGTGGCTGCGCCATCTTGCGAGAAATAAGCTAATGGACTTCATGAAGAGTGCACTAAGTAACTAGGTGAAGAATGAAGTACATTTCCGGAAAACATGGAGCAGTTACGAAAGTCGCATCAGCATCCACAGTCAGAAATATAAGTCGAGGAAGCGGGAAAAATTACCCTGATTTAGTTTCGCCGTCGTGTTCCGGAGTACTTTTGGAGAAAATTGCATTTTTATCTATCATCTCGAGAAAAATATTTCCTTAGTTGAATTAACTCAGTTAAAAAAGTTCCCTTCATGAGTATGTACGTGTGCTCGGTATATTTCTAAGAAAAGGGAAAAATTCTAGTGTAATATTATACGACTTGATGAAATATTTCCTTAAATTTTTTGTGGACTCTTAAATGCAAATAACTGAGAATTAAATATTCTCTCTAATGTCTGCACACCATATGGAATGAAGCCCAATTTTCTATGAACTCGAATATTATTCAACCACATATCAATTTTTATTTAATTGCACACAATCTGCTACAAAAAATGAATCAGACAATCAGCCTGCTCTGGCAGCCCTTGGCAGCTTATCAACATAGGAAAAATGCTCGAGGTTGTCGCCAGTCCAAAACAAGGCAGGGTACATCACCTAGTAAAACATGGACAAGGTTGACACGTTAAAGCAGCTGAACTAATGCGCGGGTCCTGACACGTATAGTGATGAGGCAGAACTGGATGCGTAGTTTGGATGTTCATGATAAGCCTAGGCATGTAATTCCCGAATCACTAAGTAACCCCAATAAGATAAATGAACATTTTATTGAATTCGTAAAATAATTGGGATGTAAAACGAGGCCTGAAACAATTCATCGTTATAACACTGAACAAATTATTAACAGGATTTATAAGTTTGCTCTTGACCATGTAACGGAGGAAGTTGTTCAGAAAGCTGTGGACAGCATAGCCTCGATTTCCTCTGGCTATGATAATATCTCTTTGGAGATGGTAAACCTGTGTTGTCCATATATGTAACACTATATAAACCCATATTTAAGACTGTTGCATAGTAGATTCGTACTTTCCAACTTATCGGAAGGGCGCTGAAGTGATACCTTGGCCGAAGGTGCCATCACCAAGGGATTTCTCGGATTTGCGACCAATAAGTAAGTTGCCAGTATTGTCGAAGATATTTGAGAGAATGATATTCAATCAGGTAGTGTCTTTCTTGACGGACAATAGTTTTTTTTTTTTGATGTATCAGTGTGGCTTCCGTAAATCATATAGTACTGTTACCGCTCTCCTGATAATGATTGATGATGTAGTACGTGCCATGGATTCCGAAATATTCTCTATACCAGTATTGCTGGATTATAGCAAATCTTTTGATACTATCGACCATTACCTCCTGCTGGCCAAATTGCACTATTATTGCATCTCAGAAAGATTTGTTTAGCTCATGAAGAATTACCTGACCTTCAGATATCAGTTTGTTAATATGAATGGAGTTACTTCAAGTTCAAGGATGGTATCCCAGGGGGTACCGCAAGGTTCAATACTTGATCCCCTTTTATTCCTGATATTTACTATGGATCTCGATAAAGTAGTGACTGGAGCTTCGATTCGTCAGTTCGCAGATGACACGCACGTAGTCGGAACATTCGAGGAGCATAATGTGGAGCGAGGTATATCAATTCTGAATAGCGTATTGCAGGGTATATACGATTACTCCATGAGTCATGGTTTGAAGATAAATTCCAGTAAAACACAAGCGATTTGTTTTGGAATTACAGATCCCGTTTATTATCTGGTTATGAGCGGTGTGGATGTTGGTATAGTAAAACTGTCAAGAACCTTGGAGTGATAATCGGTAGTGACTTCAGATTCAGAGAGCTTGTTTCATCCATAACAAGAAAATGCCATGTGGCCTTTAGATCATTATATCGTAGCAGAAACATATTAACTCTCGATTTGAAAAAGCGGTTGTGTGAAAGTGCTATCTCACACTAATTATGCCGACATATTATATGGTCCATGCTTGAATATGGCGACGTCAAATAAAGTTCAGAAAATACAAAATTGTTGTGTACTGTTCCTTTAATCATTGAATATCAAATAGCATATCACTCCACATTTACAGGAGTTGAAGTGGATAAACATGTTCAAGTGTAAGAAATTGCATCTGTCCTGTTTCCTCCATGAAGTTTTGAAATTGGGGATTCCTTAGTACTTGAGAGAGAAATTGAGTTTCAGGGCTGATTGTCACAATTGAAACACAACAGGTATACATTTGATGAAACTGCCGAAGTACAGAAAAACTTTATTCGAGAGATGTTCCACTTATTGCGTGGTGGAGTTGTATAATTCGCGTCCAAACGAGTTGTGGAAAAGATCAGTCCATAGTTTCAGGGTGGGATATAGGTATTTTGTTTCTAGCCAAATATATTAATTATCGTTACGCTTATATTTCCTTTTGTTGTGCTTTTTGAACGTTTTTTGCTTTTATTGAATTGTTAGGTTAGAATTATTTCAGTTTCTTATTGTCAATTTTATCTGTATTGCAAGACTGAACATCGCAGTTTTAACTGGATTCCGCTGAGGAGAAACAAATAAAGCTATATTATTAAATGAATGGATCACGTATCTGAACCAAGACTCAGACTGCTCTGGGACCCCTGGGCGTGCATAAGTTTATTTCTATCTAGCTCTATAACATAGGAACACCAGGTTAAATGCTGGAGGTTGTTGCCAGACTAAAGCAATGCTGCGTGCATCACCTAGTAAAACCTGGACAAGCTTGACATTTCAAGGCAGTCGAACTTATGCGCGTCTCCTGACACAGATAGTGACGGGGCAGAACTGGGTACAACGAATGAGTGGACCACGATCTGCACCGACAGACACATTGGATTACTTCTAGTTAGCTAGAGGGGACAACTGGTTAAATGCTTGAGAATCGGAGTGCGTTTAGGCACTGGAATAACAAACGTTAAACAGCCAAATCCTTCTCCTCTAGTTTTCGAGTCACATCGAATCAGTGGAAATAGGATTGAGGATAGTCTGGCCTGTCTAGGTGCTAGGAATACTCTAATAAAAACCAAGACCCACGGTTGTGCTCTCAGCTTGAGTTGTAAAAGCAAGGCTAGGGGAATGGCTAGCGAAATATGTTCAGGTTGTCGATAGTTCAGCTCAGTCGAACTTATGCTTGGCTCCTGGCACAGATACTGACGGAGCATGGCCAGTTCAGATATCACTTTTGCAAAAAGGACCGCATGCATAGCATAAATCCCTCTTACGCGTTACCGGCTCTAGTAGAGACTTATTTGTAAGAGTCGAGCAGGAGACGTACCAACAAGAAAGAGGGACCCAAAAGAGCCGTATGTCTAGGTGTCGATATTCTTCACGGACCCCTTGATATAATCTCTATTATTGATTAATTATCTCGTTTTTATAGTAGGAAATCCCATTCATTATCTATTACTAACTAAGAATTATATTTTCTCCCTAATTTTGTACACTAGAGTGATTCCCTGTTTTTTTATGAATTCAAATATTAATTACTTCGAATGTTTGTATTTTTATTGTACAAATGCATTTTTTCAAATGGCGCAGAGGCAGTTGTTTCAAATCAAGAAGAAATTCAGTTTCAATCAAGTATTAATTAGTATTAGGTTTCCCCATACTTAAAATTATTTTAAATTATTATTGATTGGTATTAGATTTCCTATACCCAAAATGGTTCTTTTTCTTTTTTCGATGCTAGTTTTCATTTTCACAATATTCTATGTAAGGTTCTATGAATTTGATGACTAGTTGATTCATGAACACTATGTTCATGTATAGCTTTCTTTTAATGAAATGGCAAAGAAAGTCTCAAACGAGGATATTATGAATTTATTTATCATTTATGGTCAAGGACAAAAAAAAAGGAGTGGGTTGTCAGTGAAGTCGGTTTACTGACGATAGTAGAACATGACAACGTCATAAAAAATACTGATGTAATGGTTAGGCATTTTTCATACATCATCATATATATCATATCATAGGCATATATATATATATATATATATATATATATATATATATATATATATATATATATATATATATATATATATATATAAATGATTCCATTCACTCTAATCCCGAAATTTGAAATTGATCGATAAACTCGTTTCCTAGATTCCTAGATACTTGTAATGGGTACTACAGATAGAACATCCTGTATTTTCTATATCTATATCTGTTCCTGAGGGAAGAGTCTTGACTAACAGATATACAGAGGGACGTACAAAAAATTACGCCATATTTGAAAACCTTCCTTGTGATACTCAGATATTTTCAGATATTCATCTGATTTTTTTATAATTCTGGTTATAGAAACCCAAAGGTAGGTCCGGACACTACAGGCAAGACCAATTAAGTGCTACCCTCGGAAATCTAGAGCAATTATTTATAAAGCATGTTGACAGAAGAGGCCATATTGAATTGAATGTCAGCAGTATAAGTTGTGATTTACTGAACTCGCCAATTTCTTACAAATGTGCTGATTGATATTTTTAATCTGGAGGTTGATTACAACTTCAGATATGTTGCAAGGGCACACCAATATTGAAGGTTGTAAACAAATTAAGATCAAACGAAATGGCGAGAAAGTTTCGAAGGTCCGGTTTGTCTGTTATTGATTTATAATACTTGAAACATTTCATTGTCATATAAAATGGAATTGTGGAGGTGCGAGTGAAAATTTCATTTTTATTCATACATTAATGATTAATTGAAAAAAACGATTCGATTACGACCACTGAAAACTCGAGTAATTACAAAATTCAATCATAATCTCAAATCACACGAATATACAAGATCTGTATGATAAGTAACAACAAGAACTTGCAACATATTGTTGAGTGCAAATTTTTGAAAATTGAAGTGAAATAGAAATCGTACTTTCATTTTATATATTAAGTCTTTATACGTAATTTCTCTTAAATTCCATTAAATAAACCTTCTACTAAATATTCATGAGAATAGAAACCAAATGGTCAAATCATATATATAGCGAGATAACTGGATTATGCAAGAAACCTGTAACGAGTTTCTAAGCATTGCAGAGACCTTTAACTGGTCGAGATAAATTAAAGAGATATACGTATTTCGAGATTATTTTACTCATATTTTTAGGTCATATTATTTTATTGTTTTGAATTCGAGGGGGCAGTGATTTTACTCACTAATCAGAACTAGATTACTGCTTTTATCCCACAAATATAAATATGAAAGTATGTAGGTTTGAGTGTTTTTACTCAGTAAGTCACCACATACAGGGTGCGTCAACGAAAACTAAACAGAGGCTATATCTACCAAGATATTCATTTCTGATCAAAACGCAAAAACAGGTCAATTTTTGTTTTAAGGGCGACATCTTTAAGGGTACAAAATTTGCCTGAAATATTAACTCCCTAAGCGGAGGTTGCAATCTTTGAACATTTTGAATAGGGAAGATGGGTCGAGTGATGGCTCAAAAGAAAGGTGGTATCTTTGTCTACAGTGTCTTGAACGAATTTCCATTTTTTATTGAAAACTGTGAAAGGTACAGGGTGAGCAACTGAAAGATAAGGAAGACTATTTCCCTGAGACTATTCAAGATTCAGTGAAATAAAATGGAACAGATCCACGTTGATTAATGGAAGTCATCATCGAGTACCATCTTCATCTCGAATTTCAACCCCTAGAGCAGGGGTGACCACCCTTGAAAATTTGGAAGAGGATAGATGGGTCGAGTGATAACTCGAAAGAAATATATTATCTTTGTCTCCATCCCCATGAACGAATTTTCATTTTTGATTGAAAACTGTAGAAGATACAGAGAAGACTATCTATCATCCTGAGCTATTCAAGTTTTTGTGCAAAAAAATGGAACAGATTCATTCCAGATCAAAAGCTGTCATCTTTGATCTAAATGAATCGATTCCAGTTTTCGCACTTATACTCCAATAGTCTTGGTGCGATAGTGTTCTCTATTTTTCAGTGGCTCACTCTGTATCTTCTACAGTTTTTAATCGAAAATGAAAGTTCTTTCATGGGAATGCAGACAAAGATAATACCTTTCTTTCGACTTATCACTCGACCCATCTACCCTCTTCCAAATTTTCAAGGGTTGTCACTCCTGCTCCAGGGGTTGAAATTCAGTATGAGGATTGTATTTGATGATGTCTGCCATTGATCAGCATGGATCTGTTCCATTTTACTTCACTGAAACTTGAATAGTCTCAGGGAATAGTCTTTCCTATCTTTCAGTTGCTCACACTGTATCTTTTACAGTTTTCAATTTAAAATGAAAATTCGTTCAAGGCAATGTAGACAAAGATACAACCTTTCTTTTGAGTCATCACTGACCCATCTCCATTATACAAAATTTTCAAGGATTGCAACCCCAGATTCATTTTATGCTTTGGAGAATTATCTGAACAATGATAGCACAGCGTATTCACTCGAAATTCGGTATAGATGATCGGATTTTGATAGATTTCTACAGTACAAATTAAAAAGCCAGTAAGACGAGTCACTAGAAAAATGTTTTTTCGTCATTTGGTAATCTCCTGCTCGCGCTCTATTCATATTTTGTATTCTATAAGGTATTTTGCATCGAGAGTTATGAGGGATCACATTTTCGTAATTCCCCAAAATAATACATCTTGATTGATTTTTCAAAACAAAAAACCCATGAAGTATATGTTTACATCATAATAACAAAGCAGATCGATATGCTATTCCACTCGTTCTCCTTCGGTACCAAGTAAAACTCACTGAGAGGAGATACTTGCCCAACAAACAAATATATTTCAATTGAAAATCAAGTAATTCGACTCACTCCATATGTGAGATTACAAATTGCAATAAGGAACATGAGTTTGATTACTTTATGTTCGCCGTGATTTCATGTCGAGGGAAAATAACCGAAGGGCGGCGATTCGGGAGGTTGTGTTGTGTTGCGAATGTTGAACAGTGCGTTGACTGTCTTTCACTTGCATGGACGTACTGTCTGAGTGTCATTAATTTATTACGATGAGTGGTTCGGAATTCAGCACGAGATCTTCAAGAATTTTGGAGCTGGCAAAATTTGAAAGGTGAGAATGTAATTTAGCAATATAATAATCCTGCCAAGTAAGTCTTATTTAAGGTCTCGAGGGAGGACACCATTTCCTGAAGATGATTCTGAAGAGGACCCAGATTGGAAGGCAGATGAAGAACCCTCCAAACCTTCATTCATCTCAAAATTTCCGCTGACATTGTAAAAAATAAGCTGATTTCTTACAAAATGAATTCTGGTGATATTCTCCCGAGTCCAGAATACTTTGAATACGAATCAACATACTTGAATTCTTTCAATATAGAAAATATCAGGTCAATGCTGATTTTTCAGCTGCGAGATGTTAATCTCAATGAAACTGTTACTCTTGAGAATGCGCCTAAAGAAGAATCTGTTGATAATCCTGGTTAATCCACTCCTGGAGCTACGGCTAGAGTTGACAAACCTTAAAAGACCCGAAGAATCAAGCGCACCGAGACCAAGAATCTCCTTCCTCGTGTTCTCACAATTGTAGAAGAAATTGCGAGGAAAACATCGCACTAGGGATGAGAGAAAATCTTTTCAATCATTTCAATAGCTTGATATCTGGAAAAAAAACTAAATTTTTGAGGAGAACGGCCATCAAAAAAATCAAAACCACTGCTCTGAATCATAAATAGTGTAGTGTAAAATATTTTTGCCAACCAGATTAGAATCACGTGAAATAAAACAAGGTGCTTATAAAGAAAATTTAATAGCAAACGCTGAAAACGATGATTATCTTTCTTATCTAGATGGCGATGAAAAACAAATTTGTAAAACTATGTTTTTGAGAACCTTAGGATTTAAATCCGAGGTGATTGTTATAGAGTTCTTGCGTAATGCGATTTTTGATTGGCTTAATGTTAAAGACAAGTTAGGTTTGAAACGCGGTAGGGAAATGAGCAACATTGGGCAAAAAATTAAAAAAAAATAAAAACCTTCATCAACAGTTATTATCCGCTGCCGTCCCATTATAATATATCTCATGCCCCTAATAGAAGATATTCAACTTCTGATCTTTCGATCTATGAAATGTGGAAAGATTATAATTCTAAAAACAAAGTTTCATATGAAACTTTCCGAAAAATTTTCCAGAAAGAAAATATTGGTTTTTCCAAGCCTACCCAAGATGACTCCCTTTCAAGAGCATGACCATAGAGGGAAACTTTCAAACTCCAATGTCACAGCTGATGATGATGAACTTCAATCACTACCTACGAGTGACAACGGTGAGAACAGTCAAAGCTGCACCATTTGCGAGAATTTCAAGTCACATAAAGAGATACACAAAAGCAAGACAACATTACGTCAAGGACACAGATTGTTCAGGGTGGAATGAAATTACTGAGATATTTGCGGTAGACATGCAGATGATTCTTATTATTCCTAAAATGACCCTTCAAAGCGCAGTGTTCATAAGTCGACTGATCGTTTTTAATGGAACATTTGCGAGTTTGCGACAAAATTGCAAAAATTATTGTGTGTTATGGCATGAGGCAATTATGGGAAGCTCTAGTCCAGAGGTAGCTTGTTCTTTCTACAAATTTCTTAAGAAGATCGACTGAGATGGCAAATAAATTGTGTTTTGGGCTGATAACTGCACAGCTCAAAATAAACATTGGGCTTTATACACCGTTGTAGTTATTTTTGTCAATGAAAACTGGGGACCTTCGAAAATACCTTTCAAGTACTTTGAACCTGGACACTCTTTCATGAATGCGGACAATGTCCATGGATTGATAGGAAGAAAATGGAATAAAACGAAAGAGGTCTTAGTGTCGCTTGGTGCCGCCCTGAAAACATAAAATCGATGGATAAATCCGTTTTCCAGATACTCTCAATGACCCCTCTGTTATATTGAATTTGGAGATACCAAATTGATTTGGAAATATTGTATTTTTTCATTTTTTCATTCTGAATGATGGCAACTTTTCACGAATTTAAAAGAATAATATTTCTGTACTGTTACAAGCTGGGTAAAAATATTCTGTATGAATTCAAAAAAACTAAAATTAATTTCACTAATAGATTTTACTGAGAATGGAATATTGAAAGCAATATTCAAAGAGAACGTGAACGAAAAAAATATGATTATTGCTAAGTCATTTTCTGATATTTTGTAATGGTTTTCGTTCAAGAATATCTAAAATTGGAGAAATATTTCAATTCTACTTCTACATTAAATTATAGCTAGGCAAGTTGAGAGAAAATTACAACTAACACTACCTATTAATGACCTATTCCTAGCTTGATCAGAGTCCCTTTATCTCAGTGTGTAAGGTCTTCGTCTATAACCTACGTCCTAGAAATAGCCTTAGGAATAATACTAATCAGTTCATTCAACTAGATTTGTTATAGAATAAATATCGAAATCACTGTAACTGACTGATAAATTACCAACTATAATCAAGCTAACTAGTGCAAACAAAAAAAACTTAACCACAAAGTTTAACCAATTACAATGAAAGGAGTCTCAGGCGAGATAAATTCAAACTACATGATTACAAATTTTTTAATTTAGAACAATCTGATCTTTTGAACAAAATGAAACTTAATTATAGAGCTCAGTCAACAATTACTGAAGATAGAAGAAAAGAAACGGATCATACAGAAGAAAACTTAGCTTTTTAGGAATGAGATTAATTACCACGATGATTGGATAGTGTTTTACTTCGGTTTTCTGGTATGAATATGGTTCGCAAGGTAACTGCCCTAGGGGCAAGACTAGTTCCCTAAGGACGTGGTTACCCCAGTCGTGATATATCAAAGTTTGGCATAAAGATGAAAACTCGTAAAATATCTTGACGGTGAAAAAAAACCTATACCAATACGATATCTCTGGAATAGATATTTTCAAAATGAACAGAATGAATTTGACTTACCCTTGGAATAGCTGATATCGATCTAGGTTAATATAACAAATGAAAATTCGAAATCTCCACTAATTGAATTGGTTGTCGAGGAAATCCGGCAAAATTACCGACTACTTATAACGCCTCAGACGATTGGAATTCATCCAGAAAATCAAAAGAATACTCAATTACTATTACGTAAAATTATTCACTCCAATCGCTACACCACAGCTCCAATAAAATTACAAACGATTCCGAAGATTTCTAAACGGAAAGAGAGCGAATCTATTGATTTAAGAAAAAAACTAATGAAAAATCGAAATTATTCTCTTCACAACAATAAAGTGGGAATGAAACATAGAATGAGTACTGCTTTTCGTTCTACCACAGAAACGAGAAAGCGATTTTCTTTCAAGTACTGACTTACAATTAATCGGTGAACAACCCAGATCAATACCAGCGACACCTTACGGATATAACTATAATTTTCATCGGGTATCATTATATCAGCTATATTGATATATCTCGGAGAGTTTTCGAATATTTTCAATTTCAAGAGAACATTCTTGGTCTGCCTAGGAAATCTAACCTATATGGAACAATGGTCGATCTATACAGAATAGAAAAGAAATAGACTTTTCAACAACTGAAACCTTATAATTTATGGGGTTTTCTCTACAATCTACAGTTTTCCTTTTATTTGGGAAAACGGTTTCTATGCATTATATATGATACGAAGAAGAATTAAGAAGCATTGGAAAAAAGGCGAAATGTTTCTTTTGATTTTTTCCTTCATTCGATATTTTTTGTTCTCTGGTGAGACTTTTCCGTTGCTCTCACACCTTTCACGTATTGATTGAACTGAACAGTCTGTCAGGTTAGATTTTGACGAAAAAAGCTAAGCGACGTAAATTTTCCATTGGGGTGGGTACCAATTACTGAGTTGCTCCTAAGTTAAAGTTCATTACTGGAAGAGTAGATCGGGTGACATATATTTGGGAAGGTCTTTTAATTTTGTATTCAAAGATAGTATCTTTATGATCATTTAATACCACACAAAAAGTTTAAACACAACGAAAGTTTGTATTCTAACGATAATTTGCCTCCCCCTCTAGGTCAGGTCTGTAGACTGTATTTGAAGGAAAAAGCTGGGACACCTCAATTTTCAATTGGGGGAGGACCAATTTCTGTGTTGATTCGAAGCAGGTGAAATCAACCCCTTACCCTTAGCAGACCTAAGTTAGAATTTATTATTGAGCAAGTGGATGGAGTGACGAAATAAACGAAGAAGATTCCTGATCGCCGCTTGCAATTTTGTGAAATTTCAAGTGACGATATTAACACTAATCCACATAATCTGTTCAATACCTATTTTCAGACGAGAGTAGCTTTATTCTCAACGTTGAAGCGAATAGACATAATTGTTGATATTAGGATATTGTTAGGCAGGATTTTATGGAAACCACATTGTACCTTTCTTCACTTGAGATACATACCTGAAGTTGTTGAAAGAACTGTACAGTTCGATGTTCGTGTGTGACAATATTTGGATGTAAATTTCCTTGGGCGGAGGATTGAAGGGGGAACAGTTGTGTGGCCTGCCAGGTCAACTGGTGCTGGTGAAGGTAGAAGATTAGTTTAACATGCTCCTCCCAATCAAAAATTACAGTGTCTCATCATGAGATAGCGAAGGTGCTCCCTGGAACACACTGTATATCGACTTTACAAATACAGTATGTGCGACAATTACGAGAATTTTTCTGGTCTCATCGTCTGGCTCGAATGAGTTTCGGACTAAATAAATATTGTGAAAAGATGAGACAAAGAAACAAATAGAAAAAATATCATTTCAATATTATACCAAATGCAATGTCATCAACAATGTTATACCCTTTCTCGTATATTTAATTAACTAAGAACTCAAATACATTGAAAATTGAATGAAAGCCAACTCTATTCAAAAAGATAAATTCATTATACTCTTTTGTTCGTTCCATCGAGTGAAGATTAATATTTTTATTATTCGCCAGACGACTGCATCAAACAATTTGCTCGGACTTTCGCTAATGTGCTGACGAAGCAACGTAAAATAGAGGGAATATAACACGTCACTGGAATATCAACACGGCATTATTGTTGAAAAATAGTTGTATTCGTACGTGCTACGATTGCAACGCGAATTCATCATACCTGAATACTCCCTTGAAGCCATAAAAACCATCGATATTTTATTTCTTAGTTTTATGATATTTAATAATCGTAATATTTTTATGTGGAAATTCGATCTAAGTTACCAGAGTAGATAAAGTTTCTTTCACTTTTCATACTGATTATAATAATCTCAATGAATAATATACATTGAGCCAAAGAAGTACTGCGGACTGCTCAATGAAATACAAAATATTTTTTTTCATGCAAATTTATTTAAAGTAGGCCCTTCTGAGATAAAACTTTTAAGCCTATCATCAAAACCTTTTTCAAACGCTTCGGAATCGACTTCAGTTTTTGCCGCGAATTGTCTTCTATCGAAAAGGTAGAACAGTTCAACTATTTACGTGTAACATTGACGAGAACAGGGGAAGAGAAAGTAGAAATACAGGAGAGGATAGCTGAAGAAACAAAATGCTTAGGAGGATTATACAGAGTGCTCAGGTCCAAAAATATGTCGAAAAACGCGAAGAAGAGAATTTATCAGAAGATCATCAGGCCTGTGGTAACATACGGTTGCGAACTGTGGAAGTTGAATCAGAAGGAAAAATATACATATATAGAAGTTTTCGAGAGAAGAATACTCAGAAGAATATATGGTGAAAAAAAGGTAGCAAATCGTTGGGAAAGGAGAACGAACGCCGAGCTTCAGGAATTGTATGGACAACCCTCAATAACAAATGTCGCTAGAGCACAGAGAATGAGATGGCTTGGCCATGTTTTCCGACTGGGAGACGATAGAACAACAAGACAAGTTTTGACAAGGGAATAACTGGAAGAAGAGGCAGGGGAAGACCACGCACAGAATGGATCAAGATGGTGGAGAAAGATATTGAGGAGCTAGGAGGACTGGAAGGAGCAGTTATGAATAAAATGAAATGGAGGAGAACGTGTAATGAAGCCATGGGCCTACTTAGCCTGTAGAGCTGTTTATATTTATATATATCGATTCAACAAGGGTAGCTCAAAGTGGTAATGTTAGTTTTGGAAAAAGAAAAAGTCTGCCGGACTCATATCAGGTTAATACGGTGTTTGTTTAATAGTATTTATTGAAAGTAAGACGAAATAAGACACTTTTGTCACTTTTCCACAATTTATTTAATAATCACGACAGGTTTCGACCTTACGGTTATTTTCAAGTGAAAAACAATATAACAGATGAATAGGCAAGTACAAGTACAGAATGAAAGTTATCCTAGATAATGAGTAGTGAAGATGAATTAAGCTCTAGTTGGCTATTGAGGGTTGTAAATTGTGGGTTTTTACATAGTTTCCTTTCCAACAAATTTATCTCTCTCCCTTTGTTACATTTATTAAGGATTTTAGGGTTGTTCAATGATATCGAGTGGTTAGTTGATTTTATATG
This sequence comes from Cryptolaemus montrouzieri, assembly GCA_013387265.2. NCBI lineage: Eukaryota > Metazoa > Arthropoda > Insecta > Coleoptera > Coccinellidae > Cryptolaemus > Cryptolaemus montrouzieri. The sequence continues at coordinate 64,700,348 of JABFTP020000124.1, read as the reverse complement.
TTCAAATATTGACGAATTTTCATCTGAGGAAATATGTTCCTTTAATCCAGCTTCAAAACTTCTCCCTGTTTGTCCGACATAGGCTCCCTGACATTCATTGCATTTAATTTGATAAATTCCTGATTGCTCGAATTTATCGTTCTCTTGTTTGGCATTGAATAATAATCTGCTTAAGTTGGGGCCGCTTGAGAATGAAGTAGTTATGTTGAATTTGGAAAAGTAATTACTGATTTTGTTAGAGAGTTCGCCGCTGTATCTGAGACTAGTGTATCTTTTTTCCGGGGTTTCTACGATGCTATATAGAAATTGAGATGTAATACGTTGTTCTTTGCGTTTAATGATTGTATTTAGAAGATGTTGTGGTATATTGTTATTAGAGGCAATTTTTCTGATGGTGTTCAGTCTGGAAATTTTCTGTCGAAAGGGGAACAGAGTAAGCTCTATGAATCATGGAGTTATAAGCAGCTAGTTTGTGGCTCAAATGACCGAACGAGTCCATTAGGATCGATGCGTCTGTGAATGTTTCATTTCTGTAAATTTTATAAGTGAGATGGTTTTCTGAATTTATGATGGTTAAGTCTAGAAAATAATTGAGTTATAACTTTCCATTTCAGCAGTGAAGCTGATGCGGCAATATATTTTATGCGGAAAATTTGAAAATTGTTGAGATTTTCTGTTTGAACCACGAAAACCAATTAAAATGTCATCTACAAATATGTTCCAGAAAATAAAAATAATGTGTTCTTTAGCGAAATCTGTGTTTAATATTGAATTTTTCTCTTAATTATTCATGAAAATGTCAGCTAGTAGGGGGCTTAGAGGTGATCCCATTGGAAGATCTGAATTTCGTTCAGACAATTTAGAAAAAAATTGAAAGTAACTTTGATATAGGCATATTCGAAAAAGATTGCTAAGTAAATTAGTGATACATGGCGGTGTGTTGGACTCGGATAAGATATCTGTAACAAGGGAAGACACTCGCCCGTTGTAATGTCCGAGTATATACTTTTGATATCGAAAGAGACTTACTTAATGTCTTGGGAGATTGTGAGATTTTAAAGTAAGAGATCTACAGATCTAAGTGTATTGTGCGAGAAAATTCGTGAGGCCTAAAAATTTTTGATCCAAGAATTTCGCTAGTTTACCTGATGGTGTGTTTATATATGACACTACAGGCCTTGCACATTTTTCTTCCTTATGTGGTGGATCAATCCGCACATTTTTGGGGCTTAAACATTCATTGGAATCAGTTTCTTCTTCTCCTTTCTGTTTGTGCTAGGTGTTCTGACAAACTTAGCTCTTGATTTTTTTTGTGAAATGTTTGGTTGGATCTTTTGGTATTTCGGTGATATCCATTGTTTTCAGTAAATCATGCATATTTTCTTCGTATAGATCTGTATTGAGGCATACTATACTATTGCCTTTGTCTGCTTCAGTCATTATGAAATCTTCGGCACTATCTCTAATTTTGAAGATCTCATACATAAATTGTCAAATCTCACAATCTTCCAATATATTGAGTTAGTCTCTTTCGATGTCAAAAATATGTACCCAAACATTCCAACGAATGAGTGTCTTCCCCTTGCTACAGATATCTTATCCGATTCTAAAACACCGCCATATATCACTAATTAATTTAGCAATCTTCTTCGAATATGCCTATCTCAAAGTTACTTTCAATTTCAATTTAAATTCTTCAAAGAAAATTCAGGTCTTCCAATGGGTTCACCTTTCAGCCCTCTACTAACTGACATATTCATGAATAATTCAGAGAAAACTCAATATTAAACACAGATTTCGCTAAAAATACATACTTTCTGGTACAGATATGTAGATGACATTTTAGTTGGTTCTCGTGGTTCAAACAGACAAATTTAGCTATTTTTAAATTTCCTGAATAAAATACATTACCGCATCACTTCTGAATTAGAAAATAATATCTCAATTAATTTCCTCGACTTAACCATTACAAATGCAAATAACCAACTCACTTATAAAATTTTCCAGAAAGGTAACAATCACAGGCGCATCGATTCCATTGGACTCGTTCAGTCATTTAAGCCACAAACTAGCTGCATATAACTTAATGATTCATAGAGCTTACTCTGTTTCCCTTTCGACAGAAAATTTTCAAACTGAACTTAGTATCATCAGAAAAATTGCCTCAAATAGTTAGTTTATGTTTTGTTTCCGGTCGCCACCTCAGAAAATGGGGTGCAAACACCTTTTTCGCGATATCTCGGAAACTTTACGTCCTACAAAAAATGTATGGCGACATAATTTGTATCAAATCTTTCTGCCTACAAATATACTAATATAACTTTTTGCCCTAAATTTAAAATTGGAAAAAATATAAGCAAAAAAGTGAGAACATTTCTGTATAAATTTTCTATTGTGATCTACAATTTTTTTTTTATTTCATTCATTCGAAACGCTGTTACAGCGCTCCCAAGTTGATCGGATTCGTCAATGCTCATGAGAATCCGGTTGAAACAAAATGTTTAAGTTTAACTTAGCCTTATGACCTTTTTTTTTTCATCTCTGCTGCGCTTAATGCATCCCAATCTCATGATTCTGTGATTATTGTGGCAGAGGAGGTTGATATTCTTTTATTGCTCACGGCATTAGGTAGAAGACAGCCCAATTCTTTTTCCTGCCACCTATGAGGTAGAGTCTGTAGGCGCGTTTTTTTACGTGGTATCCCCAGTAAGCCTACTCCATAGGCACCTTGACGATTACATAGTCATATTTTCAAACAGATATTGGCTAGCTATTCTATTCTACTTTTCTTCGATGGTCCAAGCTGTGGTTCAGAATGTAACTCAACATCGAATATGAAGGTTTGGGGAATGACAGGAATTAAAATTGGAGTCGAAGTTGGAAGTTTTTCTTCGAATTAACTTTGATATTCCCACGATGTTGCTGCACGTTTCGCCTGAACAAAGGAGGCATACTATAGAGCATTTCAGGCCTGCTTTTCTGCAGCCACACACGCTTTCACAATTCCCTTTGCATCTGCAAAAAATCAATTTCATGAGATCGTGGGGTGCTGGAGGCTTGAAAACTTGTATTGGCATCCAAATGTTTGCACGCTTCTTCCAGCCCCAATCTTCAGGATTTTTATATCTTTCGAGCCATGACCTTGTGATATACTCGGAGACTGCGAAAACGAGCTTAATCTTGTGTGGAAGGAAGCGATGATAAATTAAATGAATTTTTAGTCACTGTCTTGGCAAATCGTTTGTTGCGCATGCTGTCTAATGAGTCGTCTCTATTACGTTCGCCAACAAGCGTGAGCAAAGATGGACCGACTTTCTCATTCAGGAATAGCGTGATACCACCTGCTCATTCAGGATGTTTCTCTATAATTTTTATAAATTTAAGTTTCTGCATATTATAGGCTGCTGATGTTGCATCACATCCTGAGAAAGCATGAAGAAACAGCAAATTCTGTGCTATGAGATCTACATATAAAACTTGAAGGGCTATATAACTGATCAGATGGGCGCCATTTTGAAGGTTTTGAAAAGTGAATGTTGGGCTGTCTTCTACCTAAGGTCGTGAGCAATACAAGAATGTCAACGTCTTCTGCCACGATAATCACAGAATCATGAGATTGGGAGGCATTAGGCGCAGCAGAGACAATGATTGAATCTGCATCTGATTCAGCATTCTCGAAAATGTACACTTCTCTTAGAAATTACTATAAGTAGCAATAGTTTAGTTAGTAAGGAAAACAGTTAGCAATGAATAAGTAAAGTTGTAGTTACGAATTCAACAAAAACTTTTGAGAATGAATTTACAATAAAGAAAAAGATTATAAAACTAAGTTGAACAATTTGTTCTGACCGTATTCTCATGAGCATTGACGAACCGTGTCAACTTTGGAGCGTTGTAACAGCGTTATGAATGAATTTGATTGAAAAAAATGAAGAGAAAAAGGTTTTCTTCTAAAAAATTGGCCTGGAGTAATTTCCTCATGAAATTCATGGAAAAAAGTAATAGAGCAAAAAATAAAATTTTTTTAGAAATTTTCTCACTTTTTTGCTTATAACTTCTTTAATTTCAAATTAAGGTCAAAAAGTTATATGTGTATATTTGTAGGCAAAGCGATTTGCTATAAATTATATCCTTATAAATTTTTTGTAGGACGTATAGTTTCCGAGATATCACGAAAAAGGTGTTTGCACACACATGTCCCAAAAATAATTGCGTCCACTAAAAAATGCAATATTCCGGCCTTTGAAGTATAACATTTCAATGGACTAAACGGTGTTTTAATTTTATAATCCGTTGGGTCGTTTTGGCGGCTTACGCGATGAAATTGGAATCAATATCGTCTGGCAATCCGGATTCGGCCGGCTGATGTATACGAAACCTTCCTGTGGGATGTTTTCCTGGATAGCTAAAAATGAGAAACGGAGGGGTGTCGTGAGAGTCGCGCCAGTAGCCAGAATTATTGTTGGATTTGCATTCCGCGCGACTTCAAATGCCGTCGTCCCGCTTTATGGTAATTTCGTGCGACTCGACCCGCAACACAAAATACTACCGGCGCGCAACTTGATTAAACTACCTGAGCGGCGTTGGAATTGCCAGTCCCCCACCCGCTCTCGCAGGAAACATTCCATGCCATTATTCTTATTGCAACCGTGTCCTTTTGAATTACTCATTGGTATAAGCTGTTTTCATGAACTCTTTTTGAACTCAACGAGGATTAATTAGACCGGTATGTCGAGTTCTTCTGTATGAGCCGACATTCTTTCAGATACTGCAACTTAGAAACTCAACTGAAAACGATTGATTTAAACATTATTCACATTCTGCCGAATTGAAATTTGATAAATATTCAATGTTTTTATGATACGGTTTAATAATAAACAACAGTTACATTATACAGGGCGCGGCAGCATAATTTCAATTTTTTAAAAGTAAATAAAACCCTCTGTATGAATCAGAAAATTTGTTTTTACTTTGTTCTAATGTAGACACGTACAAAAAGTTTCGTTTTACTCAGTTTTGAAGATCAAATCAAGTAGGAGAAGATCCCCAATCACAATACACTAAGTAAACCGATTTCTGGCGTTTGTCATGACTCTTGCCAGCATTGCAGGCGTTATATTGGCAATTCTACCCCGATGTAGGTCTTTATATCTTGTAGGGTCCTTTGATGGTTCACATAAATAAGGGATCTCAGAAACCCCATAGAATACATCACAAGGGTTCAAATCAGGAGGGTGGATCGGCCACTCCAAATCGCCACTAATGAGATCTATTTTATTTTTAGGATATATGTGGGAGGGGGGGGTTACTTTATGTTTTGTTTCCTGGTCGCCATCTCAGAAAATGGGGTGCAAACACCTTTTTCGCGATATCTCGGAAACTTTACGTCCTACAAAAAATGTATGGAGACATAGTTTGTATCAAAACGCTTTGCCTACAAATATGCTCATATAACTTTTTGCGCTAAATTTAAAATTGGAAAAGTTATAAGCAAAAACGTGAGAACTTTTCTATATAAATTTTCTATTTTGATCTACAACTTTTCTTCATATAGTTTACAAAAGAATTATCTCAGACCAATATTGTAGATGGTCTTTTGAAGAAATTTTTTAATTCAATTCATTCGAAACTCTGTTACAGAGCTCCCAAGTTGACCGGATTCGTCAATACTCATGAGAATCCGGTTAAAACAAATTGTTTAAGTTTAAGTTAGTCTTATGATCTTGTTTTCTTATTTTAAATACATTCTCAAAAGTTTTTGTTGAATCCTAACCTATTCATTGCTGTTTTCCTCCCTAACTAAACCTCATAGGTGGAAGGAAAAAGAGTTGGGTTGTTTTCTACCTAATGCCGTGAGCAATACAAGAGTTGCAGGCGTTATGTTGGCAATTCCTTCCTCGATGTTGGTCCTCGAATCTTGTAGGGTCCTTGGATGGTTCACATACATAAGGGATTTCAAAAACCCCATAGAAAAAATCACAAGGGTTCAAATCGGGAAGGAGGATCGCCCATTCCAAATCGCCTTTAATAAGCCCCATACACTTCGTTATTTTTCGTCGACTTGTCGCTTTTCGGTTCGATACGGCGGGCCTGAGAAACTGCTTGTATATGTAGCAAAACCGCCTAGTCGGAATGACGGTTTGAATATCTGTCGCGGCTTGATTTTTTTAGCACGTCGGTTTGTCAGTTCTCTCTACTCTGGCTATTTCGTGCTGACAATCTCGGTTTTCTTCATAGTCACTTTGCACAAATTGAATTCACGGCAATATAATGAATCAGGAAACCAACAAAAAATTCTTTGTTGAATTTATTAACATATATGAAAAATTTCCTTCTTTATGGAGAATTAAGTCAATAGAGTACCGAGATAGAAATAAGAACAGAACCTATGAACAACTTTCAACAAAACTGAAGAGTGGACGAGGATGCCACAATTCAATATGTAAAAACAAGATTGATTCAATTAGAGGGTGTAGAAAAATGCTGAAAAAATCAGAGAATTAAAACGTTCAGGAATGGCAGAAAAAGAACCAAATTTGAGGTATTTCGATAATTCAATGTTTCTTGTGGATCAAGAAACTTCTCGTGAGAGTATCAGTAGCCTCGACGCTCCAATTAAAAATATAGTAAGTCAAAAAGTTTTGTTGCTTATAAAATGCATTATAAGATTCTAATATTCTCTCAAGTCGAATCGGAGATATTCATTCCTGATGGTACTCTTATGTCTCCTCCATTGTTTTCAGAAGAAACAGATGAAGAATCAGCATCAGTTATGGAGAGTAGTGCTCCTTTATCAAGCATTACATCTCGATGTTCTAAATCAGGGTCAGAACGTAAACATGACAAAGCTGATGAGCTTTTAGAAAAGGTTTCGAAAACGCTAAACAACAAGGACGATAAATTCGACATAATAGGTAAAAATTATGCCAACAAATTAAGAGACATACCTTTTTATGAAAGAAATAACCAATTGCAATAATTCAAGAAAGTTTTTTCATTCATGAGATAATTGAACTGATTCTAGTCTCTGCCATCACTGCTAACGCTAATTTGTCATCTGTCATCTCACGCTAACGATTTGCAACCGCTCAAATCGCCGGTCAGTTCAAAATGACGTGTTGAACTGAGAACCGACAAACGGACGAAAAAGAAGGAAGTGTATGGGTGTTATAATTGAGATGTGGCGACTTGGAAAGTATTCCCTCAAAACAACCATCGATAATTTGGAAGTGTGTGTCGTTGCACCGTCTTGTTGAAACCAAGTGTACCCTAAGTCCAAATCATCTAGCCGTGGGAAAGAAATTCCTGTACCACATTCACATACCAGTTTGAATTCACTGTCCCTGTGACTTCAGGGAACTGGAAAAAAAAACTGGATAAGAAACGCCGCAGAGACAGAACGTTCAAAACCTCCTCTCAAACGAAAACATTGGATCTCTGACTATACATTGAAACTGGTCGAAGAAAGAAGAAAAATTTCAAATAAAGGAAAGGTTGATACTAACAACAAGAAAGCTTTCAAAGAGATAAGCGATGAAATTAAGAGGTCATGTAAAAGAGATAAAAACGAGTATTTTTCCAACATATGCAAAGAAATAGAAGTTCATAGCCATTCTAACCAACCACGAGATCTTTTTCGAAAAATTAAATACTTGACCCGAGAATTCAAACCAAAAACATGGCCTATAGAAGATGAAAATGGTAAACTTGTTACAGACAGAGAAGAAATAGCAGAGACTTGGAGGATCTATTGCGAGAAACTCTACGCCGAAAACGAGGAAATTAATGAACACGAAATAAAAGAATACGAAGAAGAACCTTTCATACTGCAGAGCGAAATTACGTCAGCTATCCATAAACTTAAAAATAACAAATCTCCAGGCAACGATAAAATAACATCCGAAATACTAAAAGGAATAGGAGAAGAGGGCACCCGAAGCCTACACCACTTGTGTAATAAAATATGGAAAACACCACAATGGCCTAGAGATTGGTCACAAGGCACAATTATCACAATTCACAAAAAGGAGTAACAGAAAATGCGAAAACTACAGATCGATAACACTTATTTCACATACGAGCAAAATAATGCTGACAATAATCAACGAAAGAATGAAGAACTTTTTACAACACCAAATCCCGGAAGAGCAAGCAGGATTTGTTAAAGGAAGAGGGACTAGAGAGCATTTGATAAATTTAAGGCAAATAATAGAAAAAGCCAGAGAGTTCAATATACCCCTATACATATGTTTCATTGATTATAAAAAAGCTTTCGATAGAGTGAAATGGAATAAGTTGTGGATCGTTCTAGGGAATATGGCTGTACCGGATCACTTGTGTGCCTTAATCATCAACCTATATAATGAAACCAGGGATACTGTGAAAATCAATGAAATACTGTCATCAGAATTCAAACCAAAGAGGGGAGTGAGGCAAGGGTGTATTCTTTCTCCTCAGTTATTCAACATATACACTGAATACATACCAATTAACGGAAGATGTAAATAGTCTGAGATTCGCGGATGATACGGTCCTCCTGGCAACAAGTGAGGAAGAACTGACTGAGCTTGTTAGCAGAGTGGAGAGTACGGAACTTGGCTTGGAACTGAATGTTTCTAAAACAAAAATCATGATCGTGGACAGGATGAACAACAATCATCCAGAAAAAAAGCAAATTGATAGGTTTGATGTAGTGCAAGAATATCTTTATCTGGGATCCTTGATAACAAACGTAGAACGAGAGGTTAAACGTAGATGCGAACTAACCAAGGTAGCTACAAAAATATGAATATAATTTGGGCCGATCGAAATATCGCTATTTCCACTAAAACCAGGCTTATGAAGTGCCTCATCTTTCCAATTCTCACATACGGCTGCGAATCTTGGTCCCTTCGAATGAGCGAAAGAAGAAAAATCGACGCGACAGAAATGATGTGTTGGAGAAAGATGCTTAACATCCCATGGACACAACGCCGAACGAATACATCGATTCTAAAGCAACTCCGCATAAAACAAAGACTTTCGAGTGCAATTCAACTCAAAATATTGAGATACTTCGGACACATCATGAGAAGAGGACCAGAGAATTTGGAAAAAATCATTATTCAGGGGAAAGTAGATGGAAAGAGAGGAAAAGGAAGGTCCCCAACACGATGGATGGATCAAATTACAGAAACAACAGGCCGACCCATGCATTCTCTAGTTGTAATGGCACAGGATAGAAAGGAATGGAAAACTTTCATTGATGACATTCCATTAGTCGCTACATCCTCAGGAGAGGATAAAGAATGAAGAGAGAGTGACTTCAGGGACCAATGATTCCACCTGAGGAAATTGCACACCACACTGTGACTTTAGGTGAATGTAGAGGCTTTTGATGCAATTGTCGAGGATTTATGCCAGCGCATATATTGTATATTGACGGAACCGCACAAATGAAAATGAGCTTCGTCACTAAAAAAAAACAATAGCGTCCACAGAAACGACTTCGTGAAGTACCTCACATGTGTTCCTACGAGAATTGAAGTCACGTTCAGAAAGTTCCTGCACAATCGCCATCTCGTTTGGATGAAAATGAAGATCATCACGAAGAATTCGTCTCACAGAACGATCGGAAAGTACAAGGACAGACGCATGTTTGAGCGCAGAAAACCGTGGTGATCGAAACATTGAAACTCTCACTGCCTCAATGATCTCAGGTGATCTAATGAGCCAAGGGGGGTCCAGTTGTTCGTCTTTTCGCACTTGCAGTTCGTCTAAAAGTAGTGACCCACGTAACAGTTGATTTCCGGTCCGGGACAGGAGCCAAAGGGGCTTAATTAAAGCGATTCCGAAATGCAACCTGGATTGATTGGATCACAGAACATCTGCTCGAAAAGTAGGCCTTAACGACTAATGCACGCTCCTCACTGTTCTAACGCATGATGGCGACTGAATATATCAGGGAAAAAACTTTATAGTTCCGCCTCTTGAACGAGACCATTAGCGCAATGCTACGACATCAACTGAATGGCGCGTAGTTTAAAAAAGGAAGTTACACTGCCGCATCCTGTAGCAGAACTATGATAACTTTTATTACTCCTTAGGACTCTCAACCCGTGTGTCATGATCCCTGAGGAAAGAGTGTCGCTGTATATCAGGTGTACCGGTATCAAGTTAGCGTTAAGACATAAATGTCTTGGTAGTGAACATTTGTTGTGAACGACCTTTGATTTTTTTCTGTTTGGTTGACATAACATCTGTCAAACATATTCAATAATTACAATCATTGAAAAAACATAATTTTTTTCATTTTTTAGTAAATGTCAAATTTTGTAACAGAAAATGATGATTTTCGGAATGCATCAATTTTTTGTTTCCATTTGAAGAAAAGTACAAGCATCGAATGCTTGTCAAGGCATATGATGATCATGCTCTTTCAGAATCAACATGCAAAAGACGGTTTTAACGGTTCAGAGATAATAATTTTGATGTCAGAAATGAAGAATGTGGAAGACCCCAAAAAAAGTTTGAAGACGCCGAAATACAAGCCATATTGAATGAAGATGATACTTTGAGTCAAAAGCGAATGGCGGCCATATTAAATGTTGCACAACGAACAATTTCAGACCGTTTGAAAGCTATGGGAAAGATCCATAAGTGTTTAAAATGGATGTCACAAGAATTGAACGAAAGACAAATGGAAAACTGAGAAAACACTTGTGAAATTTTGCTTGAAAGACACGAAAGAAAATCAGTTTTGCATCGACTTGTCACTGGAAATTAAAAATGGCTTTATTTCAAGAATCCTTAATGGAGAAAATGATAGATTAATCCGGGACAACCATCAACATCGACTGCAAAAACAGATCGATTCGGTAATGAGGCATTACTCTGTGTTTGGTGGGATCAGAAGGGTGTGGTATATCATGAGCTTCTAAAACTTAGTGAAACTCTTAATACTAATCGATATTGACAACAAATAATCAATTTGAACCATGCATTGATTGAAGAACAACCAGAATGGGCTAGAAAACACTGCAAAGTGATGCACCAGCACACAAAGCAAAATCGATACAATCGAAGTACTTGGCTAGAAACTACTATTCTTCCTGCCGTATTCAGCAGACTTGGCCCCTTCCGATTTCATCGATAAGACATGTATTGACTGATTAACTTCTTGATTCCTACGCAGAAGTCGAAAATTGGGTGTCTGATTGGTTTGCAACTTGGCTACAACATATTTTCCACGTGACAACCATCTGAAAAATTGATTGGTTCTTGGCACACACTTCTTTGAAGAGTGGGGAAAGCACCGTAATTTTCAACGATCGGCTTTTAATATAATTAATTATTTTGTCAGCTTGAGATAAAATATTTTTTAAATTTTTGGCATCTCTATTGTGTCAAGCGCATGCCTGTGAAGAAAGTGCGTCCATTCAACATGCGTCATAATATCTAATAATTGTGCCATTACTTCACTGTTCTTTCCCGCTATCAGTACATACTGCAGTACATTCAAATTTTGATTCGAGAGAATGTTATATTCACAAGAATTATGATACTGATGCTACGAAAGCTGCTTATTGGGATCGGTTTTCTGAGAGGCGACAACCCCATAAAAGTATATTCGATAAATTGCGAAAACCTCTTGGACCATGGTTCATTCAACGTCCCTAGGACAAAAGAATATGCAGTAGTTGATGGTAATAATGCAACAATTGATGGAGTAAGTAGTATAACTGCCAACGCATCGATTTCGAGCAAGCAAATTGCTATTGAAACAGGGATATCAAGAGTCGAGCGCTCAGTTTTCTAAAAAGAAAAGATATGAACCTTCTAGAATGAAAATATCCTAGTTTTCACAACCAGGAGATTTCCAACATCGACTATATTCGTTTCTGTTAAAATCTAAAAGAAATCCACAGTTTCTCCGAGAAATAAATTTATATCAGTAGCGATGGTTTCATCAATCGCCAAAATGAACATTGGCGGTCGGATGTCAACCGTAATCGCCATATAAATATTCTACGCCAAGACCGATATGGGTTCAATATTTTCATAAGGCACTTCACTTAAGCTATTTCAATCATTCCATGTAAATTATGTGAATGGACATAGAGTTACTAGAGATAATAAAGAAAAAGCTATACAATTTTCTGTTTTTCACGAAAACACTTCCAGGATGAAAACATTGAATTCACATGTGGTATATAGTACCATTCGTAAAACGTACCTGTGGAATATTAAAACTAATATTACATAACTCCAAGAACAACCGCGATTTAGGCACCCTACTGCTTACGAATATTTTCAAATTGTTCAATTAACTCGAAAACGAAGAAAGCTAGCTTGAATCGGGTTGTGTCAATGAATTCCTCACGTAAAGTGAATAGTTGAGAGGGGGTCATTTTTCACTATTCACAATATTTCACATAAATGCAGTACTAAAACGTCGAAATCTGTCCACATAGTACTTCATTAGCAATTGGCGTATAAGTTTCTCTCTTGCAAACGACCTCTGTGTGTGCAATGTGTATAGGTATCTATGATTGTGAAGGTGTCAGTTGACAAAAAGATTACAACGCGAGAGAATAACAAAATTTTACACATCATTTCAGAGTTTTCAGTATTATTTTATGTCTTAACTATAAGATTAAGTTTTTTATAGAAATTCTAGTGAGAATTAATCATTGATTACTTAAGAAACGTTGAAAAAGTGTCAAACAATAGTCAAACTGGCTTCTAGAAGAGAAAATACGCTCATGCAAAATAAAGATGAGTTGTATTTTGTGTATGGAAACTCTGCACTATCATTTAATCAATGAAATTTTGGGCCGCTTAATTTAAATCTGGCCGTAAGAGCTTAGAAACGATATACATTCGGAAAGTCCAAAAACTGCAACTATCGACGATAACATCGCCAAAGTTGTTTTTCAAATATTATATCAACATTTACGCATGAGAAAGTTGTCCGCGCGTTTGTTCACGTCAGACCAAAAGCGTAGTAGAAAGGAACATTTCCATCTCTCTGTAGGCGCAATTCGGCTGCAATAAATCCCGAGTTTTGGCGTCGATTGGTTACGGTAGTAGAAATTTGGATACACCATTATGTGCTAGAAACAAAAATAGCGTTCAAGATGTGGACTTCAATGGAGCACCGGTTCCAAAAAAGGAAAAACTGGTTTATGGGATGGTAAAGTGATGGCGACTGTTTTTGTGATAAGTCATGAAGTTATTTCAATCAATTATCTTCAAAATGAAAAGTCTATCACAGGAGCATACTACGCATCCCTACTTGACAAGCTTAAAGCAGCACTTGCGGAAAAACGGTTCCATTTACAGATTCGTCTCTGACATCAGTGGTTGCCACGGCGAAAATCCACGAATTACGGTTGAAACTGCTTGACCATCCGCCTAACTCACCAGATCTGACCTCAAGCGACTTCTTTTTGTTTCTTCATCTGAACATTACCTCAGAAGACAGAGTTTTTCGTCAAATGAAGATGCAATCACCTTCTTGAACTACTATTTTGCAGGGGAAAACTGTGTGTACTATTTGTACGCGCTACAGAGATTGGTACATCGCTTGGAAAATTGTGTAGAGTTTAAAGGAGACTAAGTTGAGAATTAAAAAGAAACATTAAGAAAAACTGTCTTGTGTTTATTGGGTCGGAAACTTTGCGGACCACTCTGATATATCTAAAGATGTTTGCAGAATATTCATTATGTTAATTAATTCTATCAGGAAAAAAAACTGAACAACCAAACTATGTTATATCGACGAAGTATTCTGAAGAACCTACTTTCCAACTTTTATCACGTGCCGCATATCAATCAGAAAATTAATATAGAAAATAAATGTACTTACATCATTGTTGGTATAGGTTGGAGCGATTGGACCATCACTGGACTCCCATTTATTCGCGATTCTAATCGTTTCAGCAGTCTTTTCCTGCACCGATTTGCTTTCGTCCAATAAGGTCAGTTCATAGAACTCTTGGATATCTGAAACAATAATAAGACTTATTGTAATGAATTGTTGTAAAGATTTTCGTAAGCTTTATTCCTCTATCCACCTCTGAAATGTCTTGAGCATCGTTTCTCAACATGGTACTCACGACCCTTCGGGGGGTTGCGTTTATTATTATAGGTAGTCTCCCATAGCCTACTTTATTTTATATACCACAGATGTGACCGCCCAACATGATTTAATGTGTGTGTGTACTCGGATTTTGAAGATCTTCTTTGCGACTGAATTATTTTTGGAACCGAGCCTTTCAGCTCTTCAGAGCACTAAACATTGAAGCACTTGTATAAAAAAGAAATATAAGCAGCCTGCCTCCTTTTAGCGAGAGACTGCAGATTATGCGTGAACTCCAAATGGTCGACTAGGTACACTCTCTTCTGAACACTATCCAATAGTAGAAGGAAGAGTATTCTAGACTTTACCAGGTTCTAGACGACGCTCATAATACCCAAGCTTCAGAGACGGAGATAAACTTATGAGGTTAAAATTTATGTTTTCTGAGGATCCACAAAATTTCAGATTTTGTTATCGCACTCTACGCTTCAAGTGGACTACTTAAAATTATAGTAATTGCTACCAAATTTTTCATTGTACCTTCTTTATTATGATGTTGACGGAAACTTTTTTCTCTGAGCGCATTGAGAGAAGCTGTTTTTATGAGATTTTGTTTCAATCTTTCAAATATGGACTAGAGGTTGCTTCCTGTAGGGAAAACGAACATAATAATTTTCTGAAGCTGCATCAGAGTTCTATCCATTCCGAAGGTAGTATTCTTGACTCAAATTCTTCAGAGTTATCAAAATTCATGATCATTTTTCAATGGAAAAGTTTTCAGTTAATTTTTCGTGAATCAACAATGCGAATAAGGTATTCATTTCAATACTCATTGTTGTTGCCTATAATTGAAAACATTCGGGATGTTTTTTGACAATTCACACTAGTACACAAGATAAAACCAAAGAAAGTTTGATAAATTTTCACTTCTAGAAAAATTCAGTTTCAAGGAAATTCGTCAGGATGTTATACGGAGTGTTTCATAATAAAATGTCATAAATGATGAAAGTGATTCCTTGAGTGATGTCAAGAGAATAAGTTCAAATGAACTTGTCGAAAAATGCTTCGTTTTCGAGAAACAGAATGTTAAAATTTAAAAAATTTTTAGTACTTTCTTCATGAAGACTACAATTTTCGGAATTTTCAGCCGTAAACTGACATACGAATTATTTTCAGAAATATACATCTTTGGTCTTTTTTGTGAAATCGAATAGAACAATGATTTAGCAACCGTTTTTGAAAATTGCACTTTTTCAGTTTCTGTTATTGTTCTCGAGATATTAATTATTGATAATAATTCGATAGTTTTCCGGCTCTGTGGCGTAGAGAATATGATGCTCGTCTCCTGCGAAGAGTTACCTGGGTTCAATCCCTACAAAGTCGGTGCGATTTTTCGGATTTTAGGAATCGCTTGAGTATCCATCTTTCCGAGGAGATGTAAAGCCGTCGGTCCTGTCTAACAGAGATGTGTTGAACATTAAAGATCCCTTCCCTCGACACGAGAGGGGTTCGGCAAGATTCCCGGGTTAGTGAGGTGACAGAATTCCCCGGCGTGTCATTGGCCAAACGGCGGAAATAGAGCACGTTAAAGGAATAACAAACAAACAATTCGATGGTTCCACTCATATCGAAAGAATTCAGATGTTTTATAATAATTCTTAAGATTGTTGAGATTTCCAGCTCAAATTCGATAAACGCGTCACTTACAGTGATCTACTGCACTAGATAAGACGAAATAATGTGCAAGTAAACAGGGTGATATTTTTCCCTCTTTTTGACCCTCAAAGATTTTCGATATGCTACTGACGCGTTCTGTGAATCAAATCTGATTATTTGTTCAATTTGAAAAGTCATATTCTTTCCTACTTATTTTCGTATCTGTCTTTTTGATATGAAAACCGTCGAAATATTCCTCCCATGTCAAAAAGAGCATTTTGAAGGCACTTACGCGTTTTGAAATAGGAGACGTATTTCGAAGATTCGAAATAGCAGAGTACAATGAAATAAGGCATATAACATAAAAGTTCTCAAGTTCAACAAATAATCGAAATTGGTTAACAGAATACATCAGTAGCGTATCAAAAAGAGTTCAAAGGGAAAAGGAGATGATACCCAGAAATAAAATATCTCCATGAAACGTAGCATTTTTTGATCATTTTTATATGAATATTTGTTCTTGTCATCACTCAAAGAATCACCTTCGCCATTTACGGCACCTTAATCATGAAACAACGTGTATAGAGGGTGTTACATAATAGTATGTCACAACTTGAGGGTGTAAATCTACCTTCAGTTCTAAGAAAAAAAAATTCATAAAAACATAGGTCCCCAAAAGCTTCGTTACTGAGATATAACAAGTTGAAATTTAAAAAAAAACATTGTTTTTTCTTCAAAACTACTTTAGTTTTACAGATATTCAGCCCAAATTTGGAATGCATGCTATCTTTTACAAACTGTTCTCTTTTCTGAGGCCATTTCTCCTTTTGCCCTTTCAAACTTATTTGCAGTACGCCACTGATCAGCGTATATTTCATTTTCGTCATCTTAGTTCAATTCAAAAACTTTTTTTACACCTAAGATTTTTTCGTATTTCCAACCGTTTTCGAGTGAAAAATTATTGAATTTGAATTATTTGAATTGTGTATTATTCGCTAAATAAAAAAAAATAATAGAAATACTCGATAGGTATACCCAAAATTTGCTTTTATTTCGATTTCTGCTCTTCTGGGACTCAACTTATACTTATTCAATATCAAACTAAAAAAAAGAACAATTGAAAACTGAATAAATTGCTGGAAGTGTCTTCCACCTGCAAGAATACAGGCCTCTGTCCTTCTTCGCATATTATCAAGCAGTTCTTGAAATAATCCTAGGGTGTTTCTTATTATTTCACAAGAGGTTATTATTCGATTTCTCAATTCTTCTACATTGTTTACTGGGGTGGTATAAACTACTTTTGAGATATCCCCATAGGAAAAAGTCTAAACTATTTAAATCTGGGGACCTGGGAGGCCGTGGTTCTGGCCCACCCCGACCTATCCATCGTTTGTGTAATGTATTATTCACCAATTCCCTAGCTTCTCCACTGAAATGCGCTGGTGCCTCGTCATGCATGAACCGCATTATGTTTCTCACCAAAAGTGGCACATCTTCGAGCAATAAAGATAACTGCCCCTCAATAATTTGTCGATAAGAGTGAACGTTTAGTCTGTTAGGCAAATGAAAATGGCCCAATCAAATAATTCCCAATTATTCCGACCTAGACATTTAGTGAGAATTGTTCTTGATGATGAGATTATTCAATGAAATGGGGGATTTCCTCAGCTCAATAAAGATTGTGAAAATTTGTGATATCAGTTAGCTTCGTCTGTGAACATTATTTCACTATCAAAATGAGCATTTTCTCTAATTTTATCTAAGAACCATCGGCAGAAATTCTGTTTTGAAGGAAAAACTCGAGGATGTAGAGTTTGGACGCGTTGAATATGAAACGGGTACAATAAATAGTCGTGGAGAATCCTGCAAGCTAGAACATGTAAAATATTCAACTGATTCAAATCAATAGAATTCAAAACTGCTCCCTCAATATCTGAAGTTTTCATAGTTTGAGTTGCATCTTTCAAATGATTATTTGCAGTAAAAGTACCAGTTTCCCTGAACCTTCTAAGGATATTTGGAAATGTTCGTCTGTCTGATGTTATTCGATTTGGAAAGCGCAACCGATATAACCATCTAGCTTCTGTTGTGTTTCCGTCAGCTAGACCGAACATGTAATGGATATCAGCCAATTCGGCATTAGTAAAATTAGCCAAAATTTTCTTACAGCAATAACTTCAAAAGTCTTAAAACTAATCATTAATTTATAATAAACGATTCGAGCAGACACTGGTTCAATTTTAACAACTGTCAAAATGAATAAATAAATGAAAAAAATCAAAGTCATATTTTTTATTAGAAGTGCTCTCAATTCAGATAATGTATACAATCGTTTGATAATTTTTTGCTCGAGGACGGCGACGATGACGAAAATTGATTGTACGCGGATGAGTGGCCTACTACAAAATTTTGAAAGGACAAAAGAAGACATGGCTCCAGAAAAGAAAACTTGAAGATTCTAGTTAAAATTCAGGACGTGTAATGATGGAGGCTGTAAAAAAAACTTGCATTTCAAATTTGGGCTGAATCTCCCAAAAACTGCAGGAGTTTTGAAGAAAAAACCAATTTTGGCCGGATATTTCAACACCCTGTAAGTCTGTAACAAAGCTTTTGCGGACCAATGCTTATATTAACTTTATTTTTTAAGGGCAAGTAGATTTACCCCCTGACTTTGTGACACAATTATGAAACACCCTGTATATTTTGAGAGTGAAAAAAAATACACCCCCTATTTTTTCCAAATTCATCTATGGTTTACATTTTGAAATGACGAAAGTTCATATTATAATAAGACCTTTCATCAAAAATGTTTTGAATACAGCTCTGCATTCTACTCAAAAAAGTGCCCTTAGAATGTCAAAATAGTTTGCAGCAAACTTTGATACCAACCGAGATATTGACACATGCCGAAATTCCGGTAAATCCAAAAATTCGGAATGATTCGCAAAACAACAGAAGGTAGTTGCAGTTATGTTGATGACAGCCAGTACATTGGAATCTTTCCGGAGAAAGAAATAATGAGAATAACCTGCGAGAAAACAGATTTCACAACCATTCTTCATATAAATTCCCTATGGATACAGCATTCAAACAGTTGATTTCATTCATACCAAAAAAAAGCATCTCTTATTAAGTATCGCTATTTTTTCCGAAATAAAAATACCTTTAATGGAAAACCATTTGGGAACCCTCGAAATTAACGAAAATTCTTGAATAAGCGACACCACCTTCAGAAGAAAGTCGAGAATCAACTTATATGCATCTTTTCCTGACCGCCCTCGTACATATCATAATTTTTATGGTAATCGTTTGGAAAATATGTTCAAGGTTGCCCCGTTTTCCACATAATATAAGTCAATAGCCAGACTCGGTAAAACAACGAGTTTTGTTCTTCCCGATGAAAATTCATCCCTAAGGACGGAGGAGTTACGTTTCTAGAAAAGCTACTTCTTGGAGGAACTGCTGGATCTGCGGATCATATTTCTCGAACAGGGCTACACCGTCTTGACCGATAATATATATTCTCTTTTTATATCTTATATAACTTAGTCTGACAATAGCTCCCATTCAATTCAGTTTGTAGTAAAATGAATGTTTTCAAATACACTTCTCTTTATGTAAAGTCTGGAATTAGATTTCTACAAAGAACTTTTCTCGAAAATAGAGGACTTTTTTTCCAATTTGCAGTAATTCACATATCTGCGTACTAAGACATCGAACACACTGTACTGACAATGACAAAATGAGAGAAGTTGGATAACTGATGAAATTTGAATATTATCAACTGCTATAGGTTCATCAACGCCTTTAACCGACTTCAATTCCTCAAACCAAAAGTCAAGCATAAAATAAAAGCCGTCTTTCAATGAAACGTCAGAAAGCTCAGCTATTTTTCTGCGAGAATGATGAAATCATCGTTCTGGAAATGTTGGAAATCAATTGTAAACGTCCAGAATAGACGAGAAAACAACATTCATTTCAGATTCTATTTCCTGTTAAATTAAAAGTGACTATAAAGGAAATATCTCGGAAGTGAAATTCGACTATTGTCTCACTGGAACGGCAGTCATAAACTGAAACAGAAAAATGCCTTCTGTCACGTCAGATTTCATTCGCAATCTTTCAAACGACAACGTGACTTACGGACCACGATCTATGTTGTGCAGTGGACAAGTCACACGATTTACGACGTACGTATGTAGAAGGTCTTCGGACATCCTTTTCGGCAGTAACGAATTCTTTATGATGTCCAACGTTCATCATAAAGAAAAACTAATAAAATTCTCATTTTCTTGAATTTATTGCGCGGCTCTTGGGTCCAGGGCACAATATGGCGTTATTGCATGTACTAGAATCTCGTCTGCTGATCAAATTTGGTCAACAACACGGGTTATTTGGAATTTAATTAATGAAATAACAAGGGTCCCGGCTCGCTTTTACATTGCACTCTGATGTTATTTCGGATATTAGCAGAATATATTAAGGAATATGATACATCAATGTATGTAATGAATATCAGAGAGTCTGGAAGATCTCGGACCTATGAAATTAATTCGTCGCGCCCTGATCAAAAACTCTTTGTTTTTCGGTTGTTTTGTTTTGATAGTGAGTCTGCGATTAACGTTGTTCCACCGTATCTTTGTGGACTATGATGGCTCACCATAATAAATCATAGTTCCTGGAGCACATTCCGCTTCAATTTACTCTTAATTACATATACAGGGTCCTTCAACGAAAACTAAACAAAAGCTATATCTACCAAGATATTCATTTTTGATCAAAACGCAATAACAGGTCAATTTTTGTTTCAAGGGGGACATATTTTGGGGTCCGAAATTTGAATAGGGAAGATGGGTCGAGTGATGACTCAAAAAAAAAGTGATATCTTTGTCTACACTGCCTTGAATGAATTTCCATTTTTAATTGAAAACTGTAGAAGATACAGGGTGAGCAATTGAAAGATAGAGAAGACTATTTCCCAGAGACTATTCAAGTTTCAGTGAAGTAAAATGGAACAGATCCATGCTGATCAATGGCAGTCATCATCAAGTACCATCCTCATCTCGAATTTCAACCCCTAGAGCAGGGGTGACAACCCTTGAAAATTTCAGTAACTCACTCTGTATCTTCTGATGAAAATTTGTTCACGGGGATGCAGATAAAGATAAAACCTTTTTTCGAAGTATCAGTCGACCCATCTACCCTCTTCCAAATTTTCAAAGGTGGTCACCCCTGCTCTAGGGGTTGAAATTCGAGATAAGGATGGTACTTGATGATGACTGCCATTGATCAGCATGGATCTGTTCCATTTTACTTCACTGAAACTTGAATAGTCTCAGGGAAATAGTCTTTCCTATCTTTCAGTTGCTCACCCTGTATCTTTTAGAGTTCTCGATTAAAAATGGAAATTCGTTCCAGGCAATGCAGACAAAGATACCACCTTTCTTTTGAGTCATCACTCGACCCACTTCTCTATTAAAATATTCAAGGATTACAACCCCCGCTTAGGGGGTTGATATTTAGCACAGGAAATGTAACAGGGGAACCATACTATCGTTTTATTCAATAAACGAGTGAAAAAACTTGTGGAATAAACTCGTTTCTCTATTGCTATTGCATTGGCAATACCTTGTCTGTTTATGTTGTGTTAGTGTCGTGTGTACAAAAAAGAATACCAAAAAGTTTTCTGCTTAGCAGCTTCATTCTCTCATTGTCATCTTGCACTCCAAGATTTCCAGGACTTCTTCACGAAGACAAAGGTGAAAAGGAAGGAGGATTGGGACAGGAAAAATCTGTAACAATGGAAAAAGAAAAACAACAGAAAAATATTTCATCGAAACGTACCCAACTCTCATATGTCTAAACTCACTTGAATCTAAGAACTCAACTAATGCTCCTCTGTTTTTCAACAGGAAACATCTCATACACCTTTAGGGAATAAAGCCCTACGTGGGAGTAGCCCTTGCCTTATTAACATACACCATGGGAAAAAAGAACTAAAGAGGAGCAGTCCTAGCCTTATCTAAGAACTTAACTAATGCTCCGCTGTTTTTCAACATCTCATATACCATTCGGGGATGTAGCCCATAATCACCTCAAGATTCTAAAAGTAATATCCTAAATAGGCTTAAAGTTTTCTACCCAGTTAATGAAAGTATCTGAAACGTAAAATGGTAAATAGGACAATCGAGGACTAAATGTCCTATCATTTCTACAGCTGCACCACATTCACATGCCGGACTTTCTACAGTATTTTCATTTGAACAACCTACTATTATTACGACCATGTCCTGTCCTGAGACGATTTAATGTACCACCGATACACAAACCTCATCAAAATAATCTACGAGCGAGCCACCCTACAAGTACAACTTCATGATGTTACCAATAAAGCGAACATAGAGAGAGAGGTGAGGCAGAGTAATTCTCTGTCATCTAAACTTTTCATTACGGTTTTCGAAGATGCGCTGAAGAGAGTAGAGTGGGGCGACGGAGGTTTAAACATCAATGGAGAAAAACTAACACACCTAATGTACGCAGATGACGTTGTGATTGGTCAGACCAAGAAAGAACTGAGTACACCTATAGATGATATTCGTAGAAAAACAGAAATCAACTATGAGAAAACTAAATATATGTCAAACCAAAAACAACCTGATCATCATCTTATAATAAATAGCAACGAGATAGAGAAAGTAGAGTGTTTCAAATATCTAGGTCAGAAAATCACTATTACTACCTGTAACAACATACGGCGCAGAAACGTGGGTCTTCACAACAGCTATCCTCGACAAACTGAGAGTAAACCAACGGGCGATAGAGAGAAAGATCTTAGGAATCACATTCAGTGATCGTAAAATGAACAATCGTATAAGAGAGATGACTGGTGTAGAGGACTTAGTGAGGAGGTCTGCCAACTTGAAATGGAAGTGGGCTGGACATGTGGCTAGACACCCGGAAAACTGGAGTGAAAAATGATAAGATGGAGGCCGTGGGATCAGAAAAGAGGAAGAAGACGACCTTAAATGAGATGGAGTGATAACCTCAGAAGAACTGCAGGTCTGAATTGGTAGCAGGTAGCAGAGAGTAGGGAGTTGTGGAGGAGTACTATGGAGGTCTATACCCAGAGGGTAGAAAACGGCTGACAGACAGGAATGATCTGCCCGAACTGATGTGCCCTGCAATTAATGGAAGAAGAGGTACGATTTTCCCGCATGATGGCGCAGGCTCACGTTTTGCGTTAGATAAAAGGGCCAACGTAAATCACCAGTACTCTAATAGATGGATAAATCGAGGAGGGCCAATCGCCTGGCCTGCTAGATTGCCAGAACTTAATCCTCTAGACTACTTCCTGTGGGGCTATTTGAAGGAGGAGGTGTATCACGGAGAAATCAGAACAAGGAATTAGTTGATCGAGAGAGTAAGACCCAGCTGTGACTTGTTGCGAGAATCTTCTGACATCATTAGAAAGGAGAAAACAAATTATGAACGTTCTCCTTGTTTATTGTTCGATTTCATTTCTCATTCATCGTTTGGTCTCATGTTTCAATTTTTTCGTGAATACATTTTTTTCTGAGTGTGCCAATTCATTTTATTGGTTTTTCTGAATCAACAGTTCTTGTTATTTTCTACTATAAGATTAATTTATCAATATGATTCATACAGAGTGTTTGATATCCTGAAGCACTTCGTATCAATTCATAACAATCCGGACCTGGATTTTTTCGAAATTGATAGTGTTTTCGATTAATACTTTGCAGACTAAGTTTCATAGGATTTGATGAATTGGTAATGATATGGCCGATCGAAATTTCGACGAAATTCAGAAAACAGCCTGTAACTCCATTACGAGGATGCTGAGAAAATTCATATAAGGTGTTCTAAGATGCTCTCTATATCGGCAGTCTACCATTGATTTATTTCCACTCTTATCAGGAACACAAGCTTTTAAGTTTTTCGATTCAAGAAGCTTGAGTTATCAAGCTTTTGTGAAAGAAAAAGCTTGACTTGACTTGAATTCTGAAAACAAAAAGCTTGACTCGTGTCAAAACTCCGACATAAGGGAATCAAAGACAATATAATATTGAAAAGATCATCTGTGAAGTTCTCCGACAATTCTTAGATTATTGAACAGTTCAAAGCACTGAAATTGTTGAAGAAATAAGAGACAGTCATCAAATATTATGCACTAGTAGTGAAACGTCCAACAGGACTTGCGAAACTGTGTAATAACCGTTAACTTGCAGAAAATAATGGTCCTATGAAGTAATACGTAACATGTAGTTATAAAATGGAATGAGGTAATACTCGTGAAATAGTTATAAAATACGTAGTGAAATGGCTTTAGTTTAAAGTTATAAAATCGTTCCCGATAAAATGAAGATCCACCAGCATTACGTAAAAGTCTGGAATGGCGGATTTGTTTTTGAGATAGTCTCCCCACCAAACTTATTTATCTAACAACCAGCTGAAACTTCTCACAGCTCTACAGCGCTTATATAAATTTTTTACTCTCTTTCGACGTTTCTTTTTTTTTCCATCAGTTAAAGCTGGAAAAGTATCAATCCGCACCGACATCACCTCATGGATAACTAAACTGAATGCTTCCTCTATTCCGATGGTCCATAGGGACGATTTCGGTCTGAAAATAGAAGTGATTCCGGACTCTCACATCGTGTATGGCCGACGAAGTTTCACGGTCCATGAGACGCGAGTCTGAAGAGGCTGCGGAGATCCGGGGATATGTTCCAGATAATTCTCGCCCTTTTCTTTTCCGAGAACGCGTGAACGGGACGGCCGAGCAGTCTTTGACATAAATCGATTCGAAGTCTTGAAAAGGGGATATCTCGAAAGCCTCCAGTATGTTTGGATTTGTTGATCGAGCTAAATTACTGCATTTAGAAATTGTTTGCGAAGAGCCCTCGGTTGTTCAATTGCGTTCTTGCTGCGAGATAGCCGATCTGTTGATGTGACGAGTCTGAAGTTTGACGTTTGTATTGAACGTTTCATAGTGCCGTCGGATTTGGGTGATTCTCGATACGAACTTGTAGCAATCACGAAAACGAAGAATGACCGTATTTTTCCTGTAAATAATGTTGATAATGTTTATTTATCAACCCATCAAGACCTGTCGTTACCATATGGTAACGACCAACGAAGCTTCCATTCCTTTTTTTTCTAGTTGAAAATTCGATCACTAAACGGTAGATGGCGCTACATATGCTATTTATAAAAGGACGTTTCAAAAAAGTTATTAGTTCAATTTGCAAGTTGCAGGTATTTTCTTGTTTATGTGGGACGTTGTTTGAATGTCTGTTAGTGATCGGTTCGAAAAGTGGAGATAAGTATATTTTTCTTGATTTTACGAATATGAGGGATATTTTTCTTTCTAATGCTCTCCATACATGAGTATTATTTCAAGTTCTTTTCGTTTTACATCTCAGTACTGGAAAGTTTTTTGTACAGTGTTTGAACTTTAGCGTTACGAACTGGTAACGCTAGGCTTTTACACTATCAATATTCGTTCATCGAAGATATTTACGAATTTTTGTTTCAGACGAGGTTTGGCATTGCAAGCTGCTTTAGGATTGGCCCATTCAGAGGATGTTGAATTTTTATTGAACCACCAGAAGCTGATGTCCTTACAGACGAAGATTCTGGTGATGAGGACGCAGGGATATGATTGATTATCTTTCTGGCCGGCAATTACGAGCACGAGCAGAGGTGATATTCAGGAAACTCATGAATGGAAAATTGATGCTGAAATTGTTGCAACAAGGGTCGATGTTGCACCGACAAGATCTACGAAATGTAAGGAAAATATATTTGGGTTGAAGGCGATTTGGAAGCGAAAAATCTAGAGTTTCCTGATCCCGGTTTTCGAGGAAATAGGGACTTGTCGCCTATTCAACTTTTCGAATTATTCTTCGATAATGAAATGATGAATTTTGTGATTGAAGAAACATCCCGAATGCCCTCTTCAAAAATTTTTACGACCCCAAAATTTCTAAAGAAGAAATAAAATGTTTCCTAACCATACTTATAGTCAGCGGCTACTTAATACTTCCAGGAAAAAGGTATTTCTGGGATTCACAAGAAGATATGAACAATGCAATGGTCACAAGAGCGATGCAACGAGATAGATTCATTAAAATCATGCGCTTTGTACACTGTGAGGATAATTCAAAGCCTGATCTCGATGATAGAATTTGGAAACTCAGACCATATGTAGATGAATTCTCACAGCATTATCAACCAGAACAGCATATGAGTTATGAAAAGAGTATGATCAAATATTTTGATCGGCGCTCTTGCAAGCTATTCATTCGTGGAAAGCCGATTCGTTCCGGATACAAAATGTGGGCTCTTAACACAACAACAGTGTATCTAGTCAACTGTGAACTGTACCAGGGTAGAAATAGTCGCAGGTCATTACCATACGAAAATGAGTTCGGAAAAGCTGCAGCACCATTTGTGACAATGTTGGACGATTTAGGAGGTGTGAAAAAGAGGCGCTATAATCTCTATTTTGATAATTTGTTTACTAGTCTTAATCTTCTTGAACACATAAAAGAAAGAGGTTGCAAAGCACCGCCCCATAGTTGCCAAAAAAACATTGTCGAAAAGTGGAAGGGGCACATATAAAGGAGCTTCTCAAAACGAAAAGTTACTATATGCGAGATTTCGCTATGAGACAAATCGAAGAAAATTATTTTTCATTAGACAATATTCCACCTTCCGTAGAATGTTAAATATCCTCCCTTGTAGGAGGTACGATATACTCTTCATAATCACCGTTAACCGCGGCCACAGAGCAGTGGTACAGCACGGTCAGATGTCATGAATAGGAAAAATGGACTGCAGTTTCGGTCTTGTTTGACTTCGTCAGCATTGTCTACCCATTCGTAGCACAAGGCTATGCCGTTACATACTCATCTCAATTCGTTAGGGCGAACGCAGTAATGTAAATGTCACTGCGCCCCCAACCAACCGAAACAGAGGCGGTATGTTATCCAACTAGTGTGACCACTCAACGTTTTCCTGTTTTATCTGCTTTTTGTTGGTGAGGTAGCCTCTGTTTCGGTTCGTTGGGGGCGCAGTGACATTTACATTACTGCGTTCGCCCCAACGAATTGAGATGAGTAGGTAACGGCGTAGCCTTGTGTTACGAATGGGCAGACAATGCTGACGAGGTCAAACGAGACCGAAACTGCAGTCCATTGTTCCTATTCATGACATCTGACCGTGCTGTACCACTGCTCTGTGGCCCCGGTTAACGGTGATTATGAAGAGTATATCGTACCTCCTACAAGGGAGGATATTTAACATTCTACGGAAGGTGGAATATTGTCTAATGAAAAATATCATATCTCAATTTTTCGAATGAAACACCCTGTATTTCATTATTCATGTCAATGCATAAAATATTGTGTTATATTTTTGCAGGAGTAACCTTTTTTTATTTTCGATCATTTTCGAAATATTCTATTATTTGTTAAAACTTTTGATGAAAATTCTACAAACCGTATCAAACTCCTGTAATGATTCCAGTAGTAAAAATTAAATCTAAACAAGATAATTCTTTTGACGAACAATAAAATCAAGATGATTAAAACGTAAATGGAGGTAAGTGTTGACATTTTTTTTTATTTGTGCCTTCTGTTAGGTGTCCGGACATATCATATTCTGCATTTTACATGGTGAACTTATCAGTGTTTCGTTATTAAACATTGTTAAAATGAGGTTCGAACTAAATTTTCTCGATTGACTGCCATGAAGTTCTCCAAACAAGAAATGGTTGATATGATTTTTGTTCTGGGTGAGTGTGATAGAAATTCTTTGTTGGCAGGTAGAGTTTATGCACAAACGTTTCCTGATGAGAGGTATCCTGATGCAAGATGCTTTGAAAAACTTCTAATTAGATTTATCGAAACGTGTAATATCGCTTACAAAACACATGCAAAACCAAAAATTCCTACAGCTGAAGACAACCAGTTATCAGTTTTGTTGACAGTGACAGAGGACCTATATAAAAGCCAAAGAGAGATTTCTCAGTTAACAGATATAACTCGAACTTCCATCCAGAAAATCTGGAAAGTGAATAAATTTCAATCATATCAGTACAGCTGCACCAGGAACTGAACAATCAAGACTGTGCAAATCGAATCAATTTTTGCAATTGGGCAAGAGACAAAGTAGCGGAAAATCCAAATATGTTTAACAGAGTTCTTTTCTCGGACGAAGCAACTTTCCACAAGATTGAGCTTGTTAACAGGCACAACTTTCATTATTACGCCACTGAAAATTCACACCTCATAAGATAAATAAATCACCAGTATCGTTGGTCCTTGAATGTATGATCACACTTTTTCGACGCGTACTTCAGTAGTAAAATGTATTTAGATTTCTGCGAAATTATCTACCAATGTTACTTGCCGATGTACCAGAGCATATAAGACAAGATTTGTAGTTTCAACACGATGGAGCACCGGCACATTACTCACATCAGGTTAGGGAGCATTTGAATCTTGTATTTCCAAACAAATGGATAGGACGTGGTGGTCCTATTAGATGGCCAGCTAGGTTTCCCGACCCCACAAGTCTAGATTTTTTCTTGTGGGGTTATATTAAGGGCATTGTTTACCAGATTCCTTCCTCAATACAGTTGGATATGAGACAGAGAATAGTCGACGCCTCTCAGTCAATTAATCCGCAAATGTTGTCGACAGTTCAACAGTCTTTCCACAGAAGGATTGAGTTGTGTCCACAAAGTAACGGGCAACATTTCGAACACTTATTGAAATAGCTTAACAACATGTAGATCATCTCACCAAAAACCAATCTATTACGTATTTCATACACGACGACCTTCAAATATCTCCATTTTGCTGATAAAGTATAATTATATGTTCTGATAAACTCTTTCGCAACCTATGATTTTATTATTTTAGTTTATTTTTTATTTCGAAAATGGTCTAAGATAAAGATAAGATTACTTCTGCGAAAATATGGCACAATATTTCATGCGTTGACAATAATAAAATACAGGATGTTCCGTTTGAAAAATCAAGATATGATATTTTCAAAATTAAAATATTCAATCATTTTTTGGGTCACTCCTGTATAAAATGAGAATAATCTATTTCAATTCATCAATAAAACTATCTTTGGGTAATAAAAAACGAAAGGAGAAAGTATTTATCCTCTCGGGCCGAAGAGCATGCGATGCTGTGAGAGCCTATTTTCATGAATTTTACGGATATTGTGACGAAACTACTCACCAAAAGACTTATAAAGACATTATATAACAGTTCATTACGCTCTTGACTCTTCTACAAAAAGTGGTCATCCAATCTGAAAAAATCTCCCAAGATTTTTTTATAGTAAATTGGGACACCCTGTCAACTTCAAAATAAAATGATGAAGTAGATTTTTACTTTCTAAATACAATACTGTTCGAACAAAAATGAAATCTTCAAGAGTGTACGAGCAACAGAGCACGGCACCACTGGTGAATCACCCAGTATAAATATATAAAAACTATCTTAGTTCAAAAACAGCGAACTATCAACTATCAGATGAAGTGGGAATGTGATTTCACTTATTCTCATTTATTTTGACTTAAGTTTCAATGTTTATGTTGATTTTGTTTTTGTGAAGTGGCTGTGTTCAATTTGAAAACATTCATTTGACTTCTACTCTTGTTCTTATTCGGTATTTGTGTTTCTTTCAATAACTTTTTGTGTTCTTTTCAGATTATAACGTTGAATTTCATTCAAATATTTTGTGACTAAATATTCAGCATTATTTAATCCTTTATCTCACTTCCATAGAAAATACGAAGAAGTTCAATGTTTTGTTACAATTGTGTTCTGATTCAAGCTTTCAAGTTTTGCGATTCATCAAGCTTCAATTTTCAAGCTTTTGTGAGTAGAATTCCGAAAACATAAGCTTGACTAGATTTCAGTTAAGTCAACCTGCTTGATTTTCAAGTCAAGTCGTGAACGTAATGTGACAATCGATATCGACGACTTTCAAACAAAACCATAACCTTGAAATAATAAAACAAAGTTCACCCGATAACTTTGTTAATGTTCGAAAGCCAAAAAGAACTCGAATGAAAAAGATTTTCAAGTCAAGTCGTGAAAGTAATGTGACAATCGATATCAACGACTATCAAACAAAATCATAACCTTGAAATAATGAAACATTAACTTTGTTGATGTTCGAAAGCGAAAATAGCTCGAATGAAAAAGATGAGGAATTTCTACGCCAAAATATTTTCACTTAGAACCTCTGATAAGGAAGAATCAGAATTTTCAGCGCAAGCATCGCGAAATCAGCAGTGGAATGTTGATTCTGAATTCACGAAATTTACACATCTAAAGCCCTAAGTCCATCTAATTAGAGTCGTATAAATTCGAATTAGTCGACGCGGAAGCGTGAGCCCTGGAAATTTTTCGACAGCGGCCACGCAAAAAGTTTATTTGTTGATATATTATTCACTCTTAAATTGGTGAAGGTAAAAATGGGGGCGCAGATAATGCAATTGAATGAGGCGATAAATTTGTGCTGTCGTGACATCGTTCATTCCATTATGAAAAGTTTTCCAGGTTTATACTCACTAAATTGAGTTTGTCCTGATTTTCCCACGTCGCTAAAATGGGTTTTGTTCGAATACGCCTTGAAAGTGGCAGACTGCTTTAAATGCGCTTAATAAAACATCTCGCAAATAAGGGAACTGTTATGTATCAACTTTTTTATATTTTATGAGTGAAGACGGAATAGCTCATTGCCCAGATGAATACGATTGACATTTGGAAGGGATGTTCACAGTTTATTTTACAGTTTATTACTTGGAATGAATGAAAATCTTTTTAGTCTTGGGACAGTCGAATTTATTTTCGACATTGAAGTTTAATGAAAAAATTCTGCACCAAATGGGGTATTCAAATTTATACCCAGGGGTTTCTAAGTAGAGTAGATTCGGTACGACTGACACGGTAGAAGGTCGAAACGAAGCTTATATCTCGTGAACAGTGGTGAAACGGTGAGGGGTATGAAGAGAAAAAGAATCGTACGACTAATCAATACACTAATTTTAGTGATTCACACTATGCGGGCAGTGCTCGTTTATAGGTGGCCGGAATGTTTGTTTTGACGGAATAATTAATGAGATAAAAAACACAAGGTTTAACTTTAATCTACACTTTATTTGAAAAAATTCGACGACGTTTCGCTGACACAGCAGCTTTATCCAGAATGAAAAACAGAATGAAGAGTATGGTATTATAAACAAATCGTAGAACAAGTTGGATGAATAACAGGAAAATCCACACCGAGCCATTGTACAGTTAGTATGAAAGGTAATAAAACTAATTAAACAAGTTAAGTAGGGGTGAGTAATTCACATCTACCTGTTCATTCAAAAGCTTGTCCGAATGTTTGTATCTATTTATTTCTAATGCTTCTAGGAGATCTAATTTTGAACTTTTTGATTTTATATGTAATATGTCGAAAGTTTTCATTGAATGAATGGTTTTCTTTTATTAGGTGGTTTGAATAATTTGAATCAGATTTATTTTTATCGAAGCTACGTTTATGTTCAGATGTTCGCATGCCAAAACTCCTATAGGTCCTACCGATATAAATTTTATCACAAGAACCGCAATTGAGTTTATAGATTCCTGATTTACTTGATTTTCAACACGAGATTTATTATTTTTAATATGTTTACCTAAGTTATTAGAACTTTTGAAAGTTATATTAAGATTTTGTTTGACGAGAAAGGATTTAATATTTGTACTTGCATAACCGCAGAATGTTAAACTGTTGAATATTTTATAGTCTTTATGAATAGGATATACTTCATTTATTGCTTTCTGATACAGTTTTTTACGAATGATTAGATCTATCATATCCGGATTATATGAATTATTAATGGCTATTTGTTTGATGATGTTTAACTCTTTATTATGATAATCGGTTCTATATTTGAGTTAATTAAATTGTATTATATGAATTAACGCTTATAAATTATTAAAATTAATCGTTTTTAATCCAAATTCAATATCGTTCCTATAATTTTTAGTTTTATACCGAGAGAGAAATTGGGGACATTTGAAACAATTTTTTGTGGGTGTGATTGAAACAGTTTATTCATTTGAATTTTCTGAACGCTAAAAGAACGACAAAGAAAGACTTCAAAAGATCAGGCTGACTAATCAATGTTCAAACAAGCCTATGAAGATGTAAAAGCGAAATATTTGTTACGAATAGCGGCAGAAAGGATGGATTGTACCACTGCTCTCTGTTGCGATATGTGTATACAAGAGAATCGAGTGGTAACAATGAAAATCATGAAATGGAATGAAACCCACACAATCGACTGTTTAATCCAGAACGAGAGAGGGAGAAAGTTATCTATATATATTCAATAAGATGTAAAGATATGTATTTTGGCCTATCTAATAAGAATATCATGAAGTTTATGAATGAAAATATAATGAAAGTTAATACGGGGTGGGCCATCTAGCAATTTAATTTTGAAACAGAGGGGCGACTTGATACTTATAAAGTGACATATGTTTAGTAACAGGTTAGACATTTACGAAATGGGTGGCTCTTCGCTTGGAGAAAGTTGCAAAATATTAAAAACATATTTCCAAAGTTCTCAGTCTTTGACTCAAACTGTAATTAATCTGCGAAAAATTTTCGGTAAAAATAAAGTGCCATCAATTCAGTTTTTGGATCAATTTGTTAAGCGAGATCGTCAAAGTGGATCATTATTGACGAAGTAACTCGCGTACGTTCTCTTACAGGAGGAAAATATTTCAGCTGATGCTCAAAGTGTGGTCGAACAGCCATTAACATAAACTCGTCGCCGTTCGCAACAATTGAACATTTCACGCACGTCTTTACGCCGAATTTTGCATGAATACCTCGGTATGAAGTTCAATTGGTGCAAGAATTGGAGCCTCAATGGACTGAAGATCGTTTGGCGGAAGAGGAGCATTTTACCGGAAAATTGTCTTTTCCGATGAGGCTCATTTTCACCTCGGAGGGTATGTAAACAA
Source organism: Cryptolaemus montrouzieri (assembly GCA_013387265.2). Lineage (NCBI taxonomy): Eukaryota > Metazoa > Arthropoda > Insecta > Coleoptera > Coccinellidae > Cryptolaemus > Cryptolaemus montrouzieri. Next base: position 64,667,555 of record JABFTP020000124.1, on the reverse strand, counting down.
GCGAAATTGCTCATTTGGGACTCGGAAAATCCACACGTCATCGTAGAGAAGCTGATGCATCCTCAACGTGTGATGGTTTGTTGCGGTTTTTGGTCCGGAGGCATCATAGGCCCATTTTTCTCTGAAAATGAGCAAGGAGCCGCCATTACCGTTAATGGCGAACGTTACTGTGCCATGCTAGGTAACTTTTCGTCACCGAAATTTGAAAAGGATGACATGGAGGACATAGGGATTCAACAAGATGGCGCTATTTGTTACACAGCCAACGATATACTTGATCTTTTGGGCACTGTGTTCGAGAAACCGCATAATCAGCCAAAATTCGGAAGTCAATTGGTAACCTCGCAGCTATTTGACACTGTTAGACTATTATCTGGTGCCGTGAAAGATAAGTGTTGTGTAAAAAATCCCGAGTCTATTACAGCCTTGAAATAAGAAGCTGCTATTGAAGAGATAGGGGCCTCAACAATCGAAAATGTACTGAAAATTGGGTAGATCGAATGGGGTACTGTAAGGCAAGCCGGAACAGCCATCTTAACGATGTTGTGTTCATTTATTAATGTCAATGATGGGTCTTACTAATGAAAGAATAATTTTGATAAAATGTCTACTAGTATTATTTTTATAGCTAAATGAAATTTCAAATTCTAAATGGCCCAACCTTCACAATATATCCAGAAACTTCTTTTATTTTCAGATCTATATCCGAGTACTCTCTCAGAGATTTAAATACAGGGTGTCACATAATAGTATGTCACAACTTGAGAAGGTTAAATCGACGTGCGATTTCAAGAAAAAAAATTCATATGAATAAAGGTCCGCAAAAGTTCCTTACGGAGCTGCAGGATGTTGACGTTTCCGGAAAAAATGGTTTTTCTTCAAAACTCCTGCAGATGCAAATTTAGAATGCAAGTTTTTCACAGCCCCCTTTTACACGTCCTCGATTACAAGTGAAATTCACAAGGTGTTTTCTTTTCCAAGGCCATGTCTCCTTTTGTCCTTTCAAACTTTTTTTCAGTATGTCACTGATCAGCCTACAATCAATTTTCGTCATCTTCGTTCAATTTGGAAACTTTTTTGACACTTGCAATTGTTTCGTATCTCCAACCGCTCTCGAGCAGAAACTTATTAAACGATTGTATGCATTCGCTAAATAGAAAGCACTTACATAATAATAAAAAATTACTACTAGTCTTTGATGTCTTTCATTCATTTCTTTATTTTGACAGTTGCTAAATATGAACCAGTGGCTACTCGAATTGTTTATTAAATTAGCGATTAGTTTTAAGACTTTTGAAGTTATTGCTGTACGAAAAAATGGCTATTTTTCTAACGCCAAATTGGCTGATATCCATTACATGTACGGTCTGGCTGACGGAAATACAACAGAAGCTAGGCGATTATATCAGGTGCGCTTGCCAAATCGACTAACACCAGACCGGTGTACATTTTCTTATATCCACAGAAGGTTGAGAGAAACTGGTACTTTTACTGCAACTAATCATTTAAAAGGTGCAACTCAAACATTGAGAACTCCAGATATTGAGGAAGCAGTTTTGAATTGTATTGATTTGAATCCTCATGTGAGTACAAGAAAACGTGTTGAATATTTCAAATGTTTTAGTTTGGAGGATTCTCCATGACTTTTTATTGTACACGTTTCATATTCAATGCGTCAAAACTCTACTTCCCAAAGTTTTTGGTTCAAAAGTGAATATCTACCGATGTTTCTCAGATAAAATTAGAGAATATGCTCATTTTGATAGTGAAATAGTGTGCACAAACGAAGCTAACATTTCGAGAACTGCTATCTCAAATTTTCACAATAATCATTATTGGGCTGAAGAAAATCCCCATTTGATTGAAGAATCTCATCTTCAAGAACAATTCTCACTGAATGTCTGGGTCGAAATAATTGGAAATAATTTAATTGGGCTATTTTGCCTAACAGAATAAACGGTTCTGCTTATCGGCAATTTCTTGAGAAGGAGTTACCTTTATTGCTCGAGGATGTGCCACTTTTGGGGAGAAACATTATGTGGTTCATGCATGACGGGGCACCAGCATATTTCAGTGGAGAAGCTAGGAAATTCTTGAATAATACATTCACCAACCGTTGGGGTGCGCCAGAAACACGTCCTCCTAGGTCCCCAGACTGAAATAGTTTAGACTTTTTCTTATGAGGATATCCCAAAAGTTTAGTTTATATCACTCCAGTGACCACTCTAAAAGAATTAAGAAATCGAATAATAACCTCTTGTGAGACGATAAGAAATACCCCAGGAATATTTCAAACAGTTCGTGATAATATGCGAAGAAGAACAGAGGCCTGTATTCTTGCAGGTGGAGGACACTTCTAGCAATTTATTCAGTTTTAACTGTTCTTTTTTCAGTTTCGTATAGAACAAGTATAAAAGCAAGTTTAGGGCATACCTTATTTCTATTATTCTTTTATTTAGCGAATAACATACAATTCAAATAATTGAAATTCAATAACTTTTCACTCGAAAACGGTTCGAGATATGACTAAATTACATGTGTCAAAAAAGTTTTTAAATTGAACGAAGATGACGAAAATTGATTGTACGCTGATCAGTGGCGTACTGCAAAAAAGTTTGAAAGGGCAAAAGGAGACATGGCACGGGAAAAGAAAACACCTTGTTAAATTCAGTTAAAATCTAGGACGTGTAAGGATGAAAGCTGTGAAAAAGTAGCTTGCATTCCAAATTTGGGCTGAATATCTCAAAAACTGCAGGAGTTTTGAAGAAAAAAACAATTTTTTCTAGAAATTTCAACACTCTGTAGCTCCGTAACGAATCTTTTGCGGACCTTTGTTCAAATGAACTTTTTTCTTGAAACCGCACGTAGAATTACCCCCTCAAGTTGCAACATACTATTTTGTAACACCCTGTATAATGCTTGTCTTTTTACGACTTATTCAATTAAACTCCTAATCAAAGTTTCAACAATCAGAGACTTCGTTGAATTCGGAATCGTCGTAATGAAATATATTTTCTACCTTTGAGCACCAAATCTAGAAGCGAACTATCGGGTCTGCTGAAAGCAATCGCTAGTACATGCTGCTAGATTTCTTACAGCAGATGGCCGACTGCTGCCGCTGAAACTATACATCAATAGAGCTTTTGACCTGCGGGGGGCTTAATTGCGTAAAAGCCCATTACAGCCTGAAATATTTCACTTCCGGAAAAACGTAACAGAAGATTCAAATGAAACGAGGTGTAAGCTCTGTGATAGAATAACAATGAAAATTACGGAGCAATTTTTCTTGAATTAAAATGGGTGACACTCGAAAATATCAACGAGAAATCATGATAGATTAGGCATCTACCTGTTGATTCTTGTTATTGTATGAACTAATACGTATAGACACAAAAATCGAGTGACTACAGACATGATGCAAGTTGATCTTCAACGTGACAGAAATAGTATTCGAGCATTTCGACTCTATCGAGAACGGTTTCCAGATCGCGCTGCATTACTCCATTTACAAACCTCGTATTGAAATGACAACTGTAGTGAAAAGTCCACTCATCAGACCAAATGATGGATCTGAAAAAATAAAAATCTAGATGAATTCTATTATTAGCAGAATTGAAAAACTCGAGACGTCTAACATGTTATGTTCTTCAAGAGCTTGAACTTTCTGAAAAACATAAGGCTTTTATTTAAATTTTCTTGAAGCAGATTGAACAGCAGTCAACGACATCCCGGTTTCTGCAGAAATTTGTCGAAAAGATGTCTCTGTGTTCGCTCCTAGACTCAAGAGATTCAATTCCGTTCATAGATTTCTCCCTTTTGGTACTCTTCGGTTTTATGAATAAATCATATTTGCGTAAGTTATTTTGGACTCTGAAAACTTGCAGCGTTCTTTTTCATCACGATCTGGAAATCGTTCCCGATAGAGTTTTAATGCTCGAGAACTACTGCTGTTGATTTGAGAAAAGCCTTATATCGTCTCAGTTTTCGATTAATTTTCGTTTCTTATACTTACTCATTCTCCGTGAAAAAGACTAGAAATGAAACAATAGCATGAGTTACCAGCTTGGTATCTAATTTCTCGTAAATAATAGAAAATTACATCCATTAAAATTCTATGATTTTGAATGGTATTACGCCTCGATTTGTTAGAATCTACTATTACGTTTTGAGTCTTTTGTTAACCGAAATGAGAAATCATGTGAGTTATCCGAGCTGAAAGAATGCCAAAACAGTCTTTTTACGGCAAAAATGGGTTTACCTTTGAAAAATTCCAAGTGAAGGACAACTTTCAGTATTTCCGAAAGTGACAGAAATGAAATTTCACCAGGCTGTCGAAATATCATTCAAGATATAATTCGGTTTCAGTTTCATTGAAATCGATCAACGATGTAAGTGCTTGGGTCGTTTTTCATGGAACAACTGATATGAGTGTAATTTTGTGTTTTTATCTGGATTTAAATGTTTCCCTTCCTCTCTGGTCGGCAACATCTTCATTAGAAGTTAACATCGATAAAGTGAAACAAATGGTAAATGAAAATCGTTAGTTAATTTTGAGAGAGATAGGCAATGAACTTCCTCCGTCTTACGAATCAATTCGTGCAATTTTAAACGATTTTTTGGTTATGAAACGCGTTGCCGATAGACTAGTTTCAAAAGGCCTGAATTTTCTTCGAGAAAAAACTTCTAGAACGAGTCAATTCGGACCCCACATTTATAAAACGCATTGTAACTGTTGATGAGACATGGGTTTGAGTTTGACATGCAAAACAGTTAACCAACTGCGGAATGGCGACTTCCAACTGAACCAAAACCGAAAAAATAGAACGTCAAACTCGATCAAAAGTCAAAATAATGTTGACTCTTTTCTTAGATTATCGCGGTGTTACCATCGAACAACCACCATATTCATCTGGCTCCGACCGACTTTTCTCTTTTTCCAAAACTCCAATTACCACCTCGTTTTGAATAGAATTTGATAGAAGACATAAGAGAGAAGTCGATTCCGGAAGAAGCTTTTAAAAAATATTTTAATGATTTGATTATTCGTTTGTGTAAATGTATCATTTCGGTCGAGGCCTACATTGAGGCTTCGATAAAAAATATTGTATTTCATTAACTGATTTCCGATACTTTTTTGACAAAATGTACTACATTACAAAGCTACATTCATTCTTAACAAAGTAGTTGTTGATTCATGTGTCAGTTGAGAGATTGGCTCCCCGCGCAGATAGTCTGTGTTCGGGTCCCGGATTGGGTTCTGTACTTGTGTCTAATCAATCTGTACCATTAACCTGCTGGTGAATGCCAAAATGACGTGCAAATGAACCTAATTTATAAAAAATAGAGGTAAGTATCGGTAAGTGATGCAACGGTAAGGAGGCGCTTGAGAGAAATTGCCTTTCGTGCCAGAAGACCTGAATTGAAAAGGATACATTGCATCTTAAATTCGCTAGAGAATACCGGAATTGGGGAAATGAAGAATGTGAAAATGTTCTGCGCTCCGACGAATCCAGATTATGCCTTTAATCGCCAGATAGTTGACTCAGAATTTGTCAGGGAACTTGTAAGACAATTTCGCTACAAGAATCGGTTATGGTGGCGGCTCCGTAATGGTTTTGGGTGGCATAAGCATGGAAACAAAAACAGTTGGTAGGTGATCCATGACTGATGTAAGGTACATACGTCAAGTTTTAGGTTCTCAAATTGTTCTATGTACTCATAATATGAGCTAAAGCGTCATGATGATGCCATGATTCATTCCGCAAGAGAAGTGACATATTGAGAATGGACTGGCTGGCACAGAGCTCTAAATACTATTGTGAATGTGTGGGACACATTACGTAGAAGGTTGAGAAAGTGCATCCCTGCTCTTCAGAAACTGAATGAAGTTGTTCAGGCTCTGAACGAAAAGTTGGAAAGAATAGGCAAAGGGTACATCGGTAATCTTATCGACACTATACCAAGACGCATTCAGACCGTGATGAGAGCTCGAGAGGGTAACACCCGCTACTGAGTGGGTTAGGTTAGGTTAGGTTCGATAATTTTCGGCTTAAATTCTCTCATCCTTTCACTATTTAATTTTTTCTTAAAAAAAATCTATTGCTATACCAACTGGTAATGCTAATGAAAAAAATGTATCTCTTGTGAATAATCAGCTAACGTCATTATTCAAAAACAACTTGATTGAGAAGAATTAATGTGGCTTTAAAAACTAGAATATCTTCATCACAAAATTCACCCTCATATATCGCTATTGAAAATGTAGTTTCACACATTATAAATGCCAATCGTGATTCAGCGTTCAATAATCTACCGTACATCTAATATTCAACGATATTGAACGTTGAATAAGACAGTTATGTAGTTTCAAACAAGATAATAATTTTGCTTCATCGAATTTTTGCTAGTTAGTGTAGTCTATTTGAGTAGCTAAATTCTTCTTCTTCTCCAATCACTCGGTAAAAGCAAAGCTAATAAGTTTAGATTTATTATAGAATTATGGTATTTTCGATAGGACCATTGCTTCTAGAACTCTAATCAGAGATGTGTTGTTTAAAATTGGATGAAAGGGCTCGATACCTGTTGGGACAGGATTCATCTCTTCGAACGACGGCTAATTAATCAGTTTGAGTGCTACTCCTATACGAACGAGATGAAACGAACACGTAAACAATATCAATGCGTATGATGAGTTCAATCTAGTAAATTGGTAGTTACAGAACAACCATTCCGAAATTTAATATCAAATGATAATGAATAATTTAGAACGTAATCTAATAACTTTGATGAAATGAGAATTGAAAAAAAATTGATTGACTCATTCAAAGGAGACATAGTATATGGAAAAAGAATTTCAAACCGAACAGCATACTCTGTTTTTCAATAAGTTCATGAAACGTAAGAGAAAAAAATTGAATTTATGGTTGTAAAAATGTCTTTGTCCAGCAGTATAATTACCCTAAACTTCAATAAGATCCAGTGATCCTTCAATTTATTGAGTTCTGCATATACCCTTCTACCTTTTCGTTGATAAAAAATCGTTTTCACGGGAGAAATAGTCCAAAGGAGGTAAATCTGGCGAATAATTTGGACATTGCAACACTTGGTACTTTAATTCATTGATTTTGGAAATTTGTTTTGAGTTGTTTGAGCAGATGTGTTGTGCGATGGAAAATGATTATTTTTCCTTCATAAACCTGGTCATCTTCAATAATTTTTACATCTAATGGATCCAATAGGTTACAATAATAATCTGATGTAATATTTCCACCGATGAGAAAGTAATTCACAAATAAAATTTCTCTTGCAATCCAAAACACTAATGCATGAACTAGTCTTGGTTAGCCGAAGTGACACCATTTTTTGGGCGGTGGTAAAATCGATCCCTGTAAGTATCGACCAGAAAGGCTGAGGTCTATTCCAACCCTCGACATGTAAATTCTCTCCTGAACTTTTCAGAAATCTAATCTTTCCTCATATAGGAAATATTGAATGTCGAATAAAATGAGATTATGTACTATGCTCCCAAAATGTAATTATAAAGGTTTCAAGAGTTTCTTCTAGAAATCGATGATGCAATGGATATTGTATTCAATTTGGTATTTATCTTAAATATGGAAGAACACGTACGAATTTTCTAGATGACACTAGAAAATTCGAAAAGTCACCACTTTATGTCCCACATAAAGGGAGGGATCAAAACTCTTCAACAAAATGCCAGTTACGTACAGAGTTCAGGCATATGAGCCATTTAGAAGAAACGTTAACAGCTATTGATTTCAAAGAGTTATTACACTGTAGCAGAATTTCTGGAGGACAGTTTGAACTAATGATCTTCCTTTTTATCCAATTATTTGTATTCTCGTATGTTATTGTTTTATTTATTTGTTATTTATTGCTTGACGTGTACATCCACACTTTTGTGGCTTACGTACTGAATAAACCATTCATATGTTATTCCCCAATTTTTGGTATTTTCAAGTACTTATGAATGAACCTTCAAATGCCTATATACAGGCTGTCTACTATAAATTCTATCATCCTCAGAGGTTTACAAATTGTGAGTTAATACTAAGGTACAGTTTTACAATTTGTCCTAAATATAGTAAAACAGGTATGAATTATGGAGAGGGAGAAAACAACATGATTCAAACTGTTGGAATATACAGGATGTCTATTATAAAAGATGCCAAACTTCAGTATGTGATAGTACAAGTCATTTGCAACAAAAAATGTCCCATAACATTTTTTCGAAAACTTGATAATTATTCAGTTATTTAACACTATAAAAAAAAATATCTCTGTTACTCTTACAGGTACATCAAATCTGACCATACCATCGGAAAGAGCATTGAATTTGCTATAAGATAGGTCAGTACTATTGGTAAAACAAATTTGTATACCAGGTGTTGTAAAAGGCTAGATGCAAAAATTGTGAAATGAACAAAATTAGTGGTATTTTCTTGTTAGCTGTACCACTGAAAACAAATCGATAAGTTTGTTTTTTTTTGCTAAAAACTACTACATTTAACTGGCTTACAAATAGGATATCAACTTTTGAGCTTACATTTTCTGTTCCAGCAATATCATGGGTGGGAGTATAAGAATCATATTTTCACGAGAGAGATTTAAAAACTGCAACAGGTGTTCTTGATGTCTTCCTTTTTCTTGAATGCACTAAACACATCTTTTTCTCAAACTATCAACTACTCTCTGAAGTTCAAATTTTTGACTCATTTCGTTGCAACAGATTCGGATTCTTTCAATTAATTCTTCTCGAGTATCAAAGGGAATTCTATAAACATTAGTCTTTAATGAGCCCCACACACAAAAATCAATCGGCATAAGGTCAGGGCTTCTGGGTGGCCATCTCACTGGCCCGAAACGACCTATCAATTTCTCTGCAAAACTCTCAGTCATCCAGTTCTGGATCATTTTAGAATTATGAGCCGTCCATTTGAAACCAAAGGTGATGCCGAGTAGCTATAGGCCTTTCTTCCGGAACGTTAACTATTTCGTTATTTAACGAATTTCCAAATTCGTTTGAATTTAGACCATCGGGAAGTATAACTGGACTGACATGCTGACCCCAACCACACATTTACTATAATCTCGTGCTGAGAGTGTGACATAATAGTGCCATGAGGATTTTCTTTATCCCATATATGGTAATTTCTCAAATTTATTATACCAACTTTGGTAAATGTTGCCTCATCCGTCCATAGAATTTCATCTCATCCCCAATCCTGTAATTTATTCATGTACCACCTACAAAATTTCAACCTCATCTCACTATCCACTGGCAATAGGTCTTGAAACTTACTCGAATGGTAAGGATGGAAATTATTTTGCTTGAGAACTGTATGAACCGTGGAATGATGAAATCTCAATGTAACACCAATTCTTCGAGTACTTGGTCTCGCGAACAACCTGCAATATTGCAGGTGCTTGTCTCCATTGCGGAGCATTTCCACCACCTTCTCTAATTCTTAAACCACTGAATGAACCAGTTTCACCGAGGTACGTTAACACTTCAACAAATGTCTTTCTGCTCGATTGGTGTCTGTTTGGAAAGCGAAATGCATACTCCCGCACCGCTGCATGGGAATTTTCATTCGCGAAGCCATTAACAAATAAAATATCTCGATATTCAATATTCGAGAACTTAGGCATGTTTTCTTTTTTTCTAAAAAGAAAAGGGAACCGTAAAAGAGGAAAATAGAAACTTCAATTCATTAATTCATTGAATGATAGTTCCTGTCAAATTCTAAATATTTTTATTTGTTTTAAAATCAATTAATACAAGCCTTCTGTGATTTATTCTTTTCGATTTTTTTTATTTCTTCTTCGAGAAAAATCAATTATTCCTAGTTTCTTAAACATTCAAAATCCAGATATGTTATTTATTTATCGATTATTAATATTGAAAATTCATTCGTGGAATTGTTTAGACGCTCCGGTGAAACTAGCTCATTTGTGATCGAAGGATATGAGAATTTAATGTTCTTACTCTTACTGGTGGTAGAAAGTAGTAAGCTCAAAAGTTGATATACCGTTTAAAAGCCAGATGAATGCAGTAGTTTTTTCCAAAAAAAACGGCCACTTATCGTACAGTTTTCAGTGGTACAGCTAACAAGACAATACCACTAATTTTATTCATTTAAAAATTTTTTCATTTACCCTTTTACAACATCCGGCATACAAAATTTTTTTACCATTAGTACTTACCTATCTTAAAGCAAATTCGATGTTCTTTCTGATGGTATGGTCAGATTCGATGTAGCCAAAAATTTCGTAAAATCAAGAAGTGTTAAATAACTCAATAATTATCAATTTTTCGATAAAATGTTATGGGACATTTTTTGTGGCAAATGACTTGTTCTATCACCTACTGAAGTTTGGCACCTTTAATAATAGACACCCTGTATATTCCAACAGTTTCAAACTTGTTGTTTTTCTCTCTCTCAATAATTCATACCTGTTTTACTATATTTAGGACGAATTGTAAACCTCTGAGGATGATAGAAATATCGAATATAGCTATTACGTTTTTAATTGAATATTTTCCACTTAATTTTGTGATATTTTTCACAAAGTAAATAAAAATCACCGAAGAATCGTTTTCTCCTGTTACTCTAATCTTGGTTTTTGGAAAAATGTTACTTATATACATTTGATTATTCTCCTAGTTTCTTCTATCTATTTTCCACGATACATCCAACGTATCGACTGTACGTACTGATATTATATCGTTTGTAATAAAATAAGCAGGCAGACACATAATTATTTCCCTTGATAATGGAGCAATGCAAAAATAAAAACACAGGTGGATATTTCTGAAGACGTTGTAGATTTTGAAACTTTCAAAGTAGTTGAACAATTTCACCCCGCAGAAAGGACTATCGATTGTAGATTCCATCTTTCGTAGGTTTGGATATGGAGAATTCATTAACTCAGTTTGATTGAAGATAATGAAAACAAAATAAGTGAAATTGAGTTATGATTTCGAATGACCTTTGCGCTTGCATTTTTGAATCCACAGTAAAAAATTGATTTGTTTTTGATTGACTGCCAATATGCACTGACGATCAAAGAGTTCAAAATAAGCTCAAGCCGATGATTAAATCACTAAATATTCTTTGTCTCCTCCCGGAATATGTGCTGAAAGTTTAGTAACAATTAGACATACTTATTGAATATATGTTCTATGTTTAATTGCAATCGTTTTCAAATTCAAGCTATCAAGTTTTGCGATTCGAAAAGCTTGAATTTTCAAGCTTTTGTGGAAAAAAAATTGGCTTTACCTAAACTTTCAGAAAAATTTTGACCTGATTTCAAGTCAAGTCAAGCAGATTGATTCTCAAGTCAAGTCCTGAATCTTATACAACCCTACAAAAACCTGCAGAGTGCCCGAGACAGCATATAAAATCTAGAATTCGCTCTTCTACAAATCGTTGATATGAGCGCAGACTTTCTTAAATCATCGCTATTGGCCTTTCCCAGAACATTATGTTGTGGCACCTTTTTTAGTATGATGTTGATTATTTGTCTCTTTGTAGAGAACAACACATTTATCTTCATTTAATGAAAGCATCCATTCGTTCTACAACTTTTTGCTTCTCACGTCTTTCTGAAGCTTTTTATATGAAGAATTCAGATTCTCATAACTTGTTATCATCAGCGAAGGATCGAAACTGATGATGTACATTTTGTAGTACATTCAAAACATAAACAAGGAAAAGAACGGGTGACAAAACTGATCCCTGTGGTACCCCACTGTATACTGGCAATCGTACGCTGCATCACCTTACATAAGACTCCCTACCTGTGGAAAAATTATCAATCCAATGTAGTGCTCCAAATATTGCTAACAAGAATGCATACGAATAGTGTTGAAAATCAAGCTGCTTGACTTCACTTGACTGGAAGTTAAGCTCATGTTGAGTTTTTTTTTCACGGAACCTTAAAAATTCAAGCTACTTGAATCGCAAATCTAGAGAGCTTAAATCAAAACATAATAGCAACAACGCATTGAAGAGTTAAAATAAAGATATAAATAATACTGAATAGTTGATCGTGAAATACTTAAATGATACTCAATGTAAGAATCTGGGAAAAATTCATAAAGTTGTTGAAGGAAACACAAATATACAACAAGAAGGAGAGTGATGGTGAAAAGTATATATTCGAATAAAACAACCGTAGCATCACAAAAACAACATAAATAAATTTTCTATAAAACAACTGAAATAAGCTTTTCTGAAGATAAAAACAACTGAATTAATCTTCTGTGAAAATATTAGAAAAAACTACATTGAAAGGAGAGGCAAAAAATAATTGAAATAAGCGAAACTTCATTCCCACTTCATCTAATAGTAGATAATTCGCTGTTATCAAACTAGAGATACAACCTTTTCTATTGCACCTGTACGGATACAGCAACAAGCGATTAATAAGTAAAATTTACTTTATGCTCCTACAAGTATCGAGCTTACAAGCAGCTTATGAAAGCTTGATGTCAAGTCAAGCTTTCGAGATGCGAAATCAAGCGAAGCCTACCTTTGATTCATCAAAAGCTTGAATTTCAAGTCCAGTCAAGCTTTTCGAAAAAATTTTGCTGCTTGACTTAATGAAACCCTACATACGAACATATTTTTGTTGCATGGTTTACGAATGCGGCATCCATTGTGCACACAACTTTTAAAAATTCACGTATCGTTTTCGCATTGCTCGTAAACGAAGAATCAAGTGACAGATCAGATCGAGTTTTGGGCGTGGTCTTCTCATGATAAACATTCAAAATGGCGTCGCAGTTCTAGTTCTATTAGTGCCAAATTATGGCCCAGTATTTTACGGAATTTTCAAATGAACACAAATGATGGAAAAGATGACCGTAATGTGAAAACTAGAGTCAATAACTTAGAAATAAATGAAGCTATTCCTGCATGATGCAAGCTCTTGGCAGCTATTTCCACTTTCCATATGGCTCTATTAAACTAAACCACCCTATTTATTCACGCAAGTTAATGTTTATTCATAAGACCCAATTTGAAATATTTGAGGTTGTGGGTAAACATTCGTCGCTTGGTACATTAGTGAATCATTCGATTTACATCAAAGCTAATGAGGTGTGCTTCAATGGAAACAGATATCGATTGTTCTGCGTAATTTCAAGTCACTGTCAATTTAAACTGTATATGTATGAAATGATTGAGACACTATCGTTAATTTCCATAGCTTTACGGTTAGTTAAACTGTGAATTTCTGTCATTATGGAGATATTTTCACAAAGTCACATAGTAAATAATTTGTCGCTTGGATTTCCGCCCATTCTTTCAGATGCGTTAATCCTTTGAAAAAGTCAATGCAATAAAGTTGAAGTTTTCAGTAGGAACCTCATACTAGATCCTACTCAGAGGATTTTTAGTTTCACACACAGAAGGAAGATTTGATATATCTTAGATCGTTTGAGAGCCGGTCAAGGACGTTGTAATAGTATTCTGTGAATACTTCAAATCGCGAATGTGAGGAGGCAGAGAAAACCTTAAGTCTCTTCGTCTTGAACTGTCCTATATCTCGATTTCCTGGTTGTTTTCAACATATACCTATAGCATCAGATTATTTTCTTCTCTGGATTGAAACATTAAAATCCATTAAGCATCACTGCCATGATGTTTTTCTGCTGCCTTTCTTTTATATTTTTCAGGTTTCCATCATACCACATTCACCGATCCAGTTCCGGTTGAAATGAAGAATAAAATATTAATATGCTCATTCTATTTCCAAATTTCGTTCACAGCACAGTTACAGACTAGCTGTTGCTGATGTATCAACGACGGGCGGTCATTAGGTTTTCATTCGAGTAGATAGATAGTTATAAAGATTTGAGTCTGGACTGATTGACACCCGAGACACTGCAACTCAGTGGTCTATTGTGGCACACTCTACAAGCAATTTCACTTCCAAGCTCCATTATTCTCACTTGATTCTGTTCCCAGCTGGACATTCGCTCATGACATGTTTCATTGAGTCAATCTTAGCCTTGCAAAGTCTGCATGATAGGTTCTCGACCAGTCCTAACTTATGTATGTGATTTCTGAGACTACAGTGCCCCGTTGATATGGTAATTAGAACTCTCAGATCAATCCTGGAAAGTTCAAGTGAAGCACTGGATGACAAGTCAAGAGTGTCTGAGACCTGAGAACCCTTAGGACGGCCAATTAATCCGTCTTTTATTGCATTCAATGCCCAAGTGGTCAGTAGAGCTTGGCTATCCGTAAGTATTTTCATTGACCTTCTTGCCAATTCTCTCGCAAACAGAAGATTAGGTTAGCACAGTAGTCATTGGCGAATATTTCTGCTTGAAAAAAGTCTCCAAGACAGATAGACTGTTTCTTGGTAGCACCTTATCACCAGCTCCACCACCTTGGGCAGTTTTGAAACCGGTTGTAAACCAACCGGGACCCTAGAGAAGACATTGCTTAGAGCAGGCTTCATACTCAGAATCTCGTTGTTTTATATTTCAGTCTATGAAGCAATTGGCGCGATACAGAGCATATTTGTCTCTTTCTGGTAGAGGTGATGGAATCTATAGGTAGCCATTCTAGCCACCAGGGAGCAAGGCCCAGTATAAGTACCATGGCTGCAGTAGAAGTAGAGTGAATTGCTTCAAGGATAATAAAGCGGACAGTGTTCTCCGAGTTAGAGATCTTGAATTGAGATTGCTCCTCAAGGCTCACTACCACCACGCAATGCTGCCATTAGTGATACGTGGTCTCACCATCAACACCTATAGCTACTTAGGTATGAGTGCTACTTTATTCCACAGATCATTTGACATGTCCATAAGAATTATCTAGCCCTGTGTATTCTGATTTCCAGGTACGAATTCCACATAGATGGATTACTACTCAGATATTTTTCTTTTTCCGCAACCGGAATAAACATTCGACTCAGGATGAGGAGCGATACGAATATTCTTAATATCCTAGTGAATGTAGGGGTTTTAACCAAGTTTTCCGCTGTGACACCACCCCTGCATAGCTGAAATAGCCTCCTGCAGCCTTTCGATAACACCATCGTCATTTCCATCAGCCAGAATGACTACATCGTTAGTATACAGTTCGACGTCGGATGCGCTGATTATGGCCACAAGGTCTTCAACAAGTAGGGATCACAGCCAAGCGGATAGGACTCTTCCCTCAGGGCAGCCCCTATCACCCACACAATTGAGTTCTTTCTTTTTCAATGAAGTGGTGATCACCCTGGCAGCTAATCTTTTCTGTAAAAACATTTAGAATACCACTGGCTCTTGCAGCCGCACAAAGTGAACTAGTGAGGGCCGCATTAAATGCGGCGAGTAAATACCTAAAAATATGTCAGGTTTTTATGGGAGTCAAAATACGATTGGAGAAAAGTATTGAATGTAGAATGGATATACAATCAGAATACGCTCATCCCCCTTGATAGCCCCTGAAATGTAAGCTCAGGTGAATGAAGATAAACAGTTGTAATCAACGTAATCCTTCCTATCACAATTAGTAGTACTGCAATAGTCAGAAAATAGTCGAAGAACATGATATCAGTAATATCGAATGAATTCCGAATGAAACTTCAACCCTGATAAAAAAAATGTGATACCGCAAGTTTTTGTTTTAAACCATCTAGTCATAGGGATATGTAAGAATCCAAAGCCAAATGTGTAGCAATTTGGAGTTTATACAGAATTTGACTTGAAAACCATATTGCTACAACACCCATTACCCGTTCTCAAATGATTTGAGGATAGATGTATATGTCAATTGAAGAAAAAGCTAAGAACTTTCAGGGTAGGATCTGATAAGACGAACTTATTGAGAACAATACAGTCAAATTTGTTTTCGAAAGATCAAATGCATTAGAAGCAGAGAAAGCCAAGCGACCGAATCGCTTTCCAAGATTTCAATCCCAAAAGAATTCCACTCCGAATTTCGTAGATGACTAGTGAAGAATCCAAAAGAGAGTAATAATTGTTTCAATTTATTTCCGAAGATCACACGTGCTTTCGGAAGAATGCTGATCTTTCTCTTTCTCACAGGTACGTCTATGGTGAATGCTCTCCACAGCCAATAATTTTGGTTTCGAAAAGAATCCAGATCTAACTTGCAACGCCACGTATCTTTAGTGTGCTGTAGAACTCGCTTACAGCGAACATATTTCAACTTACAATTTTACCCTCTTCAAGAAGCTAATGAACTTACATTAAATTATCTTGATCGGTCACAACTGTGCCGAGGAGCAATTATCTCCTACCAAGAGTAAATATATTGATATTAAAAAAAGATGATTTCCTTTGGATATGTTGAGCAATTGGATTGCAAACGACATGTGATCATGAGATTTGTTTTTGATTCAGTTGATTATTAACTTCATAATACTTCAATGTAGAATTCTAGTAGCGATTTGTTGAGGAAAGTGTACAATTGCTGTAATGTCTCTACACAACGAATATAAATTGCTTGAATACGTTCTAGCTAGTGCCTTTCGTTTGTGCAACTTCAGGCAGTGATGCCTCACCTTCAAACATCCCTACATTTAAATGAAGCTTATTTTCTGCACGAAGGGTACTTGATTAATCCTAACTCATTTAGGCAATTTTTGAGGTGACAGTGTCCCGTTAATATTGCAATTAGGATACTCAGGTTGAGCTTGGAGACTTTGAGCTAGGCATTGCAGTGGAAGGTCCACTGATAGCAAGCCGATGGTGTCTGAAATCTGGGAGACTCAGTTAGTGCTCCAATATCTTCAGGTTATGTCCATCCATGCAATCTCCAAGGGAATTCCTAGCCCGGGGAATTATCAAGCGGCCAATGAGTCCGCTCATTCAGGTTGGCTATGCATGATCATTTTAATTGACCTCCTTGTTAATCGTCCTACAAGCAGAGGGTTTTCTAGTGGTTAATGATCTGCCAAGATAGATAGACTGTTCCTTGGCAGCACGTTGACAATATACACCAACTCCAACACCATGACTGAGCCATATGTAAACCAACAGGGATCATCAAAAAGACAGCCCATCCTTCTTTGGCGATTTTCGGTATTGCTATGGTTTCATACTCAGAATCTCGTTGTCCTCAATTTCAGACTTGAAGCATCAGGCACGAAGCTGAACATATTCGTTCCATTACGAGAAACGTGATGGAATATATAAGTATGAATTCTACCTGCTCTTTTTATAACCAGGTGAGGAGGTGCAAGGCCCAGAAAATGTAAAACAAAATGCTCCAGTTATCATCATGCAGACCAATCTCTGCAATTTAGAGAGCTCAACTGGGGATTGATTTTGAAGTCTGTACTCCCACCAAGCAGAACAACCAAATGTGATACGACGTCTTGTCCCCATCATAGCGTCTGAAGTTGCTTTGGAACAAGTCTTTCCACAGACCATTTGACATGCCTATAAGAAATGTCTAGACTTGTTCATTATGTTTTCCAAGTACGAATTCCACGTAAGCTTACTATCTAAGGTAAACCCCAGATATTTTGCTTCCTTCGCAATCGAAATAAAGACTCCACTCATGATCGCGGTATACGAATATCCTTCTTTTATGAGTGAATGGTACCTTAACGGCTTGGTGGGGCTTATACTAAGAATTGTTGAAAAATAAGATGGAAAAAATCCTGCACATGCAGACTATGTGAGGAGCAAGACATATTTTTCCAACTAGATATTATAAACGATCCAACATTTTAAGTGAAACTTCCAATTAAAAGAACATCGATATATGCATGGCTTGATATGCTTGACACCTTTTATACCGAATGCTCATCGCATATTAACTCCATTTTATACGACACTCCTAACGTCTCATGAAAACCTAATTCCTTTAGGTGCTTGACACTTTTATACTGAATGCCTTCCTATGATATTTTGTATATTTTGCACAGGCTGACCTATTAACTACGCTGCAATCAGAATAATGCTGTACGCCTCACTAGCAACGTTCCAATTACCATCTGACGCATCGAATATATTTCCATCGTTAGCACGATCTTTTCATAATCGACTAGTCTGCACACACCAGCATATTAATAACCGGATTAATACAATTCTCTTTCATATGCTGTAGACCATGCATTCGATTTCACACAAAGGTAATTTATGTTTGTCAACAAAATAAACATTATATTTGGGCTCTGGCATAGCGTCCCGACGTTAACAACCATAATTATAGTGAAACGGTGCCAAGTTCCTACAGTGACATGACTCCAAGCGAGGTTAATGGTTGAATATTATAGTCTACCCTTTTGTTATTGGTGGTATAAAAAGTAATTTGTGAGTTATCGTTTGGGTATCTAGGTGATGATTTCAATTTAATATTCAAATATTTTATAAGGCACGCACAGTGTATTTCTCTTGAAATCTTAAAACTCTTCAACAAATTGTTGTATTTCTTCAATATCAAAACGATACTTAAATCTAGGAAATGGTATTGATATATCGTTTACATAATAACAGTATATATATATATATATATATATATATATATATATATATATATATATATATATATATATATATATAGGGGTTTTACCCCGACGAGTTGCCCATATCTCTGTTCATGCAATCAAACTGATTTCATAAAAAATATAAATCCACCACCCGGTAATTAATACCATTGCCAGGCAATGATTATAATCATGGAGTAATTATATATTAGGATAACGTTGAATGTTATGAGAATATATCAATCTACCAGAATATATACATACTAAAGCATCATCAGACAATGATATCAATGTACCAACGAGTAGTGTCAGAGGTTTT
This sequence comes from Cryptolaemus montrouzieri, assembly GCA_013387265.2. Classification (NCBI taxonomy): domain Eukaryota; kingdom Metazoa; phylum Arthropoda; class Insecta; order Coleoptera; family Coccinellidae; genus Cryptolaemus; species Cryptolaemus montrouzieri. The sequence goes on along the minus strand of JABFTP020000124.1, from coordinate 64,648,750 downwards.
CCCCGGAAAATCCAGTGTACGGACCTTAGTCAAGTAACACTGAATGTTACTCATTCATAGTTTCCTTTGTGTGAAGTGGTGAACGATCGAATAGAATACTGCTCTGAATATAAATATGACGAAATTGTCAGTTAATTATATTACATTTATATAAACAAATAAATAAAATATGAAATGAGATTCTGAGCAGTATAAACTAAAGAGAAAACCTATGACTCTACCTCATTATTATTTTCGGAAAGAAACCTACGAAGAATATTACAAGACTTGATGACTGTTATCTTTTGTAACTGTTCAAACAAATTTTTCTTCAGACCCAAAATCTCAATACTTTTGTGAAGATTTCTAGGAATAACGCCTGTTGTAGAAATAATAATCGGTAATATATATATATATATATATATATATATATATATATATATATATATATATATATATATATATATTTACTTCTATTCGATATAACAATTTGACGACGGGCTAAAACCGAAACTATCAAGAAATTCAGTAAAAGTGTGAATTGTCTACAAAAGCCAGTGTGAACATCCAAATTTAAATATCATTTTAACTAGCCAGAGGCTATTAATATTCAAGCAATTCAAGTTCGCAGATCTTCAAGATTGGAGCAAAACAATTTCAACTACTTCTGAAAACTATGAATGAGCAGCAGAAAACACTATTAGATGTTTTTCCAAAAATTTCGAATGCAATCAACGTCAAGATGACAGCAGCTTTTCGAAATCAGATAATTATGTGAATAGTACACCTTTCGAAGAATTCGAATCATGAAAAGAAAAATTCACATTTTATTTCGAGAGATTTGAAAATAACGCTGAGAAGAAAGCACAGTTATGTACGTCAATTGATTCAGCACATTATAATAACTTAACTGTATTGCTTGGTTCGGAAAAGTCAGTGATAGCGTTGAATTATGATGAATTAGTGGAAAATTTTCGTACAATGCTTATTTCATTCAAAAGTGCAGGTATTTCACAAATTTCTTGAAGATTCATCAGAAGGGAAATCACAGCATATCAGACTTTGTGGCGTCATTACAAAAAAACATTAGTGATTGTGACTTTCATATTACCTTCGGCTCCAACAAGCAAGTTTCCTATTCGGAAATATTTTTGAGAGCTCAATTCATTCGAGGGTTGGAAGATAATTGGATCTGGGAACATTTGCTTCAATCAAAGGTGACCAGTTTTGACGAACTCATCAACAAAGCAATAGCACTAGAAGCTTCGAGAATTGAAAATAGGGAGATTTCAAATCAACAAAATACTTCAGAATTTCCAGAATTGAACAAATTTTCGCGTGTACCACAAAATCGTGAGTATCACAAAAATAGAAAGTCCTATACGCATTCTCAGAAGCGTTTTCTAATTCAAGAAGCAGAAGCTTGTCTCATGTTCGAATAAATTATCATGGTTTAGGAATTGAAAATTGTTGTTTCTCATGTGGAAAATCAAATCTTAAGGCTAAAGAATTTAGAATCCAGCGAAAAAAGCTGAAATATCAGTCTTGCAGAAAAATTGGACATGTTTCAAAAGTATGCATTTCTTCTTTGATACGACAAAATTCAAATTCGAGAAATCCAGAACAGGCCACAACAGTTAATCAGATTGATTCCGGTCATTCATATGTTTGCAACAGCATAGAAATTTTCGAACTGTCCTAAGATAATGAAATTGTTGATTCCATTTTGAAAATGGGGACTTTGTCAGAGGTGATGATAAATATTCAGGTTTAGTTCAAGTAAATAATAAACCTTTGAAAATGGAAATCGACTCTGGAGCAAAATTTTAGCTGATTCCAGAAGATATTTAAATGAAAATGAATCTTGGCATTCCACTTGAAAATACCAAGATTGCGTTTCGATCATATTCAGGTCCTCCAGCTAAAGGTGAAATTTCAGTTACAATATTTTATAAAAAAAGAACAATTCATGATTACCTTTAAAAAGTACCTCCAGGTCATGATGTCTTACTAGGCAGAAATTAGATAAGGCGTGTCCATATTGAATTGCAACAAGTCATAGATTTGATAATCAGTCAACAGTTTACAAAATATGGACAATCTTTTTCATGAATTCTCTACTTTATTCACAGAACGAATTGGAAGTGTTCAAAATTTTCAAATCGAGTTATAAATAAGGCCAGATTCTAAGCCTTCATTTACAAGAGAGCGAAGTGTTCCTTATGCTCTCAGGGAAAAAGTTGAAAAAGTGCTTCTCTAGAAGCTGAAGGAATTATTTCTCCAGTAGCAGTTAGTGATTGGGGTTCGCTACTAATAATTATTCCGAAACCTGATGGTACAGTTAGTTTATGTGTCGATTATAACTGTGGTGTATATGAAAGGTTGGTTTCGACTAATTGCCCAATTACACATATTGACGAAGTACTAAACAGCCTTAGAAATTCAAAGTATTTTTGCAAGTTGATTTGTTCAAAGCATATCTTCATTTGTGTTGATGAAGAAAGTGCTAAAATTCCAACAATTACGACTCATGAAGGTACATATAGGATGAATATCCTTAGTTTTGAATAAAAACAGTGCCATCAGAATTCAATAGAATCCTTTGTCAAGTATTATCAGGCTTAAGAAATGTTGAAGCGTATTTCGATGAGGTAATCGTTCATGGTTCCACAATGTCAGAATGTTGTGACAATTTACATGCATGTTTGAAACGTCTCTCAGAAAATGATCGACATTTGAATGAATTTCTCAGATAAAATAGAATATCTTGGACATGTGGTACAATTCAGTGAAATCAGTAAGTCAAAAAGGTAGAAGCAGTTCAGAAAATGCCGCAATCTGTTAATGTAGAAAAGTTCAAGCATCAGTATGGAAAAATAATCGACAGTATTGGGAATTTGGAAAAATAAAAACACTGTGTTCTAAGGAATTTTACTTAATAATTGCGATTCGTAACGCGTTTCACTACACCGTAGCTTCTTCAGACGAATGAATGTACAGGAAATATAAATATAAATGTTCTAGACTAATTAAAAGCTTATTGGGTTGCTTCTAAGTGGTTATTTATGACAGGTTTATCCAATAAAATTAAGGAATAGATTGCTCCCCGAAGAGATTCAATAGAGGTGATGGGCTTAAATCGGCTTGTTCATTGATGACTTTACCTGAGTATTTGTATTTGTTGATTTCTAAAGTTTGCCAAAGATCTACCTTCCAATATTCATTATCTGTATGCAAAATTTCAAACTGTGGGTCGAAAGAGTAATTATTTTCTAAGAGATGATTCGCGTAATTTGAATCTGATTTTTATTTGAAATACTGCGTTTATGTTCCGATATTCTAATATTGAAATTTCTATGTGTTCTACCAATGTAGAAATCATCACAGTCATTGCAATTCAATCTATAAACACCTGATTTATTGTTTTTACCTGGTTTGGTTTTATTATGTTTTATAAATTTGCCTAAATTATTCAATAATTCGATAAATTTCTTAGACGTAACAATTTCGCATGAAAATGGAACACATGTTTCCGCAATTTATAGATATTATATTACATAACTCGTCGTGTCATCCGTATCAACATAAAATGTCAGAATTCAATAGTTTTATTCATAGATTGATTAACATCCCGTTATTACCAGAAAATTTCACAAAGAATTAAATTTGATTAAGCAAATAGCCAAAAATAATGGTTACATTCCAAAACTAATAAATAATATTTTAAATAAAAACAAAAGAGAATCGCATTGAATGAAGTTTACCCTGTCGATAAATTGAAACAAAAATTCAACACCTTAACCTACGTTGGCATTACAAGTGAGAAACTGAAATCATTCTTGAGTAGCAATAATTTCAACATAGCTTTCCAAACTGATAATAATTTAGGCAAATATATAAAAATAATAAAACCAAACCAGGCAAAAACAATAGATCAGGTGTTTATAGACTGAATTTCAATGACTGTGATAATTTCTACATTGGTAGAACACATAGAAATTTAAATATTAGAATATCGGAACATAACGCAGTTTTTCAAATAAAAATCAGAATCAAATTACGCGAATCATCTGTTAGAAAATAATCACTCTTTCGACCCACAGTTTGAAATTTTGCATACAGATAATAAATATTGGAAGATAGATCATTGGGAAACTTTAAAATCAATAAATACAAACACTCAGGTAGACTCATCAATGAACAGGTCGATTTAAGCCCTTCACCTCTATTGAATCTCTTCGGGGAGCAATCTATTCCTTAATTTTATTGGATATACCTGTCATGAATAACCACTTGAGAAGAAGCAACCCAATAAGCTTTCAGTTACTCGAGAACATTCATATTTATTTTCTCATTCTTATTTTCTGTACATTCATTCGTCTGAAGAAGCTACGGTGTAGTGAAACGCGTTACGAATCGCAATTATTAAGTAAAATTTCTTGAAACGCAGTACTTGTTTTTATTATTGATAATGGAATTTTACCAAGTAGAAACCTCCCAAATTCAAATTTGGAAATATACAGAAAAAAATTGGTCAGTATCATCATATAATCAAACTAGATTCATAACGATGTTTCAAATGGCACATCAACCATCTTCATAAAACGTTAGTTCGTAAAAATGGAAGACATGTGACTTTTGGTCTAACCCAGTCTTTTCTAATTCCAAGATGTGTGAACAGTGATCCTGAACCTAAGCTACGTATCTCTGATCGGCGGCCTGTTGAAAATATAGTTTCACTTCGTCGACCCAGCCGAGCGAAGCAACCCACAGTGCATTTTCAAAATTAAAATAGTTATTGTTTAGGTAGGTGGTAGAAAAGAAAACAAAGAAACTGATAGAAAGTGCGTCAATTCCTATGCAGATCAAAAAGGATCTGATTCCCAAAGAAAAATCCTCTAGAATTCCCAAACTATATGGTTTGCCGAAAATCCACAAAACCGACATCCCGTTGAGACCCATTGTTAGCGCAGTCAATTCACCGACACACAATTTTGCCCGATATCTTGCTAATCAATTACAGCCGGAAGAAGAAACAACGGAATCATATGTCAAAAATTCCAAGCATTTCATAGAACTCACAAAAAATATCATTCTGGACGCCACAGATATCATAGCAAGTCTAGACATAGTGTTTTTATTTCCAAACGTTCCCAGGAAAGAGGCGTTAGAAGGACTCAAGGAAATTTCCCTGAACACATTATACTCCTTTCCGAACACTGCCTTAATTCTGCACATTTTGCTTATAACACAAATGTAACAAGCAAACATCGGGAGCACCCATAGGATCTCCTTCGTCACCAGCTATTGCTAATTTATTTATGGCAAATTTCGAGAAACAAGCACAACAAAAATTCCATCTGAAACCCAAAATATGGCTGAGATACGTCGACGACATTTTTGTTATATGGCCCCACGTTGAAGAATCCCTAAGCGCGTTCACAGCTCACCTGAATTCAATCCATGCGAGCATAACATTCACAATTGAAAAAGAATCAAAGAGACAGTTGCCATATCTGGATCTCCTCTTAACAAAGTCACAAAGCGGACATTCACAATTCTCAGTATACAGAAAATCAACCCACACAAACAGATACAATCATCCAGGTCAATTAAAATCAGTGGTCAAAATGCTCATAAGCAGATCGGTAGCACTCACAGATGACAGCCACAGAATAACCAATGCTCTTGAAAATAATGGATATAACAAAAACATAATAAAAGCAGCCATAAGGGACACTCTCTCTGGGCGAAACAAGATATGCACAGAAGAACAAAAGAACACAACTCTTTTACCATATATCAAAGGAGTACCAGATAAAGTAGAAAGAACATTGAAGAAATACAAAATTAGAACGGCATACAAACCATACTCAACTATTGGAAAAATTCTCAGAAACCCGAAAACAACATTCCATTAAGAAATCATAGTCGTAGTTGCACAACTAGTTTCCTTAAGGTCACCGATGACATTCTGACAGCTACTGATCTCGGCTGTATAACTATAATGGTCTTATTAGACTATTCCGAAGCATTTGATACCATCTATCATGATATACTTGTAGCGATTGTGCCCTTCGTTGGCTTTTTAGATGGTGCAACAAACCTCATCAAGAATTATCTGTCCAACAGAACCCAACAAACTTTTACTATTGGTGTACCCCAGGGTAGCATTTTGAGTCCTCTGCTCTTTGTGCTTTATACTAACAGCTTTCAGTGCTACTTGAAACATTGTCAAGTTCATTCTTATGCTGATGACACGCAACTTTATCATCGTTTCAGCCCTGAGAATTTCGAAGACGTAGTTAGTAAAGTAAAAAAAGATCTTGATAGTAATGTTAGAGTATCCGAGGTTCATGAATTAAATATTAACCCTTACAAGACCAAAGCTATTCTATTCGGCAACGAAGTAAAGTGTAATCATTTGGGAGAAACCATGAGGCTATCTATCGGTGGGGAGTACATCTAAGTTGTAAAGTCGGTTCGTAACCTGGGTCTCATTATGGATAATTCATTTAGATACCGCGCACAAATTGCTAGTTGCATTCGTAAATCTGTGAGTATTCTATGTCTTCTGTATATACATAGACAATCACTGCCTCTGAAATTGAAGAAAATATCTTTATGCAATACCCTTGTGCTATCTAGTTTCAATTATTGCTCGGAAGTTTATTATTCTTGCCTTGATCAACAAACAATGTACACTATTGACCGAATAAGTCACAAGTTGGTGGAAGCAAAGTGGTTCAATATGACTAATAGATTTCACTAAGCAGCGTTGATTTTATATCACAAAATAATGATTACTAGGAAGCCTTCCTATTTGCACCGGAAAATCACTTTTCGATCTGATGTTCATAGTCTAAACACCAGAAGTAGAGGTCTCATTTCTCCTCCTATGCACAGACTTGTCATTTTCGAGAGATCTTTCTGTTCGACATCTATGAACGCAATAAAGAATTCATAGCTGAATACTTCAGGTCTTCATCTGTTGCCTCGTTTGAGTCTCCTGCTTGGACGACCTTATTCGAAAAACAGTGTGTGCGCCTTAACTGATTGAGGTTCTCTCATAATCATTTTCTTTCACTAATTTTTGTAGTTGGTTTCCCGAAAAGGGTTCACTTAATAAAAGGTAACATTATAACTTTTTTTTTCAACATCAGGGTTTGAGTGGAAGATCAGAGTGTGCCCGTGGCAACTCTCTAAATTCCGCCCTGTGATAATGAAATGAATTGTAATTTGTTTTCTTCCTTGTCCTCATGAATTGTACAATAAAGTCAATTATAAAATCAGGGAGTTTACTCAATACCATGCGGAGATTGTGACGAGATATACATCGGCCAAATTCATAGACGAATAAAAGAAAGATCATCAGAGAATTAATCCTTCTCATCCGCCATCTATCTACATAAATTACATATAGGTCATATAATAGATTTCGATAAGTCAAAACAAGTCAGCACCACACATCAACTTAAGAAACGTCTCATCAGAGAAGCAGTGAAAATTTAAAAACGTGGACAATGAACAAAAGGGACAAAACCCTCAACCCATCAAAGGCTTGGAAAGTTATTTTACCACCTAGGAAACCGGCATCATCAACAGATAATAATGAAAGCATACCCACCACCAGGTCCACCCACAGACGCCCACAACGAGGACATAAAAGTAGAACCACCGACAAACCGCTATCAGTTATGCTCGAGACATCGTCCACCGAACGCCTGAAGATGACATGGGACAACTTGTCCAAACGTCGCCACAATCAAAACGGTTCACGGAATAAAACCCGTAACCCATCAAATCATAGATACTTCCGTGAAAATATAAAATGTCTCAAATTTAATATATATATATATATATATATATATATATATATATATATATATATATATATATATATATATATATATATATATATATATATATATACATACTCATATTCGATACAACACAAATACTTGCTGAAAATCTTGAAATCATTGCGTACAAATCCCGAAGTTCCTAATAATACTGAGATTCTTATGAATGAATGAAGTTACATCCAAAGCGACCTTCGTTATTAACAACTTCAATTTCCAAGGGGTTTTTACGACTGGGACCTGGGTAAATATGGCTCAGAAACTTTTGAAGGTCTGATATCTGATGTGGGTTATATCCAAAGGCCATCATAAACTGGACCTTCGGCTCTTTACAGGCTCTCATCAGTGTTATCCCCATTTAATTTGTGGAACGTACGTGGGACACCCGAGGAGTTGATAATGAAGTTGCGAGTTGCGGCGTGAATGCTGAAGGTCTGTTTGATGGAAACTGCTAACTGAGAAACTTTTATTATTAGGATGTTGCCGAATTGAACGCGGTGGAAAATTGGTGTCTTGAAATATGAAAATATTACTACAACGCGATTTATTCCTGGACGTGAACTTGATTCAGCATTATTTAATAATTTCTAGGGTTCCGTGGCCAAAAAGGAAATACGGAATTCATAAAGGATCACTTCGTTGTCCGTCTATCTATTTATATGTCAAGTCTCTTTTCTCATGAACATAAATAGACATGAAGTTAGAATTTATTCCGAATACTTAGGTCGACAATCTCATGTGACTGTGGAAAAATTAAATTCAGATGGATACGGCCGTTTATATTGGAAGTTTTGGCCAATTTTCATAATAGCGACGGCATCGAAACAAATTAAATAAGGCTGTTTTCAAAAACGTAGAAGACAAGAGGCAATTTCATATAGCGAAGATATCGAAACAAACCCGAACACTGAGCACTTACATGACTTACATGACTTTCATGACAAAAAAAATTGTTTAGGTATTCAGTTGAGATAGCGAACACATAGTTTTGCTATCAATTGGATTTGTGAAAAAATCAGAATTTCAAGTATGTGCAAACGGAAAATTTGCATTTGAATGCAAAGTGTGACACTCACAAGGGAATCAGGAGGTCGAGGAAATTTAACATTTGAAAGCTGTTGATTGGTAGTTATATCAGGATATTAAAATCATAAACTACTTTAAAGGAGGTGCAAACGTAACATTATTAATAATATTGGAACTATTATGCACTGTTCAGAGATTTCCAATAAGAAAAGAAGACGAACTACTTTTCTGAAAATGTTTCACTTACATTTTTCTGTGATTCTAAAAATGGAAAACCTCACCTCCATTGAAAGCTTATTCAATCCTTATAGCATCAATAAATGTGAGACGATATCGATATTTCCGAATAAAAGATTTGAAATCTTCGTTATAACGATAATCAGTTTATTGGTTTTTGATTTATACCTTGTGGTTGTGGAGAAAATACAGTCTGCCACTCGGTAAGAATGAGATAATTCCATACTTGTGCTTTCTCGGGCTAGGAATTTTCCAACCATTTCAAATGATTTCATTCTAACCTAGTTACAGAATATGCTATTCAGTGTTGTCTTTAAAATATGAAATTCGGCAAAAAGTATCATCTTGAACCAGTAGTGATGAGAAAATCTGTTAATTTGTTCATGAAGAAATATTGAATGCTTTATGGTTATGCCGACACACATCGTGGTTTTGGGACAATTTAGGAGCTAAAAATATAATATTATCTGTCACTTGTTAGCGTTCTGTACAGTTCAACTTCAAAAGTGAATTTCAGTATTTTTATTGTAGTTATTAATTCCTGATTACTTTGTTATTTCATTATACTTATGATTATTCTGAAAGAAATATAATTTCTTTCAATTTTTTTGCAAATTCAATGTGCGTATGTGTGTGTGTGTGTCTATATCTTATATATCGTAAGATTTCGTATGATACACTGATGCCTGTTGCTTCGAGAAATTGCCTTTGAAGTATGAGGTGCGACGCACTAGGGTCTCTTCTTGCAATTTGGCACAAAAAGAGGTCTTGTTCTTCAGAAGTGATCTTTCTACGATTTCTTCTAGGTCTATTTTGCAGAGATTGTAGCTCCACGCATCGGGCCTAAGTTTTTGAAATCACCCGCTGTGATACTTCCATTGTCGACGCTTACCCCTCTGTGTCACCTCTTCTTCAACGAGAAAAATTATTCGACCCCTCTGCACATCGGACAATCCAACGTAAGGCATTTTCAATTATGATTATAGGCTTTTCTCAGTTTTAAAATGGACAGTTTCAAATCTCAGTGACGACTGAGTACAATATCCCCGAAAATGTGGTGATAATTCAACATTTCTTCTCATACTATCCACTTTTTTTACCACAAAAAGCTTCATTCTTCACAAGTAGTCAAAGATGTATTGTTAAAAACAATCAATAATGTGAAATACCGAGGTATTCACTATAAATTCGGTTGTGTGTATATCTCAAGATAATAAATAAACTATTAGAGACGTGAAATAGTTAATATACCTAGAGTTTAATCATATATGCATTTAATTTATCCTATGTAAGTTCTTCGCTTCCAAGCACAAACCGTTGCTAATTAATTATTATTCTGGTCAAAGTGTTAGCCCTTTTAATAGTTAACGAAGAACGATTACCCACATCCCTCTAGATTGTTTTCACGTCCTCAATCTCTTTCACCTCGCGTGTAGGCAATTTAGAGAAGATATTGCTGGCAGTGAACATCGTAAAGGTGAGGTAATGCTTGTCTTGCGAATCATTAATCTGGCCAGCCATATATTCCCGAATGCGTGTTGAACTAAACTGTTCGTTTCGCCTGAAACAGATTTCAGTTTCGCCGTAATAATATGTGAATTATGGCTCCAATTCATTGATCTACGGATTAACTTTTGAATTAAATGGATGGAAGTTTATTTTTGCTTTCATTGTAGGAAACATATCTACATTCATCATGTAACTAGAATTTAGAGATTTTGATTCAATTGAGAGAATTCTATTACCTTTTTGAAAATTTCGTTATAAAATTGAATGCTGTGAAGGTATTAGATATGCTCAAGGTACCATTTGAGAGATCTTCACTCTTGAGGGTGGAAGAGTACGAATTAAACATTTTTGCGCATATCTCAAAACTTCCTAAATAAATTTCTATCATGGGAAACATAATCCATGGAATAAAATTATGAAATGAAGCAACGTGAATAGAATAAAAGAAGGCTGTTACTATATCAGAAAATAACCCTCAGCACTATGCCGTCACTTTTAGGATGTATATGTGAGTATGTGAGTAAATGGAATTTCCCAGGTAAAAATGAAGGAATTTCGACAAACCATTAATGTACGGCTTTCTTATAGTAGATGGATATTTAAAATGAGATAAAAACACAAGGTTTAACTTTAATCTACACTTTATTTGAAAAAATTCGACGACGTTTCGCTGACACAGCACCTTTATCAAGAATGAAAAATAGAATGAAGAGTATGGTATTATAAACAAATCGTAGAGCAAGTTGGATGAATAACAGGAAAATCCACACCGAGCCATTGTACAGTTAGTACGAAAGGTGATAGAAACTAATTAAACAAGTTAAGTAGGGTAAGTATTTCACATCTACCTGTTCATTCAAAAGCTTGTCCGAATGTTTGTATCTATTTATTTCTAATGCTTCTAGGAGATCTAATTTTGAAGTTTTTGATTTTATATGTAATATGTGAAAGTTTTATTGAATGAATGGTTTTCTTTTATTAGGTAGTTTGAATAATTTGAATCAGATTTATTTTTATCGAAGCTACGTTTATGTTCAGATTTTCTTATGCCAAAACTCCTATAGGTCCTACCGATATAAATTTTATCACAAGAACCGCAATTGAGTTTATAGATTCCTGATTTACTTGATTTTTCAACACGAGATTTATTATTTTTAATATGTTTACCTAAGTTATTAGAAGTTTTGAAAGTTATATCAAGATTTTGTTTGACCAGAAAGGATTCAGTATTTGTACTTACAGAACCGCAGAATGTTAAACTGTTGAATATTTTATAGTCTTTATGAATAGGATATACTTCATTTATTGCTTACTGATACAGTTTTTACGAATGATTAGATCTATCATATCCGGATTATATGAATTATTAATAGCTATCTGTTTGATGATGTTTAACTCTTTATTATAATCTTCTACTGATAAAGGTAAATTGGGTAACCGATGCACCATGCTGTTTAAAGCTGCAACTTTGTGTTGAATTGGATGTAATGAGTAGTTATGTATAATTGTATCAGTATGTGTTGGTTTACGAAAGACCGAAAAACATGATTATTACTTTGTTTAGTGATTTTCAATTCCAAAAATTAATGGAATCGTTCTGTTCAATTTCTATCGTGAATTTAATGTTCAAATGGATGGAATTAATGAAATTAAGAAATAAGTCTAATTGACGAGTAGTTTCAATGAAACATACTAAGATGTCGTCAACATATCTATACCAATAAAGAAATTTGGAAATGAGTGGATGTGTATGAATTTTCTGTTCAATATTATTCATAAAATCTCTGCTAAAAGTGGACTCAAAGGATTTGGTATTTTAAGTTGTTACTTAAAAATGCTATAACATCCCAAAACCTGTGGTTTTTAACCACGTGTTCGAAGAGTGAAGTGTGTCCTAAATACATCAAACTCAAGACCAACAACAACAGTTATGCAGCTCGAAGAGCAGTTATCTCTGGACAGAAGATATGGATCAAATCAAAATGCAAAATTTTGTTCCACAAACGAGACATCTACAATATTTATCTCAAGGTAATTCATAGTGAGTTATTGTACAAACTTCATCCACTTGAATTCGATTCATTAGATTACAATAATAGATTCAAAATTAGATCAATAATACATAATAAATATACCATCCAATACCGCAAATTAAAGTTTCTCGTGTCACGAAAACCGAAACCTACTCCACGTAAAACTAAATTTTCTGACCATCAATTTGTTGATAGATTCGTTAACCTTCCTGATACTAATTTCACAACTGATGAAACAAATCTCTAGGAGAAAGGTTTCAAACAAAATATTAAATCAACCAAGATAAAATCTGATTTAGAGGAACTTGGCATAGATACTGAAATTTCTCTGAAAAATATTCCTAATAACACTCACCTTAAATATTTAGCATCTAACATTATGAAGAATGAATCATTAGCTGACTTTCAACCGAGTAAAGAACAAAATATTTTAAAGGCCATCAAACAAAAATCTCAACTAAATGAAGTTATTTTTACAAAAGCAGATAAGGGTAATACTGTTATTGCGTTAAATAAAATGACTACCTATTTAAAACTCTAAATTTCATTTCGTCCGAAAACTATACAATTTTAAACAAAGATCCAACTATTAAATTCCAGAAAAACATTAAAATTGCAATAAATGACGCAAAATCTTTAATTAAAGCAATAGATAGATAACAGAAAATTCATACACATCCACTCATTTCCAAATTTCTTTATTGGTATAGATATGTTGACGACATTTTAGTATGTTTCATTGAAACTACTCGTCAATTAGACTTATTTCTTAATTTCATTAATTCCATCCATTTGAATATTAAATTCACGATAGAAATTGAACAGAACGATTCCATTAATTTTTGGACTTAAAAATCACTAAACAAAATAATAATCATGTTTTTCGGTCTTTCGTAAACCAACACCTACTGATACAATTATACATAACTACTCATTACATCCAATTCAACACAAAGTTGCAGCTTTAAACAGCATGGTACATCGGTTACTCAATTTACCTTTATCAGTAGAAGATTATAATGAAGAGTTAAACATCATCAAACAGATAGCCATTAATAATTCATATAATCCGGATATGATAGATCTAATCATTCGTAAAAACTGTATCAGAAAGCAATAAATGAAGTATATCCTATTCATAAAGACTATAAAATATTCAACAGTTTAACATTCTGCGGTTCTGCAAGTACAAATATTAAATCCTTTCTCGTCAAACAAAATCCTAATATAACTTTGAAAACTTCTAATAACTTAGGTAAACATATTAAAAATAATAAATCTCGTGTTGAAAAATCAAGTAAATCAGGAATCTATAAACTCAATTGCGGTTCTTGTGATAAAATTGATATCGGTAGGACCTATAGGAGTTTTGGCATAAGAACATCTGAACATAAACGTAGCTTCGATAAAATAAATCTGATTCAAATTATTCAAACCACCTAATAAAAGAAAACCATTCATTCAATAAAAACTTTGACATTTTACATATAAAATCAAAAGTTCAAAATTAGAACTCCTAGAAGCATTAGAAATAAATAGATACAAACATTCGGACAAGCTTTTGAATGAACAAATAGATGTGAATTACTCACCCCTACTTAACTGGTTTAATTAGTTTTTAATACCTTTCATACTAACTGTACAATGGCTCGGTGTGGATTTTCCTGTTATTCATCGAACTTGTTCTACGATTTGTTTATGATACCATACTCTTCATTCTGTTTTTCAGTCTTGATAAAGCTGCTGTGTCAGCGAAACGTCGTCGAATTTTTTCAAATAAAGTGTAGATTAAAGTTAAACCTTGTGTTTTTTATCTCATTTATATCATGGATCTACATCAAGTAACGGCCTCCACAATTCAAAAGGATATTTAAAAATAAATGTCCAAAACCGAATTTTCTAATCGGCTATAATTGTAGAAGCATTATAGGTAATTTATTAGTGTACGGCATTTATGTGATTCGTTTTGTAGACGTTTACAGATACTTCACCGATAAACGTCGTACATATATTTCCATGCAGAGATCGAAAGCCAAGGTTCGCGACCCATTTCCTACAGCCATATGATATAAGGTCATTGTAAAATGTACGGCAACTTGTTAAAAATATTATTTAATGCGGACAATAATGTTTGATAATTATGCCATCCAAAAATTATTCTTAATATTTGTGTAAATAAATAATTATCAAATTTTTAGGATTAACCAGGTTATTACTGCTATAAGTCATAAACACATGCACGGCAACATTTTTTATATAATGTTACTAAATATTACCGTTGTACCTTTTAGCTGTTCATTATAAATACTAACAAATGAAAATTTTAGGAAAAAAAATTAAATTTCCGAAATTTACAAGATTTTTCAAATATTCTTCGAGTAATGAAGATAATTGTTATTTTACATGTGACAAATATGAATGAACGAAAAAGCCAGATGCCGTACATTTTACCTCAGATTATTCTTCACAGCTGATAAAACTTCGATAACTGAATAACTATTCAGTAAAATTCCTCAAAAAACTGGGAGATTCGGGTGTCGAACGACTCCTACATATTTCGAGATCGGATCCGCGTCCCAAATTCTACGACTTAATATTCGAATTTGGGACGAATTTTGAGACCTAGACTTTTGAGAAAAAGACCGGAAACACGGGGACCGAAGTCAGTCACTGTCCAACCCCCTTCTAGGTCGCTATTCAATGTCGGAAGTGAGCTTTACCAACGTGTTAAATTTAATACTCTCTTTCGAATGAAAATATTGAGATGGAAATAGTTAGTAACTTTTATTTTCACCGACATAATTTCGGTACTACCAACATCTAGAATATAGTGCTCTCTCTTCTGGTTGCCAATCGACTCTAACCTTATTTCAGTTAGTCTTATATTAGATCTATCAAAATAATGACATAACTCATTTGAATGAAAAGTTTGGCGAAACTTGATATAAACTTTTAGAGGTAAGTGAACATAGTTTGATGTTTATTTTATCCATTTTCGTGTATATTTCGTTTAGGAGAGAAGCGACAAACTTTAAAATTCATAAATTCAACATTTTGTGGTTATTATAACCTAAACAATGTGATTCAAATGTAATGTTATAATGAAAATGAGTTGAGGAGACTAACAATAATGTTTGAAAGGTAAGTGAATGTAATTTGAGGTTTATTTATGTATTTTAATGTATATTTTCTTCAGCAGGCTCAAGAAATGTACTTAGAATTCACATATTTCATATTTATTCCATAGTTATTTTAACCTCTATGCGTTGAAAAATATCCTTTAATTACTAGGATTTTTCAACGAATCAATTGAGGATCTTACAAAATGATGGGATATTCTTTGAGTTGATATTAATAGGTATTGAGTTCTTTTGTATAATAATATTTTTTCTGGAAGGAACTCGAGAAAGTTTTCGTTAGGTCATTTAGAGTATGTATCATATGAGTATTGAAAGCTATTCAGTAAAGGCTATTTCTGTATTAAAATATTTCAAACTAGATGTCAATAAGACTGTGCCATTTCAAATTGAATTTTCGTTTCAGTTCCTTCAAGAGGAAGTACGTTTCTATTCTACAATTATTCAAATGTAAAAGTGAATGAGATTCAATGTGTTTGACAATGTTCAAGTTTGAACCAAAGAAAATAAGATCTCAAATGTGCACAAAAGGTAAATATTGTGAGTTCCTTCTATACATAAATCATAGTTACTGTTTCTCAGGTGATTTTATCAAGATTTTTGAATGAATGACAGATATTCCTCATTGATTGGAAGTTGAAAGTTTTTCTTTCATAGGTGTCTGATTGTGAAAAATAAGTTCAATTATGTAGAAGTTGCATTCGAAGTTACATTTTGTACAACCACAACTTTCAATCGAGATTTATGAAATTCACAGGAAACAAGCTGCTACTTATGCGAATCATATCTTGGAAAAAATTCAACTACTACTTGGAGAATGCTATGCAATTTGACAATTTTTGTTGTAGGTAGTTGTACTAGAGGTTTTTTATATAATTGTGTAAAATGAGTACGTTCATCATGTAATATGGAAATATGAAGTTGTTTTAATGCAATTTATTCCTTTTGTTTTCATTTCATAGTATATTATAAAGTTTCACAAGAATATAAATTGAAGAGAAGTAAAATTGAAGAATAGAAATTTCAATTATTAGAGAGCAAGTTTATATGAAGCTGACTGCTCTAAACCAACTGCCAACTCGACAGTTAAGGATCTCGGAATTAACAGTTACAAGAAACAGTTTCACTGAAACTGATATATAGTTAACATCATTGTATTTTTAATGAGAGTCCATAATGTGATTTACAAATTTGTGGATCTCACATCTGCTTTCCACACTTCAATTCAGAAGATGTTCTTTCTGGTTAGCAAATTGTGTGAATTTTGGTCAATTTGAATTTATACAGAATAGTTACGTATATGGCAATCACATAAGCTGAAATTTCTTTATTTGATTACTAATTTCTCGCTTTTGTCTTTTGGATACTCCCAAAAATCTTAATTTGAGAAGAACTTTTATATTCTCTTTCATTAATATACTTGAGAAGTAATTCTTTCATCTTGCTGTTATAGGCTCATATTTGTTGTATATTATAATTCATGAATCTTATTATTATTATTATCTTATGTGATCTAATCAGAACTATTGAGTAAAAATTAAAAATTTGAAACTATAGATCTGCATATATCGATCTATCTGAAGTATATATTGAATACTTTTGAACTAAAATTTGGAATATTGTGAATTAATATTAGAATTGTTGATGATTGAATTTCTATGCCTAAAGGTTGACTGAACAATTTGTATTTTTGAATCAATGTTGGAATGTTTTTAATTTCATCTTATGCTAGCTCAATTGGAGAAAGTTGAGATTTTCAAATTGAATGTATCTTTTGAATTGGGATAGTAGTGAATAGTGTTGAGATTTGTGTGGTTGATGAGTCAGTATCCATAGAACCATACTGGAAGCTGCGTTACCCTAAGGATGACTGAGGCAATACATGAGAGAGTTCCATGTAACATAAAGAACTATTAAGTATGAATATGAATAATGAAGTTACTATGATAAGGGGTTTAATATTGATAGTGTAGGATATCAAAAAGCGTTAAGTATATTTGGGGTTGAGTATATTAGGTGTTTAGTATATAAGGCGTTCAGTATATTAGGCTTTTAGTATATTGGCTATTTAGGGCGATCTTAGTGTAATTTGAAGTTATAATTCATCCTGGTTTGGCTTCAAAGATACTAAAATGTTAATCAGCAAAAAGTTAATCAAATGATATTGACAAATTAGTTGACAACAGTTGACACGGACAAAACAAGAAGGTAACAATTCGATATTTTTGCAACCGAAATATTAAGTCAACATTGGTTTGATGCGTTGCTGGTTGATGTATTTTCAACTTCTGGCTGATGTTTTATGCAATCCAAATATGAACATAGAGTTTACATATCGCCACGACATAAGTCGTATAGGAAAAGATAATTCTTCTAGTAGCGGAAAAACGTTTATAAAATTATTGATAACAACGTTTTAGAAAGGTTTTTTTAAACTTGAAATGATTATAAACTTCGATGAGATGAATAATTTTTCGATTGAATGTTTCTCCGGTAGCCTTTTTTATATTCATTTATTTCAGTAAATTTTTTGGGATACTTCGTCTCCTCACCGAAAAATTATTACACGTGAACAGAAAGAAATATCGACTCCTCCATTTCTTTCGACGTTTCCATTCCGTACGACATCATAAAATTTTCCGACGTAAAAAAGTTCCATTGATCAAGTCACCCAATTTTGGTATCTACATCATTTCTCAGAATTATTATATCAATTCCTTTCGGCGTCTATTTCAAGGGCCCAATACATTATGCATGACCCGTGCCAATGGGCATTTCCGAGACTCTGCCGATCCGGCAGATAAACGCATTAGGATGACTTATGTCTGGGGATAAAGCACGGCGACACAGCCGCCGGTCCCTAGTCCCGTTGACAAATAGAACGAATCGGGACGTCGATGCGATGAATTCGGCACCGATAATATTGGACGGGTTCGAATGATTCTGGTTCGAACGTGTATCTGGTTCGATACGCGAACTAATGCGTCTTCGGCTGAATTTACATTATGCTTGCTAACTGGGAATGCAGTAGCTTATCATCTTCGCTAAGTTTACAGAGTTATTATAGTTTGCGTAATCTCTCAATGGAAGTAGGTGTAATCCAAGTTACTGGTATACTAAGATGGCTACCATCTATAGTACAATGATAAAACAGAGGCGCACGCCCCATGAAATGAATTCACGCTAAATCATTCCAATTAATGTAATGTTTCTTACTTCTTACAATGCAAAAATAAGATACATTATGTCGAAGAAGGACCAGGAATTTATTATTTAAAAAACCTGCTCAAAACGATTGTCATAATCTTTGTTGTTGCTAAGTTGGCACAACTGTTTTCTATACTGACACGGAGTGTGTTTTGCGATTTTTAAAATGGATAAAAATGTCTAACAATGAGCTCAAATTTTGTATTGTAGATAGGATTTCGTGTGTCAAATTATTAAAAATTTCACAGAAGTCTTACGGTGAATCGACTTCATCAAAAACAATTGAATATGTGCGGTACAGTGCTTTCAACAGAGGCCCAGATGTGGAGGATTTGACTCGTTCTGGTCTTCCATCAAAGAGTCACATAAGTCATCAAAATGGAGTACCCCAAGGAGGAGTATTAAGTGTAACTTTCTTTCTACTAGCTATAAATGATCTAGCGAAAGTTATCAAAATCCCAGTCAGGTGCATCATGTTCGCTGATGATGTCATCTTATTACTTGCAGGAAAAAACTTAGACACAACCAAACAGATCCTCCAAAACAAGCTGAGTGATCTTCAAAATAACACCAGAAAACTGGATTCAAAATTTCCAAAACGAAAACCACAACAACACTATTCGCAAGAAATACAAACAACCAAAGAGAACTCGAACTTTACCTAGATGATC
This sequence comes from Cryptolaemus montrouzieri, assembly GCA_013387265.2. Classification (NCBI taxonomy): domain Eukaryota; kingdom Metazoa; phylum Arthropoda; class Insecta; order Coleoptera; family Coccinellidae; genus Cryptolaemus; species Cryptolaemus montrouzieri. The sequence goes on along the minus strand of JABFTP020000124.1, from coordinate 64,629,089 downwards.
AAAAACTCCATAGTAGCGTAGTAGTGAACATCCTAGGTCTCACATTCGATAAAAAACATACCTGGAATCCGTACGTGAAAAAGCTGAAAGACGACTGCAACAAAAGTTTGAATATTCTCAAAACGATTGTGATAATTAGAACATTCAATGCACTTATTCAATCGAAATAAGACTATGGTTCAATAGTATACAATTCAGCAATACCCAGTACGTTGAATGTTCTGAATGCGGTTCAAAACGACGGCGCCAGAATCGCCACTCAAGTCCAACTAATAGCATCTTATGCGAAAGCAATCTTTTGCCACTCCAATCAAGAACGATTCACCTTTCATTAACTACGCTATCGCTTTATTCGCAACCCCGAAATTATTGAAAAATCAACCACTTTCGAACCTCTACAATGAATGAAATTCAATCCCAAAGCGTCTTAGTGTTAAAGTGTATTCCCACTTGTATGAATTAAATTTTTCCATTCCAAATATGCTTCCTAGAAATTTCAATGAGAGTCCTCCTTGGACTCTAAAGCTTCCACTTATTTTTATCCCCAAAATTAAAGAGAATCCTGTCTTATGGAAACAAGAACTATTTTCTATGAAGCTGTGAGCCAGTACTGGAACTATGAGAGAGTATTTACAGATGCTTCCATAATCGATGGAAATTTTCGCTGATCAAAAGTCACACTAAGAGACGAATATTCCTTCAACTTCCTTGGTTCCATTTTCATTTTCAAATGCGAAGCCATTGCAATTCAAGAGCCACTGAAAGTCGTTGCGAAAGATATTCCACAAAATTAGCCCTTCATAATGGCAACAGTAAAAACCGCGTAATACAGAATATAATAAAAATAAATAATGATTCAGCGACAGGGGGTAGAGACACAGAAAAAGTAATTGGTTGGGTACCCTTACATGTTGGTATTGAAGAAAACGAACGAGCTGATAAATCAGCCAAAGCAGCAACAATTGAAAACAACAGAAAAATCTGTTGCGGCACTCTCCATAATTTGGTGAGAAATTGATGCAGATCTTCATTTCTTAGAAAAAATCTTCCATATTGATCGTTCTGGATACGATATATCGATATTCAGAAGTGTTCCCTAGACTTTTTCGAGGTGTTTATTTCGGAGGAAAAATATGAGGCTATACAGGACATGGGCAAATTTTGTTCAAATGAGGCTCAACAATATTTTTCATCACTACCTCATGAATAAGTTGATTACTTTTGAAGTGAGACCCTCAATTTTCCTGATTTTTTTGTATGCAAGTATTCAGTTCTTTCTTTCTTATAGCTCAATTTTGAAATTAGCAATGTTCACAGGAAAACTGTATGGACACGCCCATCAAAAATATTACTTTGAACACTTTCTGCAGTATTGTGAATCTCTCACATGGGAAATTAGGTTTCTGAGTTGTATGCGTATAGATAGACTCTAAAAACATTATTTTGTAATCATTCCGAGGTGCTAGCTATTTTGACAGCCAAATTCAAACAAAAAATGCCATTTCTGAAAAAGTTGCTTGGAATGGCAATGCGCTTTCTTCCCCTGTGCGCCTCAAATACAATTCGTTAATTCCAAATTCAATATGGCAAAATTATAGAGTTGTGTAGTGAACTACAATAAGCAAAGAAAAAAATGAATGCTGTTATTAGAATAGGGCGTAGATAAATCCGATATCAATTGATTTCTTAAGGCTCATAGCACACGGCGTATTTTCAACGCGCCAACGACGAGCAGATTACGCGCGTATACGCGACTCAAACGAGATTCGAACTTCTGCGTTTTGATCAGATACTCGTCTTCTTCAGTTGTACAATGGTGTCGGTTGAAACAACAATGCTTACGTTGGCTTTAGTACTTCTTCACTACTTCAAAATGTAAACGAAGAGATGATGGTGCAGTGGTGGCGTGAGCACCCTCGAAAATAATTTTCTCTACCCTTGTTTCGGGAAATATGCATCGCTTGTACACAACGTATTCCATTAAGGATACCTAACTGATTTGAATAATTACTCTCAATAAGCTTTCTCTCGTTTACAGTTCGTAAATTGAACTATATTATGAAGTAGAAAATCGCACTATCCAGGCAATTCCAATGTGAAAATATGAAACATAATTCGAATAGAGTATAAGCGATGAAGGACCGGATACGTGCGATTAATTAATTTCCATTTCGAAATTATGTAATACATGTTCATCAGGGAGGCATGATTGTACCAACGAAATTGATTAAATATAGCAGCGGACATAATAGAACGCATTTCTATACTCATTTTTCATATTCGCAACGGCTGATTCGAACAAATGTAACGAAATTGGGATCATAAATCAAAAAGTGGACTAATTCGGTGAATATCGAGTCTTCAATTAAGCGAAATTGTGATCTAGCGGTATGCATGTTGGGCTCCGCTACGAATTTTATTGATTTCATCTGCATGAAGTTTTAATGAGTGTATTGTTGGAACGTTACGGCTGGCTGAATATGAAAATTTTTCGAATACATTCTCGCAAATATTTTTCAATATCAAGCTGACAGAAACTATTATTTCAAGCAGAACTGTGAAAATTCAAAAAATTTTCATTGAGTTCGAATGGAAAATAGGGTACCAGTCCAGTGTTTCCGCCAAATCGTAGAGAGCATAGCCTAAATATATTCATCTGGAAAAGGCATTTTCGACAGCTTTATAACTTTGTTGACAGTTACGCAGCAATTAGAGCTCTTAATTACGAATGCTGTGCTTCGAAAAAAGGTATGACTTCAACTTTATCATTCGGTCTTCTGAGGTACATTTTTCGTAGGATCAAAACCTTGTTTAGGGTTCATACTTCAAACTGATGAGCAATAACGGAATGAATGTTAAACTAATCTCATTCCAGTTATATTACCACGGAATTCTCAAAGCTTCATATTGTAGCATAAAACCATTTTATTACTAGGATTGGCAAAAGCATGTTGGTATGCTTATGGGTCACTGCAGGCTTATGGGTCACTACAGGCTTAAGGCTCTGAATCTGCTCAGCTGATGAAAATGAATCCAGATTATACTTGGAAGCGAATAACATGCAAATTTCATCGCTCAATAGCAAGTAAAATGGGGCTCATAAAAAAACTTTAGACAGAAAGGCGGCAAATGATCTTCTTCTTCTTCTTCTTCAACCATCTTTCATCCAACTTTGGATATAGATCTACACCAGTTCTCTCCATAGATTTCTATTTTCTACAACCTGGTTCCAGTTCAACCCAACCATTCTATTCAAGTCATCTCCCCATCTCATTTGTGGTCGGTCTCTCGCTCTTTGGTCCAATTATGGTTGCCATTGCTGTATTCTGGCAATCCATCTGCTGTCTTTTTTTCCCGCATTATGTCCGGCAAAGCTCAATTTAAATCTGGCGATTTCCGACCTAACACGAACTTAAGTGATCTTCCTTATCCACATTTTGATTTTCCTGTCTCTCGGCCTCAACCCAAGCATTCGTCGTTCCTTGTCTCTCTGAGTTTTTTCAGCATGAGGTTTTTGATGAGTATCTATGCTAATCTAACTCGCCTACTTATTTCTGCAGATTGATTTTCCCTTTTTGGTTTTAATACTTGTCCCAGGTATATATGGGGTGGTCCAACGAAAACTTAACACCTCGGTTTTCAGGTTTCTGTATGAAAAATGTCGAGATTCGCTCAGACCCGTCGATTTCTGATTCGAGGGTGAACAATTTTTCTGATTTTCTTATACCAGTAACTTTAATCCCCTACCGGGATTGAACACAACCCCCTGATTTTAAATAGGGATGAGGGGTGTTGCGATACCTCATTCTGAAGACCTGATCGAGTACTATCTGGTCCTGAATTATTGCTTCGAAATCTTCATCGTTAACGAAATAGTAGCTGGAAAAGTGTAAGACAACTTATTTTTTGGATTACTTCATTAAGGGCTGAAAATGGGCACCATTCACTTCCATGCAGTAAAATAAGTTTTGCTCAAATCGTTCACGTGCATTACTCAACATTTTTGGTTCAATTTGACGGCATTCATTGAAGATTCGAACTGGCAAATCATCCAGTGACTCAGGTTGGGTAGCGTAAATCTTAGATTTTAGATGATCACATAGAAAAAAGTCCAGTGGCGCCAGACCAGGTGATCTGGGTGGCCACTCAATATATCCCCTTCTTCCAATCCTGGCCTGAGGAAAATTTTCATCTAAAAACTGACAGGTTGAACGGAATCGGCGGTGTGCCATCCTATTGAAAAATGATCATTTCATGGTCTTCTCCATTCTCCAATACTTGCACGCATGCTGGATAAATAGCGTTCTGTAATAGTTCTAAATAAATTTGGCCAGTGATATTACTGGGTAAAAAAAAATGGCCGATGATATGATTTCACTAAATATTCGCCCAAACATTTAACTGTTGGGGATGCTGAGTGTGCCCTTCTCGGAATAATCTTGCATTTTCATCTGACCAGTACCACCAGCTATGTCTGTTTACAATGCATTGAGATAAAATGAACACTCATCCGAAAAACAGATATAGAGCATGTAGTTTGGATTATTGTTAATAATTTCGCTGACCACTTCATAGCGATCAAAATCATTCTCATTCATTTCCTGAACGTATATTATCTTGAAAGAATAAAACTTATATTTTCCTAATATTCTCATGATTGTTGTGCGTGAAACATCAGACACAATGAACAATTTCCTAGTACTAAGGGTCGGATCCATCGGTACGTGATCTATGATAGCTATTTCCTTCACTTCGTCTCCTTCATACACTCTCATTTCGTTGCCGACTGAACCAGTATATCGTCGTTATTTTTGTCAGGATGTCGTTCGTTCCGTTATTCGTTGTTTCTAAAAATAATTTTATCATTTCCCCTTTTTCAACGGAATCCATCATTTAAACCCTACTTTTGAATCAATTGTACCAAACCGATACAAAAAAAGCGTTATCAATAGCCTGGTTGATAGAGCCATCAAACTTTCACACCCTAAATTTGGAACAAAAAATATAAAGAATTTGAAGAACATACTAAAAAGAAACGCGTTTCCACCTAGTTTTTGAACCACTCATAAAGAAGAGAATACATGAAATATACAATACAGAACATAGGAAAAAAGAAAAAATAGATTTTAAATACATCGGCCTCACTTATACACCCGGACTGTCACAACAAATTGATAACTGCCTAGAAAATTACAACATCAAGATTGGACACAAACCTAACAACTACTGCAAACAATTTTTCACCACTCTAAGGCCAAGAGTGAAACATGAGAACAAAACACACTGTATATACAAAGTTAATTGTCAGGACTGTAGAGCGAGCTATATCGGTAATACTGAACAATACTTGCATAAAAGAAGATACCAACACGACTACTCCGTTAGATCTAATAAAAAAAGTACCGCCCTAGCGAAACATAGCATTAAACAACTACATAAATTTAATTTTGCTGCTGTACGAGTTCTCGCATCTGAAAGCAACGACTTTAAAAGAAACATTCTAGAAATGATCGAAATCCAAGAAGAACCTAAGACAGTGAATTCCAAAGCTGACGTTGACAGATTTATAAATGTCTACAATAGTCTGATAATTTGAATACACTCTTCTATGGATTGCTGCAACCAGTTATATTCAAATATTAATTGTTATTGTCTGTTATTGTTTGTCTTGCTTTTTAGTAATTGTTTTACCAGTAACGATAATGATGTAAAGACAGAGTGTGTAAGGTGAATATCTTTCAACGTAAGAATTGTATTATGTGTTGTACTGGAATTATGATTTTTGTTTTAGATAATAACTGTGCAGAGATGAATGTTTTCTGATGATGGCTCTGTGCCGAAACGCGTAAGAACACTCTTCAAATTATAAGCTTTTAACCTCAAACACTTTCCGTTCTCTTAACTCTGATTCCCCAGTAAAATCTGATATATATATATATATATATATATATATATATATATATATATAGGGGTTTACCCCGACGAGTTGCCCATATATCTGTTCATGCAATCAAACTGATTTCATGAAAAATATAAATCCACCACCACGGTAATTAATACCATTGCCAGGCAATGATTATAATCAAAACATATCCTGGAGTAATTATATATTAGGATAACGCCAAATGTTATGAGAATATATCAATCTACCAGAATATATACAAACTATAGCATCATCAGACAATGATATCAATGTACCAACGAGTAGTGTCAGAGGCTTTCTAAAATCCAGTGTACGGACCTTAGTCAAGTAACACTGAATGTTACTCATATAGTTTCCTTTGTGTGAAGTGGTGAACGATCGAATAGAATACTGCTCTGAATATAAATATATTGTCAGTTCATTATATTACATTTATATAAACAAATAAATAAAATATGAAATGAGATTCTGAGCAGTATAAACTAAAGAGAAAACCTATGACTCTACCTCATTATTATTTTCGGAAAGAAAATATATATATATATATATATATATATATATATATATATATATATATATATATATATATATTTTGTTCGGAAAGTAATTTCGATTTTTTCGTGGAAATGAGAGACAGTTTCTTATAATAAACAAATACTTTATTAAATTATGTATTGGCTGTTCTGGTCCATGTTCTGGTCCAACACATTTTGCCATCTTTCTGGTTGTAGCATAATTCCACCCTCATGAAATCTTAGGTCTTTGATGGCAAAAAACCGAACTGAAAACTGGTTTTTGACCTCCTATTTTTGAGGTGAAGGTTTCCCGTCTGAAAATTTTTGGAGTGACCGGAACAAATAATAAACCGATGGTGCCAGGTTTGGAGAATATGGTGGGTGTGGTATTGGAGTGACCAAACTTGTGTGAGGTCTCGCGTTGTAATGGTGAAACTTCCTGTTGATTAGTTCTGGCCTTTTCTGTTGAAGTGCATCATTCAGTTCATCAGTTTGTCCAACTGATGAGAGTAGATTTTCGAATTAATTGTTGTATTATCCGATAAAAGCACAAAATAAACGATTCCCCTATACCCACCAAACAGACAGCATCACCTTTTTATGGTGAATATCGGCCGTGGAAATGGTTAGAGCCTGTTCATCTTTTTTGCTCCACGACCCTTCGCATTGAAGAAAAATGAGTTGTGTACAAAACCCATTTTTCGTCCATTGTGATGATGCGCTTCAAAAAAGGATCATTGTCTTCACGTTTGAGAAGCGAATCGCAGACGTCAATGCGGTGACAGATTTCTCTCTGTGAGAATATGGAGAACTTTGAGCTTCGAGGGGAACCCCAGCCCTTTCAAGTGGTCATAAATTGTTGGATTTGATAAATTTAATCTCAATTCGATCTCACGTGTTGTTATTCGTCGGTCTTCCCGAATTCGGTGCATCTGCGACATTAAAATTGCAGTATCGAAATTTAGCGAAAATGTCCTGGCCCTGGCGTACTGTCAACACACTTTCTCCATTCACATCGGTCAATTTCTTTCTGACTTGAACAGCAATTTTACCTTTTCTGTGGCAAAAGGTATGTCGAAAATGCTGCGTATCGCAATCCATATTCAAAAAGGTACCAACCATAAACTACTCCGAAGAATTAATTAGAATTTTTCGCACACAAGCCTTGTTGTATGAGCTCCCAGAGCATATGAAAATAATATGGCTTAAGTGTGAAGTTGGATGCAAAAATATACAATTAAATCCTTTGTCGGGAAAAAAAGTAATTACTTTCCGAACGAGGTAATCAAGAGCTTCCAGCATATGGCATTCGATAGATCTGCTTGAAATACATTATTCTGATAATTGATCCATGAAGCCTGAATTACGTGATAGTTGATAATCATAATGAATAATAGAATAAGACAAGTTACTATATTTTAACTATCACTAATTAATTGATGTAAAGAATTAAAAATTACATTGGTTGGACCGGTTTCGGACATACGTCCACCAATACCGATATGTTGATGACATTTTAGCATGTTTCATTGGAACGAATAGACAGCTAGAAATCTTCGTGAATAGTATTCATCCTAGAAGTTCAAAGAAGAAACAGAATTCGATATAAAATCAATTTCTTAGACCTAACAATTCCCCGAGAGAATAATAACCGTTTATCAATTAATATCTTCAGAAAACCATCGTACAAGGATAATGTCATACCCATAGATTCATTTCACCCGTATTCTCAAAAAATAGCAGCCTTCAAATCTATGATTCACAGAGCGATTTCTTTGCCTTTATCGGACATAAACCGAAAATCAGAATTGAACATCATTATGTCTATAGCAGGGAATAGAGTAAATAATCGAAAAATACGCAACGACACATTCAATTTGATATATCCCCAATCCAAGACAGAAAGGCCCGAAAAATTTATGTCTTTAACATATTTCGGGAAGACGAAGAACAGATAGCTAGAGTTTTGTCTGATAGTAAAAAAGTTCATATTGCATTCAAACCAGTTAGCAAATTGAGAGGCCTGCTTTTCAACACAAAATATAAAACCGATAAATTTGAAAAATCAGAAGTATACTAATTAACATGTTTTGAGTGCAATTTCTTTTATATAGGTCAAACAGGACTCTCTTTTAAGGCTAGATACAAGGAACATTTCCGGTCATTCCTATCAAAAATATGATTCATCTTCAGCTGCACATTGTCTGAATGAATGTCATCCTTTTCCAGAACTTCAACAGATAAAAACTTTTCATTTCTGTGATAAATCTTATATACTCAATTTTTTCGAATCGATGGAAATTTTCAAAGCATCTAGGGTAGAAAGGGTTGAGCTCCTTAACGACCAGGTAGACTTAATCACCTATCAATCACCATTATTCAAGTTACTGTGACCTCTACGAGCATTATATTGATGTTAGTTCCTGTATTGTACATGAGTATTCAGTTTTCATTAGTTTGTTGTTGATAATGGACGTATGTCCGACACCGGTCCAATCAATGTAATTTTTTATTCTTTACATCAATAAATTAGTGATAGTTCAAACATAGTAACTTGTTTTATTTTATTACTCATTATGACATTGTTCTGAGCCTGTCCGTGTTTAGAAACGATTCAGAGCATTATTTATCGTTTAATTAGCTAATGTAAAATTCCGTTCATGAATGTCTATAATGAGAAATGCGAACCAGAGTAGTTTCTACACTGCTGACGACTTTTGTTCATATTTAACTTTTGGTATCAAAACATCTCAGTAAAACGTTTTGTGTCTCCAAGTTTGAGCATTTGGTGCACGTTCAAATATAAGCTGCATCTCCACGAAATCATGAGACTAGTGAATATTCTATTTGAATCCATCTAAATCTATGAACAACTTAATAATTACGAAATAGAATCTATTAGCATTAATATTCAGGACTCGTTTAAGCTATCTATGTCGCAAATTGGGTGACGCATGAGGCACCAATGTAATTAACGCAAATTAGCTCGCAAATTGATAACAATTAGGGCGAATTAGATATTTACCTATCTCGTATGATTTTCGCTTTTGTTTTCTTGAAACACTGATGGCTGAAGCCACGTGAGATGCCATGTTCTTGCATCGTCAGAGCGTGTAATCGTGAGGATCTTGTACCGCAGACATTTCATTGGATGTAATCAGGTTAGAAATTCAACTACTTGCGTTGAATAAGTTACTATGAAATATTACTCTATTAGTTCAACTACGCTCGAATCAGTATTGAAGAGAATTAGTTTGAAGATTGTAATTTCCAACCAAATATTCATAGCATAAGAGTAAAGATGATTTTTTGTAAATGTGTCTTTATAGCTATGTACTTATTATCCTTTAAGAAACATATAGAAATGTAGATAGAAAAAGGTCATGAACGCGCCCAGGCGTTTTTAGAGGAGACATATGGATCCATGAAGTCAGCATCTGTTTATTCGCCATAATGATCTCAATCTCAGTTTTACACGTTCATGTCTTAATAAACAACCGGTTTTGAATCTTTGGTCATTTCCAAGTGCTGAATACTATTCTTCCTTTGATGTCAAATATGGGGAGTTATTCATTTCAAGTTGGATATTGGGAGCAGTATAATGTGGGATTGTCTTTCCAACAGATTCATTCTACATATATATATATATATATATATATATATATATATATATATATATATATATATATATATATATATATATATATATATATATATAACTACACAAATCAAAAATTATAACAATCTTCCATGAACTCTTCAATAGTGTAGTAGGCCCCTTCTTTGAGAATATTTTTAATTTTTTTACATAAAACGCTACCCTTCAGCTCCTTTAGACGGCGTGATAGTGCATTATACAGTTTGATTCACCAAAACTGGTAGGAATTCTGAGTCATTTTCTTCTTATGAAGCGGAATCACTAAATTTAGTTTTGTCGTAGTATTAAATGAGTGCTGATCACTACATTTTGGATATGTAAGTTTACTATTATGTATTTACTTCAATTCTTCATAGATGTAGACACACTTGAAGGTAAGTATTTTTTCTCATCTGAAAATTGGTTTGCAGGAATTCCTGGACTTCAATCTGAAAACAGTCCTCAAGGCTTTTTTCTGCCTGATCAATATTCTCTTTGATTCTGTTGCCAGACCCCATACCAGTACACCATATGACATAATTGCATGAAAGTATGAGTAGTAGGCTATTTTAGAAGATTCTTGTGTGCTCAGTTTCATGAGTTTTCGTAAGACAAAAAGTGACTTTGATAATTTTCCACAGATTCTATCAATATGATCTGCCCAACTTAGTCTAGAACCAACCCACACTCCTGAGAATCTAATAGGTTTCATCATTTCTCTTGATCCAAAACTCGGTTCTTCAGGTTTGGACCTAACTTGTTGTTTTTTCTGTTCAGTTTCTTGCTGACTACTACCCTTTATGATAACTGATGTATCATCGTAGTAAAGACAAGTGCCTGCTGCACTCTGTATATAGATATCATTCACATACATTAGGAAAAGTATAGGGCCCAGTATCGATCCTTGAAGAACTCCACACTCCAATAGAAGTTCTTCTGATACTTCATTGTTTCCGTGTACCACATACTTTCTATTACTCGAATAGGATTTCAGTAGCCTGTTAACTCTTCCACGAAAGCCCAAGTTACTCAGTTTCTGTAAGATTATAACATGAGACAAACTATCAAATGTCTAGCTGAGATTGAAATTCAACATTGTTTCTGTCCAAAGCTTCAGGAATCAAATTAATTACAATTTTTATTGATGTAACTGTACTTCTATTCTTCGTGTACACATGTTGGGTGCTGTTGAAAAGATTCATCTCATCAAGAAATGCTACCATTCCATTCTTGACCGCCGTCTCAAATATTTTTGACGTCACTGGCAATATGGCAATTGGTCGATAGTTGTCGCATTTTCTCTTCTCTCTCTTTTTATGCTTAGGAATAATTTTGGCAATTTTGAGCTCCTTCGGGAAGTACCCATCTTTGAAACAATTATTGACTATTATTGCTAAAGGAACAGCAATTGATCCGCAAACATCTTAAGAATACTATTCGTTACACCATATATATCCCTGACGATTTAGGCTTCAATGAAGTCATCGATTTTTTGACCTCGAGTTCTGAACTCGCAATAATTCCTTTTTAGGATCAAGGAACAATTACTGCTGATTACTACACAACTATTTGTTTAACGCAAATCGTTAGTAAGCTTCGAGAAATCAATCCGGAAGGACGAATCATCCTTCACTAAAACAATGAAAATTCGGACACTGCTCATAAAATTCTTTAAAGAGCACGTTTGAACCGTCTAGCTAGGAGAGTTTAGACGAATTTTCATCATCGAGCGGAGTTTTTTGTTGAAATATTCTTGACGAAATGTGTGACCGTACACAATAGTACTTACCAGAATCGATGTGTTTCTATCACCGTTTGAGGTTTTACTGACAATTTAACTCATATATCAAAATGCACGTTTAAGAAAACAGAAATCCAGGTTTGATATCTGATAAATTGCATAGAAATAATAAGGAAGGTAGGTAATTAGTGGATTAATTAACCCATAGTGAATCCTTGGGTTTCCATAGCAACACAACATTCACAAAAAATAGCACGGTTTTAAAATTGCCAAGAACAGCCATTTTAGTACCTGTTGTAAAGTTTTCGCCGATATAAATTAAAATGTCTCGTTATGGAAGCACCAGAGAAGCAGAAATAAATAGTTCTATACAGAATTCTATCCCCAAAAATACAAGAAAAACGCACAGCTCGATTTGGAATCAATTCAGTATAGTCTGCAAGGAACGAACGTTCGATTTGGATATACAGCATTCTATTGAAGATATTGCACAAATTCTTATGGGTTGGGGTTTCACTATCAAACAAATGTTGGATTATAAGAAGATTACAACGAATACATTGTCAAAACAATGTGGAAAACAAATGCGAAAATAATGCAGAATATGTATTTCGAAAAATTCAACATGAGTTTCAACTCTCTTACCGATTTAGCATTTAGAATGGCTCGTGAAACTCGCAATTCTAAAAGAAGATGTTACAAGATGATGTGGAAAAAAGCAAAGAAAGTTTCGTTATATTAACAAGAACTGAAATTTTTAACATGGCTCTGTACTGGGACGAAAATGCCCCGATGGGTTTGTTAAAAAAATTTTTCCATATTGTTGCTTATGAATTAGCATGGCGTGGCGGTGAAGCAACAACCTGCAAGGTACACTTTCTCAAAAAGGACAAATTTGAAGTGTATGGGAGTATTGAATATAACCCAGTATTCTAGAAAACGTGCCAAGTCGGCTTAAAAAAATACTGTGATAGTAAATGGCTCGTAAAAAATAAGGATAACCCAGATTTATGTCCCGTGAGGTTGTTTCATAAGATATTGTCGAAAAGACAAGTGATAGATTATTTCTGGCTCCTAATCAATTTTGGAAAAACAGTACTTCTAAGGGGTGGTACAAAAATTTGCCTTTGCGAATAAATGAAATATCCAAATCGACAAAAATTTCAGCAGAGAAAGTTGAACTGGATACGAAAAATGAAAAGATCACAAATCATTCTCATAGATACAGTGCTGTTTCGAATCTATCTGAGGCAGGTGTCAGTGAACAAGAATTGATCAAACTAACCGGACAATTCACGGCAAGCTCTATTGAGCCCTACCTGCAACTGAACAATGAGCATCATTTGAATATTGTTTCAAATCTTCGAAAAACTTCTGCGAATGCTGAATCTTCCATAATTCCTCAGGCCATGTATAATCGATCCGGAGTGAGAAAGTTGTATATAGTAATTGCATTGTCAATAACTACTTATTTTAATAATAACTAATCATGTTTGTAATTAATGCTTCATGATTTTCTCGTTAAGTTTGTGTGCACTTCTCAAGTTCATTTTGTACGTTTTGTCATTCGCCGAATTTTTTCAGCAAATACCACTCAAGCTCAGATTTGGCAGAATATTTTTCTAAGCTCGTTTTCTCATACTTACTTTTCGGTAATTCCACTCGACCTGCTCGACAAAATCACCCAGTTGAATTGCCTGGACGTAAGTATTCATTGACTTCATTATAGCTGACAAAAAGGAAAGTTATTAAGGATGTTTCGGTCCTTAACAAATTTTCAACTGGAAGTGACCACAGAATGGTGAGGGCTAAATGAAGGATCAATTCAAAACGTGAAAGGAACAAACTCGTAATGACAGGAGGCGTTAAAAATAACAAATGGGAACAGGTATCTAATGAAGCGGCATTTCGTGAAACTTTGAGGTAGAAGTTTTTGTGCAATGAAAACATGAATATCGATCAGCACAACGAAAACATTACAACATCAATAAAACAAGCTATGGATGAAAATTGTAGCACTTTAAACAAGAAACAGGAAAGAATCAGTGAGACAACGAAACGCATGATGAAGACCAGAAGAGAACTATTAATCGCGAGAACGAGGAAGACAATCGCATACCTCATGTTATGAATCAGGGTTCGGAGGACCTCCACGAAATAACAGCTGATGAGGTCCGAAAGGCACTATCCGAAAAACAACAAAGCTCCAGGGGAAGATGGAGTAGTTGCGGAGGCTTTGAAGATAGGCGGTGAAAATCTGATTCGTGAAATAATGAAACTTTTCAATAAATGTTTAGCTGAAGCAAAAGTACCAGAGTCTTGGCATAATGCTATAATAATAATTATGTACAAGAAAGGAGACCCCACAAATCTCTCGAACTATAGACCTATATATATATATATATATATATATATATATATATATATATATATATATATATATATATATATATATATATATATATATATATATATATATATATATATATATATATATATATATATATATATATATATATATATAAACAAACTGGACACCTATAATATATATATATATATATATATATATATATATATATATATATATATATATATATATATATATATATATACCAACCCCGAGAGCAGGCCGGATTTCGGGCAACATTTGGTGTTAATGATCATCTCCAAACTCTCAAGACTTTGATTGAAAAGAGCATAGAATACAACTTGCCTCTGGTTCTCATATTCGTGGATTACGAGAAAGCCTTCGATACCGTGATACAGGCGATTATGCTTAAAGCGTTGGCTGACTGTAGAATAGATCATAGATACACTGCCATCATTAAATATATATATGAGCATGCCACTTCACAAGTGTGCCTTCACAATTCTCCAGAAAAATTCAGGATCGGACGTGGAGTAAGACAGGGTGATACTATTTCCCCGAAGTTGTTCACAAACCTATTGCAATATATGTTCAAGTAATTGGAATGGGATCAGAGGAGAGTAAATGTGGATGGTGAGCGATTAAGTCATCTTCGTTTCGCCGACGACATCGTCATTATAGCAAACAGATTAGATGATGCAAATGAGATGCTCTTGCAGTTGTCTAAGGAATCCAGTAAAATCGGATTGAAGATAAATATGTCGAAAACTAAGATGATGACCAACTTAGTACCAAGCCAACCAGTTTCCATCGATGGTGAAATTGTTGAACAAGTAACGTCATACAAATATCTGGGGCATGAGATAACTATAGGCAGGGACAACCAAACAACAGAAATAGGAAGGCGAATAAGGCTGACATGGGCTGCATTTGGAAAACTGAGAGATCTGTTCAAATCAGAGATACCGATTTGTTTGAAACGTAAAGCATACAATCAATGCGTTTTACCAGTTTTGACGTACGGTGCAGAAACCCTGACCCTAACAAAGAAATCAGCTAATGAAATATGTGTTGCTCAGCGTAAGATGGAGAGAGCTATGTTAGGCATAACACTACGGGACAGAATTCCCAACCATATCATACGCCAACGAACTAGAGTCCAGGATGCTCTCGAGAGAGTTGCTAATTTAAAGTGGAACTGGGCCGGTCATCTAGCAAGAACCACGGACGATAGATGGACAAAGCGTCTTTTGGAGTGGCGTCCCAGAGATGAAGCCCACAGAAGTAGAGGACGTCCACCAGCTCGTTGGAAAGACGATATCAAGCGAGTGTGTACGAACTGGATAAATCCGGCCCAAAATCGCGAGGAATGGAGATCGTTGAAGAAGACCTATGTTCAGCAGTGGACTAGGATGGTTGACAGATGATGATGATGAAGTATTCAAAAACGAGCATAGAGAATAATCCAGCAAAATCTGAGCTTTTGTGGCATTACTTACGATTATTTCTTCTATAGTCTCACCAACTATCTAAGATTCACGTGCAGGTATCTCAAGAATAGTTCACATTTTAATCTATTCCTTTGAAGCCATCACATAGATTTGGTTTCGCTACCGCATGGTTTTGATTTGCGAGTATATCTTAGAATTTTCATAGACTTAGTGGTGTATAGAATCCAATTCAATTCGGTTCACGATTCAATAAACTAAGTTTCAATAAAAAAATGTTCGAACTAGTATGACTGAAGTCTGTGATACGAAAAATAAGCTACGCGTGTTCGAACCACGTTGTCTATCTAACAAACTAATCTGAAATCTGAAATTGTTCGGGAACTGTAATTTCAGCTCAGACGATACTCGGATCGATTCAATTTGGGTTCCTCATTTAACCACAACAAAAGCATTGATCAGAATGATTCTTGAGCCAATCACGAATGTATTCAGAAAACAGACAAGCGTTTGAATCGATATTTGTAGCTTATGATTCAATTTAATCCTACATGTACATGCTCTTCTAGTCATATAACGTTGTACTCATACTATCTTATTCAAACTTTTGAATTGATTGAATTAATTCGATATATTTGAACGTATTCGGCTTTTGCATCATACCCTCAACAAAGGCTTCTATAACAGTGGTACAATTAATCTACAACAGAACGCAAACTTCAGTTCGACCTTCTAAAATTCATCAAAATAAATAGGGCAAATTTGCTTGAAGTGGATATATTGTTAGTGCGAGAATACTTTGCAAGCAATACCAATTCGTGTGCATCGAAATTTAACAATATGAAGTTTCGTGTAAATATGATAGAATCATTTCAACGCTTCTCTACCATTTATATACCTTTCTTGTAGAACGATTTATCTTTGGCCTCAAAATAGATGTTAGGTTTGAGCCATATCTGTTTTCCTGGGCCATCTTTTTCAAGTCAGCAAAGAGCGAGTAATTTCTGGTTGCCAGATCGGGAGAGTAAGGCTGCGGCAACAATTCCATGAGTAAATCGTCGACTTTGTTATGGCTTTTAGCGACTTGTGGATTGGTACAACAATGTTTCTTCGTTGCCATATGAGGTTGATTAATCTAGTTATTCAATCGGTCGAGTAAGGCTGTACAGGGTGCTACATACTAGTATCTCACAACTCGAGGGGGTGAATCTACATGCAATTTTAAGGAAAAAAGTTCATATAAGCATAGGTCCGCAAAAACTTTGTTACGGAGCTACAGGGTGTTGAAATTTCCGGAAAAATTTTTTTTTTCAAAACTTCTGCAGTTTCTGAGATACTTCGCCAAAATTTGAAATGCAAGTTATTCTGCACAGCCTCCATCATTACACGTGCCAAATTTCAACTAGATTCTACAAGGAATTTTCTTTTACGGAGCCATGTCTTCTTTTGCCCGTTTCAAACTATTTTGCAGTACGCCACTGATCAATCAATTTTCGTCATCTCCGTTCAATTGAGAAACTTGTTTGACACTTATTATTTCTTCGTATCTCCAACCGTTCTCGGGCAAATAATTATTAAACGATTGTATGCATTCGCTGAATTGAAAGCACTTCTAATTAAAAAATGACTAGTAGGCTTTGATTTTTTTCATTTATTTATTTATTTTGACAAATGCTAAAGTTGAACCTGTGTCTGTTCAAATTGTTCATTAAATTAACGATTAGATTTAGTTATTGCTGTAAGAAAAAATGGATAATTTTACTAACGCTGAATTGGCTGATATCCATTACATGTACGGTCTGGCTGACGGAACACAACATAAGCTAGGCGATTGTTTCAGGTGCGCTTTCCAAATCGAGTAACACCAAACAGGCGAACATTTATATATATATATATATATATATATATATATATATATATATATATATATATATATATATATATATAGAAGGTTAAGGGAAACTGGTACTTTCACTGCAAATGATCATTTAAAACGTGCAAATCAACCTGAGAACTCCAGATATTGAGGAAGCAATTTTGAATGGTATTGATTTGAATCCTCATGTGGGTACAAGAAAAATTGGAAATCAGTTGAATATCTCATATGTTCTAGTATGAGGAAATAATTTCTACGGCTTTTCATTGTACCCGTTTTCAACGCGTTCTAACTCTACTTCCTCCTGATTTCCTTGTCTTCCGATGGTTCTCAGATAAAATTAGAGAAAATAGTCATTTCGATGGTGAAATAATGTGCACAGTCGAAGCTAAGTTTTCGAGAACAGCTATCACAAATTCTCACAATAATCATTAATAGGCTGAGGAAAACCCCCACTTAATTGAAAAATCTCATCATCTAGAATAATTCCCAGTAAATATCTGGGTCGAAATGATTGGAAATTATTTGATTGGGCCATTTTTTTGCCTTACAGACTAAACGGTCCCACTTATAGGCTATTTCTTGAGGAGTTACCTTTATTGCTCGAGCATGTGCCACTTATGGTGAGAACCATTATGTGGATCATGCATGACAGGCAGCATCACATTATAGTGCAGAAGCTAGGGAATTCTTGAATAAGACATTCAACAACCGATGGATAGTTTGTAGTAGGTCAGAACCATGGCCTCCTAGGTCCCCAGACTTAAATAATTTAGACTTTTTCTCATGGGGATATCTCAAAAGTTTAGTTTATACCACTCCAGTGAACAGTGTTGAAGAATTGAGAAATCGAATAATAACCACGTGACACGATAAGAAATACCCCAGGAATATTTCAAAGAGTGCGTGATAATATGCGAAGAAGGGCAGAAGCCTGTATTCTTGCAGATAGAGGACATTTCCAGCAATTTATTTAGTTTTTAATTTTCTTTTTTTTAGTTTTATATTGAATAAGTATGAGTTGAGTCTTAGAAGACGAGCTATCAAAATAAAAGTAAATTTTGGGCATACCCCAATACATCGAGTATTTATATTATTTTTGTTTATTTAGCAAATAACATACAATTCAAGTTATTCAAATTCAACAATTTTCAACTCGAAAACGGTTGAAGATACGAAAATATTACAGGTGTTAAAAAAGTTTCCAAATTAAACGGAAATGACGAGAATTGATTGTATGCTGATCAGTGGCGTACTTCAAAAAAGTTTGAAAGGTCAAAAGGAGACGTGGTCTCGGGAAAGAAAACACCGTGTGAATTTCAGTTGAAATCTAGGGCGTGTAACGCAATAGATTCTCAGGCCTATCCTCAGATAAAGTTGATGAATAATATTCCATGAGTATCCCAAAATGCTGATATCATAACTCCGCAGGTTGATTGTTGGATTTTTTACACGTTGAACGGCTTTTGCCTCTGTTTTCCATTCAGCAGATGCTCTTTTCGACTCCACCAAGAAGTCGTGGAGCCATGTTTCATCCATGATCACATAACGACGCAGAAATCCACTTCTATTGAGCCATAAAAACCTCAAAACATCTCTCAGATTCAGCATTTGTTGTGGTTTTGTACCACTACGAGCGAAAGCTGCACCCGATTCGAAAAATGTATTTTCAGTCCACAATTTTCATGAAAAATGTTGAATGCGGTATTTTTTGATAACTTTAGGATATCAACTTACACTAACAGTTTCATTTTGCGATCACCCATAACAATTTTCATCACCAAATTTCGTTCAAATTGGTTCAGTAGTTTTCCAACAAAAATTTTCCAGATCGAAAATCGAAGAGGAAAATATCTAATTTTCACATTTTTGCACACAAAAATGGTTATTTTCAATCATTTCAAACTTTAGTCACATTTAAAGGCCACATAATACATCAAATGCTCATTGAAAAACTAAAATAAGTCGATTAGAACGCCGCAACAATTTAAAACTATGTGCGTTTATTTTCGTTATAAACAGATACAATTTATCCAATTTCTTTTCTATAATTCATGGGCTTAAGATACTCGGAGAGACGTTTCTTTTAGAAATTGAAATTTCTCATTTGATTTTTGAGATATAAGCGTTCAAAATGTTTGATTCATATTTGAAGAGAAAATTGATTTCATAAGGAATAAAGAAGTTTTAAATTATTTGAAAATTTGTTACCAGTGTATTTTAATGAATGAGCAGATAGAAGTATTTCAAGAAAAAAATCATTTATTAACGTTTACTATGGTATTTGTTTAGTACATCAACAGACCAATTTGTTTATAAGAAAATGTATCAACAATATGCAATTAGCATTTTGATATTTGAACTCCCTGTTCCACTAGATATTATTATTATTTTTTTAACTCATGAGAATGGCTGAGGACAATACTCTATACACTCTTTTTAACATAATTTAGATTTTGAAACTCAAGCAGGATAGTATTGAAATATGTGTGATAGTCAGCTCGAAAATCACTGAGATGCGAAGACACCCATGAATCATACTTGTTTTTGAAGTTATTCGCAGACGTAGCATTAATCACAAAAGATGGTAAGTTGTTTCAAGTTTCGAAGATTCTATGAGAAAGGAATGATTGTCTTGATCTGGTTTTAAAATTTTCGCTCAGTCTACTGTCTCAGTTTATTTCAAATAAGGATGATAAACTCCAGCCCAACAGGCCATTCAGGGCTCGGTATGTAATAATTATGTTTCCACTTAACTTTCGCTCTTCATAAGGCGGCCGAAATCTTCCAAAATTGATACGAGACGCTCTTCTCCGAACTGATTCTAGGGCTATTCCATGTCGTACAAGATCTGCATTCCACACTGGGCTGGCATATTCCAGGTGAGGACGAACATACGTTTTGTACAAACTCGAGAAAATTGCAAATAAAACTTTACTGAAGGATTTTTTGAGTAAATACGTCATCGAGTTCGCTTTCTTACAAATTGACAAATATGTCAAAGATCTTTTCTAATAATGACGCCCAAGTCGGTATAAGAATAAACACTTTTCAGAGACGTGCCACTAATTTGATACACTTTCTTACAAGGCTATCATTATGAATGAATTTTTTTCCGAAATTCAAATTACCACTTCGAGATATCCATTTTGAATGCATAGACGACACAAAAGAGAATACGCGGTGGGAACTGGAACCGATTCAGGAAAAAGCGTTTGAAAAATGTTTTGATGATTGAATTACATAGCGTACATGAATTATTCCAGAAGGGGTCTACTTTGAAGGCGATACAATGAATTTTTTTGAAGAATATATATTTTGTGATTCATAATAATAAGTTAACGTAGTTCTAGCACTTTAATGCGTAGAGATCGTATTAATTTACAATATGGCGAATGCGCCGGTACAAACCATACCTATATAAACACAACCAAATTTATATGTAATCAATCACTCGGTATTTCACATTACTGATTGTACCTAACTAGAACATTTGACTACTTGTAAAGAATGAAGATTTTTGTTGTAGAAAAAAACTGGATAGTATGATAAGAAATGTTGAATTACCACATGTCCGGAATACTGTATTCAGTAGTCACCGAGATTTGAAACTATGAATTGTAATTCTTCCCAGATGAAGCACTGCGCACTTGTCAACATTTAAAGGAAGAAGCGAATCAGCACACCACTTAGATATATTTGGCAGATGTCTTTGGATTGTTGTGTGGTTGTTCAGTGGATTAGTGAAAATTTGCGTAAAATGCAACTTGTGATTCGATAACGTTCATCAAGTCCGAGACATACACTAAAAATAGGAGAAGCCCCAGCAACGAACCTTGGGGTACGCCAGTTAGGACAATTTATTGTCCGAGAACGAGTGACCAACCTTCACACAGTAACAACGGTTTGTCAAAAATATCTCAGTCCAAGGAAGAAGATCACCCCGAATACCACACTGCTGGAACTTTAGTAACAGCCACCGTTTCGACACTCTATCAAATGCTTTAGCGAAATCAAAGTGAATGACATCAATGGGTATCAGGTTATCTAGAACATTTGACCAGTATTTAATAAATTGCAGGAGATAAGGGATCATTGATCGACCAGGCATAAAACCGTGACGTTCCTCGAGAATACCTTTTTATACATCAAGAAACTCAGCATTTTATCTCGAATTATCGACTCTTTGACTTTGCTAATGATAGGCGCCAGACTGATCGGCCGATAGTTTCACTGTTGAGTTTATCAGTCTGTTTAAAATTTCCGTCGCAGACGCTCTCTTCCAGGCATCAGGTAGAGTATTCTGCTAAAAGGATGATTTCACCAAGATTGATAACGGTACAGAAAGTTCTGGTGTGTTTTCCACGAAAAGGTGCTTGATATGCCATCGAGAGATCTGGTACTGATACATTTTTTAACAATTTCAACCGTTTATCGATTTCTGAGGGGGAAAATTCAATAGATTCTAAGGATGAATCGACGTACCTCATGTTGTGAGAGGGTAAAGGGCTGTCATCTGGCTTAACTGAGAAAACTTTCTGTATAATCTGGCAAAGAGAATTTGCGGATTCTTCATCATTGCGACAAGTTTCGCCGTCGGGTTTTGTCAACAAAGGAACTGCTACTTTTGAGTTGGCAGAGCTTCTAATGTGTTTGTATAATTTCTTTTTATTTTGAGTTGCGATGAACTCCTCGTAATCCCTTCTAGCTTTTTTATCTCAGTAGACAAAGTGTTCGGAAAATTTCTGTGAAGTCTTCATGTCTTTCTAAATTTTTTCCATAATCTGTTATTTCGTTTGATCTTCAGCATGAGACCACGTTTCAACCAGGATTTTAATTCAGTTTCGAGTATCTCTCTCACCTTTGAATGTCGATTAACAAACTCAGAATGGATTTTCGAAAAACATTTTCACATTTCGTTCAAGTTAGTTTGGTCACCAAATACTTAATTCCAATCTATTTACCTAAAATCTTCAGATGCCTGAACGTAATTCAGGATTTTAGTTTCTTTCTTAATTGGCAGCGTTTGAGTGTTAAGAAAGGATTAGAGACGCGTGTGAATCGTGCAGTAATCAGATTAGCCTATAGGAGGACCAATTGGGGGATTAGTTATGAGAATTTCGTCATTAGTAACTAAAAAGTCGAGTAACCCTGGCTGTTGATTTTCGCGGTATCTTGTTGGCTCGTTGATGGTCTGAACGAGGTTATTGTTGAAAAGCAATTTCATGAAAATCGATTCTGAACGGTGGTAAGTGCCATATTGGCCAAGATATATTTGGAAAATTGAAATAGCCTGATAAGATTTGGATGATTTGATGTTGATTCAATGATTTCAAATAGTGCCTGATCATCATCAAAAGAGGTTCTGGGAGGTCTATATACGCAAAGGAATGTGATAACGCAGTCTTCAGAGTTATGGAATTAACAGAAAAAGATCAAAATTGGTTTACTTGAGGTCGATATACAGATACTCTTATTCGTCTACATAATTTGAATCTCCAAAATTCAATTTTCAATCTTCAGCTTCATCACCACCATTTCTGTTTTCAAGCAGTAGACGATATTTTTAAAAATTTTTTTTAATTTGCCGATATCGTATCGATATAGAAATTATTTGATGAAGGATTACGAAATATCGAAGGCAAAGAAGAAATAAATCACCCAATTACTTAAAGATCATAGGTAAAAGCCATCATAATTTGAACGCTTATATATCAAAAACTGATTGACAGATTTCAAATTTTCTTTTTCAGAGAAGCATCTCTCTGAGTACTTTGAAATCATGAATTATTAAAATTACATTGAATGCAATTGTTTGGAGAAATTGTATATAAGGAAAGAAAGTACTCAACTTTGAATTGTTCTGGTGATCGTTCTAATCGATCGATTTTGAAGAGTGATATTGATGCTTCATTTATTTTATGGCAATTCATTCTTTACGAAGATGAAGTAAAATATATTTTATGCTTCCCAAAATTTTTTTTTCACAAACACGACCAGTTCGAAAGACAACTCATTTTCAAGTGGTCAACTACAGAAAACGAACTTACTTAGGTAGTGGAGAGGTATTAATGTCTAGCTAGCTATTAAGGGTGACTTCACTTGGGAATTCACAAAGTTTATTTATTTCCGAACATTTCAACAGATTCATTTTCTTTCCTTTGTCACAATTATGAAGAATTTTAATATTATCTGATGTTATTGAATATTTTGTGGTTTCTATATGTTCACATATTGGAGAACTATTATCAGAGGATAAGTGTTCCTTAAATCTGGTTTCGAAATTCTTACCATATGCTGAACATAAGCTACCGTAAACTTATTGCAAACAGGACCAGATTAATTGCAACTACAGTATTTTTTCAAGTATCTTTTATGGAAAACATCAGATAACACAATTATTATATATATTAGATATTTTCTTGAAAAATACACAGGTTTCAATTACACTGGTCTCTCCAATAACTTCAGTATTTTTCCAAATTCATAATAACCACCTCTTTCTCAAGTGGTCTAAATTTGAGAAAATTATTATTCAATGCTAAACAAAAAACAGACGAATTCAAAAAAATCAGGAGTTCACAAAATAGTTTGCAGTGAGTATACAGTAGCTTATGTTAGGCAGACTAGTAGGAATTTTGAAACCAGATTGGGAGAACAAAGTGCCAGTTCATTTTGTAGCATTCTAGCCGTACAGTGCCGACCTCTTAGTGCAGTTAAACGAAGCCAACGAGCATCCAGGACGTTCAGCAGCCATTACAATAAATTCATAGGTTCGAAAATCAACAAGAAACACAGAAAACTTGCATTAATTTAGCGTGAAAACTGAAGAGAAATCGAATGAATACTGATAGTCAAATAAACTCATTCTTGTTTCAGACGTGTTTGAGATCATTTGGAAACAAATGTTACTACATAGATAAAATTGTTTTCCCCTCATATGTCTAAGAACATAAGTTGACAAAGAAACTGCGATCGAGCTGCTATATCGATTGTGGAATTCAGAATACCAGGTGATGCAACAATTTTGGTGGTGTGTGTATATTTTACATTATCTTCGTCGACACATATATTTCAAAAAGCCTTCGAAAAATTGACTGACCTTTTGTATCAGATTCAATTCTCAAATGAATGAAAACTAGCCATTTTTGTGTGCAACGATTTGAAAATTAGCAATTGTTTTCTGAATTTTGAATTTCAAAATTATCGTTCGAAAACTATTGAACCGATTTCAAAGAAAGTTGGTATATATCAAAAAGTTTTCAAACCGAGATATCAAAATCCTCAGGTTAGTTTTGTTGTATTAAAAATCTAAATGATGAAGTAATTTTTGTGGCACTTTTTATATATTGTTACTATTCGCAAGCATTCTTTATAATTCTTGAAATTTTAGCCCCCCTATTCTGAGTAAAATTCAAATGTAAGACATTTTTCTCAACAACTTTCCTCTGAAATTCTCAGTTTGAAAGCTGTGAGTGAATGAAGAAGAAGAAAAGTGAGTTTTTTCAAAATTGTCCACATTTTCCCCAATAAATTTCAGCTCCATTATAGTTCTATAAGATATTCTGAAGCGATCTGAGTAATCTCATTGTAGACTCATACATCCAAGAAATACAGATTATCTAGTTTGAAAAATATGAGATATTTTATTTCATGCTAATTAGGTTAGATTAGATTTTCAAGAAGACATTTTCTCCTCTCGAAACAATGTGAATATTTCGACGTGAAGTTTCTCCTATTTCCAACAAAGATTTTCTAATGGCTCTATTATCCTATTCAACTGCAAGCAGTCAACCTGACAGCGCTAGTCAAAGATAATCACTTTGATATCACAGGAATGTAAAATCCACAAATGACAGCGAAGCAGTAACCGTTACTGCATGGTTGCGGTTCGTTAAATCCGGCTTCAGAATTGCCTACCAGCTTAAAATCAAGGAAAGGACCGACCGTTTCTTGTCCTTCCGCAAAACAAAATCGTTGTTGTCGCTGTCTGCCGGTTCCTTTCATCTCTACTCTGGAAACTATGCATTACTCCTTCCGGAAAGTTGTTCCAAGAACTAGGCGCTTTGTGTTCAGAGAAAATGAACGTAAACTTGGATGAAGTTGTCTCAACTAATAGGTTGGGTGTTCAGATTGTAAGGGTGGAGATCTCTAACTTTGCCACCTTACATAAAAATTCTGGGAGTAACAATTTATACTCAGATTGGAAATACGGTAGAAACGTTATGCAGGGTGTATCAGCGTAATGGAATAACGTTTAGATTTGTATTTCTATCTGGGAATTCTTTTCAATAATAGTTTTATTCTTTTAAATTTTGAAATTAAGTATATTCTATATGAATAATGAAATTAAACAAGTTACTATGTTTTAACTATCACTAATTTATTGATGTAAAGAACAAGAAATTACATTGGTTGGACCGGTTTCGGACATACGTCCATTATCAACAACAAGCTTATGGAAACTGAATACTCATGTACAATACAGGAACTAACATCAATATAATGCTAGTAGAGGTTACAGTAACTTGAATAATGGTGATTGATAGCTGATTAAGTCTACCTGGTCGTTAAGGAGCTTATTTCCTTCTACCCTATATGCTTTGAAAATTTCCATCGCTTCGGAGAAATTGAGTTTATTAGATTTATCACTAGAATAAAGAATTTTTAGCTATTGAAATTATGGAAAAGGAGGACACTCATTTAGACAATGTGCAGCTAACGCTGAATTATATTTCTTATGTAGAAATGATCCGAAATATTCTTTGTTTCTAACCTTGAAAAGATCGTCATATTTGACCTATTTAAAAGGAATTGCACTGTGAACATGTTAATTGGTATACTCCAGACTTTTCAAATTTATCGGTTTTATTTGTTGTGTTGAAAAGAGGCCTGACAATTTGCTAACTGGTTTGAATGCAATATGATCTTTTCTACTATCAGACAAAACTCTAGCAATCTGTTCTGATGTTTACCTAGGGTATGTTAGAGACATACATTTTTCGGGCTTTTTTCTCTTGGATTGGGGAAATATCATGTTAAATGTGTTGTTGCGTATTTTTGGATCAACTGAACTCTCTCTTGCTTTTATATCGAAACGGTTGTTCTCTGCTATTGACATAATGGTTAAATTCTGATTTTCGGTCCATGTCCCATAAAAGCAAAGAATTCGCTCTGTGAATCATGGATTTAAAGGCTGCTATTGTTTGAAAGTACGGGTGGAATGAATCTATGGGTACTTCATTATCCTTGTACGATGGTTTTCTGAAGATATTGATTGATAAACGGTTGATATTCTCCCGGGGACTTGTTGGGTGTAAGAAATTGATTTTACTAATTTTATTAATAGTATTCATCCTAAAATTGACTTCAAATTAGAAACGGAAGTCGGTAGTAAAATCAATATCTCAGACCTAACGATTATTATCGGTTTTATCTTTTTTTTTAACTATCAGACCAAACTCTAGCAATCTTATGTTTGACAAGATTTTTTGCACTTTTCGAGCCTATTTTAGAGTAAAATTTTTGAAGATAATTTAATGAAGTGGAAAACAGACATCACCTATTGAACAGATTTGGTAGCAAAATTTAATATGGTTGATTTGCAGTTACAAGGCGATAGTTAAAATTTGATTGAAATAAAGTCCATCTTATCAGCGTTTCTTGCCAGAGTTGAACTAATGAAGCAAAATATTGGGCGAGATGAATTTTCTCCAGTTTATCACAGACAAACTGCCAGGAAGACGACGTTGCAACCTACGTTCAACATTTAAATGCCCTCTTTTCACATTTGGAACTAAGTTTTAGGATGTTTTGAAAATGTTAATACCACCGTGGATAATTAATCCATATGGTGCCATAGAAGTAACGAATGTCATGATACAAGAGGAACTGACTGAACTAAGTAAAAACGAAGAACTTAAGATTCAGTTTAAAAACGAATATCTGCAATTCTGGCTGCAAAACAACATACCCGTTACTCATCCCGTATTATCGAATATAGAGAAGAAATTTTTAACTTCCTTTTCATCGGCATACCTAGTGGAAAAGGGGTTCAGCGGTGTTACCAATCTCCTAACAAAAATAGAAACAGAGTGGACATCATTAGCCGAGGAGATTTAAGATTAACCCGTACAAAATTGACGCCAATATAGATAATATATTATTGAAGCATCATATTCATCCTTCTCACTAAAAATATTTATTTATTGTTTAGTTTATTACGTATATTTTAAATAACATATAAGAAATTTTTTTGACTAGTTTTGATTCTTTTCAATTTTTAAATTCAATTCATAAATTTATAAATTAACATGTGTTTGAAAGGGGGTAAATAGGGGGTCCACCCAAACTCGAAAAACAAGGCAAGGGGTCTACGATACAAAACAGTTTGGGAACCTATGGCTTAGATCTACGGCATGAACAATGGAGGACTCTCTTGAACGTTTGAGTGGCTACCAAAACATTCTCCTGCTAGGCACCACACAGAATTATGCGATCCAGTCTTAGTTATCTGAATCTCTACAATATCTTACACAAAAATCATCTTTTAATAGGTGAATCTTCTTAAATTTTCTCCTTATACTTAGGTATTTTACATGGAAAACTTCATATATATTATCATCAGCATATCATGAAGTCAAGTAGTATTTTCAGCACAATGTCAGATTGTATCAAGTCTATCACGGGTAACCACTCAGACTATTAAAACAGCAGAGACATGATCTAGGCGTATTAAGTGTAAGGTCATCATCAACTGAAGCGAAATTAATAGAATTCGCGTGAAGTTACTTTGCTGCATTCCTCACAGCATTCTCGTATAATCAACATTGTAATCTCTCAACAGAAACAGGGGAGGATTGCAACAGTTAATTGATGAAACTCAGGTCAGTTGTTGCCGTTGCACATTGAACTTGCTAGATGTTTTTCCTTTTCGTATCATAATAAAGTCCAGCCACTTAATTAAAATTCCACGAGGCACATCTAATGCCACTCTGCTAACTTGATATTTCATTATAGTGAATTGCCCGTTGTTGTTTCCATTCAAAGAGCCTTTATATCCTTTCCAAAAAGTTTACACTCAACAGTAGTAAGCGAACTTTGGATATAAAGTGAATACTTGTATATGCAATGAGACGACCCAGAAACGGGATCTATTTTTTTTGTTAATTTGCTAAAACTATCCATATATTTCTTGATTTTTATCTAATTGAATTTTAATATCAATTGTGATAACGGTATTTTGTTTTATCTACCTGTATAACATTTCATATAGTTCATCTGAATTCAAAATTACAGTAAAAAGACGGTCATTTGCCAGAATGATTCAATAATTTCATTTTAAATTCTCAATATAGTGAGATATTATGTTTTTTAAAGCAGCTTTAAATCACCCAAAAGCGTGAATATCGATACGAAGGAATTTATCTAAACTCAGATAAGAAACCCAGCAAAAACAAGATTCGCCTTTAAAACCGAAGGCTATTGAAGCACCCTTTCGTATCCACGATTCCAGACAACATCTGGTATTTTCTCAAACAGCAATTCCCACATCGCGACAAAGGAAAGCGTTTCTAAAATACTATTTAACAGGTACTAGAGCACCAAGGGCAGAGGGAAGTGAGGGTGTAAGAGCTTCTGGGCCACGCATATATAAGGATCACGGTCGCGACGTTAGGGGATTAATATTATTGAGTTATTTTTCTTCAGATGTGCAGCTACTCTTATTATTCAGTTCTTCAGTTTTCAAAGCCCAGTAAATGTACTCACTCGTGTGAATCTGAATTAAATTTCATGTTAATTAATCGTGCGTAACATAAGTGCAGAAGAATGGAAGACGCAAATTGTTCCCCTCCGAGAAGCACGACAGGGGTAGAAGAAGCACACTGTGTCCCAAAGGTGATTACTTTGTGAATTTTTCTTCATATTTCTGTTCACTATGTAATCTTTACGAATTCCTTGAACTATATGCTACGCACTGAGGACGAGTTAAAATAATCACTTCTCAAATTCCAACTTATTTTCATATATCTTTTTTTTTCTTGGCAAATGATCTATTTGAACTGCACTGACATTTTCTAATATTTATTTTGCATTGATTATCACAGTTTTTCTCCTAAATTGACAAACTATGTGAAGTGTATTCAAATTCTTTCAATATTGATTTCAATATTTGTTTACCAAATTTGGTAACTATTGGAATTTGAAATGTTATGAGATTTACTATTGATCTGAATGTTACTAAACCATTTTGCCATTCCAAATCTTTTGTTTATAATTCGATGAAAGATACATTTGATTGTGATAACATTTAATATTGATTCTCATCTTCGCTTTTATAAATGGGCCAATTATCTATTTGAAATACCACAATCCATTTGTTCAGTATTCATATTTATCGCATTTTATAACTCAGCAGAACATACTTAAACTGTAACGAAAATATTTATATTTTCATTGTATCCAACTATGGGGAAGATCTTAGTTTCAAGTTGTTGATTTGATGTCCGATATTCTTAAGCTCTATAAGGAACTTTCCCAGCATTCAGGTGCAATGATCGCCTACGAATTATATAATGGTTCATTAGTATAAAAAAATGGCTTTAGAGACGATACGCATGTATGAACCCACAGACATTGAGGCTTGTATGTTGTTGGTATGAAAACATTGAAGAATGTCTGAGTTGGTGGAATGTATGTGACGCTGGTGGTACATACAGGTGTACGATCAGAGGGCATGATTCCCTGGTTGGCGAATCCGCGATATGGGAATAGAATATGAACCGCAGTTAGTGACATAATATAATTAATATTGCGCAAACAAAACAAAAAAAAATTTAATGCTACCCGTTGGCGCTCAGTTGAGCAACAAGAATCACGTATGGCTTTACGGGCTTACCTCTAGTTCCATATATAACGTTTTAATACTATACGAATTACTGAATGCGATTAAAAATACGCGAGCGAATTAACGCTTGCAAGTTGTCAGCTGTGGACGTGTTCCATAGAATTTAAAAAGCAAATCTTCCAGAGTTTGGAGTATCAGGGCAACGACTTATTCAGAAAACATGATATCATATTACCCTTAGATAGAGTCAGTTACCATTCATAAGATGGGGGAGGGCCAGTTAGGCCTGCCTATAATAATCTCATTTCCGAATTCCATCCAGAATACGGATGAGGGCCGGTTAAGCCTGTTTATATTAGTTAAATAATCCAACTTCCACTCGAAACTTGGGTGAGGACCAATTAGGTCTGTTTATAATAATCTTATATACCAACTTCCACTCAAAATATGGCTGAGGGAAAATTGGGCCTGTATATAAATGATCTGATATTTCCTTAAATTCATTCAAAGAAGCCAAAGAATGCAAGGATAAGAATTTAATACAAATGCTGTAAAGATCAAAAAGACATTGTTACCGAATCTGTTCTTCATTTTCTAATTTCCTTATCTATGGTATAAGCGACGAAGAATTGGTCGTATCATATCAAACCTTACATAAAATATCCTGATTAGGTTACTACAAATTCACAACACAACAAGGAAAAGGTTCCTTTTTATATAAGACAACTTCAAGGAAAGTTCAGGTACTAGACGATCACATGGCTTTTCATTTGACCGATTTCAGTCGGTCTCAGGTGTAATTAATATGGGAAGAAAATGAAATAATTCAGGTATGGCAATTTTCATGAAAGCAATGCATTTTGCATCGTCTTTCATAGACCTGGGTTGGAGGTGTTTCAGCAGTTTCATCGAGGAATTGCTAGAGTAGTAAAATATTTCATTCAAAAAACAGCGAAGGAAAG
This sequence comes from Cryptolaemus montrouzieri, assembly GCA_013387265.2. Lineage (NCBI taxonomy): Eukaryota > Metazoa > Arthropoda > Insecta > Coleoptera > Coccinellidae > Cryptolaemus > Cryptolaemus montrouzieri. The sequence continues at coordinate 64,597,772 of JABFTP020000124.1, read as the reverse complement.
CGAAAAATATGTAAGCACAGCCAGTCACCCAAAGGGTGCGCAAATTTCATTGTTTTAGTGCAGCAGCAAGGTGAAATGTTTCAATTAGAGAAAAATAATTTCTCCTATCTTTCAATATCTCTCTTCGTTTTCGACTTATTCATTTTTTTAAAATTTTTGGGAATATTGCTATTCGAGATTATCTTATGAAATTATTGATTAAAATTCAGTGGTGTAAAGAGGGAAATTTTTGGCTCAGAGGTTTTTGACTACGAGAATGAACTGAACATATACCGACCTCTACGTGAAGACGGCAGCACACGTAAACAACATCAAGTGAATGGTTATTGTTCATCTGTTGACAGTAACTCACCGAAGTTTTAGCCATTTTGGTAGCGCATTTGTTATGGAACAGTCGTTTCAGGTGAGTTGATGTGAGTGTTTTTGTGAAACAAGACGAATTGAGTATCGAGCTGTCATTAAGTATTTGTTTTTGAAAGGGGATAACACCTATTCAAATCAAATTAGAGTTAGATTCTGTGTATGTGGAATCTGCACCATAGTTTACCACAGTGAAATTTTGGGCAGTAGAATTCGAAGTTCAAAAACTGCATCTATCGAAGATATCATCTCTTAAGTTCACCAAATGATGCTAGACGACCGCCGAATTGAAGTGAAAGAGATAGCAGAAGTTATGAACATGACAGAAGAACCTGTTTGTCATATACTAAAGCAACATTTACACATGAGAAAGCTGTCCGCGCGTTCGGTTTGCTCATGTTAAACCAAAACCGTATTCGAATGAACATTTCCAATGCTCTGTTGGCGCAGTTTGGGTGCAATACATCCGAATTTCGGCACCGATTAATAACTGCAGATGGAACTTGAATACACCTTTATACGCCAGAAACGATAATACCGACCAAACAGTGGACTGCAGAGAGGTAACTGGTTCCAAAAAAAAGCAAAAACTTTTTTTCAGCTGGGATAGCGACTGATTTCCATGATGGTTATGATATTATTTTAATCGATCATCTTCAAAAAGGAAAAACCACCACAAAAACACATGGCCACATTTATAGAAAAAGAAAATCTTGTTTCACCAAGACAGCGCAGGGATAAAAATGTCTTGTATCTTTGTTAAGTCTAAAACTTTGCAGACCACTCTCGTATAATGCAGACATAATTCCTTTCATAAATACGAACCATTAGCGATTTTACTTTTGTTGAATCCAATATTTGTTTTGTTTTGAAGAATATAAAATACATGTCGTCAATTTTTGCAATCACTACACTATCTCGGAAACACCTAAAATTGTCCCAGTCATTTAATCAGTTCGAAGTCCACCAATATCCAACAATAAACTTTCCCAACAAACAACGGACTTCTCATAAAAAAAACAACGAATAGATCTTTAAGCTTCTAATTTTTTTTAACATTCTAACGTTTCGACACCAGATATGTGTCTTCCTCAGGGAACTACAAATAAATTTACTTCTGGAGAGGGACAAACCGAAAATGGGACGAATAACATGCAATATTTGTATATTCATTCATTCTGTGCATCCACTGAAGATTTATATTGTTCTATGACTGAAAATCACACAAGTTTTTCAGATCCTGTCCAAGATCATGGTTGTTTCTATGGTTTGATTAAACTCATACTATAGTCATCATCTGGGGTCTTGAAAATTGGCAATCACTCACGATTTCAGTTTCGAAATATATTAATTTTTTTTCCAAATATCAAAAGCAGCCAACTTGCGAATTGTATGTTGAAGGTCATCTCGATTTGAAATATGTTGAACTGCATGTGTGGTTCGAGATGCAGAATGAAAATCATCCCTATGAGAATTATTCGAAATTCGACATGATAGAATGTTACATTCAAAATGGTATGATTCACCCTGAAAGACAGAATCATATATGGATCGATTTTCTGGAAGGTACTGGCCTAGTAAGTCAATTTTCCAAAGATTTGAAAGAAAATCTTACCAATAGTAGACGTTCTAATTACAAAGAAAGAAGAAATATGGAGTAAGAGATGGTAATAAAAGCTATAGCAGCCCAACCTTCCATTTCAAGCAGCAAATAAAGGAAGAAACGGATATACTTTCATTGATGCAATATTCAGACTAAACAGTAGAAATATAACATTTTGATTGACTCTCAAATTTGATGTCTTTGTCAATTCTACTATTTATTTTGATACTTTTTACTTCACTTCATATTTTATTTCGCTATTCAAAATACCTAATTAAATCCTAATATTGTGGAATAAATTTATCTTTACTAATAAATGAGTTATGTGTCGAATGAGAATGTACACTGTGCACCAAATTCGATGTTTCAGTACGACAACTATGTGATGTATTGTTGATACAAAAAATATGATCCCCCCTCTCTCAAACATGATTTTCGAGAAAAACTCATTGAAAATGATGATTTTAGCCATTCTTTTTAGTGTCCCAAGAAAACATCGACTCAGATGACAGTGAACTTTTGATACCTTATGAAGTGAACTTGTGAAAGCTAGAAAGTATGTATATAAGGATTCTCATTTTGATTTTTCATTTATTCGCATTCACAGTCATCAACAATTCATATATATTTGTTAGTAGTGACAAAGTGCAGCCATGCTGGAAATGTAAGTTGGGAATTTTTCAAAATATATTCCCTATTGAACTAAATGTTTTTATCTGCCTACGCTCAATGTCTGTTTCTTGTTCCTTTTTGATTCACTAATAGGCCACCCTTGTTTTCTATCTTGAATTTTAATAATCGAAAAGTCATTTTGTATTTCATTCCTTCCTTTCCAAATTCTCTCTGAGCTACCTCTACAATAACGCATTCCCCTTCGAAATTGGCGCAACCCTAACTGTTGACAATATCTCGCATCCTATGGAAGTTAGGTGTAAATAATTTTATATTCTTGAGATACATTTTGAGTAAAACGCAGGGACGTATTCGAACAAATTTTTTGCCGAACTGTTTTTGAGTTATGAAGAAACTTGTGTTTTTGCAACAACGAACTATAGATGATTTTGATGTCAATAGAAAGTATATTAAGCATATATGACATACTTCATTAGTTCCTTCAATATCAGTCTTTTTCATTGCAGAATCGGAATTCTTATCTATCGACTCAGAATTGTAATAAATTCAATTCACTAGATTCCCTGAGTGAAGATAGACGTACAAGACTATTTCCAAAAGATTGAAGCTGAAGGTCCTACCAAAGCACATCGGAGCAGAACATACAGAATATTGCTCATTTTCATACTGGTTTTAAGAACATATTTAAAAAGAGTATTTCTTCAGAGTTCAATTCTGAATTTTCTGCGGTCTCACAAATCGAGGTGAGAGATGATATCAAATCGTTATTAAATGGCTCTACAGCCGATTACTATGGAATATCAGTTAACTTATTGAAACGCTGTGTCAACTCAATCATTTATCTGTTAACAACATTGATTAACAATTGTATAAGAAGTGGAGTATTTCAGGAATGTTTGAAAGTTTCGAGAGTTCTTCCGACTCACAAGAAGGGAGATGTAGAGAATATTGAAAATTATCGTCCTATATCCCTGGTTCCAATTTTTGCTAAGTTTATTGAGAGGCTTATGTGTGATCGATTAAGAGCATATTTTGAAAATAATAATCTCTTCTCAAGGAGCCAGTTTGGCTTCAGGCGGAATAGGAGTTCGATGGCGCCCTGGTTGAATTGGTGAGTGGTATTCTTGACTGTTTTTAGCAGGATTTTCATTCTGTAGTGCTGTTTCTGGATTTAACCAGAGATGATAAGCTGATGTGGAAGTTGGAAAGGTACGGATTGGGTGGAAGGAGTTGTGATTTCATTGAATCATTTTCAACTGATAGATATCAAGTTGTGTTTTCAAATGATAAGTACGCTGATAGAGTGAAGATCATGACTGGAGTTCCGCAAGGTTCTATCATGGGTCTTATTTTATTTTTAATATTCATAAATGACCCCTGATGTTATTGATGATGAGGACAGCACTCTCTTTACTGATGATACAACTCTTTCTATGGGATCTAAAGATATATGGAGTCTGAAACATTTGTCGGATAGCTTACATGAAAGGGCTTTGGTCTGGTTTTCTGTGAACGGGTTGGCAATGAATGGTGCTAAAACTCAGAAACTGTTGCTGAGTTTGAGGGATACTTCTGATCTTGCTACGGATTTTGCTGGAGACACTAAAGTCTGTTTTTTGGGTGTTAAAGTTGATCCGGTTTTGTCAGAAACGCTCATGTTGAGTGTTTGGCTTCTAAGATAGGTGTAAATGTATGTGTTCTTAGACGTCTGGCTTCGTCTGTTTCTCCAATGATTCTGAGGATGGTTTATTTTGCACTGATCGAGTCTTGCCTTACATTTTGTGTGGTAGTGTGGAGTTCCGGGCTTGGATTACTATTTCGTCAGGGATTGTTGTAGGAGCACCTTCAGGCGGCTTGGCATACTTACATTTCCTTCTAGTATATGTCCACAGCAACTAAGCAACTTTTAAAATAAACTCTGATGTTCGTTCTCACAACACAAAAAATAAATTTCATATAAGAAAAGATTTCTTTCGACTCGGTAAACCACAGATAGGCTTTAATATTCATGCTGTAGATTTCTTCAACAGGCTACCCCATTCCATAATATATATCAAATCGGGCGGTTTCAAGAAGAAGCTCAGGCTGATTCTTGCTCGGGAGGTTTTATATTCGGTTGATGAGTTTCATAATGTCGACTTTTTGTGAATTTGAAGGTTTCTATTACAATTGTATTCAAGTATTTTTATCGTGTATGTGTATTTCGATGTACTTTCATTCTATTTTAATTCAAGTTGTTTTAAGTTGATTACATTCATCCTATTACTTTTTGTATTTTATCTGAGGTTTTTTATACAAATTCCAAATTTTGTCCTTTGATATGTATTGTAATCAACCCACTGACCTGTGCAAACACTTTTATATTATATGTAAGGCAATAATGAATGAATATTGAATACTGAATACTGAATATAAAATTGAAGATAGAAAATATGGTATCGCCGTTGTTTTAAGCAGCCCAACCTGAAATTTCAAGCCATCAACTTACAATTGAAACTGGCATTTCGAAGTCGAGGGCTGACAGAATTCTCATGGAGAATAAATTAAGACGTTACGGGCTGAGAAAACCTCAATTTCTCTAGCCTGGTGATAAGCAACGACGACTTAATTTCAGTCATTGGTACCTTCAGAAAACATAAGAAAACCCAGACGCGTTATATGAACCGATAGAGTTCGCATTAAAAATGATGGAATTTTTGAATGGCATAATAGTTACTATTGGTCTGGTGCCAATTCGCCCCTCGACAATTGAATGTACAACACAAAGATGGAGTGCCATAAAGGAGAAGGAAAAATAATATATTTTCAATATGACAGTATACTGCCACACCAGAAACGAACCTGATTCCAACTGGTGAACTAGAATTTTGGTGATCGCTGAATAGGAACTAGAGGTACTCATAGAATGGCCAGCCCATTCTCCAGAACTGTCTCCCCTTGGTTTCTATTCCCCTCTGGGGAATGTTGAGAATATACTGTATAAAGAAAAAACAAATGCAACAGATGAGCTCAAACAAAATTGTATGATTTGACCATTCCTTTTTTTCGAATAATAGCTGCAGTAATAAGACATCGAATTGGTCCACTCGTACTCTGACTTTCTTTGAGAAATTGTTTCGAAAGCACGAAATTCTTCTGTAACCTGTGTTTTCTTCAAAATCTGAAGATTCAACTAAGTGATTTGTTAGGTACGAACGGCTCGTTCACGAAAACCTCATCTTAATTCAGAAGTACAGTCCCAGAATCAGTGTTGCATTCACTCAAATTGAGATACAACAAGCCCACCAAATCGATCATTCCAGAATGCCGTGAAAATTAATCACGATCTTATCAACGTCAATAAATCGCTTCAATGAGGGCCATCTGTTGCCCCGGGGATAGATTTATTTCCGCAATTATATTACATTATAATTCCCCGAAACGTAATACTCCCTTTCAAACGATCGAACAAAAGCATACTGAACGGATTAAATCAAATTAAGCTATATCATTTATTCCCTTGGATCATTGCCTTTATGTCCTTTCGATTATATACGTATATTTGGAATACGTATTTATATCGTTTTCAATATGTTCATCAATCATTGGCACGATCCACTTATAACGGTTATCGGATGAATAATTTCTACCCTCTTCCCTGAGACTCTATCCTTAGATGATGACATATTGTTTTTCAATATTTTTCTAACACTTCGACGGCATTTTCTGTAGAATAATTCATGTCTGGTACCGGGGAGCTTACGGTTGAAACATTAATTTTTCAAGGGGTCCCTTAAAACAGTTCACAAAAATGTTGTCATTCGTTGGTGAAAAAAAGATTGCAGCCATCTTTATTTGTTCTAGAGTTATTCCACAATTCCTGGATTATCAAGCCTTTCGACGGGGCGTTACCCATCTCTGCCATTAACACTTTTTTATGACTCTTTGGAAATACCCATCTCAACCAAGAATTCTACAAGTGAAAGGTGAGGGATAATCTAACCCAACCTCAATCATCATCAGTTCATTGGCATATTATAAATACAACAGAAAATGAAAACAAAATCAGATTTCGAAAATGAGATAGATTTGGCCTTACAATGTGATATACAGTTGACATTATGACTATAATTAAAAACAAGTACTGTGTTTTAAGGAATTTTACTTAATAATTGCGATTCGTAACGCGTTTCACTACACCGTAGCTTCGCCAGACGAATGAATGTACAGAAATTAGAATGGGAATATAAATAAAAATGATCTTGAGTGATTAAAAGCTTATTGAGTTGCTTCTTTTTAAGTGGTTATTTATTATTATTTAAATCGACTTGTTCATTGATGAGTCTACCTGAGTGTTTGTATTTATTGATTTCTAAAGTTTCCCTTCCAATATTCATTATCTGTATGCAAAATTTCAAACTGTGGGTCGAAAGAGTGAATAGTTTCTGAGAGATGATTCGCGTAATTTGAATCTGATTTTTATTTGAAAAACTGCGTTTATGTTCCAATATTCTAATATTAAAATATCTATGTGTTCTACCAATGTAGAAATTATCATAGTCATTGCAATTCAATCTATAAACCCTGATTTATTGTTTTTACCTGATTTGGTTTTACTAATTTTTATATATTTGCCTAAATTATTATTAGTTTGGAAAACTATGTTGAAATTATTGCTACTAAAGAATGATTTCAGTTTCTCACTTGTAATGCCAACTTAGGATAAGGTGTTGAATCTTTGTTTAAATTTATCGACAGGGTAAACCTCATTCAATGCGATTCTACTTTATTTTTATTTAAAATATTATTTATTACTTAGGATTGCAACCATAATTTTTGGCTATTTGTTTAATCAAATTTAATTCTTTGTTGAAATTTTCTGGTGATAACGGAATGTTAATCAATCTATGAATAAAACTATTGAATGCTGACAATTTATGTTGATACAGATGACACGACGAGTTATGTTTTATAATATCTGTATGTGACGGCTTATGGTGAATTGCGAAAACATGTTTTCCATTTTCATTTGAAATTGTTACTTCTACGAAATTTATCGAATTATTGCTTTCTATTTCAGTTGTGAATCCAATTTTTGAATGTAATGAATTTATATGATTTCCGAAAATTTTAACTGAAAAATATAAATTCATTAATTCCAATCCACAATCCCCCGAATTATATTCGTTGATGAAACTTCATGAACCTTATTACCCTATTAGACCTGTTTTTTCTTATGTAACGCCACCTTCTTTCAAACTTTCAAAATTCCTTGACGACTTGCTAATAAAACATTGCAATTTTAAATCTAAATTTTCGATCGAAATTTCATACGAACTAATTGCCAATATCAAAGATACCATTATACCACCTAATTCCAAACTCATTTCTTTCGATGTTGAGAATCTATTTCCCAACATTCCTCCGAAAGATACGTATTACTTAGTTGAAGAATTATTAGAAAAGAATATGTCAATACTATCATTAAATCAGATATTCATTATTACAAATTTGTTTAGATCAAAATTATTTCCATTTCAATAACAGATATTGTACTATTGAAGACGGCTTGATTATGGGCAATCCGTTAAGTCCTTAAGTTAGCAGAAATATTCATGAATAATTTAGAGGAATCAATTCATAATCATCCACTCAGTAAATTTTTTTATACTGGTATCGCTAAGTAGACGTTATCATTATTTGCTTCACAGGAACAGATAGACCGTTAAAAATTTTCGAAAATCATATAAATTCATTACATCCAAAAATTGGATTCACAACCGAAATAGGAAGCAGTAATTCGATAAATTTCTTAGCCGTAACAATTTCGAATGAAAATGGAAAACATGTTTTTGCAATTTACCATAAGCCGCCACATACAGATATTATAATACATAACTCGTCGTGTCATCCGTATCAACATAAAATGTCAGCATTCAATAGTTTTATTCATAGATTGATTACCATCCCGTTATCACCAGAAAATTTCAACAGAGAATTAAATTTGATTAAACAAATAGCCAAAAATAATGGTTACAATCCCAAACTAATAAATAATATTTTAAATAAAAACAAAGTAGAATCGCATTGATTGAAGTTTACCCTGTCGATAAATTTAAACAAAAATTCAACACCTTAACCTAAGTTGGCATTACAAGTGAGAAACTGAAATCATTCTTTAGTAGCAATGATTTCAACATAGCTTTCCATAATAATAATAATTTAGACAAATATATAAAAAATAATAAAACCAAACCAAGTAAAAACAATAAATCAGGTGTTCATAGACTGAATTGCAATGACTGTGATAATTTCTACATTGGTAGAATACATAGAAATTTTAATATTAGAATATCGGAACATGAACGCAGTTTTTCAAATGAAAAATCTGATTCAAATTACGCGAATCATCTCTTAGAAAATAATCACTCTTTGGACTCACAGTTTGAAATTTTGCATACAGATAATAAATATTGGAAGGAAACTTTAGAAATCAATAAATACAAACACTCAGGTAGACTCATCAATGAACAAGTCGATTTAAATAATAATAAATAACTACTTAAAAAGAAGCAACTCAATAAGCTTTTAATTACTCAAGAACATTTATATTTATATTCTCATTCTTATTTTCTGTACATTCATTCGTCTGAAGAAGCTACGGTGTAGTTGAATGTCAATGAACAAGTCGATTTAAGCCCTTCACCTCTATTGAACCTTTTCGAGCAATTGATTCCTTAATTTTATTGGATATACCTGTCATAAATAATCACTTGAGAAGAAGCAACCCAATACGCTTTTAATTACTCAAGAACATTTATATTTATATTCTCATTCTTATTTTCTGTACATTCATTCGTCTGAAGAAGCTACGGTGTAGTGAAACGCGTTACGAATCGCAATAATTGAGTAAAATTACTAAAATTACAGTACTTGTTTTTTATCGTTGATAATGGAATTTTACCAAGTGAAAGCCTCCCATGTTCAGACATTATGACAAATATTACTACGTTAAGAATATCACTGTTTAAGTGACATTTATTCAACGTTATAGCTATTTCGAGCTTTCGCTTATCATCATATAAGTAGGGGAGAGGTGGCATGAAAGAGACAATTCAAATATCAGGTGAAATAAAAACGATTTCTAGAAGACTCTATTTTTATCGTATGGCAACCTCGATTCAAGTTCGTTCGCGGCTAACGTCACTTTCCTGTCATTTTAAACATGGCGGATTCGTTCGAGTGTTGTTATTGGGACCGAATTCTATTTTTTCCTTTACAATCGTGAAACGTTTTATTGAGTACTGTGAGTCAATTATTTGTGTGTAAATCATTGTTCAAATTAGTCTGGACATCCACAGATGCAAGAACATAAGGTAGGTGAAATTTTATTTCGTATTCTAGTTTTTGTGGTTATGTTTTCAATTTTCGCCTAATATTTTTAAAGGGACACAACAAACGTTTATGAGAGGGACGTTCTCTTCATAACTGTCCCTTTTAAAACTGCCAATTTTTACAAGGAATCTAATTTGTTTTAATTCCTATTCTATATTAAAAATGTCACCTCAGAAGAGGATACGTGTCGCAAAAGCTAAAGCTTCTCAATATACTTCATTTGTTTATAAACAGAATTTAGCAAAAGAGTTTTCACGGGAGACCATAAATAATCTTTGGAGATTACTTAAAGACCTCAGCAAAAATGTGCCATGGATTCACAACTAAACAAGTCACAGATCTGGCATTTCAGTATTCTGTTCGTTCAAATCTCACTATACCGAAATCTTCTTGGAAAGAAAATAATACAGCTAGTCTAGATTGGTTAAAAATTTTTTTAAAAAGACATAATTAGCTAAGCGTAAGAAAATCTGAGGTGTTAAGAGAGTTGGTCAAATCAGTTCAACAGAACGTGGGTCGCTTGTAACTATGCTGGGTTTCGCAAATGCTGTTGAGTGGTGGAGGTATTCCTCTTGCTTTTGTATTTCCGCGTTTTAATTCTAAGGAACATATGCTTGAAAATGGACCTACTGCTGCTTTAGGTCTCGCAAATATATCTGATTGGAAAATCGAAGATTGCTCTTTAAAGGCTTCATGACATTTTATTCACTTCATCAAGCCTAGTATCTCCGGCTCTAATAGTCCCCGAAAACCATAAGAATCATGTAACTATTAAAATAGTGCTTTATGCCCAAGCAAATAATATTATGATACTAACATTCACATCTCACTGCAGGCACCGCCTGTAATCCCTCGATGTGTGTTCGGGCCCCTCAAATCTAGGTATAAGGCTAGCATGAATGACTGGATCATTTTGAACCCTGACAAAGCTGTCCAATTTGCTAAAGGTGCTTATTATGCTGCTTCGAATATGAATATTATTACTTCTGCTTTCAAAAACACCGGGAAATTGCCAATTAATGGAAACATTTTCTCAGATGAAGATTTTTCTCCTTCTTTTGTGACAGACGAACCACCACAGTCTCTTAAGGCCACCACTGGTTCAGCTGAAAACTCAGCCAAATCTTACACGAATGAAGAACCGCCCCTGGACTTATTGATCGTGAAGAAGATTCAAATGCACAAACCAGTTCACCTTCCATCTTAAGTCAGCCACAAGCTGGATCCTCTATATTGAACGAGCCACAACATGCATCATCTACTTCAAATGAGGCAGATGGTGTACCTTCTGATACTGAAATTTTTCGTGTTAGAACTTCTGCTGACCCTCTAATAAGTCTGGAAGCCGTCAGACAATTTCCTAAAACCTTACCTCGTAAACCTATTGAGAAGAGACGTAAAGTTAAAACCATGATCATAACTGAAAACCCTGAAAGAGATAGATTGCTTTCAGAAAATGTAATGAATATCTTAAACAAGAAAACACCTAAGACTGAGAAACTAAGCTTAAAACATGTCAAACAAATCTTAAAAGGTAATCTAACAAATAAGGAATCAAACAAAACCAAAAATAACGAGAAGGCTAAAAAGAAGAAAACAGATACTAAATAATGTGCTTAGGCCAGTCAGAAGAAGGTTAAAAGAAAATTTTCAAGTAGGAGTAGCAACAGCGATGGGTTGTCATATGAAGTTATAGATTCTGACTCAATGGATGATGTTTAAGAAAATGAAGAAATCACTCCAAGATTGAGAAATTGCAGCACTGCAATAAATGAAACAGCTGATGATGAACAATGTACTGTTTGTGAGAAAAAATGTTCAGAAAGTGGTGAAGACTCGTTTCAGTAAAAAATATACTTAAAATGGGCACACGAAACCTGTGTCGATTTTAATTTTTTACTCACTATGTCACTAAAACCTACTGTCACTAGCATTAGTATCTAATTACTTTCAAGAGACTGTAGGAAGTTCAAATTTTGGAGGCGCGAAGGCGGTGGATTTTATTATTCTATTAAAAAACAAAAATTTTTTAAGTGCATTTTAGGTTCAAAAATCTAATTTTCCTCTTGAAATTATCCCATAAATGTTCAATAGGATTTAAGTTTGGGGAGCAAGCTGGCCTGTGCAAAATAGTGATTCCTCTGTTTCAACTTAGTGTCACGCGAGGTAGCTATGGGCTCCAGCACTAGGTCCACGTAAGTTCTAGCCAGTACACTCGCAGGAAACGAAATAAAATCTGTTTTGACTCCCAGCATAATGCCACCCCAAAACATCACACTGCCCCCTTGGTATTTCGATATTTGTCTTGCTGTTTGGAGTCTAGCTTATCTTCCACGGCCCCTTAAAACCCGAATACGGCACTCATCTGTTCGAACACCAATTCTGGTCTCATCCGAAAAAAGAACAATTCGCTAATTCTCAATATTTCCATTTTGGTGCTGGATACACCAATTAAGTCTGTTAATATTTTGTTGTCTGCTTAGCTCTGCAACTCTTAAGGGCTTTCTGCTGTATAATCCCCTTAGAGGAAGTCTTTGACGTATCGTTTTGACTGATACACTGATGCCTGTTGCTTCCAGAAATTGCCTTCGGAGTATGGGATGCGACGCACTAGGGCCTATTTTTGCAATTTGGCACAAAAACCGGTCTTGTTCTTCAAAAGTGATCTTCCTACAATTTCTTTCAAGCCTATTTTGCAGAGATTGTAGCTCTACGTATCGGACGTAAGTTATTGAAATTACCCCCTGTGGTACCCCTATTGTGATCGCTATATCCCTCTGTGTCACCCTTTCTTCAATGAAAGCAATTATTCGACCCCTCTGCACATCGGGCAATCCAACGTAAGATATTCACAATTATGATCATAGGCTTTTTTGAATTTTGAAATTCCCAGTTTCAAATCTCAGTGACGACAGAGTACTATATCCAGAATATGAGGTGAAAATTCAACATTTCTTATCATACTATCCAGTTTTTTATAACAAAAACTCCATTCTTCACAAGTTTTCAAAGATCCATGGTTAAAAGCAATCAATAATGGAAATACAGAATGATTCCATATAAATCTGGTTGTGTGTACTATTACTTCTAAGGTAAATTTTCGAATACTTATACTCCCAATTAGACCACCCTGCTATGAAAATAGGAATCATCTACCTCCAGGGTATTATAATTTAGCTCGCAGCAGGGTAAGATGTTCAAAAGTTTCTCCATTCAACCTTGTGAGTCGCTCATGTTATAATATAAATACGAATATTCAAAGTAGGGATAGATAAAACTTTTGCACAACTTTGCACGTTTCTAATGTTGAAGGGTGTCTGTATTTTCTACGTTAACGAGAAGACGTTTCCTAGATGACTCATTGAAGATGGGTGCAAGAGAGAGATTCATACGCTGATGAAACCACTTAACAAATCTACATGGTGGTGTTTTGAAAATATACTTTATTATCATTTAAATGCCTAATTGAGAATTTATTCGTGTGTGATACCTTAGTTTTTAAAGTAATATGGGTTTTCTGTTAGTATTTTTCAGTACTACAAACAAAATGAGCTAATGAAAATATTCAACGAAATAAAAAATAGGAAAACGTTCTAGTGATGTACTTAAACCTTTAAAAAGCTGTTTCGCCTGTTATTAGATACGAGATAAGCATATTACTATTTCGATTTTCTAATATAACTCTATTATCCATGTCATACGCATTTCAGTAATTGGTAAAAATCTAATAGGGCAATCAATATTTCAGTTCATTTGATCTGAATGATACTCGCTTCAAAACCACATAAATATATGCGAAACAAATTCAGTGAAAATGAAAATTTTCATCAATTTATTTTGGGAGAATAATTATTTGCGCCAAACAAATATATCAAAATAAATATCACTTTGACCGATAAACAATATGAAACATGCTGAATTATCAATATTGTAGTAATGGATACAAAATATACCAACTGAATGAAACCAAATAGTATCTGTATACATGACTAGGAAATTTATAAAATGTAATAATTTTCTCATATATCCTGCATTTAAAAGGTGAATTTCAACTAACTTTGCCATCTGTTGATGGATATAAACCTACCGTTTCCTTTTCTATTTCATCATATTTTTCTATTCGATATTACGTGTACATCATATTTGCACCAGAATCACATCGCCTTATGTGTTAACTCTTTGAAAATGTTTACTCGGAGAATATCTGAATGGTTGATCTTCCCTGAAGAAGCTGGTTTTCCACAGCAGTGGTATAGTCCGGTCGCATGTCATGAACTGTAGCAATAGTCTGAAGTTTTGATCTCATTTGACCTCGTCAGTATCGCACACCCATTGACAACACTAGGCCAGACTACCACCTACTCATTTCAATCCGTTGGAGAGGACCAAGACAAGTAAATATATTGGTGCTCCTCTACGAACTGACACAAATGCTACTCATAATCACTACTGAAAACCATGAGAACAAAGGGTATATATCAAACAGAAAACTCTAAAGAGCCATACTTGAAAACCAGCTTCTTCAGGGAAAAATATTCAACATTCTACTGAAGGTTAAATATTGTCCCTGAATAAAAGTCTTCAATACTATATTGTGTAAAATAGCTTCGTATTTTTTGAGTAATATGCAAAAGATATGAATGATTACTGAGACAATTCTCAGAAAATGATCTCGAAAGGTTTGCCAACGTCACCAACCTAAGCGAGAAAAAATGCGCTTTCCACTACATTATCATTTTGATGGCTTTTCTCCATTTTAATATGCGTATATACTACATACAGGGTAATTCTGAAGGAAAAGGAAAAAGTTAGCGTTTAGATATGTTTTTATCATTCCCGTCCACCTTTCAATTATACAGGTTGTTTTGTGTAAATGTTTCAGATATTTTGTAAGTCAAAACTCTGAAACGGATGATCAACTTAGATCGAAATATCAATATTTGTTTCTCTTCAGTAGTTTCAAACATAGCCATTCTCAATTTTTTCCTAGCACAAAGACAAATTTCCCAAATCTCATTTCACTATTGCATGTCAAAAGAACACTCTGTACATCCGCTGAAAGAAAGTCTGCTCTCGTTCGTGAACTACATAGAATATTATTCAAATTTATTTAAATTCCATCTCTTCCGCACTCATCGTTTTTTTGTAATCTAATTCGAATTTGGAACTAAGTCCAAATATTATCATTCTCTGAAAATCTAGGTTGAAAATCGATTTGAATGAAATTGTCAAGGTTCGATGATTTCAGAAGTTACAAACTTAATTTTCAACATTTTCAAGATAGGGCCGGACCCAAAAAATCATTGTATTGCTGATTGCTAAGCAATACCCAGAAGTTTGCCGAAATATAATTCCGCTGAGGTTAAATGGCTACTGTTGAAGCATATACAAGGTGGATAGGTTTCGACATTTTAGTGCTAAAGCTATGTGAAATATTGTGACCCAACGTTCAACTTGTTTTTTTTTTCGTTAAGAATTCATTGCCGAAAACAGATTCAAACCAGCTTTCTTCGTTTTCGAGTTATTGGCAAATTTTGAGAAATTTTCGTCATCTCAATTATATTTGAAGTTATGTAACAACACAGTATTTTTACCAATATTTTTCAAAATTTCTTAAGCACTTTTCTACTCATAATTTTCTTTTGTTCAACGGGTTTTAAGTTATAATGCTAACTAGCATTTTTTTAATATTGAACAGAAGCATCTTCGATTTGGTTAAATGGAATTCTTTCCTCCTTTTCAAAAATATATAACATGTAAACTGAATTTTTCCATTCAGGACGTGTTTTCCGAGAAACCAAAACTCGTATTACATTTCCTACTTCTATCTAGTTACTCTATGTACATTCACAGAATCTATATAGAATGATTGAAATCAAGCATTTTCTTGGTTCTCATATGACAGTTCGAAAGTTGACTTTTGCAATGACAATTCAGATGAATCATTAACTGTTTCTTCATCAAGTTACAACTATTATGTGAATATAATATCGTTTGTAATAACGAAGCGACCCAAGCCGTATAAAAATATTGACCCCAGATTGGCCTTGTCGTTAAAATTGATTTGCTTATTTTTAAATGAAGCAAAAGCTAGTTCGATTTGGTTGAATGGATTTTTTTCCATTCTAAAAATATATGAGATGTTCCCTAAATTTTTCCATCCAGGATGGGTTCCACGAAAAATCGAAAATTGTATATTTCCTTTCTATCTAGTAACTCTATGTACAGGGTGGACAAACTTCGATGTATTTGTACGGCAGCTATGTGATATATTGCAGAAATAGAAAATGAACCGTCCTATCTCGATCTTTTTCAGGGACTAGTTAAGTGTTATTTTTCTGATATCTCTTTCCGTTCTGGACTTATTCAAAATTCCTCGAATTTTGTGAAACTCATCCATCGCGGATATCTCGATCATCATTCAGTTACATGAAAATAAATTTGACAATTTACAGGGCGTTTTATGAGTAGAATACAGTGCTGTGTAAAACATTCTCTTAGCTCAGCGGATTTTGAGTTTTAATGCAAACATGCTTTTTTTTTAATACAAACCAAAGGAAATTTTATCTTTATTGGATGAAGTAATTTTTCCTTTTCAGAAATAAATAAAACCTGTAGACACTTATTGCATTCAATACCTTTTTTCAGAGAAATACCTGAAATTTCGACAATTCCATTCAATAGGAGTATGCCCAACAACGATTCATATTGTTCTATCACTGAAAACTACGGATTTGCAAGATCCTTTCTAAGATTATGGTTATTTCTATGGTTTTATTCGATTTAGACCAATGTAATTAACTGTGGTCTTAGAGTTCGACAATCATTTCTACTCTTCATAAATCGAATTACGATCTACATTAATTTCTTTGAAATTCGAAACTTGCCAACCCGAGGAATCTCCGTAACGTATGAGTCCATGCATGTTGCTTTGGTAATATTCTATCAGAATGACAAGACAGTTATACGAGTAAATAAATATATTATTATGAAACGCAAGACATTGAAGTTTTCTCAAACGAAAACCAAAAACACATACGAAAATCTTTAACAGAAACAAAAAGTTCTAACGATACAAATGGGTGAAATTACTTTATCGCAAATATTCAAAAGTACTGCCATCGTTTCCAATGCATAAATTACATCGCCCAGAAACACTACGGCAGGCATTGTAAATATGAATATTGTTTATTGAAGCAAGGCCCTTGAAATTCTGTTTTAATTATTCTAAATTGTAACTGTTCCTCTTGCAGAGTGAATCCTCAACATAACTCCAAAGAAAAAATCTAGTGGTGTCAAGTCAGGGGAACGAGGTCGCCATATCACAGAACCTTTAGTCCCTATGCAATTATGTCCAAAATTCAAATTCAACACATCAGTGATGGCACTTGTTTGGTGGGAAGCGGCACCATCGTGTTGAAAAAAAATTGGATCTTTGTGCTAACGGAAGTTGATCGAGAAATCCTTGAATGATATTATTGTTGATGATTTCTTCATAACCAGCCTCATTCAAATTATCATCAGAAACCAAAACGCGACTATCTTTCAGTGCACACCACGCATTGAAACCATATGTTCCTTGATGCTGCACACCAATATGACGATGAGGACCACAAATGTTCATTGAAGTGATTAAATACCCCATCGCTAGTGATGCGGACTTCATCTGTCTTTATGACTACTCATGTGTGTATGGACGTTCTTGGATATTTTCTAGACCCCAATTGCACGAATTTAGTCGGCGAGGGGGATACCCTAGCTGCAAAAATTGGAAGACTCGCATTTTGTAGGGTTTAATCTGGTTCTCATTCAGAATGCACATTGAATGACTATTTGTCTACTCGAAATTGAAGGTTCGGCCGTTACAGCACCAATCAGTTCGATCGTTGCTTCCTCTCTATCACTTACATGATATTTTTTTATTTCTGCATTTTCTGAATGTGCCACTATTTCATTCTTCGAAAACTAGATTTATTTGGCTGGTGCCTTTCAAGATAACGATTGAAATATATTTCGGCCGTTGCTGCTGAATCATATCCACTAAGAACATTCCATCATATCGAACTTCTCATAATTTTCATAGTTATGATTTCTATTGTGCATTGTGGAACAACCAGTCTCAGGTGAACAAATTTTTAAATGTAATAGTGGAACATACAACTAACAAGTAGCTATTTATATTCAATAAACAATAATACCTATACTGAAACTAGAATCTTAATTGTCAAACTCTAAGACCACAGTTAATTACTATGGTCTAAATCGAATCAAACCATAGAAATAACCATGATCTTAGATAGGCTCTTTCAAATCTGTGGTTTTCAGTCATAGAGCGATATGAATCGTTGATGAGCATGGACCTGATGATTGTGTTGTGATCTGAATTGTGGCAATTTCGAGTTTTTCTCTGAAAAAGATATTGAATGTAACAATTGACTACAAGTGTAATATATTTTTGAAGACTACAAGAAAATTTTGAAGAGGAAAAAAATTACTGCATCCAAAAGGCCTAAAATGAAGTTTGTTTGCATTAATAACTCGAAATTCGCTGAGTTAAAAATTTTCTTTACACAGCACTGTATTTTACTCAAAAGAGCCTGTAAAATGTCAAACTTATTTTAATGTAGCTTTGATGATGATCGAGAATTCTGCAAAGGACGATTTTGCCAAATTTCGAGAAATTTTGAATAAGTCCAGAACGGAAGGAGATATCAGCAAAATTCTGGCACCACTAAACTAGTCCTAGAAAGTAATATCGAGAGATGGGAGTTTATTTTTCTCTACCTGCAATATTTCACATAGCTGCCGTACAAATACATCGAAATTTGCCCACCCTGTACATGTACAAAATATTTATGGAATTATTGAAATCGAGTATTTTCTTGGCTTCCATTACGGCACTTTGGCAAATGGTTCCTGCAATGACAATTCAGATAAATAATTGAATATTTCTTCATCAAGTTACAGCTATTATGTGAATATAATATCGTTTGTAATAACGCAACGACCCTGCAGTACGAAAATGTTGACCCCATATCGGCCTTGACGTTAAATATTGTTATGGCGATGTATTATATGTGACCACCAATGTTCATTTTGACGATTGAATAATCCATCACTACAGATTTGAAATTCATAAGTCTATATTATTTCTCGAAAAAAATTTTATGCAGATTTCTGCAGAAACAAATTGCCAAAATCTAATCGACCTTGGGAACCTCCTGATTACAAAATCTAGAATATTCCTATTGTATAAGGTGCATATCTATTTTTCATGAAAATACTGATCGCTCGATACGTAGATAGACCTGTTTCCATTACAATTTACTTGCTTCAAATCGGTAGGTTAGTAGTTACATTTCCTATTACATTAATTGTTAAATCTTCCTATGTATTACTATTACTATTCAATTTATCCTATTTATTCGATATCTCTCATGAAGTTGTCGTCTCTAACGAAAATGATCCAAATAAGCAACATCTTCTGTATCAGCAACATAATTATATTGAATATCAGATTCAATTTTATCACAATTTTTGTACGACATGGTCGCTTCGTTGTTACAAACAATACACAACAGTTATGAATTGATAAAAAACTATCAAAAATTCATCTGAATTTTTATTTCAAGAATTAATTCTCGAACTATCATAATGAGTGCATAAAACATACTGGTGTGAATTCTGCAAAATCAATGAAAAGTTATCGAATATTCGGGTTTCATCAGATATACGTCCCGAATGTAAAACTTTCATCACATTACATATCATTTTGAAAAAGATAAACAAAATATATACAACAACATCAAAGTTACCTTTATGCATACTTTAACAGGCCAGTTTGCATCATAACTCAAAAACCGTTAAACGAAAAAATTTACGCACTTAATTCGATTCTACTTAAGAGAAGTTTCTATTGAATGTTAAAACGATTTTTACATAATATCAAAAAGAAACGAGATTAAGGTCATGAATTCTTCACTGAAAAAAATCTGGCGAAGAGAGGGGTCATTTTCCTATATTCACAATATTTCACATAGCTGCAGTACTAAAACGCCGAGATCTGTCCACCCTGTAGATCACTGAAATAGAATACTATTCTTAACGTGTTATCTCAATATTTCTAGAAGACATTTCAGAAACAAAAAGTTTTCCAATATAAATTTACGAATTTACTACCTGAATACTAACCGAAAATCTACTTTTCACAAAATTAATTTGATATCCATACATTACTTGTAGCAAGAATCTTTGTACGTACAACAGTAATCAGTATTATTTATGGATATACAAACAGATTTTCATCTCTGCGTTTTGCAGGGTGTTATTGTAATCGGAAATACTTTTTTGGAGTCCGGCCTTGCCCTTGAATGAAAATGTGTGTGAAACTTTTGAGTAGCATAAATCTTAGGCATAATCATTGCAATCGATCTTCAACCTAAGTATTCATTATGACAGCGTAGGGATAACTTCTACTACTAATGAAAATATTGTACTCTCCTGCAAATCACCCTGTATATCTGAAAAGAAGAAATACTACGACCAATAAAATTTAAATCATTCCGCACACTTCTGCCCCTATAGAATGTCAAACTTACTTTTATGCAATTCTGTTGTTACTCAAGATCTCTGTGAAAAAAGATTATCCCAAATTTCAAAATTTTGAATAGCTCCAACACGAAAAGAGATAATTTTGCAAAACAAAAACTGTTCCAACCGAAAGAGACTGAGAAAAACCATCAAAATTTGCCTACTCTGTTCTTTTTTGAGGCTTCTTTGCACACAGACGTTGAAAAACATTTTTTTCTTATCGCTTCTGAAAATTACATGAATATGAATAAGAGACTATTTTACAAAAACTTGAGAAAAATTCAATTTCGTTTGAAACATCATAATACATCTATTAATTAATCAAATTTTGTTTGAAAAATGATTCTCTATATTAAAAAAAGAGAAAAGTCTAGCATGTCCTTTAAATTATCAAAGTTTAGTTCCGTTTCCTATACAACAGGAAATTGTATAGTGCAGCAATTTTTTCTCGAAATGTAGTTCCGTACCATAAAGCTCAAAATACAAAATATAGCAATAATCGATACATCCGTTTTTCATATATTTCTAATCTGCCATAGCCAATTTTCGGCGACCACCATGTATATTATCACAATAAATTATCAACCAGAATAAACTGTATCTGTAATTCTATTTCTGCAGTGAATTCCCAAATTTTTTAATTGATTTCATCGAAGATGTCTTTCCTTCGAATCCAAATGTGAAATCAAACCGCTTTTGCGCATACAAAATTCGTTATCAAAATTGAAATATCTTTCATAGTTTCAAAGAAAAAAAAGTCATTCTTGTCGAATTTCTTTTCAACGATAATTTCTTTTGTGAAAGATTGCTAGAATTAAAATTGTAATAAACTTACAGTAATGTTCCCCAACAATTGGCAACTTTGTTACACAATCACTAATTCACGCTACAAAGTCTTTCACACCACTAACAAAATCTGCAAATACTTATTCGATACGTCGAACATTCGATATAAAAAAGTGAGATAAAAAACTGATGTATTCATATTGTTCTAGATCGTCCCATAGTTGCCATTTACAAAAGCTCATTACTGATCAAAATATCTAACTCAAATTTCAAACAGCTGGACAACGCAGCATTTATTCTGCCGAATTGGATTCGCAATTGTGTGTCCAAATATTCTGCGCAATAGATTTTCAGTTCGAATGTTTTTGGAAATGTTAATATATCGAGAGAAAGAAAATGGAAACGTTTGATTTTGTCGTGTTTAGATTGTTTACTTCACGAAATTATGAATTTTTAGGAAGATAAGAATAATGAGTATGTTAAATGAAAGAAAGATGTCCCGAAATGTTTTTTATTGTATAGATGGTCAGAAAGCTATATTTCAGTGAGGGAGCTTTAGTGAATATTACAGTGAAAAAAGGTCATTCTTTTCGAGGTTGTCTTTTAGACAAAAACTCAATGTCACCTACCAGTCTCGCCAAGATAATTAAGTTTTGTAGTTATATAGAAATTTTCCTATTTCCTGAATTTATGTACAGGGTAGACCCCACAATATATCAATATCGGATTGAGTGTTTGGGTTACACAACAACATTTTGAAAATAATTTGACTGATGTACTATTTCCGCTTATATCGGAAACGATACTCAACTTGTTACTTTTAAGTACTTGATACACTTTTTCTTTCTTTCTAGTAGAAAATCATTTTAATTTTTGTCAATATTTTCTGACCATGAAACAAATGATGTTTGAAATCACAACTTTTGAAATTGAGATGATGATGTATTCAAGTTTTTACTCCATTTTTAAAGAAAGGGCTCTATTTTAATGTACTTTTCAGTAGCGTTTTTTCATACGAGGTGTTTGACAATTGTTCACTAATTTGGAAAAATTCAGATGAATAAAGACAAGGTTTTTGAAAACTTTCACCAATGGTTAGTCCTTTCATTAAAAGCATGTTTCGAAAAGGTTTGGATAGTTACTTGATTTCGCTATACCTTAAACGGTTCATTTATTTTCATCTACGACAAAATCTCCTAATATTTTGAGAAACAAATAATCTACGTTATCTATGGAATCTAACCTACAAATCTCAACTAAATTCGATTAAAATTGTTATTTATATTATAATTGTTTTACCTTTGTAGCTAAATATAGCTCATCCGGAGCACTTTCTATTATTGTTCAATATTTTCTTCTGTAAAAGTTTTCGATTTCTTAGCTATTTAATTTTCAGACGATCTGTTCAGCAAAGATTTCAATTTTTATATTTTGAAATATCGATAACGTGTCTGATTTTTATCGTTGTTTTAGGATTGAATAAATTCTCCATAGAGTTGAGGATTCCTTTTTAAATGAATCATGGTTCTCTTATTTGCTATGTAGGTCTCATACAATACATACATACATTTCTTCCGAATTTTTTTTTGTACTTAGATTTTGCATTTTTGAGTGAATGGGTTCTTCCATTGTTTATTTTCTTCTAGGGTCGTAAGGCGTCATAAGGTTTCCAACCGTAGAGCAACTCGTGGCCGATGAGACTCGTCCAAGAGGCGGAGTCAGCCTTGGGGTCATTCTGGTGTGATTGTTGTGAATGAGGATTATTGTGTGGTTGAGTTAGAGCCTTTTAGTGTTAGGCATTTCATGCGAGGCATGATTTCTTCATTTATTTTTATTTTTGATACTGGCGTGTTTGCTATTTTCCTCTTCCATCTAATAGTCTTTGCCTACCTACTTCAGCGATATATTTGAGAAATTTTGGGAAATTTTCTAGAAGTAAGGGAAGATTTGTGCGATTCGGATTTATGGTCTCTATGGTTAATTGTCAGATTACTTACGGTATTTTTTCTCTGTTTCATGGGTTTTGTGAGATATTTCAATCGAGGGAAACTGAGTCTCACATCATTCATTTTATCTAGGAATAATTCTCGACCCTAAGAATTTCATGGTCTTTCCTATTTTTATTAGATTACATTCAAATTTATTCTCGAACATCTGAGTTAATAGTTCACTTCGAACTTCCATTTCTTGTAGCATTTTCAACTCATTGTTTTGTTTTTTTTGGAATTTGGGAGGCTTTTACTTGGTAAAATTCCATTATCAATAATAAAAACAAGTACTGTGTTTTAAGGAATTTTACTTAATAATTGCGATTCGTAACGCGTTTCACTACACGGTAGCTTCTTCAGACGAATGATTATGCAGAAAATGTAAATGAGAATATAACTATAAATGTTCTTGAGTAATTAAAAGCTTATTGGTTACTTCCTCTTAAGTGGTTATTTATGACAGGTATATCCAATAAAATTAAGGAATAGATTGCTCCCCGAAAAGATTCAATAGAGGTGAAGGGCTTAAATCGACTTGTTCATTGATGAGTCTACCTGAGTGTTTGTATTTATTTATTTCTAAAGTTTCCCAAAGGTCTACCTTCCAATATTTATTATCTGTATGCAAAATTTCAAACTGTGGGTCGAAAGAATGATTATTTTCTAAGAGATGATTCGCGTAATTTGAATCTGATTTTTTATTTGAAAAACTGCGTTTATGTTCCGATATTCTAATATTAAAATTTCTATGTGTTCTACCAATGTAGAAATTATCACAGTCATTGCAATTCAATCTATAAACACCTGATTTATTGTTTTTACCTAGTTTGGTTTTATTATTTTTATATATTTGCCTATATTATTATTAGTTTGGAAAGCTATGTTGAAATTATTGCTACTTAAGAATGATTTCAGTTTCTCACTTGTAATGCCAACGTAGGTTAAGGTGTTGAATTTTTGTTTAAATTTATCGACAGGGTAAACTTCATTCAATGCGATTCTACTTTGTTTTTATTCAAAATATTATTTATTATTTTGGGATTGTAACCATTATTTTGGCTATTTGTTTAATCAAATTTAGTTCTTTGTTGAAATTTTCTCCAATCCACAATCCCCGAAATATATTCGTTGATAAAACTTCTTAAACCTAATTACCCTATTAGATCTGTTGTTTCTTATGTAACGGCACCTTCGTTCAAACTTTCAAAATTCCTCAACGATTTGCTAATAAGACATTGCAATTTTAAATCTGAATTTTCGGTCAAAAATTCATACGAACTTATTGCCAATATCAAAGATACCACTATACCACCTAATTCCAAACTTATTTCTTTCGATGTTAAGAATCTATTTCCCAACATTCCTCCAAAAGATACGTATTACTTAGTTGAAGAATTATTAGAAAGGAATCATGTCAATACTATCATTGAATCAGATATTCTTTCATTATTAAAAATTTGTTTAGATCAAAATTATTTCCATTTCAATTACAAATATTATACTATTGAAGACGGCTTGATTATGGGCAATCCGTTAAGTCCTTTGTTAGCAGAAATTTTCATGAATAACTTAGAGAAATTAATTCATAATCATCCACTCAGTAAATATTGTTTATACTGGTATCGCTTTGTAGACGATAGCATTATTTGCTTCACAGGAACAGATAGACAGTTGAAAATTTTCGAAAATCATATAAATTCATTACATCCAAAATTGCATTCACAACCGAAATAGAAAGCAATAATTCGATAAATTTCTTAACGTAACAATTTCGAATGAAAATGGAAAACATGTTTTCGCAATTTACCATAAGCCGTCACATACAGATATTATAATACATAACTCGTCGTGTCATCCATATCAACATAAAATGTCAGCATTCAATAGTTTTATTCATAGATTGATTAACATCCCGCTATCACCAGAAAATTTCAACAAAGAACTAAATTTGATTAAACAAATAGCCAAAAATAATGGTTACAATCCCAAACTAATAAATAATATTTTGAATAAAAACAAAGTAGAATCGCATTGAATGAAGTTTACCCTGTCGATAAATTTAAACAAAATTCAACACCTTAACCTACGTTGGCATTACAAGTGAGAAACTGAAATCATTCTTAAGTAGCAATAATTTCAACATAGCTTTCCAAACTAATAATAATTTAGGCAAATATATAAAAAATAATAAAACCAAACCAGGTAAAAACAATAAATCAGGTGTTTATAGATTGAATTGCAATAACTGTGATAATTTCTACATTGGTAGAACACATAGAAATTTTAATATTAGAATATCGGAACATAAACGCAGTTTTTCAAATAAAAATCAGATTCAAATTACGCGAATCATCTCTTAGAAAATAATCATTTTTCGACCCACAGTTTGAAATTTTGCATACAGATAATAAATATTGGAAGGTAGATCTTTGGGAAACTTTAGAAATAAATAAATACAAACACTCAGGTAGACTCATCAACGAACAAGTCGATTTAAGCCCTTCACCTCTATTGAATCTTTTCGGGGAGCAATCTATTCCTTAATTTTATTGGATATACCTGTCATAAATAACCACTTAAGAAGAAGTAACCAATAAGCTTTTAATTACTCAAGAACATTTATAGTTATATTCTCATTTACATTTTTCTGCATAATCATTCGTCTGAAGAAGCTACCGTGTAGTGTACTTGTTTACATTCATTGTTTTGTTATATTGGTGAGTTTAAACTATTTGACAGTTCATAGAAAAGTTCTATTTGTTCTGTGAACCTTCATTCGTTCTACCTAGTAGTACTGCTTGATCTGGCACCATATGTACTGGATTGGAGGAGACATTATCAACTCTAACTTACCCCGATCTTCAAATTTTGGGGAGCTATTTTCGAATCGCTACTGTTCGATGGTTATATTAGTCGTGATCTGCCTTATTCGGAAGGTAGCCATATAGAATTAGAGTAAGTGTGAAGAGCATATAGGTCTATTTCATATGAGAGTCATAGAATGCACGGGGAGGAAATGAATTCTGATTAATTAGTTTTGAGAAGTTCTACGTTGTTTCCTGGTTGTGCCTGTTGAAGTTTCTAAGATCTTGACCTAGGTTTATCTATCAGCTGTTGGATAGTCAAGCGGACATCTTAAGTGACGCTTCTAATTAAAATCGGTGTGTGTTTCTGACTGTCGACATTGTGGTCGGTTAAATGGAATCGTTATATTTTCTAGTTTGTCTATAGTTTTACAGATTTTGAATCGAGACAACAAGCATCTTGTATAAGGGATCGTATTGAGAATTTCGAAGGCATACCTCAAGGCCACACATCATCCTGGTAAGTAACCTTAGGGCTTTTTCATTTCGTTCAACTATCCTTCAGGGATCATTTTCTTTTCAGGTTTGCTCCAGTGTTGCTCCAGATTTCAGTTCAAAATTTGAGTTTCGTTTATTCCTGCTTTTGAACTCCAATCGGGTACGACAGTTCAGCTCCTTCCTGTCTAGAGCTTCGATTCTGTGAAACTCGTACATCTCTTCACTCTGGTTTGCTGCAGCTACCTCCTTTCTGTACTGATCAACACCAGTTATAAGTAAGAATTTTACATTTCATCAACTGTGTATTTTTACATTGTGTGTAAACCAAAGAATTGGACTCGAGACCTGAGACTACCACTTAAGTCCACTACCGGTGAGATCTACCCACATTTTCATTTTATTGAGAGCCAAGTGGTAGTAATAGAGACATTTCCATCTTCGATATCAATTCAGCCACCAATACCACAGATATTTTACTTGATTCATTTATATATTTATGCATTAGAAATATTTCAGTGTGACAATATTTTGTATAACTACACTCGGAGGCAAAATTAGCGGAACACTCGAAAATTTAACCAAATTCGAAGTCCGATATTTTTCCTAATTCTCAACCGATTTAGATGAGAGAAAACAAAAAAATTTGAAAACAATTTTATACGGGGGCAAAACTAAAAGTGTTTTTTTGTCAAAAATTCGTAACACCCTGTGGAATTTCGTGGTTCGAGTTGAAACGTACAATATCATGGTCTATCAAGACACATCTTCCTACAGTAACGATCTTCTTGTTTTATGCATTTATCTCTATTTTTACAAGAGATATCCAGTTCGAAAAGAAAAGTCACAAATTTCAAGAATTTATTTTTAATCTTGCGTAGGTGCATAACATCGGAGGTTAGCCAAAAAATAAAATCAAAATTAGAGAAGCAGAAATCTAACGAAATGAAAATTTTTGAAATTCACTGGCCAATTTCACGCTCCGGGAGAACTCGAAGTACACTGGAAAAATCGTTGATTTTGCACATTTATTTTTGAATTTTTTTGTGTGACACTCTCAATAATTATCATTCCTGTCCAAAATTTAGAGCAGGTGTGTATCCTGGCGATACACTCGTGAAATGAAAAAAACATGTTGAGAAAAATGTTCATGATGACCCACAAAAAAAAACATTTGATTTTAGTAGCGAGTATGACCCTCCGAGCTTTTATTACAGCGCGCATACGATTTTGCATACTCCCAATGATGTTGTCTATCGCCTGTTGAGGTATGTTGTCCCACTCTTTCACCAAAGCCAATGTCAGCTCTTCAACGTTGCCTGGATTCCGTTGTCGAACCCTTCTTCCAAGAATGTCCCAAACGTGTTCGATCGGATTTAAATCCGGTGACCGCGACGGCCAGTCCATTCGTGTGATCCCAACTTCATTGAGATATTCTAACACTATGCGCGCAGTATGATGGCGCGCGTTATCGTGCATAAAAAGGAAATTTTTCCCTATGTAGGGAGCAAAAGGCACAACATGGGGCTCCAAGATTTCTGTTATATACCGATGGGCATTAAGTGATCCATTGCCAATAACCTCCAGTTCTGTTGGTACTCCCAAGCATATGCCACCCCATATCATAACTGACCCTCCACCGTATTGCTCAGTTCCTGCGAAGTTCGCTTGATTGTACCGTTCCCCTCGATGCCTCCATATTCTATCTTTACCATCCACGAAATTCACACAATATCGGCTCTCATCAATAAATAAAACTCGTCTCCACTGATTGATTGTCCATGCTACATGCTCCCTAGCAAACGCCAATCTTGCTACCCGATGGGCTCTATCGAGTCTTGGTGCTCTTGCTTGCGCGTATGATCTCAGACTAACTTCATTTAATCGTCTTCTGACTGTCCTCACACTGACGTTAATGTTATCCGCTGCTTGTAGAAGGTTACGTGCCTGAACAGCAGTAAGACGAGGATTTCTTATGGTTTGATTGATGAAACGGTCATGTATAGCGCGGGATTCCCGATTTCTTCCTTGTCCTCGCCACCTCACGTACAATCCAGTTTCCCTGTAACGTCGGTAGATTCGATGGATAACCGACGTCGTGAAATCTAACCTAACCCAACATGGTATCGACTGAGCGGTAGGTGCTCCCTTCCTCGATCAATGTAACTGCCCTTGCTACTGAGGTTGGTGGTAAATCTCTCATTCTGAATAAAAAATACCGTTTCGAATCGTAAACAGTAAAAGAATCACAAAACACCACAACCGATCGAATTTGTATCAAATCAAAGAATGGAAAACTCTCATTCTTTAAACAAGTGCAAATGTGGTCATATACAAAAAAACGTGTGTTGTATTTCATATTTGATAAAAGAAGGTGTCCACATGTGTAAATGAAAAGTTTTATCAGTGGTTCCAGAATTCGTTGTGTATTTTAATACCTACCGACTGTTATCTCCTATGAATTCCTAATTTTCACCAAATTAACCAAATTTTCATCAATAACTAATGCAATTCGAACATAAAAATCGCAAACGACAATTTCGACACGCCTGAGTGATAATAAGAAAATTCCAAATTGATAGACGAATTTTAATGACAATTTCTTGATTCAATGGAATTTCTCCAAAATGGTGATTTTCCACTTGAAATTAAATATATTTTGCAAAAATAGAGATGAACGCATGAAACAAGAAGAGCGTTACTGTAGGAAGATGTGTCCTGACAGACCATGATATTGTACGTTTCAACTCGGACCACGAAATTCCACAGGGTGTTACGAATTTTTGACAAAAAAAAACACTTTCAGTTTTGCCCCCGTATAAATTTTTTTTTCAATTTTTTTTGTTTTCTCTTAAAATTTCTACAAAGCAGAAGAGTTGATCTATAACTTGCCGAACAAATCATCTAGATCAGTTGAGAATTAGGAAAAATATCGAACTTCGAATTTGGTTAAATTTTCGAGTGTTCAGCTAATTTTGCCTCCGAGTGTAGTACTTACATCTATTTTTCTGTGGCTACAAATAATTTGAAGAATTTGCAGAACATTCAATGAAGAATATACAAATGTACAATCAATTAGCGGATAACAACTTATGAAAATACAACTTTTCGAATCTTATTGAAAACAGAATACTAAATATTGTATAAATATTGTAAAAATAATAAATGAGAATAAATCAATTTCTTAGAATTACAAAAAAATTCTGATTGAAATATCAAACCTCCCCTCATTATTTCTGCACATATCTCAATGCGGGAGCTTAACTCATTAGTGCATGCAGTCCTTTCAAAAGGATCACAATATGCATGTCGTAAATGTTCAGAGAGTGGTGGGGAGCCGGCAACATGTGCATCTTCTCATTAGACCTTTCTCAGAAGCATTTATGTCTTTGGCACGACGTGAAATACGATAGTGTTGAATTCATTGAGGACCATGGATCCCAGTTTATATTCTACTAAAAATGGCCAGAAAGTAATATTCAATTACTATTTAACAAAAATATGTTTGGAACTGTATTGAAAAATTTCGACGCATTATGGTCTCTCGTCTATAACTTTGATGTTATTTTCACATTTTTTAACTAAGTTTTTTTCTAATGCAAGTTTTTCTCGGCGATCCGCTTAAAAGGACTATATGCACAGAAGTCATTTCTGTATCCTCTTCAGATTATCTTTGCATTAACTTTTGGACATCGTAGAGGGCGATGATTTCTATGGAAGTAATACAGAAATATATATTGAACCACCGAATCAAAATACAGCAGAATCTGAAGAAGACAGAGATGTTTCAGACCAAGAAGCTGGCGATATAAACCACCAACCCAGAGGTATTATGGGTCAAGGATGCGGAATTCCTTTCGAGAGTAGTGAAGGAAATTATTGAACAACTTTCAGCTAGAACAAGTGGACTTCAACCTCAAGCCACCACACTTTTCCATTCATCGGAGAGTGATGATGAAGAAAATATACCACTTTCTGTTATACAACAACAAAGAAAAAAAATTCATGAGTCATAAGTGGACACCCAAATATTGTATGAACACCACTTGTGATTCTGTGCCTCCATCTGGCGATCCACAGTCGGCCAAATCTCTATCCATGATCGCTTCCGTGAAAAAAAGTTTGAAGTAAGTGACTTCAAACTTTTTTTCACGGAAGCGATCATGGAAAATTTCGTTCACCGGACTAATTATATGGGTCACAAAAAAAGATTTTTTTTAAATTTTTCTATGGATGAACTGTATGTAATCTTTGGGGCATTATTGCTCTGTGGATATGCCAAGTACCCTAATAAACGCATGAATGCCACCAATGGTACCCCTTCAATACTTCGGGACTCGATGAGACTCAACCGTTTTGAGCTTCTCTTACGTCACCTTCACTTCAATGATAACAATAATGTTTCGACAGACAAACTTTACAAGTTGAGACCACTTATTGACGGATTGAGTCAAAATTTTCGAGATCACTGCGGTATAGATGAGCATCTATCGATTGACGAGAACATGATACCATACTATGGAAATCATTATGCAAAGCAATATATCAAATGAAAGCCAATCAGGTTTGGTACCATGCACTGGTAAATCTGATAATGAAAAACAAATTGGTTTGGTGTTGTTTTATCCCTAATTCGATTAGCAGGACTGGAAGAGAATAAAAGTTATAAACTTTAATTCGATAACTACTTTACTGGTATTGATCTAAAGTCACATCTAGCGTACCGTAATATTTGTGCTACTGATACCATATTCCAAAATCGTATAGAAGGATGTCTTTTTCAAGAAAAAAATGTATGGAATAGAGAAAGAAGAGGATCTTTTCAGTTTTTATCGAATGAGAAAATTCTGATGGCTCAATCGAAAGACAACAAGGTGGTAACGATGGCCACTAACTTCGAAGATCAGTCTAGAATGACCGCTAGACGTTGGTGCAAAGAAGCCAAATCCAAACAGAATGTTCTCCAACCAAAAGTGGTATCAAATTACAATAAATACATGGGAGGGGTTGATAAGATGGATGGATTAGAAGCTGCGTACCGATCGAGAATGCGGCAAAGAAAATTGTACTCGCTCATTTTTCAGTATTTGTTCGATGTGACTGTGGTAAATGGCTGGATTTTGATGAAGAAACTGAGACCTGAAGATCCTAACTGTGAAAATCTTCTAACATTCAGACGTCGCATAACCGTGAGTTTTCTGGAAAAATATGGGACCAGATCAATCAGAAACTGCCGACAGTTTGGACAAAATAACGATGTTAGATTCGATAATGTGGGACATTTGGTCAAATACTCTGAAAGTGACAGGGAACATAGAATGTGCCATAAAAATTCGAAGTTCATATGTGATAAGTGCAATATTGGCTTACACCCTAAAAACTGTTTTATCGATTCTCATAAGAAATAATGCCAAAAAATATGAATAATAAAAAACAAGTACTGTGTTTCAAGGAATTTTACTTAATAATTGCGATTCGTAACGCGTTTCACTACACCGTAGCTTCTTCAGACGAATGAATATACAGAGAAAATATAAATGAGAATATAAATATAAATGTTCCTGAGTAATTAAAAGCTTTTTGGGTTGCTTCTTCTTAAGTGGTTATTTATGACAGGTATATCCAATAAAATTAAGGAACAGATTGCTCCCCGAAGAGATTCAATAGAGGTGAAGGGCTTAAATCGACTTGTTCATTGATGAGTCTACCTGAGTGTTTTTATTTATTGATTTCTGAAGTTTCGCAAAGATCTACCTTCCAATATTTATCATCTGTATGCAAAATTTCAAACTGTGGGTCGAAAGAATGATTATTTGCTAGGAGATGATTCGCGTAATTTGAATCTGATTTTTTATTTGAAAAACTGCGTTTATGTTCCGATATTCTAATATTAAAATTTCTATGTATTCTGCCAATGTAGAAATTATCACAGTCATTGCAATTCAATCTATAAACACCTGATTTATTGTTTTTACCTGGTTGGGTTTTATTATTTTTATATATTTTCCTGAATTATTATTAGTTTGGAAAGCTATGTTGAAATTATTGCTACTTAAGAATGATTTCAGTTTCTCACTCGTAATGCCAACAAAGGTAAAGGTGTTGAATTTTTTTTCAATTTATCGACAGGGTAAACTTCATTCAATGCGATTCTACTTTGTTTTTATTTAAAATATTATTTATTAGTTTGGGATTGTAACCATTATTTTCGGCTATTTGTTTAATCAAATTTAGTTCTTTGTTGAAATTTTCTGGTGATAACGGGATGTTAATCAATCTATGAATAAAACTATTGTATGCTGACATTTTATGTTGATACGGATGACACGACGAGTTATGTATTATAATAACTGTATGTGACGGCTTATGGTGAATTGCGAAAACATGTTTTCCATTTTCATTCGAAATTGTTACGTTAAGAAATTTATCGAATTATTGCTTTCTATTTCGGTTGTGAATCCAATTTTTGGATGTAAGGAATTTATATGATTTTCGAAAATTTTTAACTGTCTATCTGTTCCTGTGAAGCAAATAATGATATCGTCTACATAGCGATACCAGTATAAACAATATTTACTGAGTGGATGATTATGAATTAATTTCTCTCAGTTATTCATGAATATTTCTGCTAACAAAGGACTTAACGGATTGCCCATAATCAAGCCGTCTTCAATAGTATAATATTTGTTATTGAAATGGAAATAATTTTGATCTAAACAAATTTGTAATAATGAAAGAATATCTGATTTAATGATAGTATTGACATGATTCTTTTCTAATAATTCTTCAACTAAGTAATACGTATCTTCCAGAGGAATGTTGGGAAATAGATTCTTAACATCGATAGAAATGAGTTTGGAATTAGGTGGTATAATGGTATCTTTGATATTGGCAATAGGTTCGTATGAATTTTTGACCGAAAATTTAATTTTGAAATTGCAATGTTTCATTAGAAAGTCGTTGAGGAATTTTGAAAGTTTGAACGAAGGTGCCGTTTCATAAGAAACAACAGGTCTAATAGGGTAATTAGGTTTATGAAGTGTTATCAACGAATATAATTCGGGGGATTGCGAATTGGAGTTAATGAATTTATATTTTTCGTGGTCTGTAATTAATGATTTTGCTGTCGAAATTATGTTTTTAACCACTTTCTGAAATTTTGCGGTGGGATCCTTAGTTGATGTTATATAGTTTCCGGCTGTTAAGAATTCTTCAGTTTTAGAAATATAATCGGTTTTACTAATCGCGATGACGGTGTTACCTTTATCTGCTTTAGTGAATACTAAATCGTTCTTGGTACTATTTTCACGAATTGTTTTTATTATCTTATAATCGGAATTGCAATGAGGTGATAATTTCGAAAAGTCTTCTTCGATGATTTCATCAAACAGCCCCACAGTTTGAAATTTTGCATACAGATAATAAATATTGGAAGGTAGATCTTTGGGAAACCTTAGAAATCAATAAATACAAACACTCAGGTAGACTCATCAATGAACAAGTCGATTTAAGCCCTTCACCTCTATTGAATCTCTTCGGGGAGCAATCTATTCCTTAATTTTATTGGATATACCTGTCATAAATAACCACTTAAGAAGCAGCAACCCAATAAGCTTTTAATTACTCAAGAACATAGTTATATTCTCATTTATATTTTTTCTGTATATTCATTCGTCTGAAGAAGCTACGGTGTAGTGAAACGCGTTACGAATCGCAATTATTAAGTAAAATTCCTTGAAACACAGTATTTGTTTTTCATTATTGATAATGGAATTTTACCAAGTAAAAGCCTCCCAAATTCAAATGCAAAAATATGATGTTAATGTTATCGTATTCAGTTTATTGAAATGTGTTGCCATCAATATTTCATTCGTAAAAAGATAAATGAATTTGTTTTACCAAATATGCTCTTATGGATATAGTCCTTCAAACGGATCACCTTTTTTTCTAAACTGAGAGAGAAAATTTAAAAATAGCGACAGAACCATGTTTCAACAGTAAAATTATATCCATTTCAAGAAAAAAATTATTATCAAATCAAAATTTTTTTTCCACATTCACTAACGGGTTAATACATTGATCGTTGCTCTTGTGAGCATATTAGGAATGAAATTTACTTTGCTCTTCCCTTCATACCGACAATCCAAGGATAACTTCTTTTCACCTATCTATAAAATCACCCTGTATTCAAGCTCTGGAAGCTGAATGTAGATTTCAAAATTGATGTTTGCTCTATATTACCTAGGGATGTTACAGTAACATCTTTTAATATTTCAATACGCTGCTGACTTGGAAAAAGGAAGTAAAAATAATGATAAAGATAGTCCGCAACACATAATGATGAAATAAAAAGGAACGTATGTTTAATTATCAATATCCCAGTAGAAAACAAAGAGAAAAGGGTCGACACACCAAGCAGAAACGCGAAGAATGCGTCAAGTAATGGAACACGAAGTCACGTAGTAATTTGACGATCCATAAAAACGAGATACAACGCGCGCCTGTATGTTGCCACTGACAACTGAACGGCTTACAAGCGAGTAGTGCCAAGTTTTCGATTGGTTTTCCCAATAACAGCGCGCATTAAAATGAAACATGAACCCAAAAGTACACTAGCATTCTTACTCTAACTTCGATGTTAGAGCTGATTTTCCGAAACTTTTGGGAAAGCTTTCTATTCCGAAAAATTTTTGTTTTTTTCGAGGCTACAAAATTTGCTACAGAAGTACCAAAATGCGGAAAAGTTGATTTGCAAAAAAAATTCGATTTTCAACGAATATTCGAATATTGACTGACTGATAAGGTAGGAACTAAATAAATAAATTTTTATATCATTATCCGAATTTCTTGTTATCTATTGAGATTACCTTTTACACCCCAATCGCGCACGCACAATACCCTTGTGGGGGTTACTTCCTCCCACGTACTGCATTCTATCGTATTGAATCGTTTTCTTTATGCCGCTCACTTTTGCACACTTCTATGGTGTCGAAATATATCCCTTTCTCTATTCGTCATATATTCTTCTCCTTCATGTAACGTGACATGTTCTCAAAATGTCAATTCTTGTCGAGTTGTCGATTATACAATCACCATTTATGAAGTTTCACTTCGAGAAATGGACTGTTAAAAAGCATAATTGAATCAAAATTTGTGAATTCCTATTGGGAAATATTACCTCCATTTCTCATTATCGCAGCGCAAATTACTGAGTACTCAATATGGGAAGCACCGTATCTGATGCACAGTTTTTGAAATTCTCACTTCCCTACGAATAATATTATTCACATTTCAATAATTCTTCATCTTTAATGTATACTCTTTAAACTTTCATGGATATCTAACACTTTTCTCCATGAATTTTCTCTTCATTTGGGCCTGCCATTTTGATTTTGGCTAGTGTTCTTCTAAATTTGTTATCAAAAAGTTTTTGGACTTACATAGTCAAATTTTTCTGAAGATCTGACGAATTTGGCGTCATTTACTATTGAAATTTGTTTCATATTTGAATTGCAAATTGAGTTAGTAATACGAGATATGGCTATTAAATAACGAGACTGTGCACCTAGAGGGCGCCCTAGAGTTATGGAAAAAAACGAGTAGTGCGTTGGGTATCTAGATATCTTGTCTTTGCACGTACCACGTTTTCGTTACTATTATAGTATTTGTGCAGTAGCGGTTTGAAACGAACGTGTTTTTTTCTCGTACAGAAAAGCATGTGTGACAAAAACCAGAAGCAACGTATCGATCCCAAATTTCTCGTTAAATTGAATAAAATTCCAACTGAGGCCTACGCAGATAAATTTCTTTACGTCCAGTGTTTTTGAGTGGTGTAAGCGCTTCCGTAAAGGACGAGTGAGCACTGAACCCAGGTCACATTGTCACTGGTTCTACTCCGGAAACAGTGACCAAAGTTAATCAAATTGTGCGTGCAGATCGTCGAATGAGTATCCGGATGATAGCCGAGGCTGTAAACGTCGATAAAGAAACGGTTAGAAAAAATTTGCCTGAACAGTTTCACATGACACAAGTCTGTGCGAATTTGGTGCCAAAAAACCTGCCCATAACACGCTATATGTGAAGCAGTATTTGGCCAGTAAGTGCAATACAGTGCTCGAGCACGCACCGTACTCGCCGGATTTGGCACCGTGCGACTTTTTTTGTTTCCGAAGATAAAATCTGCTTTGAAAGGGACCCGATTCGAGTCAAGCAAAAAACGGCAGAGCTCCTAGAGACCCTCACCAAAGAAGACTTTCAGCATTGCTTCGATCAATGGAAAAAAAACGTATGGAAAGTTGTGTGGCGAAGGAAGGAGAGTATATTGAAGAGGAGCATTCGAATGTAGAATAATTTTTATACTAAAACCCCTTTTTCATAACCAGTCTCGTTATTTAATAGCAAGACCTCGTATATACTGAAAAATAATGTTTCGTTTGAAAACGGTACAAGTATTGGTATTATCTCTTCACAAAATGACAATCACAGTGAAAAAAATGATTTCAGTTACAATAGAGACAAATATGTGCATTCTACGATTTTTTCAAATAGAACCACCTTTATCATATATCAAGATATCTGCGCTAAAGGGTTCATCAGAAGTATCTGGGGAATGAGTGTATTGATCAGTTTCAAAAGTTTGCATTAAAGTAAATCGTTACTGATTTGCAATTTGCAATTGTTTTCAGAGATAAACTACATCCAGTTATACAACTATAACTACTTGCTATTTGAAGTGGCAGGGTGTACTTTTTAATTTTTTATTCAAGGTATTCTATTTCAAGCATCTTTTCTTAAAACTTTTCCTATATAGAATATATTTTTATTGCTAAACTAACCTAACCTTAAGACGTGGCCTACATTTACAACCTCTAGAAAAAGAACCCAGTTCAATGATATGTTAGATCACAATTAATTGTATTTCGAGTGGAAAATAGTCTGTCTGCTGGCGCCCTCCTTGATAATGGACTATATGTCCGGTACTATAACAGTAAGTGCAGTGTTCTCCACTAATATCCCAACCATCTCAGTGAGCTGTTCTGATATGACAAATAGATGACGTATGAAATAGAAAGCACCTATACTATATGCGTAGACATGAACGAAAAGAAAGGTTTTTAGTCATTTTCTACTTCACGTAGAATCAATAAGAAATGAACAGAAGGAAAGAATGGCTCAATAATGGGTTGATAGCTCTTCAATACATTTCTTCATAATCGCATTTACATATAATCAAACACAAAATATTGTAAATATCTTCTACTTTGGCATCTCTTTTCAGGGAACAGCAGAAAAAATATGAAGATTTCGTTTTCAGATCGAAGAGAAGAAGAATGATCAACTATAAAAATGCCTCAAATACATGTTACATTTTAATTTGAATTTGTTACTTCCCAGTGAGGTATGTTAAACTGAAAATTCAAATTTCGACTTGAAAGTTTGGTTTTGATAATCTCTACCTAGCACTCAAACGCTTTGAAGATAACTTTCAGTTTCAAAAGTGCAATCCCCGAATTTACCTCGAAAAAATTCAATCGGAAAACAAGAACAATCATATTTTATATTTACTAGCTGAACCGGCGAACTCTATTCCGCCTTAAAGGCAACAAATCAACAGATTTTGGAATTTTTAATTTTTTTTGTTAATAGAAAAAATACAAAAAAATTGAGTACGTACATTAATCATTTATTATTATTTCTGTATTTTAGTACATATGTTGCTCTGGCACTTAAGTACCTTGTGATACACGACATTTTTGTTTTATTATCAGGCGCAAAAACAAACAACGCAGATGGTCTTCCGACCCGTAAACATGCCACATAATTGACCATGGGAAGAACATGGATGTTCTACATTTAAACCACAAATTTTTAAGGATTGGCTTGTGATTTGTTGATGGTCATGGTAAATGCAAGACGGATAGGAAAATGAAGTCTTTTAAATTCAAACGGCATATCGGTTGGGATCATCGGGAACCTCGAAATGAGAACTTCCTCACCTTTGAATTTTCCTTTCAGTATCGTCGCGTAAATTACATTGTTCATCAATTTTCTAACCACCAAACGCGTACCGTTGCACAGGTCTGGTTGGTTTATGTTTCGAAGCATGATTACTATGGAGTCAACCTTTAGGCTTAAATTGTGTGGTGGTAAGCCAGGAACATCCAAGGAGTTTAAAAATTCAATTGGATAGTTGGTGGCTTCATCTTCATTTGTGACGCAGTCAATAGATTTGAATGAATGCATTGTTCCAATGATCTTATTTTGAATTATGTAGTTCAGAATATCTACATATTTATTTTCAGCCGCCTAAATTGCTCGCTCACTCAACCATTCATTATAATTGTAGTTAGAAATAATGTTTGCAAATACATTGTAAATAAGTTCCTCTTTCGATGGGAGAAAATTACAAAAATTATTTGGAAATGATATCAATCCGCTCGATTAATCGACAGGTACTTGACTATTACCGATAGTCAGTAATTTCTGACTACATCAGATGTATCATTAAGCAATGTAACTCTCATGTTTGCTGTCACCTGCAGTTTCTTCACATAGCGCCATAGATTCGACGATTTGAGGCAAGCGTTTAAATCTGTCAGCAGCCTTAGATCTTGGAATTACTGGTAGTGTTTGGTGGAAATCTCCAGACAGTAAAATCATTGCTCCGCCAAAATATTTATAGTCATTGCGTAAACCTTTCAATGTTCGGTTAAGTGCTTCTAATGCAAGTTTATGCGCCATTGTGCATTCGTCCCAGATGATGATTTTCGATGCCGATAAAACTTTGGCCATTGCTGAGTCTTTTGCAATATTACACGTTGGTTCTTCGATAGTTTGAAGATTTAACGGTAATTTTAATGCTGAATGAGCCGTACAGCATTCTTCTAAGAATGTGGCTGTTATTCCAGGAGAAGCAACTGCAACCGCTATGTTGGATCTCGCACGAACACTGGCTAAAACTACTGACATGAGGAATGTCTTACCAGTTTCACCAGAGGCATCTAGGAAATATAAACCACAATTTTTGTTGTTTTTTCGTCTCTCATGAAACTATGCTGCAGGCAACTCATTTTTGGTTCAAAGAATCTGTATAGAGCTTCGTGTGAAACAATTTCAAATATTTGGCCAAAACATTAATGAGATTTATAGGCCTATAATTTGCGATCTCACATTTACTTCCACTTTTATGAATAGGAATCATCAGCACCACCTTATGATCCGTGGGTAACTCTTCATTCTTAAGAGACTTATTAAAAACAACTGTAAGGGGTTAACCAATAATTGAGCAAGACCCTTGTAGATAAAAGATGATATATTGTCATTACCGGTTGTTTTCTTCGATTTAAGTTTTTTTGGCATCATTCTCCACAACTTAGGGAAAGTGGAAAAATTGTTCATCCAACTGAGAACTATATTTAGTAGGTTCTTCAGAAATTTCATAGATTGATTCGAAATACTCAGCAATTCATTCGCTAAATCCTTAGGATTGGTATAAGAATTATCTTTAAAAGACATATTTGCTGGTATCTTCTAGACGATGTGAAGATAGTTCTTGAGTTTCAAATCCATCAAAAAAATGCTGAGATATAGCATTATAGTCTACTTCGCACAGTGAAATTGTTAGAGATTGTCGCTAGGAATTTCGTTCAGGTGAAATTGAGTATAGACTAGAAAACTCACCAGAAAGTTAATATGGATAACCCCTAACAAAATACGAAAAGTACGAAAACTTTTCCGAATGTTGTACTCAACAAATTTTCTACTCCCGCTAAAGTGGGTGTTACGTCAAGTTCGTTACAAAGTACAGACGACTACCTACTTGAATTTTGCTATTTCAGAAGGATTGCACTCAGCCCCAAGTGGTTCGATTCGACTTCAGCATCGACGAAACTTTATATTGAATATAACTGAAATGATTGGATTCGGGACTCAACAATCCCGATAATAGTGCATCGCCTGCATGAGGTAAATGATTTTGTAACGCGAAAGAATCGATGTGAATGATAAGTTTCCAAATTGAAGCGTTTGGGGTACGGATAGCCTGAGGGAAATCCGGAATTGAAACTGAAGTATCAGAATGGATTTCGCCCCAATTCATCATTGGAAAATAATAACATTAAAAAACAAATCAAAAGGGAGATGATTATTGACGATAATAAGAAATAAAATTATGTATTATACTATCATAGAAGTTTATTGAAATTCAAGATTCAGTTTTGGTCTCT
The DNA here is from genome assembly GCA_013387265.2 of Cryptolaemus montrouzieri. Taxonomy (NCBI): domain Eukaryota; kingdom Metazoa; phylum Arthropoda; class Insecta; order Coleoptera; family Coccinellidae; genus Cryptolaemus; species Cryptolaemus montrouzieri. Next base: position 64,556,914 of record JABFTP020000124.1, on the reverse strand, counting down.
AGACCATCATACTTTAATTTTTATTATCATCATAACTATCGCGTAGAAAAGACGTAATCAATCAATTATTCGATGATTATTGAAGTATGCAATTCCTATATATATTCTTATAACAGGGTGGTCCAACGAAAACTTAACACCTCGATTTTCCGGTTTTAAAATGAGAATAAAGAAAATTGCTTAGACCCGTCGATTTTTTCGAGGGGAACAGCTTCGATTTCTTCATCTCCGTAACTTCGATGTCCTAACGGGGTGAAAGAACTATTTTGAATAGGGATGAGGGTTCGATACCTATTTTGAATATCTTATTGAATACTATCTGACCCTAAATTTTTGCTATAAAATTTTCATTGTTCACGAAATGGCAGCTAAAATAGTGGAAGACTACTTTTGTGATTCGTTTATTAGGTGCTGAAAATTCATTCACTTCCATGCAGTAAAATGAGTTTTGCTTTGGTTGGGTAGCGTAAATCTTATATTTCAGATGACCTCATAGAAAATCCAGATCAGGTGATCTGGGTGGCTACTCAATATGTCCCCTTCTCCCAATCAATACCCGAGGAAAATTTTCATCTAAGAGCTGACGCACAGGTTGAAGAAAATGAGGTGGTGCGCCATCTTGTTGAAAAATGATCGTTTCATAGTCTTCTTCATTCTCCAACACTTGCACAAGGGCTAGATAAATAGCCTTTTGTAATAGTTAAATTTTGCCAGTGATATAACCGGGTATAAAAATAGACCGATGATGTGATTTCCATAAATACCCGCATAAATATTTAACTTTTGGGGATGCTAGGTGAGCTCTTCTCGAAATAATCTTGGATTTTTATTTGATGAGTTGAGTTAAAATGAACACTCATCCGAAAAACAGAAATTGAACGAGTAGTTCGGATTATTGTTGATAATTTCACTGACCACTTCACAGAACATGATCGGCGATCAAAATCATCCTCATTCATTTCCTGAACCTATCGTATTTCCAAAGGATGAAACTTATGTTTTCTTGAAATTCTCATGATTGTTGTGCCTGAAACACCAGACACATTGAACAATTTCCTAGTTCTAATGGTCGGATCCATCGCTACGCGACCTAAGGTAGCCACCTCCCTCGCATCATCTCCTTCATACACCCTCTTTCTGCTGCCGACTGAACCAGTAGCGTCAAATTTAACAACCAGTTGCACAACGTAAGCTGCGGATACATTTTTTTTCAGAATGTCGTTCGTTAAATAGAGCATAGTCTTTATTTCTAAAAAATAATTTCATTATTTCCCCCCTTTCTTCTACGGAATACACCATTTCAAATTCTACTACAAACTACAACCGCTTTGGCGCAGTTTCACGAGAGACTAAAAATAAACAAACACATGGTCTCTTCTTTTTTGAACAAAAATATAACAATTGAATAAAAAAATATTGCATACCTCGAGGTAAATTCAACATAAGCTAGCCATCAGCCTTCTTTAGTGCATGGAAGTGAAATATTATTATTATTATGAATACAATATAGACCTATAGAACTAAAAAAAAAAATCAATCATTAAAATCAAGTTATTTAATCTTAAAAATCAGGGTTCTATTATGGGACCTTTACTTTTTTTAATATTCATTAACGATTTTCCTAATTATCTGACTATCTGCCTTACCATCCTGTTTGCTGATGACTCTGCTTTATCGGTCGGTTATGGGGATCTGGGGCGTGCGTCAGAGCTTGCGGGGGAGGCACAGCTTATGGTTTCAAAATGGTTTTCTGGTAATAAATTATGCATGAACAAGGGAAAAACAGAGAAGGTTATCTTTAGTTTGAGACGTGCTGAGTTATCGTCCGTCCGTTTTATTGGAGTTCACATGGATACCCGACTCAATTGCTCTGTTCATATAGATTACTTAGCTGCCAAATTGTGGCTTATCATTCTCTATGTGAGTCGCATATGAAGTATGGTATTCTGGTATGGGGTAACTGTGGTGAATTTGGCAGAATTTTTGATCTTCAACGTCATGCTTTGAGAATTCTGGGTGAGCTGAGGTACAGGGATTACTGTAGGGATGCTTATGGAACTCTGATGATTCTCTATAATTTATGCACATAATATTATTGAAAGTGCAATATTACATAGAGATAGGCACGCCCATAACACAAGATTTAGCGATGATGTGCTGTTCCATACTGCAGGTTGAGTAAGTCACAGAATGGCCATAACTGTATTTTTTTTTAATTTCATAATAATAATAAATCACCTGCAGGTATCAGAAATTTGTCTGGTAAAGATTTAAAATTATGCCTGAAAAATTTTTTCAGAGAAAACGTTTTTTCAGAACACAAGAGATTTCTTAAATTTTAATATGTCTGTAGTCAAATTTTAGAATTTTTTAATGTGCTGGTTGAATGTTAATTTATTTTTATGATAACTCGTTCTCACTGTTGCCGAGTCCTCCTTACCGATCGTTCGACTAAGTAAGATGTTTGTGAATTTTGTTCTCTATTTCTTGATAATGTTTGTAGGCAAGTTTTAAGAAAGGTTTCAAGTTGTCTACTCATCTCAATAATTGAGTGAATTTTATATATATCACTAATTCAATGACGACTGCAAATACACATGTATAAAGGCATAAATAAACATTTCGATTCAAGAAGCAAGAATTGAATCCTATTGGGCGGCCACAGCTATGACATAACAACCATCGCCTCCTTCCAAGAGTTGAAAGTAAGATAAGGAAATACACTCCCTAGGAATTCTTCCCACCAAAATTTGACAAGACGCAATTTTCCGTATATTGTGTCGTTTGTGAATTAATGAGTTCATCAATGATTCTGAAAATTATTTGATGTCAAGTTGTTCCATGTAGTTTCTAAGCAAATTTGATAAGTTAATTCAGTTTAATTTATATCCCCATTTATGACCCGATGCGAGTATTCTGGCTAGACGAGCGTTTTTCGACACGAACTACCGGCTATGAGAATTTTATGGATGATCGTAAGAACTTCGTAATATATTGTCTTCCAATATAGAGCGAAAAGGTTCTAATACAGATTCATTGTGGTCATCAAGTCGTCTTTGCCGTAAAAGAGGGGATTCGAAAAATCCATTAGCGCATCTGCAAAGGTAAGAAACGTGTAGTCCCAGCTAATGGACGACTTAGTCGACGTTCGTTTTATCTCGTAAAATGTGGAAAACTCAACTTCGAGGTGAGTGAATTGATTAGCGACTGGCCCTCTCATTTTTCCAGAGTTATCCCTTCGCTCCTTTCCTTTGGAATGATCCGTTTGGAATTGCTCTCTTATTTATCAACTGATTCTTGGAATATATATAGAGAGAAATGATTGTATACAGGGTGTCCACGCGAGATGGTACATTAAAAGTATATGGAGAAAGGAATTACCGATTGGAGAATTTTTTTTTGCTGTCTTTTTATTTATTTATTTATTTATTCTTACAAAACATAGGAACCCCTACAGGATAGACCCAATTACTGGGGTACACAAAAATTATAACAGAAAAATAAACAGAAGTGAAACTGTCATACGAAATGAAAATTATAACTTTCATAAAAATTCAGGAAAAAAAAAAGGCTCACCTAAATCTACAGAATCAAGTAAAATATCATGCAAACTAAAAACAACTACAATGAGCAGGATTCAGATATAAGGAGATATGCAATAACATTTTTTTTGAAAGAAGAAAGAGGTTCTCGAAAAATATCTATACTGGCAATATGCCAATTGTACAGTCGCATAATTCGCAAGAAAACAGAATGAAAAAATAAACTAATACTGGCCTTCGGAACATAGAAGAGTGTATTTCGACGACTAGGATACACGGAAACATTGAAAGTGAGATAATAAACAAGCAGAAAACTAAAGGAATGATTCAAAATTCGATAAAGAAATACAGTGTCGGAAAGGACTCCCTTCTGCTCCAGGCTTAAAATTTCGTGACGACGCAAACTTAATTGATAATTATGGTTAATACTGAAAATCTAAAGTTGAAACTTTTGACAAACTTTCTCTGGACTCGTTCAATTCTGTCAATATACTTGTGATAGTGAGGGACCAAACAGGTGCAGCATATTCCAAATCACTCCTCACAAACGATAAATATAGCATTTTAGAGACCTTAGATCACTGAAACTTTTGGTAATTCTCAGAACGAAACCCAACATTTTGAAAGCCTCAGAAACTATATGATCAATATGATACTCAAATGACAAGTTAGAATCAAGATATATACCAAGATCCTTAATTTGGTTTCCTCCTAATTATAAGCCCATCAACAGAAAAATAGCATCGAAGAAATTGACATTCTTTGAACACCTTATATGCTTACACATCTAACCAATATTTAATTGAAAATACCTACTTTGACAAAAAGAGAAAAGTCTGTCAAGATCACTCTGAAACTGCAAAATATCATCATAGGACCGAACAGCACAGTTAGGGTGGCCCTTAAAAAAAATTTGAATTTTTTGGGACCCCTCTAGTTTGGTGCCACTTCATGAGAAAATAACGTAAAAAATTTTGAGCACAATCGATACATATTAACCCGTCCTCAAGCCCCTTTTGAACCTCAACCATCAGGCGCGCGAGCTCTGTGTTACTCCGCCACGGCGCATGGCGAAGATGACGTGTTGTATCGTAAATATTACACACGCGAATAGCGTGAACGTGTTTCGACATGTTCATTATTTTAACGTGCATGAACGATGGATTGAACTTGTGAATCATTGCACCTACTCTTGAATTTGATATTATTTCACCCTCAGTCGAGTGTCTCTTATTTGATGAAAAACTACTGCTGTTGTGCGATCGCCAAATCAACATGTGATTTTTTTTTCAATATCGATTGTTTTCAGTGTATTTTATTGATTTGCGTTTATTATTAAATACGTGACGAGTTATTTTCCTATTCGAATTTAATTTTTGAGTCATGGAAACGAGATCTGGAACGGCAGAAGTGATTTTCCTGGTTGGAAATACATCAAAAAAAATCGATGGAAATAAGCTACCCAGTAATCGTGAAGTATTAAAAGTATTTTTTCATGCTCTAAGAAGAGAAAAAGGCAGTACTATACGTTCTAGTGCAACAAAAGCTATTCAACTCGTCGAAGAATTTTGGCAGAAAGCCAGAATACCAGTCAAGAGGACCCAGAAAAGCATTGAAAAACTTGAAAGTATATATCGTAACTGGGAAAAAATTGCAAAAAATGAAACTCGAAGAACACCACGCCAAATTGAAAAAGAAAGACTATTTGTAGAACCGCTTGATAACTTATTCGATATTGCTCACAATGATGCTGACAAATTAATTACTATTGAGGAGGACAAACAATTTTGAAAGCTCAACGACAAAAGGAAGAATTGGTTACATGGGCTCCGTCGATGTCTCGTTGGCACAAAAAGAAGCGAGAATTGAACTACGACGTCTTGAAGAAGAAAATCGACATGAAAAGGCTGTTGAAGAAATTGACACATTAGGTAAATATTGATTTTTTGTGAATGTTGTGCTGCATATTATTTTACCTAGTACCTACTTGCTAACCAAATTTATACCTATCAATTAGATTGAATGTATTGATAATTGATCCTAAATTTGATTTTTAAACAATACTTCAGATTGAATAATACCCTAAATCCAAATTAATGTCTAAATTTCTTTACAGAGGAAAAAGTTGTGTTGGCTTCGTCTGAATCGAGTGAAAATTCTAGTGAAGATTTTGATGCGGAACCGATACCTGGTACTAGTAGCAATGAACCTCCTCTGAAACGATTTAAACGGGCCAGAAATCAGTTTATTTCAACAGAATTAGTTGCTGCATTTGATAGGTGCAAAGTTAGCGATCGAAATGCAGTTATGTTACTCACTGCAACAGTGAAAGCGTTAAAACTCGATCCAGATGAGTTTGTGATCAATCGATCTTCAATTCAGCGTTGTAGACAAAAACACGTGAAGGACAATTCGAAAAATTCGTAAAGTATTTGAAGACACCGAAATTACTTCCATCGTAATTCATTGGGATGGCAAGTTACTTCGAACATAGACAGTTCAAAAAGGATAACTTGGAACGTCTCCCAATAATTGCGTCGTATCAAGGACAAGAGCAAATACTTGGAGTTCCTATAATTGAATCTTCCAGTGGGCTAAATCAAGCTAATGCCATTTTTGACTTGTTATATGAGTGGGATATCGTGGATAAAGTTCAAGCACTATGTTCCGACACAACAGCTTCAAACACTGGAAGACTAAATGGAGCCTGCATCTTATTGGAACAAATGCTTGAAAGAGAGCTTCTATATCTACCTTGTCGTCATCATATTTTGGAAGTCATGTTACGCGGTGTATTTGAAAATCAGGTGGGCAATACGTCTAGACCATCTGTTCCAATTTTCAAGAAGTTCCAAGCTACTTGGATAAACATTAATCGAGAAAATATACAATCCGGTATAGAAGATCCATACGTAAAAGAAATCATCACTGAATCTGAATCCACACAACTGATCGACTTTTGCAAAAAGGAATTATTATTTAAAAAACCAAGAGAAGATTACAGCGAATTGTGTCACTTAGTGATCATGTTTTTAGGAGGTGAAAAAAAAGCAATCAGGGCGCCTGGTGCATTTCACCATGCGCGCTGGATGGCAAAAGCGATATATTGTTTGAAAATTTTCTTATTTAGAGCACAATTCAAGTTGGATATTGCTGAAGAACGAGGAATTAGAAATGTGTGCATTTTGTAGCTAAAATTTATTCAAAACATTGGTTGCAAGCATCATCTGCTGAAAAAGCACCGAGATTGGACCTTGAATTGCTGAAAAGCTTAGAATTATTTAAAGAAATCGACAAAATGTTAGCAAATCTGCAATTGAAAAATACGAAATCACCTCTGGTACTTATCTATGGAAAACATTGCACTTTCATTTTCGATGACCAGGTTTCAATTGAAGTGAAAAAAGATGGTATCTGCTCTAAGCAAAGAAAATGATGAAGAAACATTATTCAAACGAATTTGGCTTCCTCCTGCAATCGAAAACGCTAGCTTGAACACTTCGTGAGTAAAATACACTGCACTTTTTCACCAGATTTCAAATTGATCCAAGTTTCATGGAAGAAGTACCGAGTAAATGGGACTCGAATCCGAAATATATTAAAGGAAAAAGTGTAGCGAAGAGTTTGAAAGTAGTGAATGACACAGCAGAAAGGACGGTTAAGCTGATAACTGATTATAACAATCTAATTACAAAAATGAAGAACAAAAACAATTTTTATTGCAAGTCGTAGCACAGCACAGAAAAGAATATCCAGATGTAACACGAACGACGCTAAAAGGTGGCTGAATTTTTTTACAAATCTTACTTTTTTTATGTGAATGTAAAATACATTATAATTCTTTTTGTTTTTGTTGTGAATGTAAAATATTAAACGTAGCCTTAAAAGTATTTCATTGATTTGAAAACAAAATCTTGTGTAAGTACTTCATGTTACAACATGATTGTATGTAGTACTGTGCAGTTATGTCGCCGCGTTCAAATGAGTTTCGTTTTGCACGCACCATGGTGGAGTAACACAGAGCTCGCGCGCCTGATGGTTGAGGTTCAAAAGGGGGCTTGAGGGACGGGTTAATATGCATCGATTGGGCTCAAAATTTTTATACGTTATTTTCTCATAAAGTGGCACCAAACTAGGGGGGGTCCTGAAAAAAATTTCAATTTTTTTTTTTCACCAAGTATAAATAAGGGCCACCCTAAGCACTGTACACTCTAAGATCGTCGGAATATAAATCATGTTGCGTATAAAAAAAACATTCCGAAATATCATTAATGTAAATTGAAAATAAAAGGGGACCCAGATGTGACCCTTGAGGAACAACAGAGGTGACACGAACGAAACCGCAATGAGTGGCATTAAGTGCAACATACTGCAGTCTACCCGACAGATACGATTCTATCCATTTCAGTGAGGACCTCACCACACCAAAGTCCTCTAGAACCCACAACAAAGTTGCATGATGTACCTTATCGAAGGCCTTAGCCATGTCTGTGTAGACGGCATCAACTTGAATACCATCATCGAAACTACTACTTATGAAATGAACTTAAGGATTGGAATAAGTTAACACCGACCTACCTTTGAGAAACCCATGTTGAGATAGAATCAACTTGGAACCGGATGAACGAAAAAAATTTATCAGTTACTATTGCTTCAAAAATTTCACCGAAATAACTTAGAATAGAAACAGGTCGGTCATTACTTATTTCATTTTTCTTACCACATTTGAAAATAGGTACGATCTTTGCCGCCTTCCACTTATGTGGACAGACACCTTGTACTAAAGATTTGTTGAAAATAATTTGAAGTGGAGTCGTCAAACTACCGGAACACGATTTTATGAAAATTGATGGGATGGAGTCCGGACCTGGGCCCTTCGTGTTATTCGAACTAAGTTCGAACAGGAAGTGCCACAATGATGTGGTACTTCCCGTTATACAGGAAGTTGACACCATCTTTGTTATATCATATATCATAATGTATGTTTCCATTTTTGTTATTGTAGAAAATTAAATTGTGAACAATTTTTTCTCATATCATTGCCACCTAAAATCAACCGAAAGGAAAATGTGAATTTTTCATCCAGAATTTTGCAATGTTTGGTTGTCTCTTAAAATACATCATAAAAATACTGAAGATATATTCAAAATCGATTATTTCTAGCTCCTTGTAAGTAAAGAGGTTCATTCAGCAGAATTCAACGCCTTTAGAGGCTTCACGGTATAAAGGCTTTTCCAAAGCATGATGTAAATCGTAGTACACTCTAAGGTTCAAATGACCGTTTATTCAAATTAGACTACCTATTTCTACACACCATTTCACTTGTTATATTAATAGGCAGCGATCTGTTTAAGGTTTCTCTATACCTTAAATTAAGATTTTGACCCTGAAGTTCGCAGAATATATAACCGGAAATCTATCAAATAATGCATCTCGATCTCTCAATACGATACCAGTCTCCGAAATCTTCATCAAAGTAATTCTGGTCAGAATTCTGAGAGAAAAAATGCGAAATTAATTGCTGTTGAAGTGAATTGAATCTGACTTCTCGTTCTTCTTCTTTTCTAGTAGATATTCTCGATTACATCAGTTACATATCAGGAAAGGCATCTTCGAATTACCAGAAATACCTCGCTGAATGAGTCGATTCTTTTCATGGTTAGATGTAGGCAATATTGCCAACCGAAAAACACATGGATGTATGCCTTCAATTAAGTTGAAGAATATCAGAGTCTTAACTTGTGAAATAAAATTTGAAATATTCTGTTTTAGGACTATTTGTGAATCTCAAAACATCTATATCAAAAATCAATAACAATTCGAAGATGACTTTCCTGATAAGTAACTGATGTAATCGAGAATACCTACTAGAAAAGTTAAATTAGTTAAATACTAAATACCTGAAATGTTGGATTGATCGACTAACGAGAAAAGATATGCGTCATGGCGTGATTAATGGCATTGAACCAGTGGCTTAGCTTCCCAAACCACCGGATCTCAATCTACTGCACTTTTATGTTCGGGGAAATAAAAAACAATTTCGATACTTCTGAAGAGTCGACCTTAGATTTAAGGATTCAGCAAGTCTGCATTGATATGCGTCAAACTACGAATGAAATATCTGCTGCAATAAATTCATTAATTAGTCTTGCAAATATTTCAAAATGAGTGGACAATATTTCAAGCGATTTCTCAAAAATTTTATTCATCTAATTTTGCTGTTAAACGCCGTTAAATCTCTTACTTTTTCCATAACATGGAAATTTTTTCGATTCTAATTTTGAATTTTTTACCCGCAAATGCTTGTTCGTACAGAAAAATTGAATGAGTGCTTCTTTCTTCCAAATTGAATGGAGAATCTGGAACTAATTCTTAATTTGTGAGAAAACAGTGGCGTATCAGTTTTTGCCCAAAAAATTATCCAGATACTTGTTAGTACGGTAACCACTGGTAAAATTTAAAATGATATTTTCTTTGCAGAACATATTAGTAAACGGCAGCGATACCGCACTAAAGAATGAGTTTGATAGCTCATTGGATCCGGAAACATTCTTATTACTCACCATATTTTGTCCCTAGTCATAATCATTAATTTTCTTACCTGAAAAAGAAAAAATTATCAATAATTATATTTGTTCTGAATCGAAACACTATTTTGGCAATTTAAAAGAGATGACTATTTGTCTATGCAATTGCTTCAATTGAAATAATCAATTTTGAATTGGTTATATTTAACTGTTGACAATCTAATACTAGAATTTGAAGATCATGTCTTCAATATAAACTGCTGATAATAAATTGCACTTAGTACGTCCCAGGAAATGTTTCGAATGTTCGGCAAAGAATATGATGGAATATACATTTCCCGTCCTGCTTTCAACGTCGATTTAAAAACAAAATTTCAAAGGTTTTCGGATATGGGATGATCGTTGATTCAATCAGATGTTACGGAAGTTAAGCGACTAATGATCACAGTTCATTGCGCAAATATAATCGATTAGAAATTCATTAGCTTTAAAAGTCATTTTCAATGCCTCCCCGTCCCTCTCAAGTGACAATTCTTTCACCAGTCAAAAAACATTCATTTGCCGGTGGGTAGTATACTGGGTGATTTACCAGTGGCGCGGTGCTGTGTATCTCGTACACTCTTGAAGATTTCATTTTTGTTTGACCGGTATTGTATTTAGAAAATAAAAATCTACTACAGCAATTCATTTTGAAGTGAAAAGGGTGTCTCGATTTTCTATAAAAAAATCTTGGAACAGTTTTTCAGATTGGACGACCACGTTTTTGTTGAAAATTCAAGAGCGTCCTAAACACTGCTATAATGTCTTTAAGTAATAGGTTTATTTGGTGAGTAGTGTCGTCACAATATTTTTCTTTTTCGTAAAAATTCATGAAAATAGGGTTTCACATCATCGCATGCTCCTTCGGCCAAAGAGGATGAATCATTTTTTTCTTTCGTTTTCTGATTGCCCAAGGATAGCTATTTTGACGAATTGAAATAGAATATCCTCATTTTATACAGTAGTGACTCAAAAAAAATCATTGAATATTGTAATTTTGAAAATATCATATCTTGATTTTTCAAATGGAACATCCTGTATTTTATTATTTATGTCAACGCATAAAATATTGTGCCATATTTTCGCAGAAGTAACCTTATCTTTATCTTCGACCATTTTCGAAATAAAGAAAAGTAAACGAAAATAATAAAATCAGAGGTTGAGAAAGAAGAGTTTATCAGTACATATCATTATACCTGATCAGAGAAATGAAGATATTTTAAGGTAGTTGTGTATGAAATACGTAATAAATTGGTTTTTGGTGAGACGATCTACAAGGTGTTGAACTATTTCAATAAGTGTTCGAATTGTTGCCCGTTTCTTTGTAGACACAACTCAATCCTTCTGAGGAAAGACCGTTGAACTCTCGACAACATTTGCGGATTAACTGACTGAAAAGCGTCGACTACTCTCTGTCTCATATCCAACTGTTTCATAGAAGGAATCTGGTAAACGATGCCCTTAATATAACCCCACAAGAGAAAATCTAGACTTGTAAAGTCCACAGACCTAGCTGGCCATTTAACAGGACCACCACGTCCTATGCATTTGTTTGGAAATACATGATCCAAATGCTTTCTAGCCTGATGAGAGTAATGTGCCGGTGCTCCATCCTGTTGAAACCACAAATATTGTCTTATATGCTCTGGTACATCGGCAAGTAAAATTGGTAGATGATCTTGCAGAAAATCTAAATACATTTCACTATTGAGGTACCCGTCGAAAAAGTGCGGCCCAATTAGATATCCATCTACTATAGCGGCCCAAACATTCGAGGACCACTGATGCTGGTGATCTATTTCTTTCATGAGGTGTGGATTTTCCGTGGCGTAATAATGAAAGTGGTGCCTGTTAGCAAGCCCATTCTTGTGGAAAGTCGCCTCGTCCGAGAAAAAAAACTCTGCTAAACATATTTGGATTTCCCGCTACTTTGTCACTTGCCCAATTTCAAAAACTGATTCGATTTTCACAGTATTGATTGTGCAGTTCCTGGTACAGCTGTACATGAAATTTATTCACTTTCAAGATTCTCTGGACGGAAGTTTGACTTATTTCTGTTAACTGAGAAATCTCTCTTTAGCTTTTCTATGGGTCTTCTGTCACTGTCAACAAAACTGATAACTGGTTGTCTTCAGCTGTAGCAGTCTTTGGTTTTTCATGTTTTTTGTAAGCTATATTACCCGTTTCGATAAATCTTATTAGAAGTATTTCAAAGCATCTTGCATCAGCATGTCTCTTATCAAGAAACCTTTGTGAATAAACTCTACTTGCCCAGAATAAAAATCATATCAACCATTTCTTCTTTGGAGAATTAAATAGCAGTCAATTGAGGAAATTTGGTTCAAACCTCACTTTTACAATGTTTAATAACGAAACACTGATAAGTTCACCATGAAAAATGCATAATATGGTATGTCCGGACACATGACAGAAGGCACAAATAAAAAAAATTGTCATCACATTCCTCGATTCACGTTTTAATCATCTTGATTTTATCATTCGTTAGAAGAATTATCTTGTTTGGGTTTCATTTTTTACTACTTGAATCATTATAGAAGAAAAACTTCTGTGCGAATAATGAAGAATGTTAATAAGTTTGATATGGTTTGTAGAATTTTCATCAAAAGTTTACAAATGGTCGAATATTTCGAAAATGATCGAAGATAAAGATAGGTTACTTCTGCAAAATATAGCACAATATTTTATACATTGACATGAATGATAAAATACATGGTGTTCCTCATCAAATATACATAATTGATAATGCCATACCCGATATACGCACAATAATACGTACAAAATACAGTTTGAATATTTTGAATGGAAAAATGGATTATCGAATATTAAATTATTGAATACAGAGGAAAATATTTCATGCCAGAACAAAACTGCCCAGTAAAAAAAATTGTTCTGTGGAAAATAAATATTTCAACCTCCACTTTACTAGTAAAATTTCATAATCCCCCAATTTTCCGATGAATGACGAAATGTCATTCACACTTTCCAAACTGACAGATATAAAACGTACAGCATGAATCACTGAACCAGAAGACATGAAATTTTAAGATAATATTTTGGCATAATTTGAGTAATGTGGGATGACTAAAATTTGGGATTTCATACTCGAGATCAGAAATGGAGATGAAATAGTAATAAAAAACTTTTCTGCTATAAACTAAATCTAGCGTAAGACCTATTGGTAAGGAAATTTCTGAAACTTCTCGAATTTGAACCTCCAACTTAGAGCTTGTGAAATTCATGAACCATTAAATGAAAAATAAAAGAAAAATTGATCTACATTTTCCGGCGACTGCATACGTTCTAAGAGCTCGTAGAATCAATAAAATGAAAAGCGTATATACAAGGACTATTCAATATGTAAGGAGTCTATATTCAATAATCTCAACTAATAATAGCATTGTCATCGTTAATTACAGTAGCAAGTCCATTTGTTCTTATAATTATTTAGATAATTGACAATGATGAAAATAATCAATATAATGGTTAAAATGTTCGTTATTGAGATTTCATGAAAACCTGGAAAACTAATATTCCCAGTCTCCTGTTTTACAAAGGAGGATGTACCGGGTGTCAAACCGAAACGGAGAGTGGGATAAAAGGAGGAGAACATGATATTTGAGATCTATTTAATAACGGTGAGCGCAAAGATACAAAAGTGTTGGAAGGAAACATTTGTTGTGAACGACCCTAAATTTTTTCTGTTTGGTTAGCATGACATTAGTTAAGCATATTCAATAACCTGACAGTTATTGAAAAAACAATATCATATTCTTTCATTTGGTTGAAAATGTGAAACTTTGTACCGGAAAGTGATGATTTGCGGAAAGCATTAATTTTTTTTGTTTCCATTTGAAGAAAAGTGCTGCAGAGTCGCATCGAATGCTTGTCGAGGCATATCAGAAGCAAATGCAAAAGATGGTTTCATCGGTTTAAACATATTGATTCTGATCTGAGAAATGACGAACGGGAAAGATAGAAACCACTAAAAAAGGTTGAAGACCCAAATACTGCAAATAATACTGGATGAAGATGATACTGAGTCCAAAGCAAATAGCAGCCATATTAAATGTTGCACAACAAACAGTTTCAGACCGTTTGAAAGCTACAGGAACGATCCAAAATTGTGAAAAATGCGTGCCATATGAATTGAAGGAAAGACTAATGGAACACTTGTGAAATTTTGCTTCAAAGACTCGAAAGATAATCAGTTTTCAATTTTGAGTTGTCGCTGGCGTTAATCCGGGACCATCAACATCGACTGCAAAAATAGATCGATTCGGTATGAAAACAATGCTCCGTGTTCAGTGGGATTAGAAGCGACACCACACCCTTCTGATCCTCATGATCATGAGCTTCTAGAATCAGGTGAAACTCTTAACATTAATCGCTACAGACAACAAATGATCAATTTCAACCATGCATTGATCGAAAAACGACCAGAATGGACCAGAAGACATCGAGATAATGTAGTTACACTACAATGCATCTGCACACTAATCAGAATAGATTCAGGATATAATCAAACTACTTGGCTGGGAGCTGATAATCACCCGCCGTATTCACCACACTTGGTCCCTTTCGATTACTATTTGTTTTCATCGATGGGACACACATTATTGTTTCCTACACATAAGTCAAAAATTGGGTGTCTAATTTATTTGCTTAAAAAGACGAACATTTCTATTGGCATGGTATCCACATATTGCCAGAAAGGTAATCGAAATATGTGAACAAAAAAGGTCAATACTTTGAATAATTTTTTTCCCTCAAAATTAGTATCTCATTTTCATAAAACACGCCTATTTCATAACGGTACACCTGATAGATTGAAAAATAGTTTCCGAGGGGGTATTTAATCACTCTTCAATGAAATAATATACAGGGTGATCGTAAAGGCAGCCAATAAACTGACTACTTCAAAAATCAATTTTGTTCATGAGGAAGCAAAACTGCGAACAGGAGTAGAACATGTTCATCCTCTTGCAATCTGTAAAATGGAATTTTGGCATTCATCGCGATATTTCGCCGAGAAAATTGACATACAGAATTGGAATCAGTAAATCAAGTCTTCTTAGGTCATTCCTGATGAAATCTATCATGTTATTTCTATTAACAAATATTAATTCAATTAACGAAATAGGAAAATATGGTATAGTCATTCTCATAACAGGAATAATACTAACTAATGAAATAGTTCTATTTTGGCGGCGATAATGCAAAATGAATTTAATTTATTCAGTTCTCGAACGAAGGCATTCACAAAAGGTAAAAGAAACAAAAGAAACGAAGCCCAAGTTCCCAAACAACCCCTTAACATCATCCAATATGAAATACACAAAGAAATGATCCCAGACGTTCTCTTAAATAAGATCTCAAGAAGGTGGGTTAACGGGAAATCAAACGAGCAATAACATGAATCAAAACAATGATAACGAAAACCTGAGGAGAACTTCGCAGGCCTGCCTTCTCTTTATGCCCTTTGTATACCCGTTTCCATTGGAGAATAAGTGAAAGAGGTAGGAGGAATAACATTAAGTAGTCGTGGTTTTTATCTTCGGATATTCCTACGCATAAAAAATGAATTACTGGATATAGGAAAAATCAGTCTGACAGATAATTAAGAAACACAAAGGGAAATGTTAGTATGGAAAATAATAAATTCATTCTGCGAACTAGGGAAAGGTTCTAGATAAGAAAGCAGTATAACACTTATAGTTGTAAACAGAAAGAATATTAAAGATTTCAAAATAATATCTTAATCAAAAATGTAATGAATACGTGAAATTGTTAAATTATTTTGAGAGACCATCCATTGATAAAAGCTTTATTTTCCTGACTGATATGAGCAATATTTTATATTTTGGTGAAATATACAGTGAGATCGACAAGTTCGACACAAAATTTCAGTGTTTGAGTACTTGAATTATTTCAAGAAGATTCAGAGACTTATCTAATTCATCTAAATATACTTCGTTTCCGAGAAACAAAGTGTGCAAGTTGACAAGTTTTTCATTGAAAAATGAATATAATTACGACACCCTGGTCGGCAAAATACTTTATATATAATTTTAAATTTCGAAAACCTTATGTATTATTCAGGAACAAAGTACACTTTCATGCTTTTTGTATGGCAGTTGTAGTTATTCTTAATCAAAATAAAGCATCTACAGTATTTGAGTCCTAAAAAAATTTTTCTGTTGAAGAATATAACTTAGTAACAACTTAACTTAGTCTACACCCAATTGCTCAATTTTTTTGTACAATGAAAAATGAAGTAAGGAACGAAAAACATTTATCTGACGCTTCAATAAATTCTATTAAAGCTCTGTGTCTCACATTTCAAGTTTTGTTGGTACTCTGAACTTTCAGGGTTTCAAAGGTTTGATTTTAATAATTCTTCATTGGGATGACAGAATTCAAAAGTGATAGACATGAATTTTGTATATGGTATGAAAATGCGCTTGAAGAGTGCCGCGTTCTTTTTGAAATATATCCTCGCATATCAACACCGTTTTGGAGAACTTTTGTGAATAATCATGAAAGACTTTGTGAGGAAGGTAGATTCATAAATATTAAAATTGAGTGTGGCCTCATTGATAACTCCATACTCTGAACCAGTAATCAGTAGTGCGGCACAGTCTGTCAGAGAAAAGCAACGAACAGAATAAAGAGATATGAGAACGTTAATATTCCAACACTTGTGGACATTCTTTCGCCGTGCCGTGAATTGCATTACAGTGCAGCCAGCGAAATAGTCCAGATGGTTTCGGTGCTCTAGGCCGCGAGGTTTCCAGGAAACACCGCCTGTCGGTCAATATTTGGGAAAACAGATATCTTCCACCATACCCCTTATGCAGACTCCAGGCGAAGAGGTATCGCTGTAGATATTTGTTTCCTCAAATACTGACAAACAGGTGGTTTTTCCCAGAAACCTTGTGACCGAGAGCACCGAAACCAACGGGATCATTTCGCTCGTTGAACAGTGGCGGAATACTTTGCACGGCGAGAGAATGTCTACAAGTATTGGTATATTTATGTTGTCACATCTGTTGATTGTGTTCGAATTAGTTAGGAAGCTGGAAAGCGATACGCGATACTGATGAGTTTAAAGACGGAACAGCAGGCTGGTCTAAAATCTTCAATGTATCACGTGGTTGATTGTAAAGACTCTTCAGAGCGTTATTTTGAAGCCTTTGGATGCGATGTAGATTAAACTCAGATGTGTTTTCCTATATCATAATTAAATAAGTTAAGATCGATTGAATGTGCGCACCGAACAACAGTTATTTCATGGTCACTGATGTAGTTTTATTAAAGGCACACACTAGATTATGTTTTCTATATAGGAGGGCCTGTTGAACTTGTTATTCATTATTAGACCTAAGTTTTTCACTTTATCTGCTTCTTTCAGAATAATGTTGTTAAGATTAATTTTCAGGTACAAATTTTTATTTATTTTTATTATAGTTTTTTCAATTGTAGATATACTGTATTTTATTCGTTCACAATTAGTTTGTTCGATAGTAGACAGTTCAAGAATTCGTAGTATAAGTCTTCATTTATCATGGTGATGAGTTTGTAAACATCCCTATTAAAGTATATCTGCTTCGTATCGTCTGCGAATATGAAACATGTGCCAACTTAACTTTATTCCGATGTTTTCAGCCTAGATGATTTATAATAATTTTCTCAACACCGTACCTTGGATGGTACCGCATTCAACTTTACTTAGCTTAGTGTTTTTTGTTTCTTTTGCTGTGGTGTACTGAAATCTACGCAGAAGAAATGATTATAGAATTTTACGAAATGATCCTTGTAAGCCCTATTTACAGTTTTTTTTTTAGAAAATTTGAAGGTTGATGATGACGAATATTTTTTTGGTATGAACTTGATCTCCCTGTTCAATTTTGTCAGTTATATTCTATGTGATTTACCACAGCACTTGTAATACAGCAATTCACCTGGAATCTATATTCTTATTCAAAAATGTTTAACAAGTTCACATTTTCCATTTGATTAACTTTTTTCAATATTTCTGCGAATAAAGATATCAATGCTATTTGTCTATAGCTGGAGTGCTCAGACTTGAACTGCTTGCAATCTACCTCAATCGACTCTGAGAGGTTGTAAGTATGTGTGATTCAAGGTTGTCGTATATACACGATACACCCTTCCTACTTAGCTACCTAGGTAGGGAGAACTGTAGCATATATATTATATACATTATTTTAGTCATGGTTTAGTTTGATTCTTCTCTATAATATCAATGAAAAAACTCATAATTATTCAAAATTACAAGTTTATTGGTTGGGTTAGATGTAAACCAAGGAATGACTTTGGATGCTGAAGCGTGGCACTTTATGTCCTCAGCATACTTTTCATAAGACGTAACCACTGAGTGCTAATTGCAAGCATGATGACATATGATCGTCAGTTAATCCATTGTGATATTTTAACTCAATTATCATCTTCATTTCAGAAAATGCAGACTCGCACAAGTAGGTTGACCCATACATTCTCGTCAGTTGAAGGGTGATTTGCCTTAGATTCGGGTATTTCACCAGAAATTTCAGATCAGATGCTGTAACTTTGAGACGTATATCTGATATAATCTGGACCAACTAATTTTCAACAGAACATGAGTTCATATTGAACTGACTTGCTATTTCAGTAGCTAATTCCTCAATGTTTTTACATGAAAAAGGATAATTCATGAATGATGCTATATTTGCCAATTAACTGCAATCATAAAAACGCATTTCAAATTGTCCCAAGTATTTGATAATTCAGCCTTATACGTATCATAATTCAACTGACGAATCCTTGCTTGATCTTTTATTTTCAGTTGATCTATCATAAGTTACAATCTATTTTTGAATGCGTTTACTGCGCTAATCGTCTGAATAATAGTTTTTCCTTTACCTTGAAGCTCCAAGTTAATATTGTCTAGGTGCATTGTGATGACAGTCATAAATGCCATTTTTCGGTTTTTAACATCAGTGTCATCGCCTCTTTCGTATAGAAAAGCTGTTATTTCGGGCAATAATTCTTGAAACATTTCTAGGAATTTTTCGCGATTCAACCACCTGACGTCCATGTGAAGGACTAAATCAGTGTATTCAGCTGACTCCCTATCTTCCAACATCAACTTAAAGAGCCGCCGTTGCAAGCTACGTGCACGGATGGAATTCATAATTTTCGTTGCAAAGCCCATAATTGCCTTTCCTGCAAGCGCAATATTTATATCGACGTGTGGGAAAGTCTCGAATGTTCCTGTCAAACGCGTCGCCTTAAATTTCTAGAAAAGCTGCAACAATAAAAAACGCGGCTTTTCTTCGACAAGTAACTCGCGTTCCTTCGATAAAGCCGCCTTTTGCCGCTAGCAGAGTGTTATTTATTACGTAATAAATGATTGTAGTTTAGTGACCTTCTTATTAAAAAAGTACTCGCGATTGACTGGTCGATCGCGATCGACCGTTTGAGCACCACTGGTCTATTGGATTTTCGTCCGAGCATAAAAGTGAGGACTTTATTGGCATTTTTAAATAACTCTAGAAATGATCTCGTTCTTGAACTAACGTTTAGTTCATTCAATAGATTATCCTTTATTGTTGTGTGTAAATTTTCGAGAGCAGAATCTCGTTTCAGCAAGAGAATAATTATTTCAAGCTTTTCGGTACATGCTGTCCGTACAAGAAATTAATTGTCAGTTATTTTTCGTATTTCATGCTTTTTCGTGTGTTCAATGACTTTTAAAGCTTATGAGCAGTATTTATGTAAAATTTATTAAAAGTATTAGTTTTCTTTGTTTTCATTAACTCATGGCACTATAAGTTCATGGAGCTTATTCTACCTTCTTTTGTTTCTTTGTAAAATTTAATTATTATTCAATATAGACCATATTTTCTCAATATTTGAATTCAATAACTCGTGAATTGCAAAATTATTAACTGATACCGAAAAGTGTTTACGTACCAATGTTTCTGGACTAAATCGGGTGTAAATGAAGCTTTTTATTGATTGATCCAGTTAAAAACTAGGGAAATGCCTCGTGCACTTTACAAATCGGAAACTTTAGTAGTAGTTTATGGTTAAAGCTTCGATAATTAATTAGTTTAGCTTTCATATTCCCCTATCCTTCATTTCATAACAAGGTATAAACCTACAATCTAACTATAACTAACAAACTTTCCTTTCGAGAATTCAAATTAAACATAAACTGTTACAGTTTCAGTAAACTTTTCAGATCAAATTCTAATAGAACTAAAGTATTACACTTTCTACAAACCACGTTTTTTTAGTTCCTCGTGGGAGCCGAGAAATTCGGATCCGCGTGGTAGCAGTATAAATTTAAAATGACGTCAGCAATCGTTAAAAACTAATTAAAAGTTGGAAAACTATAGCGAACTCGAATTAATTCCAGGTGTGAAATACGATTATGTAAATATTGAAAATTTATAACCCCTCCAACGAATCCGTCCAGAAACTGAATTATTACTGGTTTCGCATTGCAGATGAGCCGAGAAAAACGGCTAAGATTGAAAAACTAACCGCGGAACTCGATATTTCAAACGGAATGCGAATCTTCCACATTGAGATTCAGATAAGCAACTTCTCCTAACTCTGGAGCGATATGTTCGTGTGAATCATACACAAGCAGAATTCAATCTCTGTCCTGGAAATATTTTGTCGCAAGGAATTCTTGTATATCAGGGGTGCTCAAACGGTCGATCGCGAGTGCTTTTTGAGTAGATCTCGAAAAGAAAAAAATGTTTAATAAGTTGGTAACTAAACTTCAAAAATTTATTACGTAATGAAATAACTCTCTGCTACCGACAGAAGGCGGCTTTATTAAAGGAACGCGTGGTACTTGTCAAAGAAATGAAGCCTTTTTTCATTCTTGCCGCTTTTCTAGAAATTTCGGGCAGCGCGTTTGACAGGAACATTTGAGACTTTCTTACACGTCGATATAAATATTGCGCCTGCAGGAAATTGAGTCATCCTGAATTGTAACTTGAAGACAATACTACGTCGATACAAAGTTTATTATTAAATCCTACAAAATGAGTGCGTCGAAGAAATTTGAAAGGTATCGAATAACGATTGGGAGAGAAAATATTTCTCATGTATGTTGAAGGATTAGTCCATTTGTTTTGTTTGTCGTGCGTCAGTTGCAATACTTAAGCGTGGTAACTTAGAGAGGCATTGTCAAACGGTTCATAAAAACTATGAAAAGAATTTTCCACCACATAGTGAATTAAGAAAACGAAAAGTACGTGATTTGATATCTTGTTTGAAAAAAGAACAAACCATGTTCACAAGACCAGCCAAATAATAAAAAGCACCTACGATCACGATTTGTAAATTTAAAAATAAAACAGAAATGAAGTCTGCTATTAGAGAACTTTAGTTATCTCGTCCGACTGTCACAAGACGTATTGAAGTCATGAGTCAGGACATGGCTGATAAACTCAAACCCGATATCATGAATTGTACATACTCGTCTTTACAGTTCGACGAATCCACCGATTTGACAGGCACTGCTCGGGTGTAAATTTTAATTCGGATGGTATTCAATGACATGTTGGCTAGGGAAGAATTTTTGATAATCATTCCTCTGAAGGGGAAAACCCGTGGCGAAAATATCAATGACGTTTTCTTCAATTTTGTAAAAAACTACAAGCTTCCAACATATAAATTAGTGAGCATTGCAACCGATAGAGCACCAACAATGACTGGAAACAAAAACGGTTTTGTGGCATTGTGTCGTGCTAATGAATATTTTCCTTTATTTTTTTCTATTGCATTATACATCAACAAGTTTTGCAGTTGGAAGATAGGGAGTCAGCTGAACATACTGATCTAGTTCTTCACACGGACGTCAGGTGGTTGAGTCGCGGAAAATTCCTGGGAAGGTTTCAAGAGTAATTGCCCGAAATAACAGCTTTTCTAGATGAAAGAGGCGATGACACTCATATGTTGAAAAACGAAAAATGGCTGACTGATTTGGCATTTTTGACTGACATCACAATGCACTTGAACACCATTAACTTGGAGGTTCAAGGTAAAGGAAAAACTATTATTGAGATGATTAGCGCAGTAAACGCATTCAAAAGTAAATTGAAGTTATGATAGATCAACTGAAAAGAAAGGATCTGAAACATTTTCCGTCTTTGAAAGCATGGATTCCTCTGTTGGTATAATTTGAAATGCAATAAATTGCTGTAAAATAGCAAATATAGCATCATTTGTGAGTTATCCTTTTTCATGTAAAAACATTGAGGAAATAAATACTGGAATAGCAAGTCAGTTTAATATGAACTCATGTTCTATTGAAAATGAGTTGGTGCAAATTATATCAGATATACATCTCAAAGCCACAGCATCTGATACAAATTTCTAGTGTTTTATATCTGAAAATAAATATTCGAATCTGAGGCAAATCGCCCTTCAACTACAGCAATGTTTGGATCAACCTACTTGTGCGAGTCGGCATTTTCTGAAATGAAGATAACTAAGTCAAAATATCACAATCAACTAACTGACGATCATATGTCATCATGCTTGCGATTAGCACTAAGTGCTTACGTGCCATCTTATGAAAAATATGCTGAGGACATGCAGTGCCACGCTTCAACATCCAAAGTCACTCCTTAGTTAAGTTTAACACCATATGTAACTTTTTTGTTTTGTAATAACCGATTAACTCGCAGTTTTGAATAACTATGAGTTATTTCATTGATATTATAGAGAAGAACCTAACTAAACCTAACCCAAGCCTTGACTAAAATAATGTATATTGTGCGGAAAGCTAATATATAATTGACTTTATTGAACGATTCATGAGGATAAGGAAGAAAACAAATTACAATTCATTTCATTATCACAGGGCGGAGTTCAGAGAGTTGCCATGGGCACACTCTGCTCTTCCACTTAAACCAAATATCTATATATGCTACCGTACACCCTACCTAGGTAGGTAGATAGGTAGGTGTATCGTGTATGTACGACAACTCGGCATCAGATACGTAAACATACTTTCAGCTTCTGAAAGTCGATCGTAAGTAGTCTAAAAATATTGAGGTAGATCGCCAGCAGTTCAAGTTTGAGCACCCCTGTCGTATATTCATCATATCGGCACAGTCAACAGTATAAGAATCAATATTGGGAGAAAAATATTTACCCCGCATGGTATTTTTGCGCTGCGTTCACACAGAAAGATATAACAGGATGAAAAAATTAAGAGATTTATGAAGAATACAGTAACCAAACAGACAAAGCAAAATTCTTTGCTAAAAATGCTCAATTTATATAGTTAATTGATTTCGCCGTTAGTGCGTGGGAGTTAATCATGATGATAATAAGAAATTGAACTATGTATTATACTATACAAGAGATTTTTTGAAAATAAGGATTGCAATTTCGGTATCTCACCATCTTCAGCTGACAACAAATGCCGAATTGAAGTTGAAAATACATAAATACGATTGTACGAAATGATTTCACATTTTTGCTCATGTTATGAGTACAACATAATCATTTAAAATTCAACAACAAATTTTATGAACAACCACACCGTCTACTGTTGTGATCTCCATTGAGCCCTTTAGTAGCTAACATTTTCATTTCGTATTTTGAAGATGTCATATTAAATTCGTCCAAATCAAAATTAGTACATTTTTGGTATAAATATGTAGCAATATACTAGCATGTTTTATAGGAACCACTAGGCAAACTCATCATTTACTACTTGCGAAATCATCGCTGTGTGTGTGGACATATTGAAGAATTTTTATTGAAGGAACAATATTCAACCTTACGTAGAAAGTTAAATATCCCTACCTGAAGGAGCTGGTTTTCCGATCCACCTTTCATAAAAGCTCCTTCAGGGAGGATATTTAACATTCTACGAGAGGTTGACCATTATTCCTTGAATTAAAATTGTTCAATGGGTCTACACACGATGTGCGATAATTCCGCAATTACTAAGTTAATGAGATTCTTATGTATGCATGGTTGACAACCAAATATGAATAAGGAGCGTTAGTCTTTCGACAGATCGTTTCCTTGCTGACACGGTGTGAAGCGTAGCGGTAATTAGTCAGACAAGTGTGTTTCCTTGAGATTTTCTGTTTTAGAAATATCAAACGTGATGTTTTAGATACATCGAACATCTTCTCGATCACTTACAATGAGACGAGTGAACACACATTAGTTCATCTTGGGCGGCCACATCTGTGGCATGACGGGCATCGACTCTTTCTTAGAGTTGAGATTGAAAAAACTGACAATCTGCTTTCAGAAAGGGTTGACATAAGTATCACTCTCTCCCAGATTTCTTCCCACTCGTTCACGAATCTCGGAGTCCATCTGTTCTGAGAGTGATATATTGGCAAACGATTTGATTACTTAGTTGTCTGGGCATTGATTTCAAAATCTTGTATATTGCCGGTTTAATTTTGAGTAAAAATATCTGTGACGAAAAAACATTAGCCAAGAGCAAGAAAGATTGCCATCAAACCTCGTGAATTGGTAGATCTCATAAGCAGGCTATATTTGTATCAAAGAGCAGAATCCGGAAAGTATCAATGGCTACTGAGGTTAATGACAATCTCACTCAATCTGTTTAAACATTTTTGATAGGATATATGGAACAGGTTTGATACCTCATGGTTGGAGGAAATACTGTTTTTTAACCGAAAAAACAAATACTAAGAGATATGAAGATCACCACCTGATCAGTGTTATAACCCATACACTGAAGTATTGAATTGAAGGAAATATTGAAGAGATATATAGTTAGTGTTGAGCAAATATCAGTGAAACAGATTGGATGCTGAAACGCATTTGGTAACCGCGAGAGCAGAGAAAAGAATGAAGTTGAAAAAAGGAAGGAATATGACAGAAATGTGTGCTGTCATCTGCACTATTCGATCTGTTATCTGAAAGAAGAATGAAATCCCGACCCATGGATGAGGTCTCTGAAGAAATAGTCAACTCATTCACAACCTAGGATAATCATATGACACTTGCGGGTAAGACATTACTATCAGCAAAATGAAAGCATCGTAGCGAATTTCACTCTAATCGAGATATATCGATCGTTTAAATATCTCAAATGTACAATTCATGAAAAATAGGACATGAAAAAGAAGAAATTTCTGGTACTGAGCAGGCAAGAAATGTCTTTGTAGAGATGAAGAAACTGTTGATATCTAGGGATCTTATTATGAACTTATGTATCCAAATACTAAGGGGGTAAGTCCGTACGTTTTGTTTTGTGTATAGGAAAACAGAGACTGGAAGATAAAATCAACGTTTTTGAAGTATGGGTTCATCATGTAATTAATGCACAAGATCTGAGGAGCATAGACAAGGCTGAATTACTCCACACCATCAAGAGAAGAAAGCTCCTGTAATTTGGCATGCAATTAGAAACACCAAATATTGGGAAATTCACCTTAATATCCAGAGAAAAACCGACTTCTAGCAGAGCAGGTAATTCTGTAGGCCAGGGGTATTCAGAAATGAATGCAAAAATTTTAAAGGTAGATAGGAGACACTCAGTTTGTAATGCGATTCAAAAAGCTAATTTAAGTCATTCTTTCCGAAGATACATGCTGTTTCATGAACCAGAGCTAAATATTATATTATTATATGAAGAACCAATTACAACAATTGTTCAAAAATTCTTCCTCCTTGTTTCAAACATTTTGCAGCTCTTAAGCGTAATTGTACAACTGTTTTACGTATGATATCGGGTTCTTTTCTTATCTATTCACATGCGTCATTGATTCAATGAATCAATTGATTTTGAATGTCTCTCAAGAAATAGTGTAGACACATCAGATCCAGTGATCTCGCAGGCCAGTTATGAGGTCCACTTCTTCCAACACAGTAAAAGGAATAAGCGGTGTTGAGATGATTCTTCTTTAAATAGATGTTCACATTCGCAATACTAGGTGGCAGTTCATCAGCCAGAAAATTGTACTAAGCGTCAATGTTCAAGTGTGCAGGTAAAAGATGGCCCTAAAGATTGGTTATTGTAGATCCCACACCACAAATCAACCGAAATTCTCCTTTTGGGAGTTCCTCCTTCTTATTACCCTCGAATTGTCTCTGTGAGTTGCGGAGATTAACTATTTCCTGCCCCGTGAACTGCGCTTAATCTGTAAATAAAATTCTGTAGATGCGAGGGCAATGTAGTATCCATCTACAGAAACTCAGCTCGGTGACTTCATCCACTTAATTTAAAGTTTGAACTGGCTGAGGATGATATGGATGCAGATGATGATTCCTTAATACTCTTCAAACTTGGCAATGATTGACACTAATAGTCAATGCCATTTGACGAACACTAATTATTGGGTTCTGTTCTACCTGACCAATAACATTGGTTTCTCTTGCATCTTTCGATTTGAAAGATGCGAGAATAGAAGGAAATTTACCATTTTCACGCAAGCATCGGGAGATATTGACGAAAGTTTGATGATTCTGAAATCTACGATCTGGATACCTTCTTCGATATTCCCTTACTGTCTCTAGTGAAATACGATACGAATTACGTTATCATACGTAAGCAGTAGGACAATCAAGGTTGAGAGATGCAATATGTTTGGAACAAGAGAACGGTTTTTTTGAACAATTGTTGTTATTGTTTTTTCTCTTCTCGATTTTTTTTCTGTTGATGCTCTTGGATAGAATAGGAAATAAAAGTCAAAACACTCGTACATACGGCTTTCATACACATAATATTGAATCTTCAACAGTTATAGCGAATGAAAGATTAAGTTCCGAATCGTATAACAGGCTGTATCTTCGGAAAGAATGGTTTCATCTAATTTCTTAAGTAGCATCACTAATCTCAGTGGGTGTCTTCTATCTACCATCAAAATCTTTGCACTCATTCCTGAAACACCCTGTATAACTGCACTTTGCTTCGATATTACCAGATCCTGAAACTATTCTTTCGTGAAAGAATAAAATCCGTGGCCGAAGGAACCAAATGAATGAGTGGGCGTTAATGCAAATGGAAAATTAATAATATTCGAAGGACAACCTCTTTTATAATGAAGGACAAAGTGATTTGTGTAATAAAACGAATGGACTTACCAGGGTGGTGCGTGTTGTTCAAAATCGAACTTTACTTTCTTCAGGAAGAAGTTAGTTAAGGGAAGGATTAGAAAAGGAATCAATGTGGATGTTATTGTCGATTCGATAATATATTACACTACGCGGGTATGAAAAGTTCAAAAAGCGGCTGGTTCAGAGAGTATTTTTCGATACATAAGAATCACGATCTGCGATAGCGAGATGAACGGAATAAAACGACTGCGTTATGAGGCGAATGTATATCGTGCGACTTATATATTCGTACTAATCGTATAGCCTTCTTTCCTAATCTGAAGAACCACAGGTGTTGAAAACTCAACAAAAATCTATCTTTGAAATAGAGTGAAACAAATATGTTTGCACATCCACTGACACAATTTTTGGAATTGAAGGTATTCAGATAATGGGGAAAAAACAATCAATATTGATTTAAAATGACTGATATTATTCCCATTACGATAGAATAAAGACGTTATGATTTTCACTCCATCCCCCTCGTATTCATGAGTGCGAAATTCTTATGTTAGAATCAAGAAGAATTAAAACTTAAATATTAATTTTTTCATGGCTGATGAGTGACATATTTTACTAAGGAAAGTTATTTTGATGTAGGAATATCTGGACGAAAACATCCCGTATACGCTTTCCAATCCCACTAAAAATGAAGACCAAAAGAACATTAAAGACATTACAGACGCAACTATATTTCAAATGAAACAACCACGAATGGAGTAACAGATAAGTGGGAGCAATTAAATGAACTTCACTTAGGCCTAATCGTGAACACTGAACACAGAATAAATGGTAGATTACGACTGACAGATATCCTCCAGATTAGAGAATCAGGACGTAAATAAAAAGTTTCTGATTACTGGAGTAATTCCCTTTTCTTATCTAGAATTGATCGCAATAAAATTGCGCCTTTCTCTGAAAAAAAATCGTCCAACCTGAATTTGTAATTGGCATTTAAATAAAGGATAGTCGAAATAGCATTTTGAACCTATAATATCCGAACGATTAATTTAATAGCCTAGTTAGAATAAATTGAAAAATTTTGAAATGGGTATTCTCTTTTCATACTATTGATTTTGTTATAAACTTATAAAATTAGTGTTTTATAAAAACTTAGAATTAATTCAATAGACGTTTTACAAAGATTGTAGCAGAAGAACCTGAGACACATCAATTTGTGCCAAATTCTGAGTTGGTTCGGTGCATGTAAACTCAACCCCTACCCTCGGCAACACCTGCGTGGAAATTAAATACAGGAAATGTTGGAAAATGCAACCAAAATTTTTAGTCCAATGAAATTTTCCAGCCCTTCTATATCAAGAATTACTGATTATAGAGGAGAAAGCTGACACACGTCAATTTTTGATTGATCGGGGGCAAATTTCTGAGTTTTTTCGGAGATTGTATAATCAACCCCCTCCCCTCAGCAGCATCTAAGTCGATATTGATTACACTGATAAACAAAAATGACCTTAATGAAAGTTAAATGGAATTGAATGGGTTATTTTGTGTCTACAAACTATACTGTAAGTAATCTGCATTTTTAGAATATTTCGATTACCCTCAGTTTTTTGCAACAACAATTGATCTCGTTTTAAGTAAAAATAGTGAAAAACTATTTCAAATCAAGAAAACATAACATATATTTTTTTTGTTCAGGATTTTCGAGAATATTTAGCGTCAGGTATATCCCTTCTGAGTGTCCGGCAGTAGTCAGCTAGCATGTTCGGACACCAATTGCTTTGGTACCTTCTCCCATGTTGGAGATGTCCTGATGAAACCGCTCACCGTATTTGTTGCTAACGGCTCCGAAATTTTGAGGAAAAAATCCGAATGCGAGTGTAAAACAGGAATCTTGAGCAACATATTGCATCTGATGTCCTTGTAAGCCCCTAAGAGGTTGTTGACTAATTCTTCATAGTTTTCGGCCCAAGAGTTTCCGAGAAAATTATGAACAATATTTCGAAAACATGTCCATGCAGATTTTTCGATCAGATTAAATTTGTGTTCAAACTCTTCAGTACGTCTCTTATTTGTGGCCCTACAAATATTCCTTTTTTTATTATGGCATCACTGATTCTTGGGAATTTTTGTTTTAAGTAACCAATACCATCTCCATTTTCACCCATAGCTTTGATGAAATTTTCCATTAGTCCAAGTTTGATATGCAAAAGAAGTAGCAATACATCTTCAGCAATTATTGAAGAAGTGTGGAGAACATTTCGTTGACCTGGTATAAGAGCGTCTCGCTTAGGCCACTCTTTTTGACATAATGATTATTTTTGTCTCGACTATCCCACTCACAGAAAAACAACAAAACTTCGTATATTCAAGCTGTAGACTTAGCAAAATAGCAATTTTTTTCAAATCTCCACATATTTTCCAGTGCGGGGTTATCAGTCCCATTATCGGGCGCCTCTCTAGGTGGCGGATAGGAGAAAGCTTCCCAGATATGGGTGGTACCGAAGAAATTAAATATCCAGGGCGGACCAAAAACTGATAAAGTATCGTCTAACTTTCATAAAGCGGCTACGAACAGCTTCTGTTCCAGGGTAGGCGGCTAAAACTGAAAACCTAGGAAAGCAACCGGAATCTACCTTGGTGAATTTCTCTTCCCCAGGATATCATATGGCTGAAAACAAAATAACGAAGGCCCTCAGTCCCAGGCACCTCTTCAGTGGGGAGAGGGCGCGAGGAATCTCCCGGTCAGCCGGTATGATAAAATCGAACACCATGAAGAAAATAGGCTCGTGGAATGTGCAAAGTATGTTTCAGGCTGGTAAGGCAGCAAATACGATTGAGAAAATGAAAATCCTGAAAATCGACATCCTAGGCATAAGTGAAATGAGATGGCCCGACACAAGTCAATGCGAAATTGATGACCATCAAGTTTCTTACTCTGGAGAAGACAGCTCCCATCACCGGAATGGAGTTGGCATAATAGTTACCAAGGAGATGGGTCAGGCAGTTATCGGTTTCATACCAATCTCTGATAGAGTGGCTCTCAAGATCAATTCAAGACCATGTAAACTTAATATAGGTCAGATCTGGAAGTAACGAGGACGAATTTGAGCAGCTCCAGGCTGACACTACAATAGCATTGAAACATACACATAAAGAGGAAACAACTATATAATGGAATACTTCAATGCCAAGGTCAGCCAGGGTAAGGCTGAGGACGTGGTGGGTAACTAAGTCTTGAAAGAAGGAACGAAAGAGGGAAGGCACTTATTCAGTTCTGTAGAGAGATGGAATTCGTTATTTCTAACACCCACTTCGAGCTGCCTCCTCGACGCTTGTATACCTGGAAGTCCACAATGGATATCGAAGGAAATATCGTTAGAAATCAAATTGGTTTCATTTTGATTAATTGAAGATTCCGAAACTCTCTTTTGTCTGTTAAAACATATCCGGTAGCAGACGTTCCGTCGACCACAATTTACTGTTGGGAACACTAAAAATCAAACTAAAAAAATTGAATAGTAAGAAGCTGAATCCACGAATTGATACACACAAAATAAAGAATTAGATATTTTCAATGAAATAAAACTAAAGTATTTAGATTTTCACTATGTTAACAAAACTATGACCGGTTTCACCACACTGTGGCTTCATCAGATAGATACAAACTAATGAACAGAGTTATTCCTTATATATTAGTCTTATTTCCTACTTAATATTACAATAGGTAAAGAGGTATGTTGGAAAACCCATCGGGTTGTTTACTTTATGAATTGAAAAGATTGAGTAAAGGAGAAGGATTTAGATCTAATTGACTATTAAGTAACCTACCTGAACTCTTTTCTTTGTTGATCTCTCAATTTCCAATAGATTGAGTTTTTGTCTGTTATTTTCATTGTGTAAAATTTTGAAATTATCATTAAAATTATGGTTTTCTTCGAGTAAGTGATTAGAATAATGGGAATCTGATTTATGATAATTAAAACTACGTTTGTGCTCGGATAATCTAACTTTGAAATTTCTGAAAGTTCTACCAATATAAATTTTATTACAATTCCCGCAAGACAGTTTATAAACACCGGATTTATTACTTTTATCAATTTTAGATTTGCAGTTTTTGATATGTCGGCCTAAAAATTATCAGTTCAGAATGCTATATTGAAATTATAATGCGAGAGGAATGACTAGGATTTTAGACTATATTAAATATAAGTTAATTCCTCTCGCATTATAATTTCAATATTGCATTCCGAACTGATAATTTTCAGGCCGACATATCAAAACTGCAAATCTAAAATTGATAAAAGTAATAAATCCGGTGTTTATAAACCGTCTTGGGGATTGTAATAAAATTTATACTGGTAGAACTTTCAGAAATTTCAAAGTTAGATTATCCGAGCACAAACGTAGTTTTAATTATCATAAATCAGATTCCTATTATTCTAATCACTTACTCGAAGAAAACCATAATTTTAATGATAATTTCAAAATTTTACACAATGAAAATAACAGACAAAACTCAATCTATTGAAATTTTAGAGATCAACAAAGAAAAGAATTCAGGTAGGTTACTTAATAGTCAGCTAGATCTAAATATTGAGTAGGTAATAAGACTTATATATAAGGAATAACTCTGTTCATTCGTTTGTATCTATCTGATAAAGTCACAGTGTGGTGAAACCGGTCATAGTTTTGTTAATATAGTGAAAATCTAAATACTTTAGTTTTATTTCATTGAAGATATGTATATCGATTTTCATCAAGTAAAGGCCTCCTCAATCAAATTATTTAAAGAATTAGAACACTAAGAACGAAATATTTGAACGCCTGAATATTGAAATGAATTGAAGAAACGGTTGGATGACAGTTGAAATTCTTGATCTTATGGAAGAACGCAGGCGATACAGACATAGCGACTCGATAAAATACAAGGACATACATAATAACATCAGGAGAAAAATCAAGTTGGCAAAAGAGGATTGGCTGAATGGGCAGTGTTAAAAAAGTGAGAATGCTTAGTCATCAGCATGATCTATTTAGTCTCTATGAAAAAGTGAAGGAAACAACAGGAATTGGATAAAAAAGGACTTTAGTAGATGTTAACTGTTTAACTATCCTAGAAGCCGAAAATAAAGTCAAGAAATGGAAGGAGTATCTACAATCACTTTTTAACAACGAACCAGGCATTTATGAAACACCCTGTATAATTATTGAGATTCTCAGTAGTAACATAAAAACTCCGAGAGAGATAATAATAATAAACTGATGCTGTTTGCAGGTTTTCATTCCTGGAAACCAAAATATTCTAATATCAATTTCACACTTTTTTATGGTCTGCCCTGTATATGGAAATAAGTTTTTAGTTGCATACATCAACACTCTTATGATCTATTAGTGGAAAAATATTTTTCTTCTGTTCAAGAATACCCCAAACATATTTTACGGTTGTAAAAGTGAAATTGGCGAAAATACGCTTCAAATCCATCGAACTCAGACAGCCTGTATATCAAGAACATCTGAAACAGAGAATTCAGACTCATTCGGACACACACAAACACTCACACTATCCCCTTACAATTCAACGATGTTTTCATAAAAAAAAAATTTCCCAAGAAATAATTTTCTTTTTCAATATTCGGCCATTCATGAGATATCCTGTATACTCAAGGAGAGTCATAGTTGTGTGATCTATAGCATGAGAACGGTCGAAGTAAAGATTCTAATAAATTCATGCCGTTCTGTCGTTTTCCATTGAAAGAAAACTGAGATATTTCATTATCAATCTCACGATTTTTATGGTCCGCCCTGTATACAAAGACAAGTCTTCCAGTGCATTTATCAACACTTTCATGACTTCCCATTTGAAAAATATTCTTTTCTTCTGTTCA
Organism: Cryptolaemus montrouzieri; assembly: GCA_013387265.2. Classification (NCBI taxonomy): domain Eukaryota; kingdom Metazoa; phylum Arthropoda; class Insecta; order Coleoptera; family Coccinellidae; genus Cryptolaemus; species Cryptolaemus montrouzieri. The sequence continues at coordinate 64,523,812 of JABFTP020000124.1, read as the reverse complement.
AAAATACAATAAACAGAATTTACATTTGAAAAAAGGGGAGTTAGGAAAAATCCGCTTCAAAATCCATCGAACACAAACAGCCTGTATCTCAGAAACAAATCCATTGAGGTGTCTTTTTCATTGCAAAATTGTAATCAGGGCGTTTCGAAGTACAATTGACGAAAATTTGGTTAACTTTCACTGAATGCAGTTATTGTCGAACACTAACATCGAAATGGGCAAAAGCATCATCTTCCTGGAGATATATCCCTCTCTGTGAATGAGAGATAAGTATCTACATTGAGATTACCTTCGATTAAGAGTGGTCCCACAATATAGTTTTCATAAATTCCAGTCCGAGCATTCAATTTCTCAGTCGTTTGTGTGTATGTCTGTCGGAATCAATAAGGAATCTAGGTACCCCAATATCAACAATTACGCCTATTCACTTCACTATTAAAAGTAAAGGTACTCTTGCCAGAAAAACAGGTATTATACAGAATATGTGAATTGCTCAAAATATTTTCACTTAAAATCTCACAAATTGCAAGCGGCAATCAGGATCCTCTTCATTTATTTCATAAAGTACTTTCACTTCATAAAGTTGAAATTGGTGATATTTCACGATCCTGTAGTCTGTTGAAGCTGATCTACCAGAGACACATGATGATTTTCTGATGGAAGTAGTGTTTTCAATTTTCAGGTGACCCAAAACTGCTACGATGTCGAACTTCATGTTCTTTGTTAGCCTACGAACTCGTAGTTGAAAATTTATTCATCAAATATGAAACAAACTTGTGCCCATTGTAATTTCTGGCCGTTTCTCTGGCACAACTATTATTTCGATAATAAAATGAAACAATTTTGACCTGCTTATCAGTTAAGAAAACCATTTTCAATGTTTTCCTTGTAAACCACAACTATGATTGAAAGTGTTGCGAAAATGATGAACAAATATGACACATTTATCATTATCAGATGGTTGTAGTAAAAACAATTGTACGTTCCCTACAAAACATTGATATTTATCTATATCTTAAATTATTACATTTCCTTGAGAATTAAAAACTTGCAAGTGCTAACGACAAACATCTTCACTTGAGAATGATGGTAGAGAATTAGATTTCTATCAGATGGATGTTGGTAGAGGTCATTCGAGCACTTGAATTTCAAGTATTGTCAGATTTTCGCTGGAAAACAAACTTTCGTTGGGTTTAGACTGTTTGTATGATGTTGAATGTTCATGAAGATAAAATATCTGAATGGAAAATTGAATGACATTTCCAAAGATATGTCATTCGGTCCACTTATGAGACGATTGCACATGCTCCTGTAACAAGCTACAATCACGTCACAATTATTTGAAATAAAACACCTGATTCCAGTCAATCCTCTCTCCTGTGTCATTCCACTGGTTAACAGTCTGATGCGCATAATCCGGCTATCAGATGATATGTGCATGTGCTACCAACTTCACTTCAGATTCTTCACTTTGGCTTTTCTTTTCTTTGCCTACCTAATTAGTCGTTCTTGAAAATCCTCTTCAATTGCAGTTGAAATAGTAAAATTATATTCAAGTTCTTTAGTGAAAATTAGATATATATCTTTATCTTGAATACTGTGTAGTGACCTTTATCAAAAATATAAGGTAAGTTGAAAGTTCATTTAGCAAAATACGCACTTAACCTTGAAAATCTGATTTTAATTTTTCCTTACAGCATTTTTCCTATTAACTGATTGAATTCCTTAAAGTAGCTATTGAGAATTCGAATCCTGCTCTACAGAATTTGTCTTTTTCTGAAGATGGACTTCATAATCGTATTCCTTTAATTTCTACAATTTTTATAGTGACGTTGATAGATTTCTCATCAAAAGTCGATCAAAATAATTTTTCTGAGTAGAAAACGACAAAAGTAACTCAAAATCTAATAATCAATCATTATTTCCTTCATTTTCAAGTAATTTTCTGAAATTATCATGTAAATCATGAAATTCTTTCAAATTTTCAAAATGGTTGCCAAATATCTGTAATTTTTGTGAATAGTTTTGTAGATGCTTCCTCGTGTTTTATGTAGCTTCTCTTATAATTGTAAATATTTTTTGTAGATGCTTCCTCTCTTTTATTTAACTTATCTTTTAATTCAATGACCTACCTGAACAACTATCATAAGTTTACTTTCTAGAATCTCTGTAAGTTTTCCTATTAATTCTTGTCCTTAATAATGTTAGACTCACATTATTTTGTTTTTTTTTAATTCCCTGGTGCAGCTGGCTATTACGTTAGAGCATAGAATATATTAGTGATTTATGTCTTTATTTGTGAAATTCAGTCCTAGGTGGAGAGTCGTAGGTGGAGCTCAGAGGTTCAGATGATATAACTTCTATCTGGAGTCCAGAAATCCACATGAATCCGAAGCTGAAATAGAGGTTTTCCCCCTATGCAGCAGTAAAAACAAGAACGTTTTGGAATTTGAACTCCCTAAGTGATTGGGGACTATAACATAGACGATCTCAACTCATATATTTCACCAAGATAAGTCTTATTGACTGTATATATGTAAAGATGCATTCATAACATTGTGTACCATAATTGTAATATGTAATTAAATATCTGAGCTAAACTTCTTAGAAATTTCTTCCAAGATTTCAGTGACAATTATTGAATTAGAGTCTCATTGCTCATTTTTATCTGGGCTTAACCAGTAAATGTTAGTTTTGTTACACTCCGGAGAATTGAACTGTCTCAGTTTTTCATCCAAAATCAGTCCATATTAAGATAGAGAGGATACCAAAAACGTATCGGACACGGATCTTTTTCTTCCTCGAATATCCACGAATACGGATACAGATACCTACGGATATGGATATGCAGCACATCGCTTATAGTATTAGTAATAGACTCTATAGATATTGGTTCTCACAATTTTTTTCTACAGAACACAATATTTTTTAGGTTACTCCAGTATTCCATCTAATATTTTTGTCGCATTAAGGTCATGTATGACCTTACATGTGAGCAGTAGGGACGACCAAGATGCCGTTAATACTATTGATTGAAACTGTTTTCGGTATTCTTAAAATAATACTGAAAATACTCTCAATGAATCGACCGAGTACCAATGTCACTAATATCTCAAATTTTTTATTTCAGTTCGGGTTTCAAATCATCTAATGCACAATTTTTCTCGTGCAAATCAACACAAACAAAAAATTACACACAGAAAACAAGAGCAACCATTTGTTCCCTAAACGGTCATTTCTATGTCTCCATTATCTCATGAATCATGGGATTTCCCCATGTCCGTCATATTTCACATACAGACCGACGGAACTTCACGAATCGAAACAATGATAGATGAGAGTATTAAACTCGGCGGACATCTGTATGACATGAAAAATTCTCGACCCGGAATCAATTAGCCGATAATCGATCAAATGATCAGGGCACATGGGGCATCACAATCGCGCTCTGAAAGTTCGTTAATGGGACTTGACACCGCGTCAACCCCTGTATTCCGTTTCGAAAGCAATTCATTGATGGGGTAACAATGAAATTCGATTATTGTGCTGGTGACGGCTGGAAGTTTTATATGATTTCGCGTAAAAGGATTGATGAATATCGAATTGGATATCCGGTTCAGAGGAGCGAAATACAGAGCAGAGGGTTTTCACACACAAAAATGTAAAGATAATATGCAAATTCTACCTACGTTTCAAACACCATGTGAAACAAAGTCTAGAATTTTCTGTGAGTATGCAGAATATTCAATCCAACTAACGTGTCATAATCTGCAAATTTCAGGAAGAACACCTGCATTACCTCAACTTCCTCCCAAAGGACCTTGGTGGTGTTCACTCCTGACAGGAAGAAATCGTGCAGCTCTATTATAATTGGCTCAAAATTAGGAGGAATGAAAGGCTGAAGACAAGTCGTATGTTTTATTTTCAGATGAATTTCACTGCAAGTGCAACAAACCTGAAAATTAACTCTTATACAGCTGAGCTGCTCTCAGCATCATGAGATACAGACTTTCAGGATTTCTGGTGCCCTCATGACATGAGTCCTCCATTGGAACGTGGGGCTAGAAGTCACACATACTGATGTGGTTTCTCAAAATTATTTTCATACCAAGCGTTACCTACTTTTCGCTGGTCTGGTGGACGAGTATTGAAAAACAGGCGATGAAGCTGACTCTAGAGAAGCTCAGAGAGCACTGATGGTGACAAGTGTGGTGAAATCTCAGAAAAACACCAACAGTGGGGAGTTGAGTGCACTGTTAGGGGTGAAATCGTTGCACCTCACGATTACTTATGGAATAAGGACGGGGGGCACGCTAGTGATCATTGCAAGACATAGTCCTGCAATGATCACATAGTTTCCTGCAGCTATTAAGAGCGACCACCTCATGTGGATGAACTCGGAGAAAACCTCGTCAAAGTATCACTTCGTTCATAAGACCGAGATGAGTGTCCCACTCAGATGAGAGTGGGGGGAAAGGAAAGATTCCTTCCTAGGTGAAGGTACATCTGGTTCACGGATGGCTTGAGTTTACTGCCAGAGAAACAGGAAGGGTTTCTACCTCCCACTAGATAAACATACAACAGTTTTCCAGTTGGACATCCTGGTAATACTTGGATCTGCTTAAAGGCTAGCGGTACTGGGTAGGATAAATGAGTGGATCTCGATTTGCTTTGCTCTGGAAGATTAGAGAGCACATATAATTATTCATAAGTTGGAACTTGAGGCACTGAAATATGTGTTGTGGGTCACTTCTGCATCGGAGGAAATAAGATTGCTGGCCTGTTTAGAGGCTAAGAATATTCGAATTGGACCATGGCCACGGTCGGGATCTCATCCTGTATTTGAAGCATGGCTGTGGTATTGGCTGGCGAAAGAAAAAGGAAGACTTGGTTAAATTTTTGAGGTTGTCGCTAGTCCAAGGCAATGCTGGGTACATTGACAAGTAAAACCCAGACAAGGTTGGCACTTGAAGCCAGTTTAACTAATACATGTCTCCTGGCACAGAAAGTAATTGGGCATGGCAAGTTCAGATATCCCTGCGCAAGATAGGACTGAGGAATATTTGCAAGTATAGATGGCATAAATGCAGCTTGAGAAAACGCCAGCGTGAGTATACCATTGGAATATCACTGGGTATGTGTGCCGCTGGTTCTATCTGCGGAAGATATAAATATTTGTGGACCCATGTTTTTTTTGAATAAGATAATCTGTTAAATGTACTGGTCCATATTTCAATTATTATATCAACAATTTCAATAACCAAGATCTTGATTAACACTAAAAAGTTAATACAAAGTCATTAGAATGATATTATAGTATGAAAAACCGACAGTAAACAAACCAGAACAAGCTAATAAACTATTCAAATGATGTTCTATATCAGCCTCTTTCAATTTACCCAGTTAAAATATTGACTTCACTCAATTACCGAGAATAATATATATTGATACTCCCCACTGCTGTTCGCGAATAAAACCTTATTTCACCAGTTTTTCATCCGCTCGAGATACATGATTTGATTACGAAAAGGGTGAATAAATTAAATTTCAGCTGACGAGAATCCCTACAAATTGAGAGCTTCAGTCGGAAGATTGCTATTTGTAGACAATTGCTTAGTGAGAAACCTGATGAATTGTTGACATACTGATATCAATTGAAATATAGCTAGTGAAAATGTTGACATGTATCATCTTACGCCTTTAGGGTTACTCAAATTTTGTTGATGGATCTTCTTCGCGGAGAGAATTCTTATATTCTGCTATCAGTTTTTTACGGTTGGTTGGATATATTCATAACACGTAGCCTACAATATAATACTTTCTTCCGTCACCGGTGAACATTTCCGTGAAATGGATCGAAAGATTATTGATAGTTTATATTAATAATGAGAATATAGAAAAAGAGTCAATAAATGCTAATAAACGGGGGTCAAAATAATCTAGAACCGCAAGCTCATTGTCTTCATCATCGACTACAGGTGATCAGAATAATGCCTTATTCAGGACCGTTCCAGTCAAAGGCGAATTTGTAACGTATCTTCTGAATTTTTTAGCTGTCATAGACGGCAAATTTGGATATAATTCGTTAAATCGATTCCATATAAACTTGGTTGTGTGTACCTAAAATGAATATTGCAATTAAGATTATAATATGAATATAAATCTAACATAAACTAACCTTTTTATTTGTGAAGTTAAAATTCAGAGTACTAAAGGTATCAATATGGAAATTGTAATGTCAATCGAAAAAGTATTATATATGAGGTAAGAATACTAATTTTCAGTTAAATTATACTATACCTTCTTTAGGTAGACTATACCCATGCACCTCACAAAACGTTGTTGGAGCTAAGGAATGTCCAGGACTCGGAGTATTCAAAGTGGTCACGGTTGAAGGAGCTTCTATGGTAAAAAAAGTTGCAGCAGATGCTCCATCCTCCACTGCCAGATTTTGTTTCTGCTGCTGTCTCCTGCATTTGGTGCATCGCTTCATCTCTGAGCGCACCCGCAAAAGCCACACCATACCAAAAAGCGCCATGTCTACGGGCTGCCTCATGGTAGACACAAGGTCATGGCATACTCCGTGTACCTGCGAGTCACCCGCGCACATGCCCCCACCAACATACACACTTGATTTTCAAACCTCTTTAATATTCACATCATAACACAAGAAAGTTTTCCAGAAACTAAACTAATTTCGCACGTAAATAAAATAATGAATAAACACTTATTAAACAAAGGACATAGTTGACAAAAATTATAGAGAAGTTTTTATGGAATTCCGCTGACTCAAAACAATTACGAAAATATTCCTGCCTCAAATCTAAATTCTCATGATTCGCTTCCACATTAAGGTCACTGAAAAACGGCGAACACTTCCGACGATTTTTTTCGTCTCTTAGCATTCGGAGCAACTTTTCCACATTCTTCTGTCAGAGTGACTAGACCTGATAAGAAAAGTTTGATGAGATTTCTTCGTTCTTTCAATATTGAGAGGTCAGAAGTTCGATTTTATTATTCTCTTTGCGGATGAAAGTTATCCAAAAGGAGCTTTCCACAATTTGCTAACGATCGAATGAGAAAAACATTCTTGCAATTCTCCAACTTATTGGGAGAAGTTTTCTGCAGGAGAAAGCCACGCTATTTTGACACATGGCGTTCGGTTTCCTCTACCGCAATGTTGAAAAGATTTCATTTGTTGCAAAATAAATAACTTTCTTCTGAATGAAAATGAATTATTCAAGGTTTATTTTCGAATGTTATGCTTTTATTCAAGTAAAGCGTCAAATTTCACGTATTAATCAAAAATATTTCGCTTCAACCTCTCAACGAAATTACCGTGGAACAAAATAATTTGATTACTTTAATTAGTCAGCAAATCTCATCAACCTAATTTAATTAATCCATTTATTTTGTTTCCACTGTATACAGGATGTTTCAACTTTCGAAGAAGATATCTGCACGAAAGTATGAATCTAATATTCTCTTCTTTAAAATTTAAAACTTCGAAAAAACGATCTCATTCAGGGAAACGAATAATAAAATAAAACATCCTGCATTGAATTGATTTGATAATACGTTGCCACAATGAGTGTCTGAATATTGCGAAAGAATTATTAATGTATAAGGCGCAACCACTGGTTATTTTCTGCCGACTTAGTTGATGCTGCTTTAATAAAATAATTCGATCAAAAAATGTCTCATCCTAAAATTGACATTTATTTCTTGTTTAAGGAAATGAGAACTTCAGCTCATTCCTGTTACTTTTTCTTCTTTGATTTCAGAATTATCAAAATCACGAATCGTATCCCACTGGCGAAAAGTAATGGTAATATTAATTATTACAAATCTAGTCAATCAAAATTAAGTGCAACCTGAATCCTACGATTCTCTACGACTTTGTTAACGTGTTATACGTGTTATCCTTTTGCCTCATGAAATGATTGTGATTCGGCTCAAAATTGAAAACTCAATATACAAATTGAAATTCCAATAATTTCATCTACTTAGATGAGTTAATATTATTGTTACATTATTGGAAGAATCTAGTTGGAACAACTTTCAATTTGTTTATACTGGGTGTACCATTTCAAAAGTCTCTGTATAAGTTTCATTCTGTAGTGGTTGAAAAAATTTGCTGAAATACATGGAATATTTGATTGGGGGACAACTTTCGACGAATATTCGATAATCAGTCTCCTAAGAGGGGGTGCTTCAACCCCTCAAAATTGAAAAGAGAAAAGGATCTAGCGATACCTCTTTTGAAAGGTCTATGAAGTCCCTTTACAAAGACAAAAGAGATTTCTATGAAATTTTGCCGAAAATAAAGAGAATGCACAGTTTTTCGAATAGAATTCCTGAAGTCTTTATCAATAACCATTAAAGGAGTAGTTTTTGGAGGTTTAATTATGAATCCATTTTCAGATTTTCTTTCCTTGAGAAGCTTATATTTAAAAAACTTTTCCATTATTTATGAAATGAACAAAACACTTCAACAACTACTAACTGATGCATATAAATGATAAAACTACTTCAATAATTCTCTAACCTAACCTATAAGCCTTGCTATCCTACCATACGTCAAAGGAGGAACCGATAAGATAGGAAAAATTCTTCAGAAACATAACATCAAGCCTATCTACAAACCATACAATACCATCCACAACAATCTGGGAACACCAAAAGACCAAATAACCCTGGAAAACCAAGGCGTCTACAAAATTCCGTGCACGGGCTGTGATCGCGTCTACATTGGGGAAACAAATACGAGAATAGAAGTTCGGATACAAGAATATAAGAATTCAGAAAAACGATACGCGCCTTCATCAGCAATCTTTCAACACTCGAGCTCAACTGGTCACAAACTCGACTACGGGAACACAAAACAGGTAGCCAACATTAAACAATTACGAAAAAGGAAAATAAGAGAAACCATCGAGATAGAAAAACACACAACTATGAACAAACGGGATGACGCCATATATATATATATATATATATATATATATATATATATATATATATATATATATATATATATATATATATATATATATATATATATATATATATATATATATATATATATATATATATATATATATATATATATATATATATATATATATAGAGATATAGAGAATGAGATACGTTTTCTGCAAGATGGCGCTCCTGCACATTTCGATGTTCGAGTACGACAGTTTTTGGATCCAAATTTCCCAGGTCGCTGGTTTGATTTTCAGATGAACAGTTTGAGTCTTTTAGATTTCTCCTTATGAGATCCAGAGTTTATGCTACACAACCTGAAAATTTGGAAGAGCTGCGAAGAATAATCGTCACCGAATGGAGATTTTTGGTACCAGAAGTTCTTCAAAATGTTAAAATAGCATTCGAGAATCATTTGTATCACTGCATGGAGGTGGGAGGTTAGGTTAGAGATAGGGGAGTTCAATTGAATTTTTGGCATAGCCAAATTTTCGTTGAAATACAAACTTTCGTTGTGGTTGAACTGTCTGTATAATATTAAATGTTTATAAATATTTTATTTTTGAAGATAGGATACTCTGAACAGATTCAACAATCGGCATTTTCTCAGTTTCGTTAAATAACAAACGACCTATTCGTAAAGTGACTCAACCTTCGAAAGCCGCTGATCTACGCCCTATTAGTATTCTACCAATTGCGTCCAAGGTCCTCGAAAAAGTAGTGCATCTGCAAATGATTGAATATCCTAATAAATATGTGCTACCTCCAATTCAATCAGGGTTTAGGGCAGCTCACAGTAATGGCACGGTCTTGTTGAAGGTTACTAATGACCTCGTTAGGGCCATAGATGATTCTCAGGTGGCTCTTCTGATATTGTTGGACTACAATAAGGCGTTTGATAGCATGAGCCATAGGCTCGCCATTGCAAAGCTGCATTGTTGTTCCCTACATCCTGCGGTGCTCAACTGGTTCTTTAATTATCTGTCTGAAAGAACTCAATATGTAAGGTTGGCTATCTCATCATCGAGTACTCGCAGTGTCAGCCAGGGGGTGCCTCAGCGAAGTGTTTTGAGGCCAATGTTGTTTTCGGTATACTCCGCGGATATTTCTATCTTGTGCCATTGTGCAATGCATCAGTAGGCGGATGATCCTCAGTTGTATAAGGCCTTTTGTCCCCTTGATATAAATTCTGCTATCCGCTTGATAAACAGTGACCTGAATAGAAACTGGTCTCGGGATAATGGACTTCTGTTGAATCCATGCAAGATTGTGGCCCTTTGTGTGGGTAATAAATCATTGCGAGAAAAAGCAATAAGACAGGTCACTGTGAATGACATCCTGAATGGCTCTATATTAAAATTGAGTGACTGTGCAAAAAATCTGAGTGTAGTATTTGATGGTGAGCTAAACTATGGAGGTCACATCAAGAACTTGCGAAGTGCTGCATACACAAAATTCAGGATGATCTACAGCTACAAATCGTTCCTATTTAGTGGAGACTAACTTCTGCATTGATTATGAGTCGACTCAGTTATTGTAGTGCCGTTTATTTTCCATTTGATACTGGAGTGTCGCGGTCTTCGGTTGAGAGGTTGCAAAACCGAAGCTTGCGTTATTCTTATGATATTGGGCATCGCGAACATGTAACACCCCACTATATCACTCTTGGGTTGTGGAAGTGTGAATATCTGTTTCGTTGTTAGAATGCTTCGATTGGATTCAAGGTCTTGAAGTTCTATGAGCCATCCTACTCGAGTGAAATGATAGTGATAAGAAACAAGTGACACAATGCAAATGTCAGGCATGGCCCTTACACAGAACTGCTAAATAGTTTTGAGTATGTCTCTGCCACAATTTTCAATATGCATTCGAAAGTTCTTCATGGCTGTGATACAGCATTGACCTTCGAAAGGTGCTTCAAAGCAAAGCTGCTGGAACTACAGGCAGAAACTATGTAGGGTCTTCATGTCAACCATATATTTTGCCTACCTTTGTTTTCGGGTGTTTTAGCTTGTTGTTTTTTGTTTGATTTTCAATTAGATAAGTTGTTTAGTTTTATGGACCTACTTGTACTTAAATTTTAAGGACGAGTGGAAAAAAAGCTGTCCATTTGTATTCGGTGCGTTGTATGTATTTTTATCCTCCAATGCAGTAAACATTATTATTATTTTATTATTATTATTATTAAACGTTCTTTCAGAAAAAATGCATTGTTTACCAAGTGAATCTAGTCCTAGAATTCAAGAAGACCAAATCATTTCCATATTTCTTATAACAAAAAGTTCCTTTGTCCGCCCTTGTTTTAGTGCAAGACCACAGTGCATGGCGTTTTTGTTTATCGCTTATTGTTGTATGAAAATATCATTCGATAGAAGTTTATTGTACTGATGTCTTTGTTTTAGCTACGCTACATAAAATCCAACAAGATCTTACAAGCTTGAGTTGATAACCGGTCACAAGTTGGTGATAGGATATACAAAAATAGATTATCTACTCAAGAAGACTCCGTTACCATGTTTATGACTCTGAGGTCAACAATCGTGTTGTTCTAATCCTCCTTTATGAAAAATATCTTTATGGGTCTCGACGATACTATCACTAGATGGGTAAACCTGGACATTGTTAAAACATGTAACTGATATCTTGACCTAACTCTGATGCAGTGATCTTACGGTGGTGATAGGTGAGCATCTTCTACACATAAGTGTGGCAAACTCCACCCTGTGTAGGCTATATTATGAACAAACAAAGGAGATTATTTTTTGAACAGATCTAGCTAGCCTGCATGGTGGCTGCATTTCCGGCAATGGTATTATATACCAGATTTGTCAATTGATGTTTTTCGACGGAATCATGTAGAATGTAGGCAATATATCTCTCGTTTCTATTCTCAATTCAAAATCTATTGTGAACAGTGAAAATCACTCTCCTCATTGGTTAATTTGTTGGCGCGCATAATTGTCGGAAGCAATTTCTTCGCCCAGTTACATCATCTTCGATCTTAGTAGTTTGCCCGACCCTTTGAGCCCGAAATAAATTGGGTCACATCTGACCTGTCGATAGGAAACCAAAACAGAGAGCAATTTGAATGCCACAATTTCCTCCCCGTCGAATCCTGGACCTTTCCCGTTGCCACGGAAGCCGCAACGGAGTCACCTAAGAAACCATAATTAAATTGAAGACCGAGCCATCCAACTTTCTGAATAATAATGGCCATCTCTAGCACGGTTCGAGAAACCCACGTCCGTCTTTGTACGGCGGTGGAATGTTTGATATTCCGCATGAGCGCCGAACTTCCCATTATATACGATAATGTGTCTATCTTGATCTACATCGTAAATCAGGCAAGGGAGGAATGATGAAGTGGGAAGTCATACTTTCACTCTGGGTCCAATCATCAATAACAACAGCTTATACAATTTTACGAACGTTTTTTTTTTCATACGAAATATCGTTATGATGAAAAATGAAGAGAAGTCAGAAGTCAAAAATACTTATATATTTTTATACACAGGAATATATAATATCCGGGCAACCGTGTTTGATTCGACATCCTAGATTTCCTTTTAACAAGTTGTCATTTGTAGGGAAGACAGCAATAAATAAACTTGGGAAGCGAGATATCAACACATAACACTTTAGTCAATAAGTCCCGCACTTTCAGATAGATGGTGCCAGATATATCGGTTGCGCTATTGTTTTAGGTTGTACCAACCTTCAAAAGAATCAACGAAATTTTATGTCATTTCGATCAGTAGTTTTCGGGATATTAAGTAATAAGTATTTATTGTTTTATATCTTTGTAAGTAGAAATCGAATCCATTTCAGTTTTATTGTGTTAATACATTGGTTTATTAACAACACATTCAATACTCAACCACTGATGTTTTGCATTAATTTTACTCAAAATATAAATGGGCATCTATCCTTAGCGTAAAGGAAAGTCGCCTCTAGTTTTTCAACCTATGAACCTTAAGGTCTTCTTTCCCTATATAATGTAACAGTACTGGAAAAGTATTTCGAAAAAGTATTTAAATCAGTTGAGGACTATTTTAGTACTTGAAAGTATTGTAATATATGGTTATTGATACCTACTTCGATCATTGTACGTGAACCATTCCCAGAATATTCCAAAGAAAGGCGGAAGTTTAACTTTAAGTAATCTCTCGGACATCAAAGCAGCTAGAATCAACTTTTGATGAAATTGACAAAACAAATTTAGGCATCAATGAAATATCCAGCGATTTGGGATTCCATGAAGATCATTATGAAGGCGTTACGCTACTAAAAAAAACTAAGTTGGTTTCGGGAAAACATCCTGTCGAGGGTTTTGAAAATAAAGAAAAATTAGTAGCGCACATTTTCAAGCTAGGCGATGCTGGATGTTTCCCAGATAAATAAGCTATATGTAAGTATACGTACCATTTTACCGAAAAACTGCAGATTAAACATAATTTTGATTATGAAAACCAGAAAATTGGTGATGAATGGTTCGGAAGTTTTACTGAGCGAAATCCAGAGTTGTCTGTCAGGCAAGCAGAAGGTTTGTCTGTTGCTAGAGCTGAGGTAGAGAAGAGGCGAATAATTTTCTTGAGCAAAGTCCTTAACGGTAATGATATCTTGGATGAGCCTGAAAGGATATATAACATGGACGAGTCAGGAGTTCAGCTGAATAATGAGTCCGGAAAGGTGGATGCAAAGAAAGGTGCGAAAGTAATCAATTCTGTAATATCTGCGGAGAGATGTGAAACGATGATTCGTAGTGCGTTGCAAAAATCGTTATAATGCTGAAATCTTCTTACGCAAAGCATTGATACGTGCTGCTACACCTTTAAATGCTCTTGGTGGCTTTGAGACAGTCGGAATTTATCCACTAAATCCTAATGTTTTGCCTGATTCTGTTTTCACTGTATGTTATATTGTACACTTATGATTACAAACGTGGTTGTACGACCAGCAAAGACAGAATTGTTTTGAAGGTCAAACGAGGTGCTTATGCGAAAATAATAACAGAAACGTAGTGAAAATTGTTATGGATCATCGAAAAGTGAAATTACAGGATTCTGGTGACATCCAAAAGGCATCAAAAGGCACAGTGGTCAACATTTTGCTGAATAATTCAGGCAAGAAAAAAGTTTCTTAGAAGTTGGTGCCACTTATGAGATTTCTCGGAGAATTTATAGCGTAATAAAAACTATTTTTGAGGCGATATGTGACTGTGGATGGAAAATGGATCCAGTACTTCCCGACAGCACAAGGTGAAAGCCGTCTTAAGCTTCCAACCAAGCGCCGGTATTTTAGAATAGCATGGAATTTTGTTCATCAACCATTTGAAGAAAGTCCAGACGATCAACAGTAACTATTATTTAGCCTTAAGCGACCCGATTGAGTGGCCAGATTAGGCGCAAATACATTGAGAGAAAGCACCAATACAAGTTCGTGAAAACCATGGCAAAAATCAACGATGGGATTGGTGCGACACCCATCCTCTTCTCCAGAGTTGGCACCCATCGAATAATGGATCTTGGTGGTTTTGATGAAGATGCTTTCGCAAAGCATTTAGCCCGAATGAATTATTACCGAAACTAACACCTAATTTTGAGACCAAAGATAATTCGTTCGACAAAAACTGCATAGAAATATTAGAGAAGCGTTCGAATTATTGTATCATTGAGAAAGGAGATTATATAGACGAATAAACTCGAACTATGAGAATGCATGTGTTACGTTAAAAAGATGAAGTGTCTGATTGAAGTAGCTTTACATTCAGGTTCTTAACCAAAACATATCATTTCTACGATGGAAATAAATTCGATTCCAATTTCAACATTACCTCCTCTATAGCTGTAGACTACTCCATATAATATAGCGATCTACGACTATTATCTGCAGCAAGAACAATGCGGTTTAAATCCAAAGTATAATGTGATGCTAATGGATAAATAGGAATAAAGTAGGATAATTTGTTTCGTATATGGTTTTCATATTGAATACACCTAGCTCTGAATATATGAGAAACCTGATTGAGCTGAGATGTCGAACGGTATCAAAAAATGATGTCAAGGAAGAAATACTATAATAATTGGAGCCTTCACCCAAAATTATCATTTTTTTTTGGTAATCTTTATTGAAAATAAATAAGGGATGTCGAGAATCGAAATTCATAAAAACGAATTCCGTAAAGTTGCTGAAATATTCACATAACTATTCCAATTGTTCTCAAAAAAGCATGCTGGTTTGGTAGATTTTCTTTTATTTCCACAGATTCACTGCATATACACGTTCAAGCTCATTCGCTGTTTAATTGTTTTCAATCAAATTGGGTACTCAAACTTCCATCAACCACAATGCAGCTTGTCGGAAGTTAGAATATGAATGATTTCGAGGCGAGTCACTCTTTGCATATTTGAAGACTCAGCAAGCGTTTCCATTACAACCAGCAATTTGTCTTTCCCGACAATAATAGCAACTCGTAATAGAGTTACTGAAAGATATCTATTTGGTCACGAAGGTTGTTACATATAATTTTCTACTCAATGTGACAAACTCACTAAACTTGAAGATAAACTGTCGTTGAAGAATTTTTCGTTGAAGTTTATTTGCATGAAAATGAGGACATGAAAGTCAAATAGAGCCTTAGTTGTTTTCTTCGTTTACGAAGACACTAACCTTCATTTAAGAAAATACTACAAAACGAATGAAATATGGTTTTTTAGGCAACTTAATCAAGAAACAAAACTTCCCATTTCTGTTTACATTGCCCTATATTAGCAAACAGTGTTCAAATTGAGCAATGGGTTAGCAAAAGTTTTTTATATACTGCTATATCGGGACAAATAGCAGAAAACTGGTTTATGATGGCTGCACAAGTACAAAAGATCACTCTAGGAAATATTGACAGACACCTTCATATCAATTTGGTCATTAATAAATGAAAATTGTGCGAGGTGGCTAATAAAAAACATAAAATTTAAAATCTAGTGCAATTTTTCTAAGGCTAAAAGTTTTATATTCCATATAGAAGTCAGTTATGTAAGTTAGTATCTATGGAAGCTCCTATTCTATTACTTAGTCATAAATTGTTGTCTAATTGAATACCTACCATTATTTGCAATGATCATATTAAAATTACATCTTTATTCTTTTGAAAATCGCAAATAAATTTTGCTTTACTTAACCATGAAAATTCAGATATTCTTATCAAGATTATGTATCCACGCGATTATCAAGTAACGATACTCATTATAGAAACGAAGGTGTGATATGGTTACTATGAATGTTATTAGTAATGCGTTTTACTAATAAAATCTTTGTCAGAATTTCAAATAGAATATGTTGTGGTTTCTGTGTTGAATGAAATATTTTGGAAATGATGACTATTGAATAAATGAATATTCGTTCATGAATTAGTTGAATTACACAATTTTTGCAATACGAGGTAGCATACTTTTAATAGGTATCCTGTCCGCTGTTTTTCCTTCCATCTTATGACTCCTGCCTTGATAAGGTCCTCTTCAAATTCCTGGAGCCATTTCGATCTTGGTCGGCCTCGTCTTCTCCTTGGTCCCGGGTCCTTCAAAGCATTAAAAATATTGTTGCTCCTTGACCTGCCATCCATACATGCCCTAACCATTTTACTCTCCGCACTTTAATTTTTTTACAGCATCTTTGTTTTCATGAATTGGTTGATTTCTTCGTTCGTATATATTTCGTTTTCGTTGCTGCCTAATTTTACTGGCCCTAGAATCAAACGCAATATCTTTCGGTAATTCTTATTTCTTCTTCATCCTTTTTGTCATTGTCACAGTTTCCACGACATACATCAAACATGGTCTAATCAGTGTTTTGTAAATATTTAGTTTGATATTTCTTGTAAGTATTTTGCTTTTCAGAATCCTTTTATTGGCATGGTAAGCTCTGTTGACTCCAATTATCTTGTCTTTGATCTCAGTTGATCTTCTACCATCGTTAGTTATCATGACGCTCAAGTAATTATAACATTCATCTTCCTCAAATTCATATACCCATATTTTAATTTTAATTTTCGGGTTTCCTCCATTCATTACAAGTCTGAGTATTTTTCTCTTGTTTTCATTTATTTTCATTCCCAATTTTCTTCCTTTGTCCTGATCACCTTTATCATATCTTACATTAGCTCTGTTCTCTTTGCTATTAAAACAAAGTAGTCTGCGTATGTTATAATTTGTTTTCCTCCGTCCACAAATTGCTTATCTTTCTTAGCACATAGTCTAATGCTAGGTTAAACGGTGTGGCTGACGAAACGTCTTGAGTCCTTTGTCAAATATGAACTCTTCTGTTTCTCCGTTTTGGGTTATCACTTTGGCTTTTGTTTCTTTCAGTGTCATCCAGATCAATCTTCTCAATTTCTAGTTTATTCCAAGTTCTTCTAGGACTTACATAACTTCTGGTCTTTTTATTGAGTAAAACAATATCGATAAACAGTATTTCGAGATTTATTCCGTGTTCGTAAGCCTTCTCCATTATCTGCTTTAATGTATGAATTGCGTCTGTTGTTGACCTGCCTTTGACAAACCCGCATTGGTATTGTACTACTATTGTTTCTGATGCTCTGGCTAGACGTTCCTGGATCGTCGAGGATAGAATTTTGTATGCGGTATTGAGTAATGTTACTCTTCTATAGTTTTGACACGTGTCATGGTCTCCTTTTTTGTGTATTGTGACTATTTTGCCCATTTTCCATTCCTCTGACATATGGTCCTCTTTCCAAATTGTTTGCACTAGTTGCATATTTATTTGGTCACTTTCAGGTGCTTTTCAGGTTCGACTTTTGATTATGTACATTTCTATTTCTTCTAATCCTGGTTCTTCAAGGGTAGCCTCTCCTTCGTTTTCAGTTATGGAAAATCCAGGTTTTGTCACAGTTTGCGTAAGAAGTTCTCCGAAATAATTCTTCCAGACTTTTTTATTAATTTTGTGTTTTATTCCATTTGTTTTTACTTTGTTTTTCTATTTTATTTTGTTATAGAATTTGTTCGTATTTCTTTGTGTTGACTCCTTGATTTCCCAATCTATCCATTCTCTTTTATTTTGGTGCATTCCTTTCTTCTTATTTTATATTCTTCTGTGTCTTGTTAGTTGTCTGTTTTTATCCATCTAAGGCTCGCGCTTTCATTTTTCTCTAGCATCTTCTTGCACTCTTCATTGTATCACTCTTTTGTCTTTTTCTTGTTCTGAAATCCTATATGTTTTCCTGCCGCCGCTTCTATGCACTATCTGATTTTTTTCCACTTTACTTCTATATCTTCATTATATTCATCAACCTTCAATCCCTCCTTAATTTGTTATGCTTAATTGTCCCTCAAATTCTGTCTTCCCAATCTCTCTATTCACCATTTAGGTTTGCTTTGCTTCCTTTTCTTTATTTTCTTCATTTTGTGTCTCATTCTAGTTGCTACTAAGAAGTGGTCTGAGTCTGCGCACGCTCCTCTAAAAGTTTTCTATTATTGAGGTTTGTTTTCTCTGGTTTATAAGTTTTGATAGGTATTACGTCATATTTACATCTGAACGCAGGAAATGCGAATTTTCCAGCGAGTGCATTTGCACTAAAATCCTTTCATTCAAGTGTTTCCACTTTGATTTATTGATGGGGAGGAAGAACAGTATCCAAGTTGAGGAAAATTACTTCATTTACGTTATCAGCGAGCTTGAACTCACTATTCTTAAGAACAACTAATTCTGTTTTCAATTTTTATTTTATTTCGAGAGAAAAACAATGGATTGGATAATTAAATACAATACCTCAACTGAAAAGATTTGCTTAAGATATTTCATTTATTAGATCAGATTCTATATATACAGGGTGTTACATAATAGTATGTCACTACTTGAGGGGGTAAATCTACGTGCAATTGTAAGAAGAAGAAGAAGTTCATATAAACATAGATCCGCAAAAGCTTCGTTACGGAACTACAGGGTGTTGAAATTTCCGGAAAAAATTGTTATTTTCTTCAAAACTCCAGCAGTTGTTGAGATATTCAGCCCAAATTTGGAATGCACGCTATTTCTTACAGCCTCTATCATTACACGTCCTGAATTTTAACTAGAATCTGCAAGGTGCTTTTCTGATCAGCGTACAATCAATTTTCCTCAATTTCGTTCAATTTAGAAACTTTTTTGACACTGTTTTTTCGTATCTCGAACCATTCTCGAGCAAAAGATTCTTAAACGATTGTATGCATTCACTGAATTGTAAGCACTTCTAATTAAAAAATGACCAGTAGGATTTGATTCTTTTCATTTATTTATGTATTTTGACAGTTGCTAAAGTTGAACCAGTGTCTGCTCGAATTGTTCATTAAATTAACGGCTAGTTTCAACTTAACTTAACTAGTTTTAACGACTTTTGTAGTTAATGCTGAAAGGAAAAATGGCTAATTATACTAACGCCGAATTGGCTGATATCCATTACATGTACGTTCTGGTTGACGGAAACACAACAGAAGCTAGGCGATTATATCAGGTGCGCTCTCCAAATCGAGTAACACCAGACCACCTGTCTGGTGTTACTCGATTTGGAAATATCCACAGAAGGTTGAGGTACTTTTACTGCAAATAATCATTTAAAAGGAGCAACTCAAACTATGAGAACTCCAGATATTGAGGAAGCAGTTCTGAATTATATTGATTTGAATCCTCATGTGAGTACAAGAAAAATTGAAAATTAGTTGCATATTTCACATGTTCTAGTATGGAGGATTCTCTACGACTTTTATTGTACTCGTTTCATATCCAACGCGTCCAAACTCTACTTCCTCGAGATTTTACTTCAAGACTGAATTTCTTCCGATGGTTCTTAGATTAAATTGAAGAAAATTCTCATTTTGATAGTGAAATAATGTTCACAGACAAAGCTAACTTTTCGGAGAACTGCTATCACAATTTTTCACAATAATCATTATTGGGCTGAGGAACACCCCCATTTGATTGAAGAATCTCATCATCAAGAACACTTCTCACTAAATGTCTGGGTCGGCATAATTGGAAATTATTTGATTGGGCCATTTTTTCGCCTAACATACTAAACGGTTCCGCTTTTCGGCAATTTCTTGAGGAGGAGTTAAGTGAATTGCTCCAGGATGTGCCACTTTCACACTCCAGCAATTTATTTAGTTTTTAATTTTTCTCTTTTTTAGTTTGATATTGACTAGATAAAAGTTGAGTCTCAGAAGACGAGCTGTCAAAATCAAAGCAAATTTTGGGCATACCTATTATTTTTTTATTTAGCGAGTAACATACAATTCAAATAATTCAAATTCAATAATTTTTCACTCGAAAACGGAAGGAGATACGAAAAAGTTTCTAAATTGAACGAATATGACGAAAATTGATTCTTGCAGTGGCGTACTGCAAAAATGTTTGAAAGGGTAAAATGAGACATGGCGTCGGAAAATTAAACATCTTGTGAATATCAGTTGAAATCTAGGACGTGTTATGATTGAGACTGTAAAAAATAGCTTGAATTCCAAATTTGGACAGAATATCTCAAAAACGTAACAAAGTTTCTGCGACCTATGTTTTTATAAACTTTTTCCTTTAAATTTCAGGTAGATTTACCCCCTCAAGTTGAGACCTACTATTATGTAACACCCTGTAGAATAGGAAAGAAGCAATAGAAGCGTGTTCCAATGAAAATAAATAAATAGTCAAAATTGATTTTAGATTAAGATTCAGATTAAAGAAAGTAAGTCGAGTGACATATCAGTCGAAAGATCTTCGAATTCTCGATTCAAAAATAGTCTCTTATTTATTATATAAGATTTCATGATCGAAATGCGCCTGAAATATTACCATAACAACAGTTGCAATTTATTATGAAATTTAAGAACATCGAAGAAATATCTGGAATTCATTTTCTAGTTAAGCAAACGGTTATTGAGGGGAATACTGAATTTTCTGTCTTCATTTTGTTTGTTGGTCAAAACCTCTTATATTCTCTACGCAGTTCCACTAAACGGTGCTATACGCGCAATTTCTGTGTAATACTGTGTAACGTTCTTATAAAATCAACCAATATTTAATGTTGATAATGTAAACAGATTTGAGACGAAAACACCTTAATGAAATTGAACAGAGGTGTGAAAGAGTTCACAACCAGACAAAAAAACGTAATCATCATCATTCGCCGTCATGTATATAGCAGTGCCGCTTTTAATAATCTACTCACGATACACACTCTCTGTTCTGCGTTCAATAGGTAAGACTCTGCTACATATTACAACCTGTTTAATCAAGGAACATATTTCGATAGTAATCGTTAAAATTTGTAGTGGCGTAGTTTTTACAATGACAAAGGTCACAAAGATGGCATAGAACAAATGCAATATGGTGGCACTGCAATACTGTACAACTACGCGATCGGAGCTATGGATTTTAGGTTTGTTCTGAATAAAGAAAAAGAATTAAGATCATATCCGCTCACTCAAAAGAGGACTAATTGCCATAAAGCTATATTCCTTCAATAAGTTTTGAAATCTTAATCAAAGGAGATATGGAATTATGCCAATTTCGACTTAATGAGATGCATTCTTAACTCTTTATCTTTGTTCCTAGAAGAATTCACTTAAAATTCCTGCTAACTTAAGTGAGCGTTCGTCACAGAAGAATATTAACCATGTTGAAGCGACGAGATTTCAAGAGCGCTTTGAATTATTATCGCAAATACTGCAGATATAATTATTTTCATGAATTTTTTGTTCTATTGCTTCCCGAGATGCTTTCTCGGGGAACTCATGGTAATCACGGAACCCCTGGAGGAAACTAGAAAAAAGTCGGTTTGTAGTTTAGTTTATTCATCATGGATCCTTCAGATTTCCTAGGATGAAACTCGGTGACATGATAAAACACCCATTAATTAACCAACAATCCCTTACTTTCTTCAGCTGAAAAATCTGGGGTTGAAGATATATAGTTCCATTTAATTTTCTTTCAGAAGTTCGCTTCAAAATGTCGTATTCTCTTTATCCTTTTACACCTAATTAACTCGAAAGGAAATTAGCCTGAGTGTTTAATGTTCTCCTCCTTTTATCCTGAAAATTATACGTATGAAGTTTCTGTAACGAGCGCTGTCTGAAAATTTGGCTATTATTTAAATTCCTGTAATATTTTGAATTTATGAGTAGCATTTGAAGAGTAATTCACGTCTTCATTAAGAATTGGAAGAATTACATAGTAGCAATGATGTTCATTCTGCTAGCTAGAAGCGTATAATTACAACTTTTATGAGTAACTAGCCGAGAAAAATAAGTGCTTTCATCGAATATGATTTGCTTCATGAAAAGAGATTTCTGAGTAAACAAAATATATTAAATGATTCGTTTATTAATTTGATTAAGGAGGTCGTTACTTGATGAAAATCGATATACATATTTTCAATGAAATAAAACTAAAGTATTTAGATTTTTACTATATTAACAAAACTATGACCGGTTTCACCACACTGTGGCTTCATCAGATACATACAAACTAATAAACAGAGTTATTCCTTATATATTAGTCTTATTTCCTACTTAATATTACAATAGGTACAAGAGGTATGTTGGAAAACCCATCGGAGTTGATTACTTTATGAATTGAAAAGATTGAGTAAAGAAGAAGGATTTAGATCTAATTGACTATTAAGTAACCTACCTGAATTCTTTTCTTTATTGATCTCTAAAATTCCCAATAGATTGAGTTTTTGTCTGTTATTTTCATTGTGTAAAATTTTGAAATTATCATTAAAATTATGGTTTTCTTCGAGTAAGTGATTAGAATAATGGAAATCTGATTTATGATAATTGAAACAACGTTTGTGCTCGGATAATCTAACTTTGAAATTTCTGAAAGTTCTACTAAGAAAATTTTATTTGAATCCCGCAAGACAGTTTATAAACACCGGATTTATTACTTTTATCAATTTTAGATTTGCAGTTTTTGATGTGTCGGCCTGAAGAATTATCAGTTCGGAATGCAATATTGAAATTATTATGAGAATGAGCTTAACTTATATTGGTAATCCTAGTCTAAAATTAAAATCATTCCTCTCGCATTATAATTTCAATATAGCATTCCGAACTGATAATTCTTTAGGCCGACATATCAAAAACTGCAAATCTAAAATTGATAAAAGTAATAAATCCGGTATTTATAAACTGTCTTGCGGGAATTGTAATAAAATTTATATTGGTAGAAATTATTAGATTATCCGAGCACAAACGTTGTTTTGATTATCATAAATCAGATTCCCATTATTCTAATCACTTACTCGAAGAAAACCATAATTTTAATGATAATTTCAAAATTTTACACAATGAAAATAACAGACAAAAACTCAATCTATCGGAAATTTTAGAGATCAACAAAGAAAAGAATTCTGGTAGGTTACTTGATAGTCGATTAGATCTAAATCCTTTTCCTTAACTCAATCTTTTCAATTCATAAAGTAAGCAACTCCGATGGGTTTTCCAACATACCTCTTGTACCTATTGTAATATTAAGTAGGAAATAAGACTAATATATAAGGAATAACTCTGTTCATTAGTTTGTATCTATCTGATGAAGCCACAGTGTGGTGAAACCGGTCATAGTTTTGTTAATATAGTGAAAATCTAAATACTCTAGTTTTATTTCATTGAAAAAAGATTGGTTTATTACTTGGCAAATGATTCACAAATATTTATTAGAAATACTGGACATATGTTTCGGGAATCAATACTAAATTCAGAATGAGTGATTTTACTTATGTATTATGTCATTCACAACAAGAGGTTAATTGAAGTCTAGTTGGTCGTTGCAAATTGGCTGGTTTTTCCTATAAGCGGACGTAATTTAAATAATCTCCAAGATGTCCATCCTTTTCCCTCATTACCTGGATGCATAAGTTCGACATTCTCGAAATCTGGAATGATTTTTGTTGATGCATTGGTCCGAAAAACCGGTAGAATCTTTATTTTGGAAAACGATTTTTTATGTTCTTCAACTCTTTTCTCGATGCATCTTCCGATTTGACCTATATGGAATGTCTCACATTCACTGCAGTTTATTTTATACAGGGATACCCACCGGAACCGTCCTTTAAAAAACATTTTGAGTTCCAATTACAATATCAAGCTGAAATTTTATACGCGGCCATAACTAGCGATTTCCAATTGGAGTGAAATATTTTCGAAGTGATACCATTTCCGCTTATACCGGAAGTGGGTCATCACTTTGTTATTTTAAATGGCAATCTACCTTTTTTATTATACATCTAGAACCGACATTTGAGCAAGGCATGAAATACCCAAGTTGTTGGCACTTATCTGTCAAAACTTTCTAGGATTTAATTACTTTTGTTATAAACTCGATTTTTATGAACATTTAAAAAATTGTAGCTCGTAGTCCTTTTGCACTACAGACACAATTTTTGCTTGGGTAGCTAGAAGAAGAATCAAGGAATTTTTTAAGCAATCTACACATGTCAAATGATTATCGCGTTGTTTTGTATGATTTTTTCTATTTGGCCTTTTTCAAACAGCAATAACTCAATTTTTATATCGCCATCAGATGAAGCGTTAAATTTCACATGGAATTGTATAAACATGTACTATACCCATCTCTCATAGTTCCGAAATAACTTGGGAATATATTGAATTTTGATGATTCAGCAAGAACTAACACAGAATGCTTTGAAATATTTGAATCAAGTAGCTGAACTGGCTACGCTCACCTGACAGGTGCCTAAAATTAATATACTTGTCACTTCGTTCATTCGAATTTCATATTATATATATATATATATATATATATATATATATATATATATATATATATATATATATATATATATATATATATATATATCCTCTTGGCTCCAATAATAGCATCAATTCAAACTGGCATACTGCGAAAAAGGACATAGCCCATAATAATGCTTATCGCTCATTGATTTCGCGATGATGGCCACGAAGAGCTTGTCCTAGTTGAGAGGTTCCGAGAAAGGAATGTACGACTGTATTTACTGCACCATTGGGTTACAGACAAATACCACCTTTAAGGTTCTCGAAACAAAGATGTAGAATATTTCCAACGGAATAAAAAATTTATGACTGACTTAGAGGTTCGTAAAATTTCAATTTTCTTTTATGTGGACCCCAATAATACTGGCTCATATACATTAAAGTTGGTCTTGATATTTATTCAAGATCCACCCGAATTGCACAGATAAATTTATTCGAAATTCATAAACTAGAAAATAAAGCAACTCAACTTCCATGTATTATTCATATGCCATTCTAAGGATATCCCAAAGACGAAACAACAAATCATATCTATCAACATTTTTCTATGTAAACTTAACAAATAAAATGGACTGGGATAAAGGCTGAAATGTATAATACATTTTTGCGATCGTACAGTTTGTCATGCGGGTCATAGTATACAAAAGAGCGACAAGAGAAATAAATCATCCCAAGTTATACTTTCACAATTCAACTTCAGTTGGTTTCCTTTAAATGCGAAAGATAAAAAATATTATGTCATCCCCTCGAGCACAAGTAGATGGAATTCTTTCAGTCGCACCACATTTAGTGTGATATATAGCATACACTTTTGCTAGAAAACTTTTGTAGATTGCACTAACTTCGTCTATTCGGAGTTTTTCTGTTGATTGGACGCATTTTTGCCTTCAGTTTTATTGGTACAATTTGAAACTTTGACCTGTAAAAAGTGACATGAAAAAGAATGAAAAAAGGGTGATATCCAGAAGAGGGACGCTACAAAAATATTATACGATGTTCCAGATATGGTGAAACAGCTAATATTATTCGTACATAAAGAATGAAATTTTCTTTGAAACGACACATCGCAACGAATTCATGAATACAAATTTTATCACGAAAAATTATACAGCATGGAAAAAAGTATTAGGACCTAACCCTAGCAATCAGGTAATTAAATGATGAATAAAAAAATGATTTACATTTATTGATTAAATTTGTTATTCGTTTCGAGGACACTGCACCTTCATTAGACTAATACAAAATAAAACCAGAGCTGAGGTACTACAAATTATATGTTTTTACACAATCGGATTGAATATGAGCAAACAAATTGACAGAACTAATACCTGAACCACTCAGCTGGAAACAAAAGAAGTAAACGGGAATTATTTTCAAAATTTACTTGTTTATTCAATATACGTTGAAAAGTTCATATACATTGATTTCAAGGGTTTCCCAAAACTTAAAATCAAGTTTTTTATTGGATGAATGTGAGTTTTTCGAATGGTTGAAATAATGGTTTTCATCAATTATGGTTCGCGTAATCAGAATCCGTTTTCTATTTATGAAACTACGATTTTGTTCTTATATTTAATTTCCTGTTCTACCATTATTTTCCTTACAACAACTACCGCAGTTGAGTTTGTATACACCAGATTTCTCTCCTTTTTCATACGCGCATTTTGTCTCTTCTTCTTGGCATTTCTCCAGTCCCTTGGAAACGCTCCCATACACTTTGTACCCCGTTTCTTGAAGAACCAATTTATCTGGCGGTTTAACTTTCTAATCGTCCATCAATCATAAAATGTACTTCTCGATCAGAATCAACTGCTGAAAGAACTATAGTCGAATATCTTCAACAATTGATCTAAACATTTACTTTCACCACTGCTCGTCAAAATAACATAAAAGTTTTTTTATTATTATTAGGCTCAGGATAAGTCCTATAAAAGCCCAATAACGAAAAAATAATTTCTATAGTATTGCAAGCACAGCTTAGCCATAATTAAATATGCACACATATATAATAACTAAATCCACTTATGTCAAAAACGAAATCTAATTAAACAAAAAAAAGTCGAATTTATTTTTGAATTCATTAACCGAATTTGAGTCCACCACATCACTAGAAAACCTGTTCCAATCATTGAACACCCTATTCACAAGAAAATACTGTCTTTGTCTCGACGAAAATTTTTCTTTTTTCAGCTTTAGATGATGACCACGCAAACGAGTATCAGCACTCAAACCAAACAAACATCTCAGGTTGGCGTAATTGTGTTTAATTATACGATAACACAAGATTAGATCTCCGCGATGTCCTCGCTGCCCGAAGGTTATGAGACCAGCTCTAGCCAATCTTTCATTATATGAGGGACGAACGACCCCAAAAGTCATACGTGTAGAACGGCGCTGGACACCGGCAAGCATGATTTTATCCCGAGCGAGAACCGGGCACCAAACCGAGCCTGCATACTCCAAAATAGGACGCACATAAGTCTTATAAAGTGTAACCGAACTAGAGAAGGACAACTCAACGAGCGATCTACGAATGAGATAAATTAAAGAATTAGCACGTTTACAAATACTTAGGACATGTTCCGACCACGTAAGATTTGAAGTAACGGTTACTCCTAGATCTACATGTGAAGTAACTGAGCGAAGAGGATGATTGTCAATCGAGTATTGATGGGATTAATTAGTGGGTCCTATATGAAGCACAACACATTTATCAACATTTAGTGGTAGGAGCCAGTCATTGCACCATCGGTTTATTGCGTCAAGATCGTCCTGGAGAATCTGTCTCTCGGTGAGCGGGTTTGCATACAACTTAGTGTCGTCAGCGAAGAATGACTTGCGAGATTGAATGTGTAATGAAAGATCGCTGGCGAAAATGACAAATAAAAGTGGCCCCAGGACGGATCCCTGAGGCACTCCGCTCACAACCGGTCTTTCCGACGAAAGAACACCACCAACCCTCACCACGAATGTTCGCTGCGACATATAATTAGTAGTCCAGAGAAGAAACTTCCCGCGAATTCCAACGATATCCAATTTGTGAACTAATCTTCTTACTGTGACTCTGTCAAAAGCCTTGGCGAAATCGAGGTAAATGACATCAGTAGGGATCCTTTGATCATAGGCATGTGTCCAATCATTAACGCAAGACAAACGGTTTGTGGTAGTTGACTTTCCCTTTACGAAGCCATGTTGTTCTGACGGAATGATAAAGTTTTTTGTCAAGAACTCGGTTGTCACTTCGACTATTATGGATTCCATCACTTTTGATGCAACAGACAGAAGGCTTATTGGTCTATAGTTACATGGGTCCAGTTTATCACCTTTTTAAATATAGGAGTGACATTTGATTTCTTCCAGTCCAGAGGAACGCGGAGGTCTCGGAAGATGTTCCATAATCAAGGCCAAATGATGAGAAAGGACGTCGGCAAACTTCTTCAAGAAAAAAGGACTGATACCATCAAGTCCTGGAGACGAATGATTTTTAAGCTTGAGTAGGTGCTTTTTTACTATGCAAGAATCAAACTCTACGTGTGTTAGACTATTCTCAAGACGTCTAGTTGCAGAAAGGGCATCTGATCGTTATTGGGCTCAGTTGTGAAGCAACTGGCAAATGCATCTGCCAAAATTTTCGCCGATTCGGCATCAGAGACACACATGCTCCCATCGTATTCTCGTAGCAAAGGGGCATTGACCTTCAATTGCAAATTGGCACGAATGAATTTGTAAAGTTTCCTGTTATTGTCGGAGGCAGCAATTGATTCCTCATATTCACAGGGTGCAGAGCGCAGAGCATAGGTCACGTGACTAGAAAAATCTCTATGACTTGTAAAATCTTCAGAATTTTCAGTTCGTTTATATTTCTTCCAGAGGCGTTTTTTGTGTTGTATAAGTATTAAAAGTTCCGATTTATCCATGGTTTAAGAGGGTTCACACGTGAGGTCTTTCTCCTGAAGTGTCTATTTATAAGGGACAGTAACGTGGAATGGAATTTTTTCCACATAATATCAGCGTCGCCTGCTGGATTTAAGAGTTATTTTCATATCGAGTACCATTTTTCATAACACTCTCATTGAAAAATAATCATATTCTTGTATGAATTCTGGAATATATTTTACAAATGCAGCGGAGCGTGATGAATCAAATACTACGTCATTGAGAATGCATGTAGAGATTTGTAATGAAGTGTATCTTCATAACAAAATGCAGCCCAGAAATGCTAGTTTGTGAAAAAGGCATTTTGGGTTAACTTATTTCTATTTTCTCTCAATATCGTATTTTCAACATAACCAATGTCAACTAATATTCTATTAACTAATTTGTAGCATATCCAAAATTCAAGGACATCTAAAACTCAGAAAGTTATGGAGTTTCAAACTAGAGGATAGTTTGTCAATCGTCAAATTGAACGAAAAGAAATAAATAAAGATAGAAAATCAATTATTAAAAGTTGAATATCTCCTGGTCAACATTCTAACTTTCCCAGTCTAATCAGCGTCGTTCATAAAACAATATTTCAAGTTGTTTATTCACTTTCTTGAACAACAGATGATGAACGACACATAAAGTAAAAAATACGAAATCCTTTTTCTTCAAGTCTTTGCCAGCAAAAGGCCACAATTACAAGAAGTTCAAGTTTTCTTGCAGTTGACTTCCATCCGGGTGTCCGTTCCAAATGTCAAAGTTTCCCCGAAAGTTCCAGTTAATATGCAGCAGTGAATCCATCTCAGACTCAAACTCGATGCCAGAAATAGAGGGAAAGCATCTGCTGTCAGTTCCTCGAACGAAATCGTATTTTAGGAGAACATTTTATACGAGCCAACTCGTATAAAAAATCGGGCAAGAGTTTGCAGTTTATTGCGAAGCAATGTATACAAAAAATGCAAGTTCTATTCGGATGAATGGACTTAAACGGCAAAGACTGTTCAATAATTTCTTTCAACATTCAAATTCTAATAAATTGTCACAATGTATGTCTCTTTTTGTTATCTTCAAATCGTGTGTTACATTTACCAGATCATAGTAGTCTCTCCTGTTACCCAACCTTCATCTTTCCCGTCAGTTGTCTTCCTGAAAACCTTGTTCGAGGTATTATGAACATTCTGAAATAGGAAAACACCAAATCGATCGAGCTGTCCTCAAGTGAACAGCGTTTGCAATGTCATATATGGATTTAGTTATACGAGGTTTGTAAATGAAGTGATGAGACTGGTAACGTTGCTTCAGCTTCGTGAAACGAGAGGCTTTGAGCAGCATTATTGTGCGCATGCAATACACTTCCAATATAAACTTCAACTCGCTACAGTCATTTGTTTGTCCGTAGTGTTAGTATTTTCGAAACGGTTTCTTGTTTTTCGTACTAAAATCGAGTGGTATCAATTCAGAACAACGGCGTGCTATCAAGATTTGCTTCAAACTTGAACAAAATGCAACAGAAATATTAGAAAAAATTCGGCAGGTGTAAAGAGAAAGTGTTTTTTTGTCACGGGCCTAGGTTTTTCGGTGGATTAAGACATTTTTAAAACGATGAGAGTCGATTGAAGATTAACCGGGAATCCTTCAAGTGAAAACATCGGTGAAAATCTGGATTTTGTGCA
This sequence comes from Cryptolaemus montrouzieri, assembly GCA_013387265.2. Classification (NCBI taxonomy): domain Eukaryota; kingdom Metazoa; phylum Arthropoda; class Insecta; order Coleoptera; family Coccinellidae; genus Cryptolaemus; species Cryptolaemus montrouzieri. The sequence goes on along the minus strand of JABFTP020000124.1, from coordinate 64,493,433 downwards.
TTCAAATAGACGGTTGTCAGTCAGAATGAAGACATTGAGATGGAGTCTTTCGTTTGCTACCAAAGATCAAAAACAACTCCCCCAAGGGAACTCATTTTGGTACACTTTAAGACATCGAAATGTCTATAACCAACCTGCTGAAGGCCATTTCAGTATCCGAGTTCCAGCAATATTATGATGACCGTCTCTAACGCTATGTGTGTTGCCAAAGGAACTATTGTGGTAGAGGTAATATTACATTTCAATTAAATCTGAACTAAACATCAAAATCAGTCTCATTACTTTATATACACACCTCGTATAGTCGAGACAAGCTTTTTTTTGTCATATGTTTGACTCATAAATTTTCTAGTCTGAACGAAGCTATGAAGAACATTATTCTGATACTGGTTTTGGTTTGATGAAAACAACCTGAAAAAAATTGCGGGTCTTCCGCTATATCTCGAATTTTCCTTGTCATTATAACTAAGGACTAGATACTCAAACAAATAATTTACTAAACGCCTTTTAATGTTGAAAATCAAACAAACTCTTGAATTAATCAATAATGTTTGCCAATCAGGTGATATTTTCCAGTAGCAAATTATGTGAAGTTTCATTCATTAAAAGAGAATTTCAACGATTTTGAAATGGTCTATTTTGCCTATTCGATAAAATTTTGAATAGTTCAAGATCTCCCCGTATATCATTTTGCGACTCAAAATTCATCATATGATAGATATCAGTTACCTCTTCGTGAAACTTTTATGGAATTTCGACGGACTGGAGGGTAAGTTGAGAGACGACATGCTACTTTGTTGCCGGAATTTTTAAACGATGAATTAAATTGCTAGCAATTCATAGTTAATGCCATGAAGGAGCGATTTCAATTCATCGATCGGGTCTAGACAAACGCAATAATTGTTGGAAATGTAGAATACAATTCTAGCGAATATTTGATCAAGACGAACGAAAGAAAATATCTGAGTAAGACTCCCGTACCGACGACTCAATGGAAATTTGGATACATATGTACGTTTTCGTTTTTTCAAGATATGTTTTGAGCTCTTCAGAAAATCAGTCATGAATAAGATCATTCACATGGTTCGTATTTTCAATAGCGGTTTCAAACAAGATAGAAATTGAAAGAAAATTCATCTCTTGGGTATTTAACGTTTTCACATCTAAACAATTTGTAGGATTCAAAATGCATACTGAGAAAATTAATAAATATTTATATCGAAATTCAAAATTATCCCATCGATATAGCTGGGTTGCATATCTGTTTAATTCATTCTTATGTGTTGACAAAAGGGTCTTGTTTTTTTAAATATTTTCGGTTGTCACTACAGTTGAACGATTTTCGTAGTGTAACAACAAATTGACAGATTTCTTCCTATATCTGTACTATAGGACAGCCAAATTTCATATTTCTAAGTTATCGAGAAACGCTGTTAGGGTTTTAGGGTTTAGTTACATTTTTTCGCTGTTATATGAGATTACCGACTTGAATATTCGTTATCAATTGTAGCTCTATACCTCCACATGCTCTTGAGACACAGATAGACATACCTATGGACACACAACGGAGTTATTCTATAAGGATTCTTTCTTTCTTCTTTGGATACGAAACAACAACAATGATTTTGACTGCCCGAAATAAGATCATGGCGGCTATTTTCCACAAGAAGGATTGTCGTAAAAAAATGAAGTGGGTAATTTTAAACCGAATTTAATTTTTGGCGTATTTTTAACTCTGATTTTTCAACCAAAAATTGATTTCTGCAAGAGAAATTTACAATTTCGAATGATCCAAAATGACCTGTATGCGAGCACATTTTTCAAGTCTGATTAACGCTTCGTTTTAACGAAATACACTCGGAACACTATAATTTTGACAAAATATTTTTCCGGAATGTTTGACGCAAATTTATGAAGAAGAGAAAATGCCAATTTTACCGAGAAAATTTTCCGCTTTCAGATCAATATGTTTCTGCTCTGACATTTGTGTCTCAATTTACCTTGCTTTCTCACGCTCTTTCTATTTCCTCTGGTGTGTAGTATCGTATAAAATCTACTAGACAAAGTAGATAATGTTAAGAAGCTTCAATGAAATAATAAGTATTTTCATTAGAAATTGCTCTCATTTCGAAGAAAGTTCATAAGTCTACGCGTTGTTCGAGAGTACTGCCTACTAGAAACTTCTCTTTTCTTTCTTGAGAATCGAGAGCCATTGATCTTGATATCTCAAAGGCCTACGACAGGTTTTGGCACACAGCCTTGATGAATGAACTAATCGCATAAGGTATTCCCGGAAAATTGAGTGGTTGGTTAATAACTTCTCTTCAAAGAATCAATTAAGGTGGCAGTTCGTCGTGAAAATTGAAAGTTCCTCCTTTTCACTTCTGAGGATCAAGAGCCATTGATCTTGATATCTCAAAGACCTAAGACAGGGCTTGGCACAAAGCCTTGATAAATGAACTAATCGCATAAGAACTTCACGGAAAATTGCGTCGTTTGTTAATAACTTTCTCCTCAGTTAATCAATTGAGATGGCCCCTGAGCCCCCTACTCTCGTTAGCTCTATTTCTGTAGCACTCCCCGAGAGCTTATTATTTCAGTTTGCGGACGACTGTACCCTGATGCCGACATATTCTAGCCAGTGTTTTTCAACTGCTGGGGAGTCACATCGACTAAGATACCAACAGGCTGTGTAACTGCATTGAGACTTGAAGAATATATCAGAGTGGGGTCAGATGAACTTGGTCAATTTCCATGCGAACAAGACGCAAACAACAACTTTTCCAGAAAAGTCACTACTGGGAAACTTCTATAATGAAGCAAGGATATCGAATCGGGATCACAGTCAACAGCCATTTCCAAATCTACTTCAGCTAAACTCTGTTTCCTTTCCTGCCTAAGAATTACTTGACGCCATCACAGGTGATTCTTAGATAAATAGATAAATAGTTCATTTCATAGGATTATTGTTACAAGGACAGAATATAATCATTTGCAACAATAAAATATGAGAGGTCAAGAAAAATATCCATATATTATATATCTACTAAAAAAATCACTTTATCACTACAATACAATTCAATTTCATTTACGCTATATGGTTCCTATTCTAATATAATACTTGAAATCTTCTCAAATCTCGCAATTTTTCGAATTTCTCTGGGAAGTTTGTTAAACAGTTTTAGAGGCATATAGCTCGTGGTTTTTTTTCTTGTTGCAGTCAAATGTATTGGAAAGAAGGAAAAATTTGTCCGGTATTATTATAATTTCTACAATCCCCAAAATAGTGATTTTGTTGTTGAAAAAATAGCAGTAGTCTATAAATATGTAGCCCATAAACGGTTAGCATACGATGTCTTTTGAAAACTACACGACACGACTTCCGATATCTCAACCGAGATCTAAACCTAAACTGAGTTACAATGATGTCTTCCATGCTAGATGAAGCACCCCCAAAAATAATACCATAAGGCAATACGGACTGAAAACATGCGAAATAAACAATCTTCAGTAACTCCAGTTCCACTTGAGATCTCAAAACATTCATCGTGACTGAGTGTAGCTTTTTCCTGATCTGCTCAATATGTGAACCCCATTTCAAGTGACTGTATGATAACTACAAGAAACCTGACTAACCCTGCCACAGTCGCCTTCAATCCATCAAAACTCAACGCACAGGTAGTACCTTTTATGATCAATCGGTTCTAAAAGACATTAATTCTGTTTTGTTCATGTTAATAATTAATTTATTAGAGGTACACCACTCTGTTACATCGTTCAGTTATGTTCTGCAAGTAGTGATTGCAGTACAGAGGTCCGGCGAAGTCAGCAATATATTGGTGTCGTCCGCGTAGAGAACAGGCTGGGTAGAAATGCCAGGAACAAAGACAACCTGCACTAAGTCGTTAATATATATGATAAATAGTAGGGGCCCTAATATGATCCCCTGCAGAACATCCATAGTGGTATGCTCCTCACCAGAGAAATAAAGCACACTATCAATACTTTTTATACAAAGCACAAGTACGACTTGGTCTGGAATACTGTTTCCATGTTAGGGCTCCGCACCCAAATATTTATAACATTTATGGGATAGGGTGATCTCCAAACTTTCGTTCAACAGTGGCAGGTTGCTGATATTTCTTTTTTTGCAGATAATCCCGTAGCAAATGTTTTGAAGGAGTTCTAACTAGCAACGCTACATACCTCTCGATTAAAATTCTTTTGTTTATAGGGTTAGTCTGCTTTGGAATTCGCTTTTATCGAGCAGCATTCCGATAACTTGAAATTTGGCCACCTTCAAGAAGCGAGTGAATCAACTTAGGTGGCCACTGATGTGGCACGACAGACTTCATCTGTTACCAAGAATTGAGAATAAAAAACAGAGAAAATTCGCATAACGAAAGTGACGAAAGTTATAGTATATAGTTTTGTTTGTTTGTACGATTCTTCTTGCTCGTCTCCTCGATCTCGTTATACGGAAGAAATATTTCACGATTAAAATAAATGCAGACATCCCCAAATCAATTTAGTACGCTCCGATTCCAATCGAGGGCGGAAACCAATGAAATATATTAAATGAACCGAAATTGAAGGATGTTCATTAACTTTTCCCATTCCGCCGCGGAAAATACACGGAAATGTGTTTCCCCTTCGAGAACTTACGCCCGTATATCGGCAAGATTCAATTAAGATTCAAGGAAAGTTAAAGTACACCTGGAGTGTGAATCTTCGTTACAGATAGAGAAGAATCAATAAACTGCCATAAATTTGGGGTGATCCAAAAACACTTATTTAACGAAATTTCTGATATTTACTTCTGTGTGTTTATCTTTTCTTTACGCCGTTTTCTCGAAAGGATCGCTAATGAGATTTCGTTCAGGAGGGAAACGGGGCACACAGAAATGGGATCTTGGCTCCATAGAATCCACTGGGTCTTTTCCTCTTTCTTCCCTTTCATCTCCTGTAACTCTCTAGCAGTTTTTATACTCGTTAATTTGGATTCGTTCACCTTTTCGTTCAATAATTCAGAACGGTCTCGCGAATACCGTCTCTTCATTTTCCATGTATTTCATCCATTTCGACAACCGCGTTTTTTATTGCTTAGATTTTTGAAGGCATCAGTTGTCGAATGAAGCGGTTCGCAAGATTTGCGATTTATCACCTAGCAGATGATAAAGTGACCGATATTTGGAACGTTAAGGCACAAAAATTCATTACAGAGAATCGATGCTTGCATTCTCTGGAACACATCAATATGTGTTCGTTTCAATTGGCAGAATAAATAACAACACTAATAATCATCTGAATCTCAACAATAACACTTAGTTTTACATATGAATTAACGATGAAACTATTATTTTTGCATTCTTGCTTCCTACAAGTTTTCCTCGATGCAAAAAACTAAAGAGTTGATTGCAGAAAGCAAATAACTCAAGAGAGTCTTCAAGTATTTTTGATCCTCTCAATCTTCTCGAATCTTTATTGTACCCTGAAAAAGACCAATAAATGTTTTTTGAGCTGAATATGACCCTGCGAACGCTTTTGCTCGTAGTTTTTTTCGAGGCGTTTTTCTCTGAGACTAGATGAAAATAAGCCAACAAACAAGCAACCCAGGATCTTCTCTTCGTCAAAATACCTACGATTTTTCTCTGATATCACTCATCACTTACAGAAATTCAGAAATAACTCTTCACGTGGTCTCGATAAAATTCATGCGTAATTCACATCGCCTTGGAATAGTTCTCTAACACGCATTGGAAATCAAGGGAACGGGACGGCCATCTTATTGGCCCTAGTTCGAGTCCGATTACTTCCAAAATTTAAGTCAAGTACATCAGCATCGGTCAAAGTTTGCTTAGGAGGAGATCCATCATGTTGAAAATAGATATTTCTTCTTCCAACAAGAGCAGTTCATCAAAATATTCATTGATAATGTCGTTATTCACAATATAATTCACCACGAAGGATCTGATCAAATATTCATACGTTAATAAACGAGATTTGAATGTACACCTTACATTGAACCGATATGGGCTTTGATGTTCGATATTAATATAGCGATGAAGATTCGCATCCAACGGCCAATGTTCATTCTGACGATCGAATAGTCCATCACTACTAATGTGAACTTAATCAGTCTAAATTATTGCTCGGAAAAACTGCAAATTTTTTTCAGATTTCTGCAGAAAACAGAAAACAGAAAACAAAAATCGAGTCGACGTTGGAAATCTCCTGGCAGCAAAAACTGGGATATTTTCATTTTTATAAGGTTTATATCTATTTGTCTTGAGAACACTGAGGGCGCCACTCTTAGATTCCCCTATCACCATTTCAATTTGCCTGCTAGAAATCGATGGGTTGACATTTACACTACTATTAGCTTATGAATTCTTGCATCAATTACGAGGATTGTCTGAAAACTTTCCTACCTTTACCAGAAGATGACAGCACTTGTAAATGAAGGCTAGTGAACTTTCATTGTTCATTTGTTAACAGTTACTCACCAAAGTTCAAGCCATTTTGGGTGAGCAGTCGTAATGGTATAGTCGTTTGAGCTGTGACAATGGCTACACCTGGAATATTCGGATTTCTGTAGGAAGAGAAAAAAAAACGAAGGTTCTGGTTCAGTTCTTATGAATGTCGTTTTGAAGCTGTCAGGACCACTTCTTCATTCTGGAAGAACGCTCGTAGCCGACAATTTTTATTCCAGCCTCGAACTGGTGAACTTATTAAATCGAAAAACCCATTATAAATTACATCATATAGGAAAGAAGCTGAAGATTGGCGAAAATTTTGGTCTTGAAGATGAAAAAGGCGTATGTGTCATGAAGTGGCGCGATAAACGCGATGTTCTCTTAATTTTCACCAAACATACCCTGGAAACTGTAAATGATCGAAGGTATGCTGGTATAATAAAAAAACTGAAAGCAGTTATAGATTACAACGATAGCAAATCATCCATAGACATGTCAAATCAGATGTTCAGTTATCACACAGCTCTCTGATAATCTTTGAAGTGGTACCGGCAACTAGCTAAAGAATTCATTTTAGGAAACCTTGTGAATGCCCATATAATTTATAATAAACTTGCTGATAAAAAAAATGAAGATTACGCAGTTTAGATAAGAACTAGTAAGGACACTTGTTTTGAAAGGCGCTAGTAACAATACACCTGAAGAGGCAGTAAGACACTTAGAAGTGAAGGATCTGAAGGCAGCCTCGACAATGAAATCGCATTCATTTATGAAAAGGGAAGGTCCTGTTGAAGAAATCTAGGAAGTACTGTAGGGGTTGCTACGAGAAAACAGAAAAAGGTGACATTTCAAAAACCCAAGGGAAAAAAGTGTCTACGTATTGCGGTTATTGCAATGAAAACCCCCATTTCTGATTCGATTGTTTTCATTTGGTCCACAACAAATGACTTATGTAAGTCTTTTTTTTGCGTCTATGTAGCCCTTAGGATGTTTTTTCCACATACAAAAAATTTTGCTCATTTTTGAAGCGACATTCTGAATGCTTGTGTTATGTGGCGTTCCTTACAAGGATTTGAACATAAAATAATTAAATAATAATTGAAATGTATAGAAGAAACTTATCATTAGATGTGTGTATTCTCCAATCCTATGGATTTGAGGAACTCTATCGGCTTTAGACATTGTTGTTGTTTCGTCAAGTTATCTTTGAAGTTGTAGGTCAGGAACTGGTTGCGTTGATTGTTATACTTGTTGCATGTTGATAATATGTGTTTCACTGTAAGTGGCTCTCTATAGACGTCACAAGTTGGTGGTTCTTCATGTAATATAAGGTGTAAGTGTGTCATATTTGTATGTCCTATTCAAAGTCGTTGGATGATTGTTTGATTTCTACGCTTTGTCATCACACATGGAAATACTTCATGGACATTGTTACTTACTTTTGATATTTTCGCCCTATTCTCGGTGCCTTAATTGGATTACTTCATTTTTTGTCATTTTGTGCATCTCTTGTTTGGTTATTCCTAATTCTACCATTGTTCCGTTTTGTATTGAAGCTTTGGCCCTATCATCCGCTAACTCATTACCTCGAATACCAATGTGCGAGGGAGTCCATGCTAACATAATTTGCTTGATTGGTTGGTATTCGTGCAAGACGTTCTGAATTTTTTTAATCAATTTGTTCGTTGAGAGTTCTGAGAAAATTGTGAGCCTTTCTACTTCACTCGCGATCTCTAAGGTTTTGAGTATGGCAAATGCCTCTGTAAATATCGATGCATCGTTTGGTAGTTTGAAGGTTCAATAGTATCTAGTACTATAGAGCATCCAGCTCCATTCATGCTTTTTGATTCGTTTGTGTGATAAAAGCTGTGGTTCGGATGGTTTTCATAGATTCTGTCGTGCAAAGCTAGGTAGTCGCTTGGTTTTGTATCAGTTTTTGAGCCTAATGTTTCTCGCGATCTCTAAGGTTTTGAGTATGGCAAATGCCTCACATGTAAATATCGATGCATCGTTTGGTAGTTTGAAGGTTCAATAGTATCTAGTACTATTGAGCATCCAGCTCCATTCATGGATATTGATCCTTTTGTGTAATAATAGCTGTGGATCGGATGGTTTTCGCATATTCTGTCGTGCAAACCTTGGTAGTCGCTTGGTTTTGTATCAGTTTTTTAAGCATATTGTTTCCAGGTGCAGGTTTACCTTAGGTCGTTTTGACCCCTAAGATGTCCAAGTTATGTTAAAATTCTCATTTGTTAGAGCTAAGGTAATGCTGGTCTTCCTCAGGTATTTTTTCAATCTGAAATTGAGTGGTTTAGGTGTTTGAGGCTGTTTGTCGTACAGATCATTGAAATTTTATTCGAAGGTTGCTTTATGTGCTGGATTTTTAAAATCTGTGAAGATCCTTACACCATACCTCAAACATCATTCCAACCTCCTGAAACTGAGTGGCATGAAGTTTAATTCAACTATAATGCTGTTGATGGGGTTAGTTCTGAATGCACCAATAGATAATCTCAGAGCCGTATTAATAACTGTGTTTAACATATTCAAAATTCTGTCATTTTCTGAGTCGTATAAGATACAACCGTAGTCCAGTTCTGATTGTATTAAAGCTTTATATGAACTGATGAGTACTTCCCTATCTGCGCCCCAGTGTAGTGAATATAGCGTTTTGATAATTTTTTTAGTCATTCGGCTTTAATTTTCTTTATGTGTTGGGCCCATGTGAGTTTGTCGTCAACCAGTTATCAGAGAATCCTCAATATTTTCACCTGTTCTTTGTTTTTGCCATTCAGGTAAAGTGGCAAAACTTGATCATTTAAATGAGTACGTGAAAGTTCATATGTTTCGTTTTAGTGGGTGAAATTTCGAAACCAGATGTTTTTGTCTATTCAATAATTTGTCAATGGTTGCCTGCATGATTCCGATTATACTCTATAAGACTTTACCACTAACAGACAGTGTTACATAATCCGCAAAAAGTTTAGCTCTGACAGGCGCCCCCACTTTCGCTATTATTTTGTCTATGGCAATAGGGAATAACAAGATGCTTAAAACAGACCCTTGGGGTACCCTGTTTTCACTCTTATATGCCTATCGTTTTCTAAATTTTCTGTGCAATACCAAAAAGTGTTGTATTTTGGGGTACCGTTTCCGTTTTCTGTTCCAAATCATTCTTGCAATATACTTTGTTAGATGATGGATTTTTATATGAATAAATATAAAAAGAAAGAATTTCGATATTCATAAATCCAAAATCCACGAATCTCTTAACTAAAATTTCGATTGAAAAATTCGCACCAGTACAACATACCAAAGAGCGCCAGCGGTCCTTATTCCTAAGCATTTTGGTGTAGCAGCGGTCGTTCCATCTTATTCGGCAAGTTTACTGTGATATGTCATAGCGGTCATTTATGACCGCCAGTACGCATTGTAATAACCACCTAGCAGTCATATATGACAACCCTGGCGTTCAACCTGTGGAATTACATGGTTTTTGCTCTCAAGAACTGAAAGACTTGCTTCCAGAAAGAATCCAGTTCCAAAATAAATCCAGGCTCGCTAGAAACGAACCAGTGAACATTATATCATCTTGAGCGGCCACACCTTTGGTATGACAGGCTTGGCCTCCTCCCAAGAGTTAAGAATAGAAAAATTGCAGGCGATCAAAAAAGGCAGAAGGCATTTGGCAAAGATCAAATGATAGTCAAAATGTCAAAGATTTGGCAAACGTTATTGCAAAATTGACGAAGAATTCGTCAAAGGAAATATCCTCGCAGCCATCCTCAGAAATAGATCAATAACTGTTTGATATTGCATGTATTTTTTTGTTCTGGTTCACAATAAATAACGAAGACATTCACGTTAATCAAGTTTACATCTTAAAACAATCCATTCGAATTATTCTTATACAATTTACAGTTAACACTGATTAATAACTGAAAACTAATAAAGTTCGAAATGCTGACACATAAAATACCACAAGCTCTAAAGCTCTAATAATTAAAAGAATGAATCAAGCTCAACTCGGATGCATCACTCTGACTCGAGTGAAAATCAAGTCCGCTTACAAGAAGACGCGGCAAAATTGAAAAAGCAAATAATCATAACGCTGCACGATGGTTTCATGAAGCGCAATAAGCATTTTCCCCCCATTTCAGAAAATTTATCCGGTGAGTTCTTTTCATGATTGATGGAGAAACACGACTTACAAGAACAGTACATTTGTCATATTTCACTTTTCTTCGGACTACTCGAGCCCCAGCAGTTTATCTGTAAAGTTTGCCTCAGGTCGAGTATCCTGGAATTCTATTCGGACAGCTCGACTTGTGATATATAACTTATATTTAGTATATTTGATAAACAGTTTCGGCACAATACTACTAACGTTTCTGAGTGATAATCAAACTGAGTAACAAATTGAAAAATTCAAAGCTTTTTTTAATACTTTTTAGAAACTACGAACAAGATTCATTTTGGACCGAATTCACAATAGTAATGAAATTGAGGTTATTTTCATTGGAAAAATAATTCGTTAGTGCATTGATTACACAGGTCAACATTTGATCTAAGCGGGAACACTGCACGCAATTTATGGTACTAGGGGTTTTTGGGGTCGCTGATGACGATGAGTGGAATGGTTTAGCCCCATCATGTCAATTTCAAGGTCATTTCAAGGTCTAGCATAGAAAAACCGACAAAAAAAACTGTAAAAATTCATGGCAATGTTTTTAATGTTTCCGAGACCAAATCCGTTGTTTGTTTGAACCCTCGACCTATTTCAGAGGTCATTTCAAGGTTAATTCAAGAACCCATGGCTGAAATCTAAAATCACAGAAGTACAGTCAAGCTGGCATAGCCGTAAACCGCAGTTAATTGATTGCAGATAACTTTACCAGAAGATACAAGGTGGAGGAAATAAGAGGTCTAACTTTATTTGGAAAGAAAATTGTTCAGGCAAAGGAGGTGAAGTACTTGGATGTTACTTTTGGGCTTGTCGCTCTGCCTTCGGGAGAACTTAGGGACTAAGCCCAAGAAAGGTCTTGTGGCTGTACACAGCGATTGTGATACCTAGGTTAACGTATAGAGAAGCTGTATGAAGGACTAGATGCACAGTTTAAACATCCAAGAGTGCTCTGGACCATCTGCAACGATTGATATTATTAGGAATCACGGAAGCCAGCAGAACTATGCTCAGGAGTTAGAAGTCGTGACCGGTGTACAGGCTTTGGAACTGGAAATCGAGAGGGCGGCCTTCCTGTCGAACCTGAGGCAAGAAGCTGGAAAATGCTTCGATCTATGAAATGAGGAGATTGGAGCGAGTCTAGGAGTGGATGTACGTACTGTAGACTGCGAATGAATACCAATCATACTCATACCCTCTGACCCTGGGCAGGGGTTCAAAGCTTCATACGGTCAAGACTAAATTGTTCAAGTTAAAATAAAACTGTCTTAGCGGATAACGTTTTTATTTTATTTTGTATCAACAACTTATTTCTTGCCAGTCTCTCCAATGTTGTCTTGAATGGAAAAGCCTTGAATTCGCCAGATTTATTAAAGATCACATATAAAGTATAAAAATTAGATAACAGGTACCCTGGAGAGTAGAGTTAAAAAGAGTTTACATCCCCAAAAATAATTTTTCAGTTCTAGACATGAAAATGTCTCGAACCACCTAGCGAAGAAATAGTGATATGTTACGTATGCAAACGCAAAATTTTTACGATTTTTCAAGAAGTTTCTTCAACACTTATCCCTCAAATGGCATTGACCTAGACCTTATAAAGCTTAGAAAGAGACAATATTGTCAAGGAGATCCTGAAGATCCTTTGCGTTTTGTGACCGAAGAAGAATATTAGTTTAATCGGCAGAATTCACAAAGCACTCAGACAAGTGTTCCATTACATTAGGCATATCATTAACATACAGAATAAAGAACAAAGGGCCCAGTAGGCTTCCTTGTGGTACTCCCTGTAGTATTGAGGATTTTGATGAGTTACTTCAAATATATAAAACGAATTACAATAAGATGAAATTTTAGAACAAAGAAACAATGAACGAGGTGATTGAGATGTTGTCTTGCGATGCAGGACTGAAATGAAAGTTGGAATCGTCTGCTGTGCTCTGAGACAATCCTTTTTTGGTAACCTCCCATTGTTTTCATTGACTACATTGTTCTTGATTTATTTTTGGAGTTTGTGAATTTAGTGTGATACAAGTCCTGCCTACATTGTTTCAATGCTGATTCATACGACAATTTCAGATTTTTGTATTTTACATTAAATTATGGATTATGCTGTGTGATGAAGTAGGCTATATCTAATTGGTTTTTCAAAAGAGACACAATTGGATCTTTCAGATAATTTATTTTCTTCTTGCTCAAATGAAAAAAAAACATTTTTTAATGTTTCGTGAAATACTTTCCATTGTGTACCAGCTTCTCAGCAGGAAGTTCGTAAAGATTTTCCCAACTTTGTTGTGCAAGAATTTCGTTAAATAAGTGTACATTATCATCGTTGAAAGATCTAGTTTCAATAAACTCAGGCACAGATTTGTGGGCTTCATCTATGAAAGGAAGGACTTGCGCCCTGTGATCTGAAGGATGAGGTTCCTCATTATTTGCAGAGAGACTGTCTGTATTAGTTATTATATTGTCTATGCAAGATGCTGTATTTGGAGTTACCCTTGTGAGCTTAGTGGTCGTTAATTTGGTATTGAAAGAATCCTATATTGATATAAAAGTTTCCTCATGATTATCTTTAATATTCAGTTCAGTGTGTATATTAAAATCACCACATATAAAATAGGCTACATTCATATCATTTAGTCTTTGTAATAGAATTATCAACTTCTCGAGGAAGACATCAATATCATTCTTTGAGGCCATCGATGAACTATATATAGAAAATTCTCTACACAGGATCCTTATTATTAACCATTTCTGAACCCGTTCCCAAAATTAGATACACAATGAACTCTGGATGGATTATTCCTCTCAAGTTGATATAATCAACTCAATACGTTATTTCCATAGGCCTAATAATTCCCTATTCACGTATTTCCAGTGATAATCGAAAATTCCAGTTCCTGGTGGACACCCTGTACAATTAAACGCATTGTATTATTCAATGAAATGTCCAAAGACCAAAAATATTACAAATTTTCCTCGTTTAATGTCAATTCCTAATAAGTGCCGGCGCCCAAAACAATTAATTTTTATGATGTAACAGAACAGTATCAATAACCTCATCTCCCCTAACACAAATAAGTCCTCCAGTCACAGACTAAATCCGGGAAAACCAACTGTCGACGCCCTTTCCCAATCTAGATTCAATTTTGGGATAATAAATATTTATGAAATCTGTTGAGAGGCCAACTGTGAAAAATGTAACTCTTATAAGCTGCCGATTGTTCGGTATTTCACGGAATCAACGCTCAGAGAGGATCGATGTGGAAGATAAATCATCAGAAGTTATAATTTTAAAACTTCAGTTAGTTTCCTTCTAACGAGGGAACTAGGGAGATGAATAATTCTGCCATCTTCTCGAGTGTCATAAAGATGAGTATTTCTATGTTATATTTTCGCATTTGAGATGAAGTATTAGATACATAGGGTTTCTTTCATGAACGATGTGATAATCACATCGAAGGACTCTATGCATTTTGAAATACATTGGGGAACGACTCATTGTTTTCTTGAAGAATTGTGTTTTCATAGTGGAGAAAGGGTAATAGAATTACTAATTTCAAGTATCTGAAAATGACTTACGAAATATCAACAAAAGTTCTATGATCATAATTCGAGTGCGAGACTACCTAGCTTCATCGCTCGCTAGCGCCGCGCTGGCACACTTCTCCTTAATTGTCTTATTTATGCTAGAGGCCCATGAAATGAAACACACTATTTTTTATAGCAAAACTCAGTATTGAATTTCAAATCTTCTTGAACTGCAGTGCATATTAAATCGCTGAATGTATTGTTGAAACAAAAAATTATCTCGGATGCAAAAGGTGAAAGGCAAATTTGTTTTTCTAAGACAAAAAGGAGTAAGATTAACATGTTCAAGAAAAACGTTACAAAAAAAATAACTTGTTTCAAAACCGGACAGTCAAAATTGAGAAAATCGTAACCATTCCTTCTCAACACGATAGAACAACTTTTCAAGAAAAAAATGTGCCCAAATTTATTTTTCTAGAATAGACTTGTGTCCAAAATTTTCCATTTTAAATAATTATTTTCTCTAGTTGATACAGGTGTTCTCACTTATATCTTACAGAACAAATATTAATGCGCTATAGAAATGGGATTCACCAGAAGAATTAGTAGTGATTTGTTCAAACTTGACGCTGTTATGCTCAACAAATATTTCGCGTCCTGCAGTGATTTTTGCCCATTGGAATTCCACTACTTCGATATAAGTACACAAGCTTAAATAGTTAAATCACCGTTTTGTAAATGAAAATATATTGTTCTGTTAAAGTAAAAATTAAGTTATGCTGGTTTATAGGTTGGATTTACGAAGTTTTTAGAAGCTTTACATAAGCAATTAATAATAATTTTACTGTCCCCATAATATGATACTACATATAATTGACAATATCTTTCGCAGAAAAATTAAAACAGTATGTTTATTACAATAATTGTAACACGAAAGTAAGATTACAAAACGGAAATACATAACATCAATTCATTCAATATTATTTTACTAGAAGAATAGTTTAAAATAGTGATTCTACTAAGTTATGATTTACTCTAGATTAAATACCTCATTGGTTGTGTTGTGTGAAATACTCACATCCAAATGATCTTCACAAAAAACATTCTTAAATCAATTGAGCCATCCTTTCTCGAAAATTTTAGCCACTTTCTGCGCATCTGTCCATAGTTTGGAACATAAGTAAACAATTTGTTTGACGTTTTTATCAATTTGCTTCAACAATGGGGCACTATATAATACTTGAAATAAGAAGGATTCATTTGTTTGTTTTGTACTACGTGACGTCATTCAAGTCACCATGACAATCTATGGCGTTTTCGAGTCAATAATTCCACAGAACGATTCAGAATTCGTGAAAAAGAAGCATTTTTCGTTCACCCTCGTATATCGCTTATTGACATTGGCAATGTGAATCTTAGCACATTGCTTGTATCAGTTGTTATTTTGTGTTAAATAATCTGTAACATATCCAATATTCACGGATAGCGAACGACAGATCAGAGAGTAATGGCGTTTCAAACTAAAGGATCATGTCTGTTTTGTCGGTGAGTGTATATATATTTATTAATATGATGAAGCAAACACTAAAATGTGTTCAACAAAGTTGTTGTCCCTATTTCCAACTGAGGGTTACGTGGAAATTTTCAAGCCTTTTCATCATCCTTGTTCTTTAAAATTCATTTCTTGTTGATCTCATAATCTATATTCATGAGTATGGAGATTATAACATCCCAAGGCGTAAATTGAGGGTGGGTTTTGGAGAAATTTTTAATCGGTAATTAAAATTTCTACTAAAAACGAAATTTCATTCGTTTGGTTTATTACAAGCATTATAACCAAACCAAGTATTCTACTCATATTAATTTTAGATAAAACACAAAATTTTATCAGTTAATTCCTTCAAAATTAAAATTTATTCAATAAAACGTACTTGTGAATGAAAAGGAGAGGAAGTTGCGCGATATTTGTTGGAGAATCTTATTTCTTTCAGGACTTTTCTTAAAGAAACTAATATTAGGTAATAGATAAGAGTCGAATCTTTCTGAATAGTTCAGCACTAGACGTTAGAGACGCTCGTAATAGCGGAAAATTATGAAAAAGCGCCCTGAGTCAAACCGAGTATAATAGACTTGCAGTTCTATAGAAAAACGATAATTCATCATCCTTTCTGACGAGGGCGATGCTATTTCACGGTAGGAATGGGGAGTAAAGATCAGAACAAAATAATACGCAGCAAACTAACTCAGTAGGCTTGAAAAAAACATGAAAGCATGTTCAACTATTGATACTCTTGCATCGTGTAGTAATTTCTTTTCGTTAAAAAACGAGATAAAAATTTTATCGTTCAAATTCGTGTCAACAATCTGTGCTCCGTGGCACCTGATCACGTTACCGATTTTTCTTGCTCAACGAGAGTAAGTTTTAATACATTTGCGTTATAATTAGTACCATGATAATCTTTGGTTCTTCAAGGCCAATTGTGATCATTAGATATTAATTTTCTATCTCAAAATATCGTACGACACAAGAAACTACAAGAATATGTCGAGAAACGAATTCTCTTCAATAATTTTCATTCGAGTTGCTAGAAATTCAGAACTAGATTCGTGTACGAAAAGTATTCTGAGTAAAAAGACGTCAGGTATATCTAGAAGCTTAATACCTCACTAGGCTCTCCGATCGAGTCCAACCTGGAGATTTATCCCGATCAGATGGCGACAGATAAAGATTGAGTATATTCCTAAGGTGAGTAAATTGAACTGCGAATCTCAGATAATGTGATGAAAAGTTTCGTCAGAGCTATTGGGTAATCTCTGAAGCATTGGAGTTAGTTTGACGTTTTTCAATAAGGTAAATCAACTGATCTGGCACTCAATAATCTAGTTGAAAGGATGACTCAGTCTGTGGAACACAACGAGATAGCTGTTGTAACCTTCATGGGCAACGAGGGTGCATCTAGTGATATTCCCACTAGCCCGCATTGTGGGGCTGCTTGATCTTACATAATCGATGATCAACTAGCAATAATCTACGCATTGGATGTAGGTAGAAATCCAAGTTTACGCTAGTCTCCCTGGCCGATGGAGATGATGATGTCATGAGACAATATCATTTATCCAAGGAATGTGTGAGCGTGAAAAAACTGAGTGTGAACCTCCACAAAACTATGATACTGGTCACCAGGAAAAGAAGGTTATTTAAAACTCCCCTTCCTTCATTTGGGAGGGACTTTTCATGCTAGTTGCAGAGGAGAAGGACAATTTGGCGGCTACCCTCGATTGTGAACTTAAATGTAACGCGTACCATGGAAATATAATACACAAGGCCAGGACCCTTTGGACATGAATAATAGAATGGTGACGCGACTCAAAATAACATGGCTGGCTATACAAGATAGTGAGATTTTGTATTATTTATGGCCTTATTGCTCGACAGAAATACAGCCTCAAAAAGTAATCCCAACTCAAACTCTGTATATTAACAAAATCTGCCTTCGTGCTAATCAATGGAGCATTTCGTTCTTCACCAATTGTAACCATTAAATTGATTCTGGGACATACCTCTGTTTCCCTGGTGACTAAAAGAATGAAAAACCTGGCTATGAACATACTTCATCAATGTTCCAAAAATGGACCTGTCACGATCACCTTCAGACCAAACACTCTACAGGTTAAAACTGAAACCAACACGACGCTAAGTTTGAAGTCGGACATAACAATATCCAAAACTTTTTACGTCGTAGGAGCTAGTATATTCGGTTAAAGGATTGCCGAAGCTAAATTTCTGTTTGCGGTATAATTTACTCGGAGTTTAATAAGAATTATTATTGTCAGTTAAACTGCATTCAAGGCATTGGCATCTGACAATTTCATTTTGCCTATGGTGCAAGAATGCTGTTTAACCTTTGTCAGATTGGGAGGGAGCAATGTGGTTGTCGGGCCATTCGGGCATAAAGGGCATTAAAAATAAGGGCTTATTGACTGCCGAGGCCTGCCTTGATCAGGTCTCGTCATCGCTCTGGGGATCGCAAATATCAAGAATACTTGGTGGATGGATCAGGAGAAAAGGAGCACTGGCTGAGCCTCACAGGACCGTCTTGGCTTGCCATCTAAACTTCTGCTGCGAGGGCCCAAGCTTGGTTAAAACTTTCACGCCTAGATCTTAGAATTTCAACTGCCATGTTCACAGGGTGCTATTGTCTCATAAGTCACAGAATATTAAGTTAGGGTATCATATACGACAAACTATCAGAATATGTCAGGTGCGAATGCCTGGCATGGGCAAGGATCGAGCACCAGAAACTTGAATATCTATCTAGACGTTCAGGAAATTTAGTACAAAACCGATTTTTGTCCGCTTCAGAATGGTACTCTAACACCTGAGGCACCCGCGCGATGCGAAAAGTGTCTGCTCCTGGGTTGTCAAGTGCGATGACGACTCGAGCAGGAGCTGTCGGGCTTAAGAAACTCAGGTACCAGAGATGGCTGACCTATGCCGAAAGTCCAAGCTTTCAAATTGGTAGGATTCTCAATCCAATGACTAGCAGGTACCATAGGAGGAGCAATCACCCATTGGAGAACTCCTGTTCACTCCGAATTTGAGGGTGGACTGCACTGTAGTAGTGGTAAGAAGCACATGCACGGCTAAAGAGTAACCTCGACATGGGAGTTGCGTTTCCATTTCGAGTACAGCTCTGCTAAGTTTGTAGGGGTTAGAAAGTGCCTCGTTCCCACCAGTGAGGATGGAGAGCATGCATGAATGAGCAATCTTAATCCCTGTCTAATGGTGAACGTGACAATACGCCGAGAGATAGGTGTGTCGAGTAAATCACCGGACGCTGTATATCCATACTGAATCTAAATATCGTTTCACAGATTTTCTTCAAACTTGGTTTATTTGAGAGTTCAACTCGTTCCTAGATGTTGCTGCAGTAAATCAACTTCCATAACCATTGAAAATCGATATACATGTAAAATTTCAATACAGAAAATATTTTCACCTTAGACATTTTGCTTAAAGCTGCTAGATAGCGCTGCAATAGTCAGAAGATCGATATAGTTCTCATGCAATAATTCACAGATTCTGAAAAACAAAAAACCGTGACATGAGAGAGCAATTGGACCCAGTGGACGTTTCAATTTCATCTAATATTGATGGTTTGCATGTTACGAAGAATTTATTACAATCAGTATACTATACATACAGGGTGAGCCACCATAGACGCCTCGGTTTATATCTCCTGAACTATTCAATTTTGCTGTGCAAATTATTATTTTTATCAAACTTATGTTATTTTCAATACTGATGCTCAACGTTTCGTATAATTTTTATTGCTCGCACAAAATATTGTTGGTTTTAAGGAGAAGATTTAGATAAACCCAATCGTTTCAGAATTATTCGAATTTTGATGAAATTTGAGCATCCAATGCAAACTCTTCCTGTAGCTATAAAATCACGTAAAATTTTCAATTAGGGCATATAAACATTCTCGAAGAACTGGTTATTGATGTAGAATGAATCGATATTGCAAAAATTATACAGGAAGGTCATAAAATGTTGAACTTTTGCTCCATCCCAGCGTGATAATTGGGCTTATTTATTATTATTATTAGAAAACGACAATGAGTAACTTATAAACTCATTGCAGAATACATCATTATAACAAACACTAAAAGATCATAATCAAATGTAAAATAGCAGAATGTGCTCATATAACACAAATGGAACACCCTGTATTCAAGAAACGAATCTAGAAAAAGATTTCACTACCCGTGGAATGATGTAAGGAAATTGCATACGATATTCGATACTGATGAGCTAATAAGGACGAAACTGCAGTCTGCCGCTTCGTTCCTCGGCATCCTGCTTAGTTTCACTATTGTGGCTCTTGTGCATGGCGGGCCGATTTGGGAACTAGCTCTTGTCAGGAAGAATTATTTATTGATCTACGGATTTTTGAATAATTCTTTTGGTCTCAAATTTACATATGTAGTCTCCTAGCAAAATGTATCGCGAAAGATAATTGTCTCATCAATTCATTGAAAATATGTATATCGATTTTCTTAGAGTAACGAGCTCCTCCATCAAAACACCCTTTATAGTTTAAAATATTTTCAACTCGTAGAAATTAATAATTTGCATGATAAATGTGAAGAATTTCAATGAAAAAATTGCATAGTTTAGGAGGTATAAACCGAGGCGTGTCGGCTCGGTGGCGTAGGGGATATGAGGCTCGTCTCCTGCGCAGAGTTAACTGGGTTCAATCCCCACAAAGTCGGTGCGATTTTTCGGATTCTGGGAATCGTTCGAGTGTCCTTCTTTCGGAGGACATGTAAAGCTGTCGGTCCTGTCTAACAGAGATATGTTGAACATATCCCTTCACTCACGACACGAGAGGGGTTCGGCAAAATTCCCGGGTTAGTGAGGTAACAGAATTCCTCGGCGTGTCATTAGCCGTAAAGGCAGAAATAGAGCACGTTAAAGGAAAAACAAACAAACAAACCGAGGCGTGACTCACTCTGTATGTATAGTGTGGAAAAATGTGGGAAAATAAGAAATACGTAATAAATCTACATATAAATAAATATTCAATCAGGATACTACATATTATTTATGACTCAACTCTAACCAACTAATCTGTATTCATTTGATGTTGTCATCGATATATCTAAATTGAATCGTCATCGTCGGTCCTGAATGTTTTAATAGAAATGTCAAACCAATATGGGACAATGAACGCGGTAAGAGAGAAAAACCACGTGATAAATTCGTTTCGGAGTGGAATTGCTGGAATAGATCAAAAATAGATGACATCTCGTTACTGGATGATATACAAATGTAGGTCCTGAATACACATTAATTTCCCCCTCGGATAATACATAGTCCACAGGTTATAAAATGTCGTTTAACATTAATGCAAACCAGGTTTGAGTGACGTAATAGGTTATGATGCTCTTTCATGGATTTCACTGCTGAAAAGGGACGTGACAACATAAGTTGCATTGGAAAATATAAGCAATCAGGCGAATATTTTGTTACCTGGAAAATATTGCATGAATTTTTGATGAATTTTGAATGATGTGACTCCAGCTGAAGAAAGAGTACCCGTTTGATTCCATCTCTGATTAAAGAACATTAACAAATTTCATTTCCGAAAAACTATTTTCATATCTGCCAGAACTTCTGTCTGCAGAGAAATAATTTCGTTCGCATTGTAAATATTTTCACCTTTCGGGGTCAAGATATTCTAAATAATTTAATTGTCATTTTCTGGAGCGACTAATGCTTGATTATATACAATTAAGGCTTTAAATTGCAAGTTGATTAAAACAATGTTATTTTTGAGTTATTGCTGCTGTTATTCCCATCCCTAAACCAAGCAGATATTTAATTTGAAACAT
This sequence comes from Cryptolaemus montrouzieri, assembly GCA_013387265.2. Classification (NCBI taxonomy): domain Eukaryota; kingdom Metazoa; phylum Arthropoda; class Insecta; order Coleoptera; family Coccinellidae; genus Cryptolaemus; species Cryptolaemus montrouzieri. Next base: position 64,471,839 of record JABFTP020000124.1, on the reverse strand, counting down.
AAATCATTCGAAGCTGTTTATGACAGGCTTACATTCAACTTCTCAAAATAATTCAGAGTTTATATTTCTTTGACAAAGAGTTTGGTAAACTCGACAGCAACAATGCGGTGGGAGATGCGTTTTTGTTATGAAATTTGAATGATGAGTGAAATAAAAGTTTGATAAACTGAAAATTTTTCCGTCTGAATGGCTATTTGGCCAAGGATAAAATACAACTAAGACCCTATTGGATGAAAAACTATCTATTGCAATAACTTAATATATTGTGAAATTGTTGTGCAAGAAAAACAGAAACTGTTATAGTTATGCAAATTCCGAGCCGATAGTCGCGTTTCAAGATAATATATGCTACACTGAATAATCCCTTCCTTCCCCTCTGGGATTCATATCTTAACACATTGCCACGGTATTCTTGCCGAATTAACTCCAAGGCGTCAAAATCGAGTTAATTCCGTGATGCTTATCCCCTAAATAAATGCGAGTTACTCACAGCAGGATAGATCGTACGCAACGTATGGAATATAATGTGACATAATTCTCTCTGAATTCCGAAATAAACCAGGTGGTAATCTTTCGCAGTTTGATGAAAGTTGGCAGAACTTTACATCTGCACCCCACCATACGTCGTCAATAAATTCAATTATATTCTGGTTAACTTCATGTGGCTTACTTTGTATGAAAACACGTGAATGTTTTCCGATATTTTGATTAAGAAAGTATTATTTATGCAGGAATACTAGAAGAAGCAGGGAGAAATCTTGAACCGGTTTGTTCTGAAACGCTTGAATCATCTTATTGTTTGCAAATTATGAAATATTCATGAACGAACGGATCATTCTGTACTGAGGGATAGAGTCATTCCAGATTATTCACAAACGATGTATGAAAGTCATCAAAGCTTTCGGATTTTTAAGATACATGATGAATACTTTCTTGATCAAATATTTCATCATTCATAACTCGAGAACCCTTTAACCAAAATTGATGAAATTTAACAAATACACTAAACTCGTTTCATTAAATCGACCCATGAAGGAACAACAAAATACAGGTCCGTATTCAGACCCAACTTCATAATCTCAGAAAACTGATAATATACACACCTTGTCTATGAATGACCTGAACTTTTTTCGTACTCCAGAGCTATGATTCATAACGATCCAACACGAGTTGAGAAAATCATGGCACCATTTTTGCTACAACTGAAGGTTTGCCGATTTCAGGTCATATAAACACCTCAAAAAAGTCTAGGGAACACTTCTGAATATCGATATATCGTATCCAGAACGATCAATATGGATGATTTTTGTTAAGAAATGAACACCTGCATCAATTTCTCACCAAGTTATGTAGAGTGCCGCAACAGATTTCAGTTTTTTTTTAAACTGAAAATGCAGCAGATGCGACGCTGCTTTATAATCATTTCATGTATTCAGTGTTTGAAATCAGTTAGTTGGCACTTTGTTTCTGTTGTAAGCACAAATAAAAGATTCAAGTTTTGTGATTCGACCATGGAAAGACAACATTTGACTAGAGAAGAGATGTTACGAGCCGTTGGCATGCTCCAAGCTGGGAGCTCACAACGGAAATATCCAGAGTTCTGTGAAGTTGCCCAAGTGTCTTAAACCGTTTATGGTCGCGTTTCAATGAAACAGGTAGCGTAGAAGAACGCCATACAGGTCGTTTCAGAATTACTACAGTCGCCCAAGACCGATTTTTTGTTTTACAAGCCAGAAGAGATCGTACTACCACAGCATCTCAATTCGCTCAAGAGCTATCACGAGTTCATAATGTACAAAGGTCAACTCCACTCCGGACGTCCTTTAAGAGTTCCACAACTGACCCATGGAAATCGCGCTGCTCGTTTAGCTTGGTGCCAAGAACACGTAAACTGGGATCAAGAGAGGTGGGCCACATTTCTCTTCAGTGATGAATCTAGATTCAGTTATTATCCCGATTCGGGAAGGATTCGAATATGGAGCGAACCTGGAAAGCAAAACCGTCTCCAGCATGCTCGCGAAGTTGTTAGACAAGGAGGCGGATCAGTGATGTTTTGGTGAGGTAAACGCCTTGGTGGCGTATACGGTGACCTCGTTTTCATACAGAACAACCTCACGGGAAATTCTTACGCAAATGAGATAGTTTTACCTGTAGTGGTACCGTATCTCCAAACAATGGGTCAAAATCCACTCTTCCAACAAGATAATGCACCTCCTCATCGTGCAAGAGTTTTCTTGAACGTTCCAATATGGGAAATTGTGTTTTACCAAATTTCGTCATTTTCAAATTTCAAATTTCAAATTTTTTTTATAATAGGTGCTTTGGAGAAGTCAAATATTATTTTGTTTTCTTGAGAATACATTATATACAATACATCCTAACAAAACCGAAAGATTTCTATAAATTCGAATCATCAAATTCATATTTTAAAGATATTGGTAAGTGTTCCTAGACTTTTTCGAGGTGTTTAATTTAAAATACATTTTTAGTTCTTTTCCCAATACAGATCATCATTTCTTTTTCGAAAATAATTTAATGTAACATGTACCAATAATCGAATATTCTCACGAAGAAATATACTGTAACGATATCCAATCGTCCCTGAAGCCTACCCTGTCACTGCCCAAGAGAATGACGAATTGCGATGCACTTTCGAGAGAATTCGAGAAAGTTCTAAGAGTTCAAGCGCGCTGAATTAATGAGAAACCAGTGTTTCCGTTTACAAAAGGCTCCCGAACGAATATCTGGAACAAAACCGAAATTACGCGAATGTTCTCGAACATTCGTGCTTGGACATTAGAAGACATCGCGAAGCGAGGAAAATTCAGTACGAATGAAGAGTGCGAATAAATGGATAAAGTGAGGAAATAAATTGAGCAGTATTGATATTGATTGTGTTATATAAATTAGTTTCAGAAGTTAATTGTTTAGTTTAATATTTTAATTGTTCAGTTTACGTGTGAATAAATTAGTTAGTGTTTTTGTAAGGTTGAAGTGAACTAAACAACGTTACAATAAAAAACATAAAAGACAAGAGAAATTTCTTCAAGGAAGAAAAAGGAAAAGAAAATACGATACAGATTGATGAATCATTAAAGTCTTCTTTCGAAATGGCCATCTCCAAGTTCCAAGTATTTTCAGGATAGTAGAAACATTTCATTGATGCTTCTACGAATCAAATGTTCGTCATTTCATGTATCCGCACGTGCGACTATTATGCCATTTACTAATTGTTTTCTGTAAGCAATGTCTACTTCATACACTATGGACTTCAAATAACCCACAAAAAATATTTCTGAAGGCTTCAGATCTGGTGACCTTGGGGGCCATGCAACAGACCCACTGCGAATAAGCTAACTAAGTATTTTCATAGTTTTCGAGAAATTATGTTACAACATCGGAATCGATGATCTAATTCTGATTAAGGAAAATTGGGATTCCATGGAAAGGAGATAAGGAGCCATGAATTGAATTGCATCAGATCTTGCAGTTTTTTGAAGTCATATGGATGATTTCAAGGCTTCAACAGATCAGGAATTCATCAGAAATACCCAGAAATGGTAGTTTGGAATTCCCTTTTTTCGGCAGTACCCATCGCGACCCCTAAGTCTTCTTAATGACTCCTGGAAAATACAAACATCAGTCCACTGTCCCACTGTTCATTAGTAGTTTATGAGATACAATGAAAATGAAAACAAAATCAATCAAATTTCGAATGTTATTGCAACTGTAAGCGATGTTTGAGAATAAAAGTGTTCCAAGTTTGAGCGAAATTCTCAGTCTGAAAAGAAAGATTCTCTTAGTTCATAACTGTTCCAAATATAAAGAAAATAATCGTGGGGAAACTAAATGAAGGTGCGATAAATAAATGTCCAGCATTTCTTCGAATAGTTGGTGAATCTTGGGGTCTTGTTATTACAAATTCGAATAAAAAGCATAGCTACCAATAGAAGAGAGCGTCATATGCTGCAACGATAAAATATGAGCTTTTCTGTTAAGGGAAGGGCTGTCCAAGATGTGTGTGAAAAACTGTAGATGATCATCAGAGAAGAAATGGGCCAAACTGAAGTTGATATTACATATTCAACGATAAATGATATACAATGCGTAAAGAAAAATATTTATCATGTACTCCATAAACTATTACCAGCTTCACCAAAATGTGTCAAAGAAATTTGTAACGATGATCACCGTTATTAATGCAACGCACTGTAAGAGCAGAGTGGGAGGTGATGCGTACGCAGACATCGTCAGTATAAATTACCACCAAGTTTTAAACACCGACTGCAAACCAAGGAGATGTAACATAAGCGACATGAAGAGGAAAAAGGATAGTCATTCGACCCTCACCAAAATTCAAGGATCACAGAGAAAACCGTCTAAAGGGAATGGCAGTAAGTTAGAAAAAGTTGGCATAATAATACTTTCACAGTCGCGTAATATCAGAGGTACTGCTGTTTACAATCAGCCAGACCAAAACCTCGATGAAAGGCCGATTGCAAACCTATTTGACGATCATACCTCCACTATAGTAGCTGGAGATCAGAACGCCGGTAACACTTCATGGAACTGTACCTCAAACATATCAGATTTGCCCTCGGATCACAATCTAGTGTTTATGGAACTAAACACCTGTTTCAGTCACAATCCGAGTCTATATACATACTGAGTTTGGGTCCAATCTTAAATCCTGTCCATGTAGATAGTTGCTTCAGATAAAAAATAAATGATTCATTTTCAGAAATATTATATTTTACTTTTCTATTTTTCTTCTTGTAAATAAAGTTTTATTTTGAAATTCTAGTTTCTTCAGTGAGACACCCGGTAGCAAATCACAAGTTCACGAAGCAAAAGATAAACTTTATAAACTGATGGATATTTATGAAATGATGATGTTTCAAATAATTCGAAATTTTTCTTATGAGCAGAATCTAAAATTTTATGCAATTCCAAAATGATTTATGTGAAAGGTACATCCTCATACTGCACAACTGTTAACTATCCATATTTTTTTTACATTCCTTTGGTTCTCTGTCTGTTAAAAGTCAAATCAACTAACACATATAAATTGTGCTCAGCAAAATTGAAAACTACTAATCAATATTCAATAATATATTATCTCCAGCAAAAGTGGTCATTGATTTAGAATTCGTTATTCACCATGCCTAGTTAACTGTTTGGCCAAATACAAAAATTACAGGATGAAAGTTTCATCTCTCACAAGCTTAGTACCGCCAAATTCAAATATTGTTTTCAAATATAGGGTGTTACATAAAAGTATGTCACAACTTGAGGGGGTAAATCTACTTGCAATTTCTAGAAAAAAAGTTCATATGAAAATAGGTCCGCAAAAGCTTTGGTACGGAGCTACAAGGTGTTGAAATTTCCGGAAAAAATTGGTTGTATCTTCAAAACTCCTGCAGTTTTCGAGATATTCAGCCCAAATTTGGAATGCAAGCTATTTTTCACAGCCTCCATCATTAAACGTCCTAGATTGTAACTGCAATTCACAAGGTGTTTTCTTTTCCGAGGCCATGTCTCCTTTTGCTCTTCAAACTTTTTAGCAGTACGCCACTGATCTGCGTACAATGAACTTTTGTCATCTTCGTTGTATTTAGAAATTTCTTTGACACCTGTAATTTTTTCGTATCTCCAACCGTTTTCGAGTGAAAAATTATTGAACTTGAATTATTTGAATTGTATGTTATTCGCTTAATAAAAATAAAAAAATAGAAATACTCGATAGGTATGCCCCTCATTTGCTTTTATTTTGATAGCTTGTCTTCTGAGACTCAACTTATAATTATTCAATATCAAACTAAAAAAAAGAACAATCAAAAACTAAATTGCTGGAAGTGTCCTCCACCTGCATGAATACAGGCAGGCCTCTGTCATTCTTCGCATATTATCACGCACTCTTTGAAATATTCTTGAAGTATTTCTTATCGTGTCACAAGAGGTTATTATTCGATTTCTCAATTCTTCTACAGTGTTCACTGGAGTGGTATAAACTAAGCATTTGAGATATCGCCATAAGAAAAGGTCCAAACAATTTAAGTCTGGGGACCTAGGAGACCATGGTTCTGGCCCACCATCACATATCCATCAGTGGTTGAATGTATTACTCAAAAATTTCCTAGCTTCTCTACCAAAATGTGCTAGTGCCGCGTTATGCATGAACCACATTATGTTTCTCACCAAAAGTGGCACATCCTCGAGCAATAAAGGTATCTCCTCCCCAAGAAATTGCCGATAAGCGGTACAGTTTAGTCTGTTAGCCAAAAAAATGGCCAAATCAAATAACTTCCAATTATTCCGACCCAGACATTTAGTGAGAATTGTTCTTGATGATGAGATAGTTTTCCCCAGCCGAATAATGATTATTGTGAAAATTTGTGATAGCAGTTCTCGAAAAACAAGCTTCTTCTGTGAACATTATTTCACTATTAAAATAAGCATTTTCTTTAATTTTATCTAAGAACCATCGGCAGAAATTTAGTCTTGAAGGAAAATCTCGAGAAAGTAAAGTTTGGACGCGTTGAATATGAAACGGGTACAATAAAAAGTCGTGGAGAATTCTCCAAACTAGAACGGGTAGAATATTCAACTGATTACAAATTTTTCTTGTACTCACATGAGGATTCCAATCAATGCAATTCAAAACTGCTTCCTCAATATCTGGAGTTCTCACAGTATGAGTTGCAACTTTTAAATGATTATTTGCAGTAAAAGTACCAGTTTCCCTAAAACTACTGTGGATATTTGAAAATGTTCTCCTATCTGGTGTTATTCGATTTGGAAAGCGCACCTGATACAATCGCCTAGATTCTGTTGTGTTTCCGTTAGTAGTTTTTTACAGGAAAAACTTCAGTCTTAAAAGTATTCGTTAATTTAATTAACAATTCGAGCAGACACTGGTTAAATTTCCGCAACTGTCAAAATAATAAATGGATGAAAAAAACAAAGCCTACTAGTCTTTTTTTTTAATAAGGAGTGCTTTCAATTTAGCGAATGCATACAATCGTTTAATAATTTTTTGCTCGGGAACAGTTGGAGAATCGAAAAAATTATAAGTGTCAAAAAAGTTTCTAAATTGAACGAAGATGACGAAAATTGATTGTATGCTGATCAGTGGCTTAGTGCAAAAAAGTTTTAAAGGGCAAAAGAAGACATGGCTCCGGAAAAGAAAACACCCTGTGAATTCTAGTTTGAATTTAATACGTGTAATGAAGAGGGCTGTAAAAAATAACTTGCATTCCAAATTTGGGCTGAATATCCCATAAACTGCAGGAGCTTTGAAGAAAAAAACAATTTTTCCGGAAATGTCAACACCCTGTAGCTCCGTAACGAAGCTTTTGCGGACCTATGTTTATATGAACTTTTTTTCTTAAAATTGCACGTTGATTTACCCCCTCCAGATATGACATATTATTATGTAACAGTCTGTATAAAGAGAAATGTTCAAAAAAAGACAAATGGCTCCGATATTGTTTTGGCTGGACCTACATTAGAAAATATATTATAATCATGAACGAATTACGGATATGGGCATACAGATTATACACCTGAAATTTACTTCGGCCCAAGTTGGGCACTTTCCAAATTCATGTACCTGTCTCCAGGGCAAAAATATATAACACCGTTAGTATTGATAGTTCGAACAAATTGTGTTTAGATCAGATTTTTCTCCACTATTTTATCTCTTTTTTCAGTGTTAAATTCTTTAATGGACGCATTTTTTCCGCTCACCTCTTCTTTTTTCCTCCTTAAACATTATGTGCAGAGAAAAGGACGACAAAAAATTAATGCTTTCAAAATGTAAATGATGCAATAATTTCTTGAGTTGTGTATAACAAAATAGTTATTCCTGTCATCAAAATTTATCTCACTCTTAACATTATAGCTTTCCCAAAATCCAAGAATCATATTTCATTCGATAAATATACACTCTAATCCATTCTTGGTTACTATCGTCACACTTATCATTGAAAATCGATATTTTCCAATGTCTCTCGAAAAATCATTTTTTATGTAAATACCACGAAATGGATATTCAAGCTTCCCCCACACATCATCCAAGTTAATTCTCGATCGTGGCTTTCAAAGACTCCTAAAATGAATATAATGAACAATATTTCTCGGCTTTCATAGAAATACAATATCTGTCGCATTTTGCAAGAACTTGTGTTCGTTTCTCCGCACAGAAAGATGTCCATTCTTGCCTCTATGTGAACGTTTATTGAATATTTATGAGTTATTTTGCCGAGACATTGTGCTATATGGCTCAGTTATTGAATTTCTGTTACTCGTGCCGGATCTTCGTCAGCTATACGTTTGGAAATGGAGATTTGAATTCGAAATATCGGAGGAAATACGAGATGCTCTCTCAGTTTTATAAGCCGTATTCGCGCGAGAGGAGTTTCTTTTTATTTTGTGGGCGGAATGAATTTAGTATCCGTAATATATGTACAGGAATTCATAAGATTCGTATTCAAGGCTGCTTTTCATGAACCAATTCGGGGGATAATTCCGAACTCACTCGGGATGTATTACATGTTTCCAGATTTTCATGTTCTTTTGAGCATTGCTTCTTCATTTAACTGTACGTTTTGATGCAATATTACCTTTGATGCAAAAAATAAAGCTTTTCTCAGCAAATGAAATTCAAATCTGCTGGTGTCATCATAAATATTCTCATGGAGGGTGAATGGGGAATTAATTAATAACGAAATTAAACATTCATACAAAAACAAGACAATACGCTATAATGAATGGGTGTGAATATAAGAAAATTGTCAAAAACTATTTTTATATAGATCACAATCTTAGAAATTTTTATATATATATTCCTCCGAAGTGTAGTACAGTTTTCACCATTTTGTTGTGTTCATTACGCTTTGTAAAGTGTGATTTGAAAGTTACTTAGATTTTTTGTGTTGATTTTTTAGTAGTCTTGGAACAAAGGAATACTCTTTCTTCATGGCAAGCTTTCGGAAATATATATTGTTTCCATCTTCAGGCCTCTACAACAAACAAACATCAATGAAACTAAATCATATAAACAAAATTTGGTTAATTATCCAAAAGTTAGTATGTGATGAAAAACCGAAGTCATGAACTCAAAGAACACAAGACACATCGACAAAGTGCACAATAAAACTCATATAAAACATATATATATATATATATATATATATATATATATATATATATATATATATATATATATATATATATATATATATATATATATATATATGACGACGTGACAATTATTCCATACATGAACGTCACGTCGCTGCGAAAATTTAAATTTTGAAGTTTTAGATATCTAAATTAGTTCTATTCTTCAGATAAGTAGTTTTTAAGTTATTTACAGTAAGCACACATTTCCCAACTTTATTAATTTATTTTTCAGGAGAACGTTTTAGAAAATATATTATTGATATTGATAAGTGTGAAATTTTCGAATTCCACAAACGAATTCTTCATATGAATATGACTCTGATGATGAATATAATCCTCCTAAAAATCCTTGCGATTCATATAATAGATATTTCTTGAAGAAGAACATCAAAATCTGCTCTCAAGATCGTTTAGATGCAGGACCATCTGATTCTCACACATTCATATCATCTGATTCATGTAACGTTGCAAAGAGAATTATTTCTGGGCCCGTTGATTATGAATTTGATGATAAGGTAAACAACTTAAATGAAGGTAGGATTATTATTTTAGAAACTATAAATTCATATAATATACGAAGAACATCTAAGGGATCTGACATTTCTACTTATTCTGTCTATTCTTCGAACAACAAAAGATTTGATAACTGTTATCATAATCATGTAGAATCACCTTGTTCTTCTAATATGATCACATCTTCATTACCTAATTCAGATCTTCACAAATCTAATGTAAAAATAAAAAATAAAACGCATGAAATGGACTTATAAAATGAATAAATTCATAATATTTTGTTATTACAGAATAAAAAATAAAACAAATAAAAGGTTACATGTCTAAACTATATAATATGTTCAAAGAAAAATTAACCTATTGCTGTATTTCAGAAAGAAGCATTGCGAATCAAAGAAGGTATTTTGAAAATAGAAACTTTTATCTGAATCAGCATTAAAATCAATTAAAAACAACATTCAACAAGAAGAACATTTAAATACTGAAATTTCAGATGAAAATCTAGTCCCATTCATAAAAAGCATCGAAAATAAATCAGAAAATATTGATAACAAAGATATAGAAAATTTATTTCTCTATCAAATGAATTTATTTGAAAATATTGACCCAACTATGAGACCATAACTTCCTAAAATTCATTATTCAAAGGAAATTTTCGATTGCATAAATGAGCTTAATGAGAATATTCTTCCAAAGCAACTTGTTAAAGTAATGAATGTTTATACACTTCATCTGATTATATATTGTGCCGCCATTACAGTAGTTTTATTTCTGGAATTGAAGTTCCTAAAATTGATATTCTAACTGATTATTGGTCTTCGATTTGGGCAGTGGCAAGGCAACACAATTCCAGTGCAAGTTGGATTTTAAATGAATGGTCTCGATTGTCTGAAATAGAATACATGCAATTTGAAAAATTTTCAAACGAAGATATAACATCAGTTATTAAACACACAAAAAATTGGAAATCTCCAGGTGTTGATGGTATTCATAGCTTTTGGTTCAAAAAACTCTCTTGCGTTCATGAAAAATTGATTGTTTGCTGAAACACAAGGCTTGGCAATTGCGATCCAGGATCAGGTTATTTTCACGAGGAATTATAGAAAACATATCATCAAGCAAAATATAGATGATTCTTGCCGTAGATGTTTTTGTTCCCAAAATAAAAAAATATTACAAATATAAACCTGAGATTATTTGTGAAAATGACAAATATAAACTTTATTTCGATGAAACAATTCTATGCGACAGAGCTGTAAAACACAGTAGGCCAGATATCATTCTTACTGATAAACAGAATCGAATAACATATATAATTGATATTGCTATACCCGACACACATAATATACAAAATAAATACAATGAAAAATTTCTAAATGGCGACGAGATTAAAAACGTGGAAAATGAAAAAAATTTTATTCTACCGATTTTTATTTCCACAACAGGTGTTATTCCTAGGAATCTTCACAAAATATTGAGATTTTCGGTCTGAAGAAAAATTTGTTTGAACAGTTACAGAAGATAACAGTCATCAAATCTTGTAATATTCTTCGTAGGTTTCTTTCCGAAAAAATAATGAGGTAGAGTCATAGGTTTTCTCTTTAGTTTATACTGCTCAGAATCTCATTTCATATTTTATTTATTTGTATATATAAATGTGATATAATTAGCTGACACTTATGTCATATTTATATTCAGAGCAGTATTCTATTCGATCTTTCATCACTTCACACAAAGAAAACTATGAATGAGTAACATTCAGTGTTACTCAGCTGAGGTCCGTACACTGGGTTTTTCCAGGAAGAAAGCCTCTGACACTACTCGTTGGTACTTTGATGTCATTGTCTGATGATGCTATAGTTTGTATATATTCTGGTAGATTGATATATTCTCATAACATTTAACGTTATCCTAATATATAATTATTCCAGGATATGTTTTCATTTTAATCATTGCCTGGCAATGGTATTAATAACCGGGTGGTGGATTTATATTTATTCATGAAATCAGTTTGATTGTATGAACAGATATATGGGGTTGAACCCTTTTTTTATATATAGTATAAAGCGTTCTTCTTTATAAGTAGAACTCAACGTGGCAATAACCAAGCCATTCCGTAACATTCACCAATAAGGTTTTCTGGAAAATCGGGACCAAAAAATCTGCAATATTTTACATAGATGTCCCAGAAAACACTTTAATTTGGTGCAACCTATACAAGACGTATGAATTTCAATTATTTCTCTATAATCTTATAACATTAAATATGAATTGTGATATCTCCAAATGCTTTGATTCTAATTCCTGACAACAGATATATTCAAAGAAACTCAAAATTTACACCCAGAATAATATGATAGTTGCAGATGCTTTTTGATCTATTTTAGGTGTTTATTCCATACCAAAATATAGCGGTTTTAACATCAGTAGCTGAAGGTTAATTCTTTACTTTAATATTCTGTCATCATACCATCGATATTACACCATAAATATCAAATAAAAATCGAAAGATCACTTTTGATCCTTAAGGTAAGGAAAAATATAATAAAATTTCCCATTTCGCTCAACTAATCGTTTTATGAACGTGGAAAGCGTCAGTAAAATTGAAGCGATAATGGCTTATACGTCAAAGTTAAGCAGGTGCTATTCGAGTTCAACAGCTTTCTACATAAGAGTGAACATGAGCTTTCAATTAAGACCGAGTATATTAAAGCGTTCCGAAAACGTCGAATGGGTGAAAGATCGATACCAGCCATTGTTCGGGCATTTCTTTGATAACGACGTTCTGGAAACGGACCCGGGAGCTGTTCACTATTAAAATGGGGCTTTTTCTTTTCACTCAGACAAATTCGTGGGTTTCACGCTTGTTACTTTCTTGAGAACTTTAGAAAATTTTTCGGATTTATTTCAATATGCAAGAGAAAACAGGAGAGGTTCGATTCATGAATTCAAACGAGAAAACTTTCTCTCCTTTTTCGAATTTTTCTTTGAAAATAATGAGAGAATCCATGCAAGGTGGCATGTAAAAAGCAGCTTTCTTTCATCAGTTTATCCAGTCGAGTAATTTCATAGAATATTGAATCTAGAGGGATGATACTACCGATATGTCTTGAAATTCATACTTGAGACTGAGATTACTGTATACCAAAATTTTATACCAAACCTCGAGGCACGTTTCGCCAATTGAGTTGGCATCATAAGAGGATGATGGTACACCAGTGTATCACCAAAAGTAAATTTAACTTTCGGAGTAGTGAGTTTAATTTATCTCCATCGTATTGTTCAGATGGCGGTATGGGACAACAGAACGATGTATGCTGGACTGATTCCAACGCCAGGAAAAATTTTCGATACTGGTCCGATGGAATATTCAGTTCAACTATAGCTTCAGTAGAGATTACTTGGACCTGTATATATCTCTCTTCCATTTCCTGAAAGAGATATCCTGCTGTTAACGAGGTAATTGAGAGATCCTTTGGTGTCGACATTTGCACTCTTGAGCTGGTTTGGCTATCGCCTTCCTTCAGCAAGCTCTTAGGAGAAGAGGAGTTTCATCCCATATTACAGATTTTTCCTGTCCCAATCCTACTTCCCTTTCACCCTTGTTTTCGTGAAGAAGTCCTGGAAATCATGGAGTGCACGAAGAAAATGAGAGAATGAAGCTGCTAAGCAGAAAAATTTTTGGTACTCTTTTTGGGCACACGACACTAACACACCATAAAAAAACAAGCTATTGCTAGTGCGAAAGCGACAGGGAAACGAAATGTTTCCACAGGTTATTTCACTCGTTGACTGAATCATACGCAAGATAGTATGGTTCCCCTGTTACATTTCCTGTGCTCACACTTCAGGAGCAATCGTAGGAAGCATGATGCGAGTTTAGATGCCTGATTTAGGAACAGACATGGTCTGTTTTTTCTGCTGGTATACTATTTTTTCGCTTGTTTTTACGATTGTGTTTTTTCTGACACACACCAAAATTATAGCTATAATCATTTATTCTTTGCACGATTTCACCAACAGAGTGGGTGGGATTTGAGAACTTTGAAAATATCATGGCACTTTTCCTAGATCTTACTAAAGCATCTGAATCAATAGACCATGACATTTTGTTGGAGTAATTCGAACGCTATGCTGTAAAATGTAACGCGTTGCGGTGGATACGATTATATCTTTCAAATAGATCTCAGAAAGAAGAGATCGAGAGATTTTTTTTCTAGTGTTTATGAACGAAATTACCGACGCTGTCGTTAATCTGGACTGCACATTGGTCAATTTTGCGGACGATACCAATCTGTTAATAAGAGCAGACAGCGAGGTGAAGCTGTTCCATACTCTACAGTTGTGTGCAGAAAATCTTCTGAATTGGCTTCTGAAGAACAAATTGATTTTGAATAGGGAAAAAACGCAGGTCATAATAGATGTTAGCTCACTTCGCTTACTGAAGACATAACTTATATTATCTTGGAACAAAGCAGATGCTCTTGTATACTTTCTTACAACCTGAAACAACTCCAGAATTTTGTAACTCTATACAATTATGGACCTCGAAACTTATCGAAAATGGTGGGTCTTTATCTGCATCACAAAAAGGCATTTCAGAATTTGTTATCATATATAATTTTTGCTTGAAAAAAAAAACAACAGTTTTTACAGAAGCGACAACTATGATTCTTCTCAGTCTTATGTTTGTGATAATTCACAATGTCTTCTGTAATTAGGTCTAAAAGTATCCTAATATTGCCTTAGCTTTCCTACTGCTGAGACGCACCAGACCTGTCGACCTGAATTCTGTTATGCTTCATCTCTCAAAACAGTCACACAAATTCTCATATTTTTATTGAGTATGCTTCCTGGTTCAGGATCTGTGAGAGGTCTTGATCTAAGCCTCACTAGATTATTCGTTATTCCTTTTCCCCTGATCACAGTGTCTCCAGATGAATTTAAAAATCTTGTTCCTGCTGGGACTTCATGGTCTTGTTTTATTAAGTTCTGAAAGTTACTCTGCTGTTAAAGCAGTCGTGGACAAGGTCCCCCTTCAGCTTCCCGTTTGGGCTGAACGGCTATTATAGTTCCCACTATTCTCTACCTTCTTCTTTCTATGCTCATACGCCTCAGTTTAGTTGGCAACTTTTTTAGTCAAGTGACTAATCATCACTGGTTAGAAGTTGTGAAATACACGTTTTCACCCTATTCAGAAGGAATCCTCAGATGGCCTAGAAAATTCTGTATAATAGTTACAGGAGTTTACTCAGCTGCCCTAGTTCCACCCCTTAGCACTCCCTTGTTGTTCCAATATTCGCAATAAAAAGACTGAAATTATTACACGAAAGACGAGAATGAAGACCTGTTGTTGTTTGCAAAAATGACGTTTTCTGATGGAATACATTTTTTAGGACACAACATGAGCAGAGGATCCATTAACGAGTTACCTTCTTATACTAACAAAAATTGTAGTACCGAGCTATTTGAAAAAGCTGCAACACATTATATAGAATGCTGATGACATAAACTTCCTATGGAGACGTCACCTCAATAAACTCGAATAGAAGCACAGTTCATCACATTTTACACTGGAAAGACGTAATGCTTCCAGGATAGTATCATAAAAAGGATTTCTAACTTGATATTCAAATTACTCTTCGCTCGAGTATGTTCACGTAAGTAGCTAATATGGAGTCGGAGTTGAACTTCCTTATCGAATCAATATATTTGCACAGGATCGGCAGGACTGTCAGCTTATCGAATAATCCTAATGGATTTTCCATTAGAGCAGAATTTTAGAAGAACCTATGACATATTCATTCACTTTCCAACTACAGAAATCAAAATTGGTAAATTTTACTTTATGTCTTTTTATATATTTGAATGAGAATTCAATACCTCATATCTTTTTTCCATGAAATTTTTACAAAGGAGCCACTTTCTGGAAAAGTATATAAAGTATGATATTACATGATGCCATAAAATTGTTGACAGTAACTGCTACTAAACTTTCTCTTCTAGTATCATATCAAGCTCGTTGAAATTTATTGTAGAATTGCCACATACAATGTCCATGTGGCGTGAGTTTTAACAAAGATTCTTTGTGACTCTTGTACAAAAAGAGGAACATAAATTCTTATCCTAAGTATTACACAATGAAAACATCCTTATATCCCCAGTTCCGTCTATTCGGGCAGCTGCTTAGAACATAATATGTACTTCCCCATCTGCAGAGGTGTATTTCTGGTTTTAGAAATAAACAACAAATTCTTACCAATGAAACTGAATTCATGGTTCAAATATTCTTGTTAAGTATGGTATGCTTTTTCATGCGATCATCAGAATTTTGTCGTCTTTTCTATAACCAAAAACAATTTGAAAAATGCATAAGACATATCTCTATATAACTTTTGCTGTTCAATTTTGGCGCTTAAAAAAAATTCAAACATTCTGTATAGGTTCCTAATAAACTTGTTTTAGATAAAAACTAGTTTTTGAGATCCATACATTCAAAGCTAAACAGTTATGCTTAAGAAATTCGATTCAATCTCTTATAGAAAGAACTGAAATTTGTAAATCTATGAAAAGACAGAAGAGAATATTGACATCTAGGGTATTATTTTAATAAATACAAGTAAACGATGATTTCTACTAAAATATATCATTAAACGCTCGACGCGTTTCGATACAAAGTATCTTTATCAAGAATGAATGAATATTACAAGTATATCTTTTTGGAAATATTTCTGATGCAATTAATGTCTATAATGTCTTAAACATCTTTCTGTTTCAGTGATTATTGAGAATTTTCGAGGGACTTGAAGTTCTTGGCCATATCAAAAAATATTTTGTTTTCAATACCAGATCTTAATTCGCCCCATCTAATTGCATCCACCGTAGAAATATACAGAGTTCATTCGGATTCACTCTATATATGAAATGTTATGCAAAATGAGTTTATCAGTCAGCTTTTGGAGCTGGTTTGGTATAAAAAAAAGCGATCCCAAATTTACAATTCATCTTCCTCGTTCGAATTACAATTTATAAATAACGAAAACAGTTTTTCACTAAAACAATTTCTCTTTCTTATTAGTGAGTATTTATTAGAATATTTCCTTCCCCCTCCCTCTTCCACTCGAATGGCGACGCCATCGAGACTAGAAAGCAATGTCATAGACTATAGAAAATAAGTCGGCGGGCGAACGAAATTGAGCATAATAAGAACCCCGATGAAAACTGAGCAACCAAAAGAATTCAACAAAGCCGATAGACCGTAACACTCGAAAAATACGCGACGATCACGACCGGGTATTTAAAATGGGCAGACCAAATTTCAAAATCCTCGCATTCGAAGCACGAATGGCTAATGCAATTTTCAGGAAGCGTCGGCTATAATAGAATCGCTGAAATATGTATTGAATCAGGGCGCGGTAAACATGGGAAACATTTTCCGGAATCCGGCCGTATCATATTCCGGGTGCTGCTGCAAAAAAATTGGAATTGTTTTGTTCCATCGAATTATGGCAGCGTTCTGAAAGACTGGTGAATCGAAATTTATCGAACTAGTGTTGAATGGGTCTTTGACTGCTTTCCAATTCAAGGGTATTGAAAAAATGGAACGTTTCTGACTTTTTCGCTCCTTTTATAATTCGTTTGTCGAGATGAAAATCGTCGATTATGAAGACGCCCAAAAAACTACTTGTGCTCAATGAGCAAACGTTTTTCTGGTACACAACCCTGTAGATCTGATGACGAGGCCAACGATATTGATATGTAGTGGTATTCTTCATATTTTTTTTTGCAGAACGTCCTGAAAATTAAATGAGTAATTGAAAAAAATGAAAACATGTCGTTGCCTTTTAAAAAGTCCTAGTAATGTCCAACTTCAGGTATATCCAGAAATGACTGACCAATTAAAAGGTTTCAAGCTGTTAGAATATTCATTCAAGATGCGATTCGGATTGTGTTTCATTGACATCGATCCACAATGGTAGAAGCTATAGCTTGGGGCGTTATTCACGGAATATCTGATATATTAATTGAAAGCCTATACAGGATATCCCAAGTTGAGTGGACTATTAGACGTTTCTGGACAACTAATAATGCTATCGTTCTGAAATTCTTGTAGTTGATTCACCTGGTCCGAAATTCTATTTCTATAATACTTTCACCTCAACTTCATTATTTAATATAGAACACCCTATATATTGATGAATGGTTCAATAACACTTGTTATTCCGATTACAAAAATACCTAACACAAGTCTAGCTTGTTTCGTTCATGAGATATCCTAGTTTTGCTTGCTTTTTGAAAAAATTGATATATCTCGAGAGTGGCGTGAGCTACCAAAATAATGAAAGGTGTTTTGCAAACAAGAAACCATGCGGAACTTAACTCATATTAGACTGAATCTCAATCAGTTTCAGGCTGGATTGATAAGTCTCTGGCCTGACCAAGAGATGGCACTACTAGGCGGTTTTCTACAGTACTATCCTTACGTAGCTTGTAGGTATAGTTTCAGCCAGATCGCCATGTTAGTTCACGTTTGAGAGCACGCTGAACAAGACGCCTCTATGTTGTTTGTGAAAATGGAAAAATTGAAAAAACTTGCTGTCATCAAATACTTTTATTCGAAGAGGTTAACGTTAAGGAAATTAAAGATGAGATTGATTCAACACTGAGGACATCCTACGTATCATTTTCAACCGTTAAGCAGTGGGTTTCCGAGTTTAAAATAGGTCGTGTGAGCACCTCTGATAAGCCACGCTCAGGACGCCCCCTTGAGATCACAACTCCAGATATGATCGGAACAATTCATAAAATAGTGCTGGAAGACCGCAGATCAAAAGTGCGTGAGATAGCTGAGACCTTTAAGATGTCATATGAACGTGTGCAAATTATTTTACATCAACATTTGCATATGGAAAGGCTCTGTGCAAGATGGGTGTCACGTTTACTAGAAATCGATTCGAAAAAACATTTCTACCGCAAATTTGGCGCTGTATGAGCATAATCCAAGCGAATTTTTTCCTCGATCCGTTACTGTTGACGAAACTTGGGTCGACCACTACACTCCTGAAACCAAACAACAGTCTAAACAGTGGATTGGATCTGGAAAACCAACTCCAAAGAAGGCAAAAACAATTTTATCGGCAAACAAGGTTACGGTTACTGTTTTTGGGATGCAAGAGATATTATGTATAATAAAAACAAGTACTGTGTTTTAAGGAATTTTACTTAATACGTATTAAGTAAAATTCCTAAAACACAGTACTTGTTTTTATTATTGATAATGGTAGAAGCCTTCCAAATTCAAATTCAAAAGATATTATGTACATTGATTACTTCGAAATAGGGTAAAACTATCACTGAACGATACTACGCAGACTTATTCCAACGTTTTAGCACTGAGGTGCAAATTGAACGACTTCATTTGGCGAAGAAAATAGTTTTGTTTCATTACGATAACCCACCAGCGCATTCTTTGCACGTTGTCATGGCTAAATTCTATGATCTCCAGGCCTAGTCCCGAGTGACTATTATCTGTTTCCTTACCTCAAAACATGGCATGGCGGTAACAGATTTGCGGGCAATGAAGAAGTAATCGAAGCTGTTAATGGATATTTTGAGGAAATTGGCGAATCAGCCTATAAAGATGGCATCACTAGACTAGAACACCGCTAAAACGTTGTTTTTCTTGGTCAGGCCGCAAACTTATCAATCCGTCCTCGTATATAGAGTGCTGTTGGTTCCGCCTCACATTTCGAAACGACGAAACATCGAAAACTAGGTTTTTCAAATTGTAATCCATATTTTTCTAAACTCATTAGATTTACCGTAAAAACTGAATGAACTCTATACATACCCTGTACCTCAGATTCCAAGTTTTCAAGTTATGGCGAAAATACGAATTTTACGTACCTACTTGAAACTATCAAGGGAGGCTTAGATTTCTGCACGTGCAGAGACATATCCCACAGCATAGACAAACTCCTGAGTCAGTCAAATCAATTCGAACAGAATGGTTAGATAGACAAATGAGCAAATACTTCACTTTCATTCATGGATATGAAGAGGAAGATGCGTTACAAATTTTCTTTCGACTGGAACGGCCCAGAATAAGACATTTTAATCGCCTGTAGTCAACAATTAAGACAATTAAGTTGCCGTTTTAGCTTATTTTGAAGTAAATCCATGTGCATCATTGGCAATAGCAGAACGGAATTTATCTAATTGTAATATTCACAGAATTCTAAAAAAACATAAACTGCACCCTTATAAGTTTTCATTGGCCCAAACTCTACAAGCTGGCGATCCACAGCTTCGAATGGAGCTGTGTGATCCCCATTTTCTCGAAAGGTTTATCTGGACGGACGAGGCCAACTTTTCTAATGAGGAAGTTTTTAACCTGAATAACTCACACTTTTGGGCCAACCAAAATCGTCATATATGTAAAAGGCATATTTTTTTCCATCCACAGCACCGACGATACTCTACAACTAACACAGTACAACATCTCTTGGTCTCCAATTGAAACATTAAAATATAGGAAGTATGCTTTTTTAAGATTTTCAGAAAACTGCCTGGCTTGTGATTCCAACATGATTTCTCCACAATTATAACCAAATTTGTCACAAGAGATTTTGCAACTGTGGCGGGTTTGTCCAACATTTCCGTAATCAAAAGACTTTCTTGTCTACACACAGAGAACTTCTCACTTCGGAAATCAACAGGAAACTGATTTATGATCTTACCTTTATGTACACTATTGTAAACAAAAAGGTTCATGTAAAAAAACTCATTCCAGGTAATCATCCTTCATTACATTTACAAAATGCAAATGATCTTATTGAGCTATTGAAATTGGTACGTGTTAGGTTAGGGCTTTAGGAATATTTTTCCTATTATTAGGAGGGTATTTCCATCTAAAGAATGAAGATATCCTTTGTGTTACGAAAATCTTTTCGACCAGTGTAATTGTCACAAATAAACGTTAAAATGAATTACTTAGCACAAATTATCTCTACATGAAAATAATTTAGTTGACAAAGCACAATACAAAAATTGACTTTCTTCATCTACGAATTGATTTTCAAACGAGAATTCTAGTCTATATAAATATTCAATTTTCCACGAAAGAATATAAAACTGGATAAGTTTTCCTGAAAGCGCCTCGCTAAGCGTCAAAAATAATTTCCTGAAACGCTTGTCGCGCCTGAATGCTGTCGGTTTTAAAGAGGATGTACACGATGCTTATGTGCTCGTTTGCATTTCTCGTTACGGATTAGCATCACGAGAAACTCAAATTTCCGCAAATCTCCTTCCTGCTGAGAAACCAATTAAATCTGCGCTCTATTTTTTTCATTACTGACGTGTTTGTTATTTGTTCTACACAACGGAATTAAGTATGATTGTCACATGTCCTTTCTGGCCTACTTTTAGATATATTTAGACATGATTATCCCGTTAGATTGAAGGTAGAGCCATTTAAATTCAATGAAACCTTTCAAAATTAATTATATATCATTGATTTCTGTGTTTGGATTATAGTCGATTTGGTGAAGCCATAGAATAATAAATCTTTAAGTGACAGGATGATCCTAGGAGTGCCATTAATTATATTTTTCTTGCATACTATAATCCGGGATACCTGGGTATGATATAAGCAATTAAGTTGGATTTCATTTATATTTTCGAAGAAACTCATAAGTAATTAGTTAAATGTCCATTAACATACATAAAAATGGCGAAAAAAATATATAGGTGCCAACTAAGTTCTCCCTGTTTGTCAATTGATGGCTCCAGCAGTAAGTCCTGGTCGATTTTTACATATCAATAACGTCTTGAACAAAGCTTTGATATATAACAAACAAACCACTGTGACACATTAGTGCTTTTGTGCTGAAACTCATAAAAAGCTCCAAAATGTTTACGGAGATGCTGCTCTAAGTGAAACAATGTGTCGGGTTGGCTCCGTTGCATCAAGAACGGTGATTTCGATGTGGACGACCGTCCGCGTGAAGGAAGGCCAAAAATCTCGAAAACGCTGAATTGGAGGTATTGCTCGATGATGATCCGTTCTAAACTCAAGAAGAGTTTGCTTCAGCCTTAGGAGTTACCCGCCAGGCCATTTCCAAGCGATTACATGCGTTGGCAATGATTCGAAAGTAATGAACTTGGGTTCCTTATGATTTGAAGCCAAGAGACGATGAGCGTCGTTTTTTCGCTTGTGAACAACTGCTCCAGAGGCAAACAAGAAAAGGTTTTCTTCATCGCATCGTAACGGGTGATGAAAAATGGATTCATTACAGCAATCCAAACAAAAAAAAATCTTTGGCACTTCTCGGCCATGCTTCTACGTCATCGCCTCGGACAAATATTTACGCTGCGAAAGTTATGCTGTGTATTTGGTTGAACCAAGCCGGTGTTATTTACTATGAGCTGTTAAAACCGGACGAAACCATCACTGGGGAACGGTATCGAACTAAATTGATGCGGTTGAGTATAGCACTGCGCGATAAACGGTCACAATACGAGCAGAGAGAGACACGAAATATTAATTCTACAGCATGACAACGCTCAGCCTCACTTTGCCAAACCCGTTAAAACCTGCTAGGAAACGCTCGAATGAGAAGTCCTACCCCACCCGCCATACTCCCCAGATATTGCTTTATCCGATTATTACTTGTTCCGTTCGAGGGCACATGGTCTGGCTGATTAGCAGTTCCGCTCATATGAAAAGCTCAAAAAATAGCTTAACTCATGGATAGCCTCAAACGACGAACATTTCTACCCTCACCGAACCTCTGCCAGAAAGATGGGAAAAAGTTGTAGCTTCATAAAAAAAACATCGAATAAAAAAAATATAGACCAATAAGCAAGCTTAGTATAATAGCGAAATATTTTGAATCTATCATGTACCAATACCCACTCAACTACGCTAAAAGCAACTTAATATCTCAACAGCATGGATTCATGGCTGGAAGGTCAGTCGAAACAAAGTTGATTTGCTACATTCAGTTTTTGCACGAACATTTCGATAATCAGGAACAAGTGGATTCCCTCTAGACCGAGTTCTGTAGAGGCTTCGACAAAATCGATCAACCCATTCTGCTCCAGAAGATGTTGAATCTTGGGGTAGAGTAAGCGGTTCTGAGATAGGGCAGGTCTTACTTTAGTGGTAGAAGAAGGTATGTATCTATTTAAGGCGTTGAGTCTCATGTATTCGATGATAATTCCGGTGTACCTCAAGGTTCCCACTTGAGACCTGTTTTATTCAACATTTAAATCAACAATATTGCCACATACCTTAAACATAGCATATATATTTGCAGATGATCTCAAACTCTTTCTGCCGGTTACAGATGAGACAGACTGCTCAGCGTTGCAGGATATCTTGGAGTGGCTGATCATTCATTACAAAGACATCAAGATAAGCTTGAACGGCGACGAATGCCAAGTTATTTCTTTTACCTGCAATCGGAATGTTGTCAAACATCTATACCATAGTGAAACCTGTTCTTTAAAAGGAGTGGATGCAACCAGTGGCTTATGTATTATTATCGACTCAAAAGTCGTTTTCTATTTCCATATCAAAAACTGAGTGAATAGCATTCAAAACAGATTCTTGAAATTGTACGCTTACCAAAACAACCTTCGTATACTTGATAATGACTACTCACTCTTCACCGTGCCTGTAAACTCATTACACTTCGAAATGAATGGTTTCAGATTTGATGGTGCTATACAGGCTGCTCAGCGGTCAGGTCGATTACCCTTGCGTCCAATCAATTTCAATATTCTACAGCACAGACTCGGGTCGCATAGTTTGCTCAGGCTTGCTTTGTGTCAAACGATTGCGGCCCAAAACTCCACGTTAAATCGAGTGTTGGAACTTTATGGTTTGCACTGTCGGAACTTTGACTTCTTCTCAATGTCCAAAACATTGATTAAGAATGAACTCAAATCCAAATTATTGAATTGTATTGAATTATATGCAAAATGATAAATGGTCTGTAAAGAACTTATTTCTGCATTGTTATTACTCATTTCTCTTGTTAAGTTAGGATTTTATTGTTCTTGTTTCTTTTTGTATTTTGTCTTTTCTGCGCTGCGTTCTGTTTGCTGGTTTCCTTTGTTTATTTACAACTGTTTTCTTCCTTTTGACTTGAATGCAGTGTAAACTAACCTGGCGGAGTTTTCTTTCTTGTGTAGTTTGATTAAACTGTATATTTTCGAAACTTGGTGGTTCATTGGAATAAGTTTCTTCTCCTCCCAAAACCTGGGTCTTTCATTTTATTTATATTAATATAATCTTCCAGAAAATGAATTCATTGATTCAAAATTGATCATGCGTTCTTACCCGTCAATGTTAATTGAATGATGGTAAAACAAGAATTTCCGAGAAAACGATGATGTGTGCGATTCTGAAAATCAAATCTACCCGCACAAATTCTTCGAAATCCATTGTACATAAGAAACAGAATAAATTACAAATGCTGAAAAAATTTTCAATTAATTGGAAAACTTTAAACACAAAAACAAAAACTTCTATACCAGTTATCCCACCGAAAACACTCCGCTAACTTTCCAATTCCGTTGATCCTATCAGCATCGCTAACAGACGCACAAAAAACCAGTTCAAAAGTTCCATTTTCCATTATTCGAAAATGTCCGGACGCTTAATGGCCAGAAATAAACTAGCAGTTTCCCGAGAGTAGGTATTATTATTAGACGATAAAGGGGCATATGTTAGAAAACTTAATTTCATAAAACTACTTCGCTGCATTCAAAGTGGCTGGCACGAGACCTAAGATGCACTTAAAACTATGGCGTCCTTTTGTTTTCGTGTATATCAGAGGCGGTTATCACTTTTACGGGTTTCGTAACTTTGATGAATGTTGTTTACGAGTGAAGATACATCTAAACTAGGGTATTATTCCTTTAACAAGAAGCAAAACAGAGAAAGTTTGAACAGTTGAGTATTTATTATTATTAATGAGAAAAGTGTAACTGAAAGCTGCACGGAACATAAATATGGAAAGGCTCATGATGCCCATTATGTTCAACGATTTCATTATCTTAGCCAGTGCAATTGTGAGAGTGACCCGAAAGAAAATGGTAGCTGCTAGTAACTATATATTTTTTGCCAATTCATTGCCCAGTAGAAGTTCTATCAATAAATTCGTAGAGGCAAACTCAAGAAATGAGTTCTCCATCGTAACAACCTGCTCTACACAACCACAATCCTCATAGAGGGAATAAAGAAGACATGATTCACTACATTCGCTACACAGAGTAATTGATGGGGAAGTATACGTAGGCTTAGGTGGTTGATGACATCAAGGAGTTCAGAAATAATCCTTTTTTATGGAGGGTGGTTCAGGTATGCAGTCATCAATCTCTACAGTATAAATCATTAAATTGACGAGGCTTTTGCTGATAAAAATCCATTTTCACAAATACAAGTAAACGATGATTTCTACTAAAATATATTATTAAATGCTCGACGCGTTTCGATACACAGTATCTTTATCAAGAGCGGATGAATACTACAAATATATCTTACTAACAAATTTTTTTATATACTGAAGAGGCAATCCACTCAGAGCTATCCGTATTTGAACTAATGTTTAGAAAATAAATTTAATAAGGGTGAGTTATTTATGTCTACCTGATCATTAAGAATTTCCGGTGAATACCTAAATCTGTTAATTTAAAGTACTTCCAGAAGGTTGAGTTTCATACCTCTATTCTCAGAATGTAGAATTTTGAATTCTGAATTGAAAGAGTGACCATTTTGCTAAGAAGATTTGAATAATTTGAATCGGTTTTTCATTGATGAAACTGCGTTTATGTTCAGAGATTCTAACATTAAAGGTTGAAGTTTGTTTCTGTTCTACCTATACAAAAACAATTGCAATCTGCACAATCAACAAATTATTTTCTTTATTAATTGGAGTTTTATAATTCCTGATAAATGAACCTAAATTTGTAGATGTTTTGACCGCTATATTTAAATTTGAATTTTAAGAAGGATTTCACATTATTGCTATTATTGCCTATATTTGTTAAACTATTGAAATTCTGTTCATGAATAGTTTTTTCTATATTATCCTTGAAGATTTCTGCTGAAGGGTTTCCCATTATAAGTCCCCCATCACTTTCATAAGAACAATCGATAAATAAAAAAAAATATCTCAAAATTATTTTTCATTTAAAGTGATGAGGGACTTATAATGTTAAACCCCTTAAGCCCTCTTTTAGCAGAAATCTTCATGGATAACATAGAAAAAACTATTCATAAACACTCGCTAAGTGAACATTTCCTATATTGGTATCGATATGTCGATTACATTATTGCGTGTTTCATAGGAACAAACAGACAGTTCAGTGCATTCGAAAATTTCATCAACAACTTGCACCCAAAAAAATTCACTTCTGAAATAGAACAGAACAATTCGATCAATTTCCTAGACCTAACAATAACAAGATCAGATAATAAACACCAGTTTTCAATTTATCATAAGCCTTCTCATGCAGATATCACAATTCATTATATATCGGCACATCCTTACCAACATAAAGTTGCAGCATTTAATAGCTATATACATATACTCTTGAACACACCGATGTCTAATGATAATTATTTCAGAGAATTGAATTTGATAAAACAGACTGCAATAAATAATGGTTATGATGCAAATTTAGTTAGCAGCATATTACCTAAGGAAAAACAAAAATTAGCTGTTCCAATCGGTGAACACCAAGACAAGAAATTCAATAGTTTAACCTATATAGGCAATATTTGCAATAATGGGAAATCCCATCTTAAAGATTCAAATTTAAATATAGCGTTCAAAACATCAACAAATTTAGGTTTATTTATCAGGAATTATAAAACTCCAATTAATAAAGAAAATAAATCAGGTGTTTATAGATTGGATTGTGCACATTGCAATTGTTTTTATATAGGTAGAACAGGAACAAATTTTAATGTTAAAATCTCTGATAATAAACGAAGTTTCATCAATGGAAAAACCGATTCAAATTATTCAAATCATCTTAGGGAAAATGATCACTCCTTCAATTCAGAATTTAAAATCTTACATTCTAAGAGTAGAAGTATACAACTCAACCTTCTGGAAGTACTTGAAATTAGCAGATTAAGGTACTCACCGGAAATTCTTAATGATCAGATAGACATAAATAACTCACCCTATTAAATTTTTTCCTAAACATTAGTTCAAGTACGGATAGCTCTGAGTGGATTGTCTCTTTAGTATATAATATAAAAATTTGTTAATAGGATATATTTGTAGTATTCATCCGCTCTTGATGAAGATACTGTGTATCGAAACGCGTCGAGCATTTAATAATATATTTTAGTAGAAATCATCGTTTACTTGTTTTTATTGAAATAATTCCCTAGATGTCAATATTCTCTTCTATATTTCATGGAGTTATAAATTTTAGTTCCTTCTATAAGAGATTGAATGGAATTTCTTAGGCATAACTGTTTAGCTTTGAATGGCAAAAGTTATTCAGAGATATATCTTATGCATTTTTCAAGTTTTTTTTTTGGTTACAGAAAAGACGACAAAATTCTGATGATCGCATGAAAAAAACATACCAAACTTAACAAGAATATTTGAACCATGAATTCAGTTTCATTGGTAGGAACTTGTTGTTTATTTCTAAAACCAAAAATACACCTCTGCAGATGGGGAAGTACCTATTATGTTCTAAGCAGCTGCCCGAATAGAAGGAACTGGGGATATAAGGATGTTTTCATTGTGTAATACTTAGGATAAGAATTTATGTTCCTCTTTTTGTACAAGAGTCACAAAGAATCTCTGTTAGAGCTCACGCCACATGGACATTGTATGTGGCAATTCTTCAATATACTTTCACGAGCTTGATATGATACTAGAAAAGAAAGTTTAGTAGCAGTTACTGTCAACAATTTTTATGGTATCATGTAATATTATACTTTATATACTTTTCCAGAAAGTGGCTCCTTTGTGAAAAATTTCATGGAATAAAGATATGAGGTATTGAATTATCATTCAAATATATAAAAAGACATAAAGTAAAATTTACCAATTTTGGTTTCTGTAGTTGGAAAGTGAATGAATATGTCATAGGTTCTTCTAAAATTCTGCTCTAATGGAAAATCCATTAGGATTATTCGATAAGCTGACAGTCCTGCCGATCCTGTGCAAATATATTGATTCGATAAGGAAGTTCAACTTCGACTCCATATTAGCTACTTACGTGAACATACTCGAGCGAAGAGTAATTTGAATATCAAGTTAGAGATCCTTTTTATGATATTATTCTGGAAGCATTACCTCTTTCCAGTGTGAAGTGTGATGAACTGTGCTTCTATTCGAGTTTATTGAGGTGACGTCTCCATAGGAAGTTTATGTCATCAGCATTCTATATAATGTGTTGCAGCTTTTTCAAATAGCCCGGTAGTACAATTTTTGTTAGGATGAGAAGGTAACTCGTTAATGGATCATCTGCTCATGTGTTCTAAAAAATGTATTCCATCAGAAAACTTCATTTTTACAAACAACAGCAGGTCTTCATTCTCGTCTTTCATGTAATAATTTCAGTCTTTCTATTGTGAATACTGGAAGAACAAGGGAGTGCTAAGGGGTGCAACTGGGGCAGCTGAGTAATTTCCTGTAACTATCATACAGAATTTTATAGGCGATCTGAGAATTTCTTCTGAATAGGGTGAAAACGTGTATTTCACCACTCCTAACCAGTGATGATTAGTCAAGTGAAGGATAAAAGTTGCCAATCAAACTGAGGCGTGTGAGCATAGAGAGAAGGGGATGGACGAACTATTGTTACTCTAGATGACTACACCACATCAATGCATTCAGGAATAGTGGACTTGTTCAGCCCTAAAGGGGAGCTGAAGGGGGACCTTGTCCACGACTGCTCTAACAGCAGGGTAACTTTCAGAACTCAATGAAACAAGACCATGAAGTCCCACCAAGATCAAGATTATCAAATTCATCTGAAGACACTGTGCTCAGAGGAAAAGGAATAACAAATAATCTAGTGAGGCTTAGATCAAGACCTCTTACAGACCCTGAACCAGCAAGCATACTCAATAAAAATATGGGAATTTTGGCGACTGTTTTGAGAGATGAAGCATAACAGAATTCAGGTCAACAGGTCTGCTGCGGCTGAGCAGAGGCAAAGCTAAGGCAATATTAGGATACTTTTAGACCTAATTACAGAAGACATCGAAGTGAATTATCACAAACATAAGACTGAGAAGAATCCTAGTTGTCACTTCTGTAAAAACTGTTTTTTTCCAGCAAAAATAGGACATGATAACAAATTCTGAAATGCCTTTTTGTGATGAAGATAAAGACCCACCATTTTCGATAAGTTTCGAGGTCAATAATTGTATAGAGTTACGAAATTCTGAAGTTGTTTCAGGTTGTGAGATAGTATACAAGAGCATCTGCTTTGTTCCAAGACAATATAAGTTATGTCTTAGTAAGCGAAGTGAGCTACTTCCTTTTTGATCTCTTTAGGTTGTATTCTAAAATAACCTTTCCAGTATAGGAATTTCTTCTCAGAGCTTGTAGGTCTGTTCTGTGTGTATGTGCTATCTTCGATATTTTCTTCCTTCATTGAGGTCCTCTGTGGTCCCGAATGTACGAAGGGTGTATCCCATTTCTTGCGAGTCCTTCAACTATTTTTAGTGATCCTGATGAACTGGAATCAGGAATTTGAGCAGTTTAACTCTGTTGTTCAGTTTCAGCATGACTCTAGAAGAGTAGTATTTTCATCTCATTCTTATGAAGATTTTATCCTTTAAAACGTCGACAGTCCCGTGAATTGTCAGAAATTTTGCATACGAAATTGAGAAATTTGCATAAAATACATTGAATATACTACTTTACGTATTTCCAGACCACCTCTTGCAGACTTTGACAAGTTTATGAAGAGTATGGATCATATTTTGGGTGAACTTGATATAATTAATTATTTGTTGTGATGATTTAAATTTGTAATTTGACACAACGGACAGAAGATAACGCAAGTTGTGTGACCAAAAGCAAAAGATTCATGAGCCAACAAAGGACTTGAATTCGAATAACATTTTCATCTATTTTGTGATGGTAGGTAATTTTGTTGGGATGCTTGACACTAATTTTACTGACCACCTTGCGAGAAAGGCTTACATGGAAGTGCCAACTATTAGGAAGAACTTTCCACAGATTCGACCATCAGCACAACAAGGGTTTAATTATTTTTCAATATTCTCCAGGGGTTGACTAAGCATTCACTGGCGAAGCCAACCTAACTAATAATGACGCTTTCAGGATATTTCATGAAAACTTTTTCGATGCTTTCCAGCTCTCAAGTGTAAAATCGGGAGGAGCTGGTGTGTGCGATATTTGATTCACTCGTTAGCTCGGGAACATGACGACATGCAATTATTATGTAATCTTCATTATTTTGTCAAAACTGAAAAACTCAACAGAGATGGACTTAGACTTATCTATAGGTTGCAAATCATGTGGCCAAAAATAGCTTACAACGATAAAGTCATAAAAAAATTTGAATTGTGGAGGCCGTTACTTGATGTAGATCCATGATATAAATGAGATAAAAACACAAGGTTTAACTTTAATCTACTCTTTATTTGAAAAAATTCGACGACGTTTCTCTGACACAGCAGCTTTATCAAGAATGACAAACAGAATGAAGAGTATGGTATTATAAACAAATCGTAGAACAAGTTGGATGAATAACAGGAAAAACCCACACCGAGCCATTATACAGTTAGTATGAAAGGAAATTAAAAACTAATTAAACAAGTTAAGTAGAGGTGAATAATTCACATCTACCTGCTCATTCAAAAGCTTGTCCGAATGTTTGTATCTGTTTATTTCTAATGCTTCTAGGAGATCTGATTTTAAACTTTTTGATTTTATATGTAATATGTCAAAGTTTTTATTCATTGAATGGTTTTCTTTTATTAAGTGGTTTGAATAATTTGAATCAGATTTATTTTTATTGAAGCTACGTTTATGTTCAGATGTTCTTATGCCAAAACTCCTTTAGGTCCTACCGATATAAATTTTATCACAAGAACCGCAATTGAGTTTATAGATTCCTGAATTACTTGATTTTTCAACACGAGATTTATTATTTTAATATGTTTACCTAAGTTATTAGAAGTTTTGAAAGTTATATTAAGATTTTGTTTGACGAGAAAGGATTTAATATTTGTACTTGCAGAACCGCAGACTGTTAAACTGTTGAATATTTTATAGTCTTTATGAATAGGATATACTTCATTTATTGCTTTCATATAAAGTTTTTTACGAATGATTAGATCTATCATATCTGGATTATATGAATTATTAATGGCTATCTGTTTGATGATGTTTAACTCTTTACTATAATCTTCTACTGATAAAGGTAAATTGAGTAACCGATGTACCATGCTGTTTAAAGCTGCAACTTTGTGTTGAATTGGATGTAATGAGTAGTTATGTATAATTGTATCAGTATGTGTTGGTTTACGAAAGACCGAAAAACATGATTACTATTTCGTTTAGTGATTTTCAAGTCCAAAAAATAATGGAATCGTTCTGTTCAATTTCTATCGTGAATTTAATGTTCAAATGGATGGAATTAATGAAATTAAGAAATAAGTCTAATTGACGAGTAGTTCCAATAAAACATACTAAGATGTCGTCAACATATCTATACCAATAAAGAAATTTGGAAATGAGTGGATGTGTATGAATTTTCTGTTCCATATTATTCATAAAAATCTCTGCTAAAAGTGGACTCAAAGGATTTCCCATGATCAAACCATTTTCACTACTGTAATAGATGTTGTTGAAAGAAAAATAATTTTGTTCAATGCAAACGTTCAACAGATTCAATATTTCTGATTTAATTATGTGGTTAACATGATTCGAATTCAACATGTTTTCGATTAATATTTTGACATCACCTGGAGGAACACTTGGGTATAAATTCTCAACATCAAACGAAATGAGTTTTGCGTTAGGTGGTAGGTTAACGTTTTTTATGTTATTTATCAATTCGAAAGAATTTTTTATAGAAAATTTTGATTTGAATGAACAATAATTTTTAATGATAGCTATAAGGTAGTGCGACAATTTCACGGCTGGGGCTGTAACGTAAGATACGACTGGTCTAACGGGGTTATTTACTTTATGCAATTTAATGAGTGAATACAGTTGAGGTGATTGAGGGTTTGGTAAAATTAATTTGTATTAATCTATTGCTTTAATTAAAGATTTTGCGTCATTGTTCTACGATTTGTTTATAAAACCATACTCTTCATTCCGTTTGTCATTCTTGATAAAGCTGCTGTGTCAGCGAAACGCCGTCGAATTTTTTCAAATAAAGTGTAGATTAAAGTTAAACCTTGTGTTTTTTATCTCACTCATAAGTAAATCTTCAATATGGGTAAAACTTTCTGGTATATAAACCAGATAAAATAAAGACGACCTAAGCTTCCTCACTCTATAACAGCGGGGGTGTATTCCTAGATACCAGGCCCATTTTGATTCTATGTTAAAGGGAATTTCATACAACTTCAGAAATTACCTACAATGAAGTTTGAATTATACTAGCTTGTGATTTTTATGGCTTTTTTATGGTACTTTTGAGAAAAATTCAAATGAATTATATTTTCACTGGCCACACTGATCAACAGATCTATACGACGATTAAAACGAGGTTTCTAATTATAAACCCATCTCTTATGTTCCAGCTTTTGTCTGAGTGTTAGAGAAGGTAGTATGTAACCAAGTTACACACTTTTTCGAATCGAATAATCTTTTTGCAAGGAATCAATTTTGGTTGAGAAAGTGCAGGAGTACGAGTGATATTTTAGTTGATTTCATTTCTAATACCATTGAATGTCTTGAGATGGGGATGCACTCCTTGGCTGTGGTCTTAGACTGGACCAGAGCATTTTTTGCGTTGCGCTCGATAGGCTCTTGTGTAAGCTAGGGTGGTATCGTTTAGGTGACGAAAGTAGATGTATTATTGGCTATTTTCTATCGGGAAACCAAACGGTTTACATGGTTTAGACTCAGGAAGGGGTGTATGCAAGTTTGCACTCCTTTGCTGTTCTCTGCTGTTCTCTTAGACATGAGCAAGGCTTTTGATTGGATCGCGCTACAGGCGGTTGTCTAAGGTTGAAAAGTATGGTTTTGATAAGGAAAGTAGATGTATTATAGGCTCTTTTCTATCAACAAGCTACCAAACGGTTTGTATGGTTTATACTCAGGAAAGGGTGGATGCAAGTTCGCACTCCTCTGCTGTTTTCTTGGACATGACCAGCGGTTTTGATTTCGTGCTACAAGCTGTTGTCTGAGGTTGATTGGTATATTTTTGATGAGAAGAAGTAGATGTATTATTGGCTCTTTTCAATCGGAAAGCTACCAAATGGTTTGCATGGTTTAGACTCAGGAATGGATGTGTTTGCATTCCTTTCATTCCTTTGCTGTTTTCTTGGACATGACCAGGGCTTTTGATTGCATCGCGCTTTCAGCTGTAGTCTGAGGTTGGGTGGTATAGTTTCGGTGGGAGAAGTAGATGTTTTATTAACTCTTTTCAATCTAGTAAGTACCAAACGACTCGTATGGATGATGTACACTCTGGAAGAGTGTGTGCAGAACAGATGTGCCACATGGATTTTAATAAATGAAGTTCCTGGTTATATATCAGCAACCAACATTGCATTAATTGTTAATAACTCTATTCCTTCCTCTAGGTCGTCTGAGCTGCCGGCGTTGCGGGTTTTGGCCGGCGGGGAGCGAAAAGGGACTATGGCTTGGTTTTCGTTGGATAGTCTATACATGAACGTGGAAAGACCCAGAACATTAAATTTAGTCTACGCCACATAAGCGATCATGTGAAATTTGTGGGTTTTATCTGAACTCTGCTTCGAACTGGGATTTTCATTGCTGTGTTCTCGCGTCCAGGATTATGACCAATTGTGAAGACGTTCCTCCAATGCCATCGAGAATTTTGGGAATGGTCTACCTTACCCCTATAGAATGATACCTCAAATATAGTTTCATGATTTGGGGGCAGTCTGACATGAGGACTTGCCTTTTTGGGCCCAAAGAGAAGCAGCCTGAGTAATGGGGGACTAAAGTATCAGGAATGTTGTTATACATTTTGGAATATCTGTTATTTGTGCACAAAAGAGTAAATACCCACAAGGTAAATTCAGATTATCATTGTCTCAAAACAAGGAATGAAAACTAAATTAAGAAAGACTTCCACAGTCTCAGCAGGTCACAGAACGGTCATTATAGACTCCCAACTAGCTTGAAAAATCAACCTTAAGAGCATTTCAAGCGAGAAATTCAAAGTTTTTCAATGGATGGGGCGTTGTATTGGACATGTGAATCTTCTGACATTGATTTTAATATGTTATGATGGTCTTTACAGAATTTGTATTGTATGTATATTTATATCAATTTATTTATTCTTACAAATGAGAAAAAAATACAAGGTTTAACTTTAATCTACACTTTATTTGAGAAAATTCGACGACGTTTCGCTGACACAGCAGCTTTATCAAGAATGAAAAACAGAATGAAGAGTATGGTATTATAAACAAATCGTAGAACAAGTTGGATGAATAACAGGAAAATCCACACTGAGCCATTGTACAGTTAGTATGAAAGGTAATAAAAACTAATTAAACAAGTTAAGTAGGGGTGAGTAATTCACATCTACCTGTTCATTCAAAAGCTTGTCCGAATGTTTGTATCTATTTATTTCTAATGCTTCTAGGAGATCTAATTTTGAACTTTTGATTTTATATGTAATATGTCAAAGTTTTTATTGACTGAATGGTTCTCTTTTATTAGGTGGTTTGAATAATTTGAATCGAAGCTACGTTTATGTTCAGATGTTCTTATGCCAAAACTCCTATAGGTCCTACCGATATAAATTTTATCACAAGAACCGCAATTGAGTTTATAGATTCCTGATTTACTTGATTTTTCAACACGAGATTTATTATTTTTAATATGTTTACCTAAGTTATTAGAAGTTTTGAAAGTTATGTTAAGATTTTCCGCAGAATGTTAAACTGTTGAATATTTTATAGTCTTTATGAATAGGATATACTTCATTTATTGCTTTCTGATACAGTTTTTACGAATTATTAGATCTATCATATCCGGATTATATGAATTTTTAATGGCTATCTGTTTGATGATGTTTAACTCTTTATTATAATCTTCTACTGATAAAGGTAAATTGAGTAACCGATGTACCATGCTGTTTAAAGCTGCAACTTTGTGTTGAATTGGATGTAATGAGTAGTTATGTATAATTGTATCAGTATGTGTTGGTTTACGAAAGACCGAAAAACATGATTATTATTTTGTTTAGTGATTTTAAGTCCAAAAATTAATGGAATCGTTCTGTTCAATTTCTATCGTGAATTTAATGTTCAAATGGATGGAATTAATGAAATTAAGAAATAAGTCTAATGGACGAGTAGTTCCAATGAAACATACTAAGATGTCGTACACATATCTATACCAATAAAGAAATTTGGAAATGAGTGGATGTGTATGAATTTTCTGTTCAATATTATTCATAAAATCTCTTGTTCAGTCTTCAGTGTTTTGATGTTTTCAAGGAATAGTGGACTGTTCTTATTCTATAATTTTAATGACCTGTGCAAATAAAGTGTAGATTAAAGTTAAACCTTGTGTTTTTTTCTCAACCTGCAATTATTTTTGACAAAGCGTAAATAAATATATGAACTTGAATTTATTGATTTTCTCCTACGACCACAGCCTACGGCTTGCACCAAGTCGGTTTAAGATAAGAATTTTCTAAAAGAGTCTGAAATAATATTATTACTGATATTACTACGTAAACTGCGAATATATTTCTTATTCAATCTCCTAGTAGGTTACGATTACAACACTACGCCCAATTGTAGATATTTCTAGATGAAAGTGTCGAAAATTGAATAGCGAAGTGAATGAAACATCACCTCCAATGGTGCAATTACATTAAACAAATTCCAACAACTCTAAAAATATTGTCGAAAACAAAACCTCTTCAGAAGTAACATATTCATTCAATGTTCAAATCTGGTTCAACAATAATAAATCCTGAATTGAATGAATCCTCGGACGACTTCTACAAACAACTGAAGTTCTCGTCTCTTTGCCGAGAAGAAAAAACAACACGAAACGGGCGAGCTACATTTCTCGAATCTGGCGCCATCTGTCGAACGTTCCCTATAAAACGAATACAATTATACGGCCTCGAATTGGGTTTACTCAAAGTCGAAAAGAGGAGTTTCGCTAAGGGCACTGCAAACTCGAGAGGGATTTCATTTAGGTGAATACTAAATCAATTGTTCGGCATGAAAAAGTTTGTTTCTCTTCCCACGTCGAGGAAGGAAGAGAAATGTTCGAATGGTCTATAGAAGAGAGGGATAAATTATTTCGGGAAAGTTTGAACAACATCTCCTGATTTTGTCGGCTTTTCATCGCGCTGGAGGGGGCATCAATGTTGTGAGGTCGAAATGAATGGGAAAGTAGATACGTTTCTGGGTTGTTGTTTTATGTACAGGGTTAATGAGAAAATTTTAATAAAATCTTATTATCAATCATTCCAGAGTTGATTTAATTGTCGGAAAAAATTAGTAAGTAAATTTAGAAAACGAAATTATTCAACGAGTCGTAACTTCTGAATACAATCGAGCTTCTTGAACAAGATCTCTTTCAATAATTACTCAGCGATTGATGACGAAATCGATACATCTGCAAGGAGCACAAATTGAGGTTTTGTTTTAGTCATGAACTGACAAAAACGATCAACTTTTAGAGTTGCATGAAGACAATGAGAGATCTCTTATAAATTCAGAAACCGGCCAGAAGCTTTAATCACTTCAAAATATGAAAGAAAATCAACACTTTTGTCAGTTTGTCGCGTTTATTTGTTAATGCACGACCGGTTGCCAGCTTTCAGTCATAGTGTAATCTGAAAACTGACTGAGGTACGAAGATGATTAATAGATATTAATAGATATTCGATGCATGAAATCCAACCAAAATATCATCAAAAGGCTAGGTCACTTTTCAGTGTTGATATGTTTCCTAAGTTGTTCATGAAAATATTTGATGATAGGGAATTCAGTGGCGGTTTCATTGAAAGTACTGATTTCTGTTCAAAGAATTTATTTTGAAACTGAAAATAATTTTGTTCCAAACAAAAATATTGCAGAATTCAAAGGAGATAAATGGAAATGTGTTGGTTTTGGTGGAAATATCTAGAACTAAAAGTAGACATCCATCTGCTGGAATGCTTGTTTGTTTTTTTCATTTAAGGTGATTTATTTCTGCCTTTCAGCTATGACACGCCGGGGAATTCTGTCACCTCATTAAACCGGGAATTTTGCCGAACCCCTCACGTGTTAAAGGAAAGGATTTTTAGTGTCCAACACATCTCTGTTAGATAGAACCGACGGTTTTACATCTCGTCCGAGAGATGGACAGGAAGCGATTCCCAGAAACCGAAAAATTGAACCCACTTTGTGGGGATTGAACCCAGGTAACTCTGCGCAGGGGACGAGCATCATATACTATACGCCACCCAGCCGTCCTTTCTGCTGGAATGTTTGAATATATATTTTTTACATCAAAAGAAAATTGAAGCTCAAAGTTATGTCTGATTTCAAGTAAGGAAAGTTGAAATTGATGAATTTAGTAGTTGTTGATAACTGGTGTTTGCGTTTCTTACTCCCAAGTGTTATGAGTTTTCTGTAGAGGCGTTCATATTTATCTTCTGACACTTTGCTAATTTGCATTTTACTTTGATATACTTTATTTCATAATGAGTACATGAGTATAACAATATATCCTTGGAAATTTCAAGGAGATTGACAAAGAAACAAACACAAATGTTCTCAATTGGCCATATACCCAACAATCAATAGGATAAAGTGCAAATTACTTCATTGCAGTAGAGTTGTTCAAGAAGTTCTATTAAATTGTGCTGTTGTATCCAAAATTTTCTTCAGCATTCCAATAAATATCTTTCAACTTTGAATTTGCTTCATTTCAACAGGTAATTCAATATATACAAGCATACATCTTTCGATCGGGACATTATAACCGATTACAGTCCGCACATGGTCCAAATGAAAATGTTGAATCTTGAATTATATGCATATATGTCACATCGTCTATTCATCTTGGTGTTGGATTTATGCATTGTTGCAGATGCTTGGTAAATGTATTCACATTGTTCCAGTTTTTCAAGGATATTAATGGAAGGAGCCGTAATCTATCATACACACATAGGGGGGTCATAATCCAATTGAAATAGAACTTTAACAAACTTAATTTGTGGGCTTTGCATTTTTTCAAATAACGAATTAGCGCAGTTTCCCCATACTGTAATTAGGTATCCCATGTTTGAAACAAAATATGCATTATAAATTTAATAATAAAAACAAGTACTGTGTTTTAAGGAATTTTACTTAATTGCGATTCGTAACGCGTTTCACTACACTGTAGCTTCTTCAGACGAATGAATATACAGAACAATATAAATGAGAATATAACTATAAATGTTCTTGAGTAATTAAAAGCTTATTTGGTTGCTTCTTCTTAAGTGGTTATTTATGAGATCTAAAAAATTAAGGAATAGATTGCTCCTCGAAAAGATTCAATAGAGGTGAAGGGCCTAAATCGACTTGTTCATTGATGAGTCTACCTGAGTGTTTGTATTTATTGGTTTTAAAGTTTCCCAAAGATCTACCTTCCAATATTTATTATCTGTATGCAAAATTTCAAACTGTGGGTCGAAAGAATTATTATTTTCTAAGAGATGATTCGCGAAATTTGAATCTGATTTTTATTCGAAAACTGCGTTTATGTTCCAATATTCTAATATCAACATTTCTATGTGTTCTACCAATGTAGAAATTATCACAGTCATTGCAATTCAATCTATAAACACCTGATTTATTGTTTTTACCTGGTTTGGTTTTATTATTTTTTATATATTTGCCTAAATTATTATTAGTTTGGAAAGCTATGTTGAACAAGTTCAACAAGTCGATTTAAGCCCTTCACCTATATTGAATCTTTTCGGAGAGCAATCTATTCCTTAATTTTATTGGATATACCTGTCATAAATAACCACTTGAGAAGAAGCAACCCAATAAGCTTTTAATTGCTCAACAACATTTATAGTTATATTCTCATTTATATTTTTCTGTTGATTCATTCGTCTGAAGAAGCTACGGTGTAGTGAAACGCGTTACGAATCGCAATTATTAAGTAAAATTCCTTAAAACACAGTACTTGTTTTTTATTATTGATAATGGAATTCTACCAAGTAAAAGCCTCCCAAATTCAAACATTATAAATTTTGTATTTAGAGTCATCGTCCAAATGTTTTCGATATCTGAACATTGCTCCTTTCATACGTATGATTCTTTCCCGAAGATATTCGCAGTGATTTTGCCAGCTCAGTTTATCGTTTATAATTATATCCAGATATTTTGAAGTATGATACAATCACCAATTTTCAGCTCAATATTCTCTTCTCTTTTTTGTTTTGGTTTGAAGTATATATAGTTTGTCTTTTAAGTGTTCATTATCAACTTGTTTTGTGTTAGCCAGGCATTGTATGTAAGGAGATCCTTGTTCATCAATCCCTCCAGTACCTTAAAATCTTCGCCGCTGTAGACAAGTATTGTATTATCAGCAAATGTATAGTAGTTTGCTTCTAGGTTAGCAACTTTTAGATTCAATACATACAGCTTATAGAGTAGGGGCCCTAATACAGAGCCTTGAGGGATACCGCAAGTGACGTGTTCTTCTTCACTGCATATATCATCTAACTTAATGACTTGTCTTCTTTGGCTGAAATAAGACTGTAAAAGTCACAAAATTTCCCCATTGAAAGTAATTTTTCCAAGAGAAGCATGTGGTGAACAACATCAAAGGCTCTTTTAGATCTATGAAGATACAAATGACAAATTTATTATTATGTAGTTCTTTTGTTACAAAGTGAATAAAGTCCGTTACAGCACTAAAGGTGCTGCTTTCTTCTTATGTATTGGAACAAAATACCATTTGCATAGAATAGGAGTAACTTCGTTTTTATACAGTTTATAACTGACATTTCAATGCTATCAAGTCCTGCAGCAGCTGCAACTTCTAATTTCGAAAGAACTTTCTTAATTTCATCTTCGTTTGTTTATGAAAGATAGAGAGTTTGAAGTATGAATTTCATGAAAAAGGGGTCTTCAGAAGGATCTTCTATTATTTTACTAATGGTTATTCCGATGTTCACAAAATACACGTTAAATTCATGACCTATTTCAAGAGGAGATGTAAATTCAGTTTCATCAATTACAATAATAGAACATCTTTTTCCATTGTAATTTTTGGTTAGACGGACATAATTTATTGATGTTTTCCCTGTTTTCTTCTATCTGTGCCTGCCTTTTCTAATTTTTTCCGGAAATAGTCATTTTTAATTTGTCAATATTAATTTTATTATTCATTTCTTTTAATTTTTTGGATAGGTCAAGGTTTCCTGGATTTTTTCATATTGTTTGTAGATCTTATCCCTTTCCTTCAACGAGTTCTAAAAGTCTTTAGTAATCCGTTGTTTTTTGGATTTTGAACTATAGGCAATCCATTTCAATGTTTTGTAATATGTGCACAATTTCATCTGTTATCGATTTGATGTACAGTTTCAAATTCTCAAGTATCTTACAACACAATTTGATTTCATCCTTGAACTACATAATTTCAATCGACTATGGAATTTGTTCAATCATTGAAGCAAAACTTAAACTTGATATAGTTGAAAAGCACTTTCTGTTGTAGGCACTCTTTGTTAAACCACAAATTGAATGTATACCATCTGAACTCTATAGTACATGGTCATCATTTCTGCTCGACAAGCTGATCTAATTGATAATATTGATGACATATCTATTTCGTGTATATTTCGCAATATATAGGGTGCCCCAGAGAAAATCTGACAATTTCTTTTTCGTTATAACTTTGGCAATTTTAGATCTGGATCATTCGTTCTTGCTTCATTGGAAAGCCAAAGGACTAGGTTTTTCAAAAATTGCATCGAACTTTCACTTCCGGTGAAATCCAATATGGCTGACTTAATCGGAAATAAGCAATATTTCAAGATCTCTGGAATTTTCACTAAAAAATTCGAATGGGCAATTCAGTCGATAATTCAGTCTTTTCTATATAATTTTTCATGATGATCTTGAAAATATTCCAAGAATTGGTAAAAAAGTAGTGTAAAGAATTTTTTTCAGCTTAAATCGAAAAGTTTTTCACCTCATGGCGTTGTAACTCCTGAAGTTGTGTTTTCCATGGATGTTCTAGGAAGACAAAAAACCATTTTTTACTAAAATTAACCTAAAATTTGATTCCCGTTCGAATTCGAAAAGGCCTATTTCCTCAAATATTATTAATTTTCCCCGCGCATTAAAGAAGTTTTTGTGGTCGTAT
Source organism: Cryptolaemus montrouzieri (assembly GCA_013387265.2). Classification (NCBI taxonomy): domain Eukaryota; kingdom Metazoa; phylum Arthropoda; class Insecta; order Coleoptera; family Coccinellidae; genus Cryptolaemus; species Cryptolaemus montrouzieri. The sequence continues at coordinate 64,430,578 of JABFTP020000124.1, read as the reverse complement.
TGAATTAACTGCGTGATTCAATCACTAGATTGAACCTTTTCCATCATTTTGAGGGGTCGAACTCGAATATTGATTCAGAATTGTGCCAATTGTCGTCAATAATGTTTCTCTTTTCCACCATCATATGGACTTCCGTTGTGAAACCTCTGAACATAGACTGCGTGCATTAACTCTATGATAAACAAGAAATTATTAATTGTCATCAAGTTTTAGACGACATCATGTTTGAACTCGAATTTTTTATTGGTGTTGCTTCTTTTTGATGTTCGAAATTGTTAATGTTTATTTGTGCGTGGCGATACTGATAGGCAAATATTACGCCAATTTCTAGCCCCTAGTTAAAAAAGAAGTAAAACCTATGATCTTGAGGAAAAATTTAGGACAACAAGGTCATTAGGAAGAAGATTAGGATGACTGTTTCCAAATTATCTCAGAGATGCCAACTGTTAAAAACATCTGCGAGAATAATAATACGACATGATTTTGTTTAACAATTTACATGAGTAAAACAAAGAAAAAAAGAATTGAGTACTCATAATGAAATAAGACCTCCAGCTCTCGATGGATCTCGAAATTTATTGATTATTTATTATCGTGGACTTATGCACTATCTCAGCTGTTAGCTGGATATAATTTACCTTTTCCAGATTCAGCAATCAAAGGGAATAGGCTCGATTACAATATACTTGACATAAATTTCCTAACTATCCTACATGTATTAAGAATTACAGCTTTTTGCATTTCTATATAGGTATTCTTATGCAATTCTAATTTCTTAAGGCTATCATGCAAAGTTTTGGGTATTAACCCAGTCGAGGATACGATAACAGGAACAATATCTATTTTCTCGAGGTGCCACATCTGCTTGATCTCAATAGCCAGGTCTGTGTATTTGGACTTTTTCTCGTGGAACTTGTTCAGCACGTTGTTATTATTCGGTATGGCGACATCCACCAGCATTGCTGTTCTGGCTCTCTTAACATACACCACTATGTCCGGCCTATTATTCGTCACCATTCTGTCAGTGATAACAGACCTATCGTAGTATAATATGATAGAGTCATATTCCAATACGGGCGCCGGTTGATATTTGTAATATGGCTGGAAGGTATTCAGAAGTCCGTACTTGTGTACTTATGCCTGTGAAGATAGTCCGTATTGGCCAGTTGTTCGCATCCGGACGTAATATGCTGTATAGTCTCCGATCTTATATGGAATTTTAAACACTTATCTGTTTGTAATGTTCCGTCCTTCATAATAAATTTTTTGTAGTTGTATGTAGCAATCACTTGGTCTTGGATGGCCATAAGGAATCCTTCCGTTTCTGCGAATAATTCTCCTTTAATCAACCATTTGTTGGAGGCTTCTTTGTCGATGTGTGGTTGATTAATCTCATGGTGATGTCGTCCATGCAATTCCTTTCTTGACCATAGTTCTTGTTTTTCAGTATCTGATAGGAATGGTAGATTCAGAAGGTCATCTCTGGTAGCATGATTTAGAGGTGTATATCCCTTATCAGCCAACGATACCACTCTATGGAGGTCAGAAATGAGAGCTTTTGCAGAGAAGAATTCTCTGATATTTTTTATCTGTTCGGTGTGTAAATTGACAACATCTATCAATCCGCGTCCTCCTTCTTTCTGCTTCAAAGTTGTTCCTATCACAGACGATTTTGGATGATGATTGTTGTAATTTGTCAGCATCGTTCGGGTCTGCCTTTGAATATCATCCAGTTCTGTCTTAGTCCATCTGATTATTCCAAATGAGTAAAGCAACACTGGAATGGCATAGGTGTTAGTTGCCTTGACAAGATTCCCCGAGTTTAACATTGATTTTAGCACAGTCTTCATACGCTGACTGTATTCTGAACAAATCTTCTCCTTTGATTGTTTTTGGTCTAGCAATCTGGCTTGTTGGTATCCCAAATATTTGTACGTTTCGCCATCTTTCATACACTGTATAATATCACCAATTGGGAGTGGTTTCACCATCTATGACTTTCCCCTTTGAATGTTCAGGGTCTTACATTTTTCAATCCCGAATTTCATATGAATATCTGCCGAGAACTTACTGACAGTTTTCAGCAAATCATCCAATTGCTTCTTGTTCGAAGCATATAATTTGATGTCATCCATATACAGCAGGTGGGAGCAGGTGAATTATTTATCATTATTATTATAATATCATGGTGGGAAAGAAAAACATTATTGACGACAATTGGCACAATTTTAAACCAATATTCAAGTTCAACCTCTTAAAATGATATAGTGATTGAATTACGCAGTTGATTCATTACGTCCGCGAAAACTTTTTCGAAGTCGAACGGAAATCAAATTTTAGGTTGTTTTAGTGAAAAATGGTTCTTTGCCTTCCTAGAACATGAAGGAAAAATACAACAACTTCAGGAGTGCTAACGCCATGAGGTGAAAAATATATTTCGATTTCAGCTGAAAATCAGAATGAAAAAATTCTTCAAGCTACTTTTCACCAATTCTTGTAAATGAGACCAATATGTCAAATTGTTCAGAAAAGACTGAATTATTTACTGAATATCCCATTCGAATATTTAAGTGAACAAACAACTCATTTTCGAATGAAACAGCCATATTCCATATTGCACCAGAAGTGAAATTGCGATACAATTTCTGAAAAACCTAGTACTTCAGCTTTCCAATGAGGCAAGAACGAATGATCTAGTTCTAAAATTGAGAAAGTTATAACGGAAAAAAATTGTCCCATTTTCCCTGGCGCACCCAATATGAGAGAAAGATAGGAAATGAACGTGGAAAACTGACAAGAGTGTTTTTTCTCTCTCATATTTCAAAATGAATTTCCACGAAAAAGTATGTCATCAATATCATTAGCTTAATCACTTCAATGATGTGTGCTAGCTACCATATCCACCATATCCTCCAGATTTTGCACTTTCTGATTGCTACTTGTTTCTTTTATCATCACAAAAATATTTTTATACTTTGCGAAATTATATCAATATATAGCTTTTCGTTCAAACCTAATTTGTTTTGATTTCTTTATTCAACACTAAGATGAATGAACAAGTTACAACATAGCCTCATCATTTATTCTGTGGTTACTGTTATTATTCTGGAAGTTTTACGTATTCTGTTCAAGTACAAATTTCTGTAGTTTTTGATGAAAAATGTAGTCCATAATGCCTGAAAGCTTTTCATGTAAGACAAAGACTTTTTTCTCTTTTCGATCGAAATTTTATTCATGAGAGTTTGTCGATATAATAGCAGCATCAGATGAATTTTTGACGGCTTTAAACTGTTTTCTTCAGCTTTGTAATTCAAATAGGATCCCATGCATGAAAACATGTTTTAGGCGCTTTTTGCATACATACACCCTCTCACTTACAATGAACGAGCTCTTTTGTTCCTCATTACTTGTCTGCACACGACGTGAGAACAAAGAGAATTTAGATATAGTAACTCTAATTTCATGAAGCTTTTGCATAAGAAATGATAGCAGAAAGGAATAGATGGTTTTACTCTCGGTTGGAACGTTACTTACGAGGAAACGCTTTGCGTAACTGAACGTTTTGTTGTGTACTATGTGAGAATTATATTAATTGGCCTGAAGATGAAGTATTTTTCCGTTTCTTATCTTTTTCAGACGATGGAAATTTGAGCAATTATGAACGATGAATCATGAAATAGAATTTTCAGAAAAATCTCTAAATTAAAGAGTATTTTCTGAATAATTTGATTGAGGTTGTCGTTACTTGATGAATATAGTTATACATTTTTTAATTAAATAAAACTACGGGCCGACAAGAACATCTGTGCGGGAGAAATAGCCCTTCCCCTTGTTGCTCGTTAACTTTGCCAGTCACATGGCCAAAAGCTCAGTTCTCAATGAACCTTTGAAGCTGCAAGAAGAGCCAAGCGAACAAGACCGAATCATTTAAATGTTTCTGAGTTTTGGTGAGGATGGAGTTCGTTTTCAAATTGAAAGGGAAAAAATTGAGTGTGCACTCCAGGGAAATAATTGCGAATGTCATTCACTTCATGAAATGAGAAGAGATGCAAAACGAACCTGTAATTTCTCTGAAAAAGGTTCAAGAAAGTGTAGGTCACGCAACAGGAGTGAGTTTTAGAACTGTGCAAAAAATTTCTAGAGAAATGAAGAAGATTGAAGATGACGAAAATAACAGTTTTTCAACTTCCGATAAAAAGAAAAGAAAATCAGTGAATAAAACAGATTAAAGATGACTTCGATAGAGCTCTGCTTCGTAAATTAGTCGTCAATTCTTACGTTGTCCATGAAATCATATACAAATTAAAGCGAATCCATCAATAGTTCTTCGATGAGAATGAATATGCAGAATTACAAAAGACCATTCGAAAAGTTTTGAGAGGAATGGGGTTCTGTTGGATTAAGGCGAAAACGAATGGAAAGCTACTTATGGGAAAACCTGTAATACCGCAACTAACATGGCTTTCCGAAAAGAAGAAATGAAACAGTGACTGCATTGTCGAAATATTCCCTTCACAGATGGGATTCTCCGAGCAGAACTTTATAATCTAATTAAATTGCACAAACCCAGAAATAAAACGTATAATAGAGGTACTTAGATTCCCCCATCCTGACTTGAACCCGATTGAAAAAGTTTGGGCAGTCATGAAAGTTTATATAGCTCACAGGAATGTTGATTTCTCAATGAAAAATGTGGAAAAACTGTAAGGTGACTTTTTTCTCCTCGTTTCCTCAAGATCAGTGGAAATCATTATGCGACAATTCGTAGGAAATTGAACAATTTTTTCATTGAGCAAAAACCTTTGCTGAATAACGCTATCGACAATTTCATAATTACCTTGTAAGCAGACGACAATGACAACAACAGCGAATCATCTAGTTCTGATGAAGGACTATCTGACATAGAAGATTCTTATTTTTCGTTATTTACCTCATTTTGTGTTTTATATTTGAATAGTGTGCAAAAATTATCTAGATAAATAGAGTTTTTCACCAGTTTTAATGAATCGGTATTTTTAAACTGATAATCAGGAAAATCCAAATCACTCGTCCTGACGATAGCGCAATACGATTGTACCTCTTAAAATTTCCGTTTTCTTTGTTATGTCGTTAATCCTATACTGGATGATTCGCCAGAGGCGCGGTGTTCTGTAGCTCTTACACTCTTGAAGATTTCATTTTTGTTCGAACCGTATTGTATTTAGAAAGTGAGAATCTACTTCAGCAATCTATTTTCAGTAAACAAATGACAAATATCATATTTTTCGAACGACTGTCAAAATTTAATTATTGGGTCCATAATGATTCTAAAACATCTATAGATCATATTCGGCATCACTTGGAAGACTGAACCTGGCCATCGGGGCCCTCTCGGTCAAACAGAGATGGAATTTGAGTAAATATCGCAGGTTATGTATTTCTTCTTTATTTTCTCCTATGCCCTTTTCATAACCTTGATTGCTATGTAAAATCTTTTCTCAGATTTGTTTAGACATATAATAAGTATGATTGTTGAAATATTTTTCTGCTGGTTTTCTTTTTCCATTGTTACAGATTTCTGTCTAAAACCCCCTTTTTCACACCCTTGTCTTCGTTTAGAAATCATGGAATGCAAGAGAGAGTGAAGCGGCTGAGCAGAAAAATCTTCGGTACTCTTTTTGTACACACGACACTAACACAACATAAACAGACAATCTATTGTTAGAGCAATAGCGACAGGGAAACGAGTTTTCTTCCTTAGGTTTTTCACTCGTTTATTGAATTATATACAATTATTCAAATTTTGTAAATCCTCTCTTTTCAAAAGATTATATATAGTAAACAGGGTGTCCCAATCCCCAATCTATAAAAAAATTTGGGTGTTTTTTCAGATTGGAGGCCATCTGGCCAGGCAGCATGAATACTTTCTCCTTTCGTTTTCTTATTGGCCAAGGATAGCTTCATTGATGAATTGAAATAGATTATACTCATTTCATACAGGAGTGACTCAAAAAATTATTGAATATTGTATTTTTTAAATATATCTTGATTTTTTCAAATGGAACTCCCTGTATTTTATTATTCACGTCAACGCATAAAATATTGTGCCATAATTTTGCGGAAATATCCTTTTCTTTATCTTTGACCATTTTCGAAATGAAACAAAAACGAAGATAATAAAATCAGAGGTTGCGAAAGAAGAGTTTATCAGTACATAACATCATACTTGATCAGAGATATGGGGATATTTTAAGGTAGTCGTGTATGAAATACATAATAGATTGGTTTTGGTGGGATGATCTACAAGTTGTTGTTGAACTATTTCAATAAGTGTTCGAAATATTTTAAAAATATCATATCTTGATTTTTTCGAATGGAACACCCTGTATTTCATTTTTCATGTCAACGCATAAAATATTGTGCTATTATATTTCTGCAGAAGTAACCTTATCCTTCTCTTCGATCATTTTCGAAATATTCGATTATTTGTAAAATTTTCGATGAAAATTCTACAGACCGTATCAAACTCATCAACATGCATCATTAACTGCACAGAATTTTTTTTCTGTAATGATTCAAGTCGTAAAAAATGAAACCTAAACAAGATAATTCTTTCAACGAATGATAAAATCAAGATGATTGAAGCGTAAATCGAGGTATGTGTTGACAGTTTTTTTATTTGTGCCTTCTGTCAGGTGTCCGGATATGTCATATTCTGCATTTTACAAGATGAACTTCTCTACATATTTTCGGAGAAAGAAATTCACCCTTGTTTCATCTTAATTTCAGAGCAATTTCGCAACTACTTATGTGTAGGTAAAATATTTAAATATATTTTCTTTCAAATGTTATCCCGATTTCATGATATAATTTATGTTTTTAGGAGCCTTATCAGGAATAAACGCCGCTTTAAACTTGTAAACTAGAATACATACATCGAATACCAAAGTTTATGAACATATAACTTAATATTAACAAGAGGTTACCATAATTGAGTCTGTTTCATGTTCCTCGAAACTATGTTTATTTTATGAGCATCTGGTATCGATATTTCAACAAGTTGTAACTACACATATATATTTCATCGAAAATAACCACAAGAAAGTTTGGAAATATCTAACTCAAATCCTCGTTTAACCATTTTACGAAAAAAAAGATATTAACGGACGGCTTTAACAATGACCGCAACCGGCTAGTGACGTGGTCCTAGATTCGGGTTATACTCCTAAATGATCAACGTATGTTTACAAACTTCAAAATTAATACTCTTTTCTACACTCATATGTTGAGCGCCACTAGTTTTTTTTGATTAGAACATGAAGAAAAAACTAGCAAAAAATCAGAGTGCAGTTGAAGTTTTATATTACCCAAGTAATTGAAATAAGAAAATAAACAATGTATCAATTCTTGATATTATTACATACTCTTACCACTTACTAGATTTTGGCCAAACCCCAGACATTTAATATGACAAAATCCCAAGAAACTGAGCAATATAAGAAAATAAATGACTTATATCATATTTAAATGAATCCGAGACTACAAAAAATAACTAATTTTAAGCGTTAGAAATTAAATAATTTCCAGATAAACGAAATATTAAATCACACTGTTTTACTTAAATTCATTCAGAAAACTCGAGAATGAGGAGATTATTGTTCGTTTCCCAAGTGAATAAATAACAATGCGGGAGCACACCATATATTATTCTGAATCTAACCTAACCGAACCTCAAATCTAATTTAAATTTATAATTTCGAATTGAATAGGTTAGTAGGTTAGGTTTTAGATAAAATTAGAATAGTTAGGTTAGGTTTGGCTTGAATTCATTCAATAATTTTAATTTCAGAATACTCGGGAATGAGTAGATTATTGTTCGTTTACCAAGTGAATAAATTACAATGCGGGAGCACTCCATATATTATTCTGAATTTAACCTAACCTAACCGAACCTAAAGTCTACTTTCAATTTATAGTTTCGAATTGAATAGGTTAGTAGGTTAGGTTTTAGGTAAATTTAAGTTAGTTAGGTTTGGAAATATTCCCTTTGTATTGAAAAATATGAGTTGAAATGAAAAATGGGAGTTCAGCATTGAAACGGAAGACTTTGGGTTAGAGTTAGTAGAATGTTACTAATACAAATTTGTATGAAGCACAATCGATCCATTCTTGAAATATTTCTACTGAAAACGCTAGGCAGAAGTACACCCTCTATGTAGGAATACTAATGCGTTACTTTTTCTTCCTTGTTTTCAATTTTAAAGTAATTTCTCGGCTAGTTTGAAACAATTTCGTCTTGTTTCTTCATTATTTCAGAAAAAAATGTAAACAGTGGTTCAATCTAATCATAAGAATTTCATGAAATGCCTATAATCATAATTTAAAATGCCTTACGTTGGATTGTCCCATGTGCAGATGGGTCGAATAATTGCTCTCGTCGAAGAAGTGTGCACAGAGGGATATAGCGGCCACAATGGGGGTATTACAGGGGTGATTTAAAAACCTACGACCGATACGTGGAGCTACAATCTGTACAAAATAAGCCAAGAAGAAGTCGAGGAAGATCACTTCTGAAGAACAAGATCGCTTTTGTGCCAACTTGCAAGAAGAGACCCTAGTGCGTCGCATCCTATACTCCATAGGCAATTTCTGGAAGCAACAGGCATCAGCATGTCAGTCGAAACGATACATCAAAGACTTCGTTCAAGAGGTTTATACAGCAGAAGGCCTTCTAGAGTTCCAGTGCTAACCAGACAACAAAAATTAATAAACTTAGTGTATCGAGCACAAAAATTGGAATATTGAGAATTGGCGAAATGTTGTTTTTGATGAGACCAGAATTGGTGTTGGATCAGATGACTACCGTATTCGGGTTTCAAGGAGTCATGGAAGACAAGCTGAACTCCGAGCAGCAAGACAAATTCCGAAATACCAAGGGGATTGTGTGATGTTTTGGGATGGCATTATGCAGGGAGGCAAGACATAACTGTTTCGTTTCTTGCGAGTGAGACTCTGGGTAGGTGCCCACAGTGAAAATTTCACTTTTCTGCAAACTCCCCCGCATACCAGCAACCTCGCGCGAAATTATCTTGAAACAGAGGGAATCGCTATTTTGGACTGGCCAGCTTGCTCTCAAGACCTAAATCCTATTGAGATAATATCAAAAGTAAAATATGATCGCGCCAGGATAATCCAAGAACCCCACAACAGCTCATCCAAGCCGCCACAGAAGAGTGGCAGAATATCACCCCAGAGGAGGTCGAAAACCTAATCCAAAGCTTGTATCAGGGCAAGAGGAGGTAATACATACTACTGAGGTCGAGAAAAATCTTCTACTTCCTCAGAAAACAATTTTAAGTTTTTTACTACATGCGGAAAGGATTTTCGTTCAATTGTTTCTTTCTTTAAATAAACCTTGATTTATTTCTTTCCTAAATTGAAATATATCAAAAAGGATCAATTTTAACAATCCTCCGAAATTTCCAAAATCCCTGAGGTAATATTCAAATCATCGGGTGATTCCATTTAAATTTGGTTGTGTGTATAGGCATTCATAATAAGAAGAATAAATAGAGACATAAATATTATTCCCACCATAAAGATGTAACTCAAGACATCATTGTTAGGGTTTCATCCAGAATGGAACAATGCCTTTGTTGAACGTATCGAATCTGTGAAGTTGTTTTCATTATGAAAACCCATTCAATCTAGGAACAAAAAAATCGTCAAGTTCCCTCTCTGTGTTAGTCAGCAGTACATTGTATCGGCCAACGTTAGTAATTTCATTTTCATAATGGAACGTCGTCAAAGAAAATTCAGTACACAAAACTCGTGCATTCCAAGATGAAAGTAACGAAATAAACAGGCGTCCCGTGAAAGCATTCAGTCCTCCAAACAGAACTGCTATCATATTTAATAGCCAAAAGTGCTATATGAGAATTCATTACAATAGCATTAATTTCTTCGAGGTATTTTTAATTTGAAATTAAGTCCTCCGTATCGTACGTATTATTACATTTTGCTAATTGAGAACGATTGAAATCAAGGAAGAAGGTAAACATATTCGAAAACTTTAGGAATTCTCATATCTAAATTAACAATATCTTTCGATCGAGGGGGGTATCAGAATTTTTGGAAACTAGCACCGTGTTTTTGTCACTGATTTTTAATTTATTATGGATAGAAAGACCATCTCAAAAGGAATAATTTGATTTGCTATTTCATTTGAAATTTTTCAGGTATGGCAACTTTTCTCAATAAATATTTCAAGTTCAATGAAATTAATAGCTAAATCGAGTCATCTTACATTCTAATCTATCAATATCTGAACATTCAATTGACTAGGCTTTTACATGATAAAAACCATTTTCAAATACAAGTAAAGGATGATTTCTACTAAAATACATTAATAAATGCTCGACGCGTTTCGAGCGAATGAATACTACAAAATATTTCACTAACATACTTATATAGACTAAAGAGGCAATCCACTCAGAGTTATCTGTATTTGAACTAGCGTTTAAAAAATAGGTTCAATAAGGGTGAGTTATTTGTGTCTAACTGATCATTACGAATTTCTGGTAAGTACCTAAATCTAGTACTTCCAAAAGGTTGAGTTTTATACCTCTATTCTCAGAATGTAGGATTTTAAATTCCGAACTGAAAGAATGATTATTTTCCTAAAATGATTTGAATAATTCGAACCGGTTTTTCCATTGATGAAACTGCGTTTATGTTCTGAGATTCTAACCTTGAAATTTTTCCTGTTCTACCTATATAAAAACAATTGCAATCTGCACATTCCAATCTATAAAGACTTGATTTATTTTCTTTATTAATTGGAGACTTATAATTTCTGATGAGTGAACCTAAATTAGTTGATGTTTTGAAAGCTATATTCGAATTTGAATTTTTAAGAAAGAATTTCACATTATTGCTTATAGTGCCTATATATGTTAAACTATTGAATTTCATGTCTTGACGTTCACCGATTGGATATATATGTTGTAAAGCTAATTTTGTTTTTGCTCATATAATATGCTGCTAACTAAATTTGCATCATAACCATTATTTATTGCGATCTGTTTCATCAAGTTCAATTCTTTGATAATAAAAACAAGTACTGTGTTTTAGTGAATTTTACTTAATAATTGCGATTCGTAACGCGTTTCACTACACCGTAGCTTCTTCAGACGAATGAATGTACAGAAAAATATAAATGAGAATATAACTATAAATGTTCTTGAGTAATTAAAAGCTTATTGGGTTGCTTCTTCTTAAGTGGTTATTTATGACACCTATATCCAATAAAATTAAGGAATAGATTGCTTTCCGAAAAGATTCAATAGAGGTGAAGGGCTTAAATCGATTTATTCATTGATGAGTCTACCTGAGTGTTTGTATTTATTGATTTCTAAAGTTTCCCAAAGATCAACCTTCCAATATTCATTATCTGTATGCAAATTTCAAACTGTGGGTCGAAAGAATGATTATTTTCTAAGAGATGATTCGCGTAATTTGAATCTGATTTTTATTTGAAAAACTGCGTTTATGTTCCGATATTCTAATATTAAAATGTGTTCTACCAATGTAGAAATTATCACAGTCATTGCAATTCAATCGATAAACACCTGATTTATTGTTTTTACCTGGTTTGGTTTTATTATTTTTATATGTTTGCCTAAATTATTATTATAATTGGATGATGATAATTCCTACATTGGTAGAACACATAGAAATTTAAATATTAGAATATCGGAGCATAAACGTAGTTTTTCAAATAAAAATCAGATTCAAATTACGCGAATCATCTCTTAGAAAATAATCATTGTTTCGACCCACAGTTTGAAATTTTGCATACAGATAATAAATATTGGAAGGTAGATCTTTGGAAAACTTTAGAAATCAACAAACACAAACACTCAGGTAGACTCATCAATGAACAAGTCGATTTAAGCCCTTCACCTCTATTGAATCTTTTCGGGGAGCAATCTATTCCTTAATTTTATTGGATATACCTGTCATAAATAGCCACTTAAGAAGAAGCAACCCAATAAGCTTTTAATTACTCAAGAACATTTATAGTTATATTCGCATTTATATTTTTCTGTATATCATTCGTCTGAAGAAGCTACGGTGTAGTGAAATGCGTTACGAATCGCAATTATTAAGTAAAATTCTTAAAACACAGTACTTGTTTTTATTATTGATATTGAATTTTACCAAGTGAAAGCCTCCCAAATTCAAATGTCAATTCTTTGAGATAATTATCACTAGACATTTTTGAGCTTAAAAGTCTATGTATATAGCTATTAAATGATGCATGTTGGTAAGGATGTGCCGATGTATAATGAAACGTGATATATGTATGAGAAGGTTAATGATAAATTGAAAACTGGTGTTTATTATTTGGTCTTGTTATTGTTAAGTCTAGAAAATTGATCGAGTTGTTCTGTTCTATTTCAGAAGTGAATTTTATATTGTTGAATTGGATGTAATACATAACTACTCATTACATACAATTCAACACAAAGTTGCAGCTTTAAATAGCATGGTACATCGGTTACTCAATTTACCTTTATCAGTAGAAGATTATATTAAAGAGTTAAACATCATCAAACAGATAGCCATTAATAATTCATATAATCCGAATATGATAGATCTAATCATTCGTAAAAACTCCATCAGAAAGCAATAAATGAAGTATATCCTATTCATAAAGACTATAAAATATTCAACATTCTGCGGTTCTGCAAGTACAAATATCAAATCCTTTCTCGTCAAACAAAATCTTAATATAGTTTTCAAAACTTCTAATAACTTAGGTAAACATATTAAAATAATAAATCTCGTGTTGAAAAATCAAGTAAATCAGGAATCTATAAACTCAATTGCGGTTCTTGTGATAAAATTTATATCGGTAGGACCTATAGGAGTTTTGGCATAAGAACATCTGAACATAAACGTAGCTTCGAAAAAATAAATCTGATTCAAATTATTCAAACCACCTAATAAAAGAAAACCATTCATTCAATGAAAACTTTGACATATTACATATAAAATCAAAAGTTCAAAATTAGATCTCCTAGAAGCATTAGAAATAAATAAATACAAACATTCGGACAAGCTTTTGAATGAACAGGTAGATTTGAATTACTCACCCTACTTAACTTGTTTAATTAGTTTTTATTACCTCTCATACTAACTGTACAATGGCTCGGTGTGGATTTCCTGTTATTCATCCAACTTGTTCTACGATTTGTTTATAATACCATACTCTTCATTCTATTTTTCATTCTTGATAAAGCTGCTGTGTCAGCGAAACGTCGTCGAATTTTTTCAAATAAAGTGTAGATTAAAGTTAAACCTTGTGTTTTTATCTCATTTATATATATATATATATATATATATATATATATATATATATATATATATATATATATATATATATATATATAAGGCACTAGCTATAGTTTCGATAAACTTGAGTAGACTAAGCCTTCAACAAAAAGAAAATAAGACTAGAGGGAAGATAAAGACAACTCCAAAAATTCCCACTTTTTGATAGAATGCATGTCTGTGCTCTTGACACTAAATTTTTACTAAGTTAAATTTTTTGTTCGCCAGTGTATTAGCATTTTTTCAATATTTCTGAATAAATCTCCTCACAAATATCGAAGGCAGTAAAAAGGCTGTTTTGATCAGAGCTCACGTGAATATCATCAGAACTCGTTGAGAATGAACTTCACAAATTCCAGAGTCTATGTCCAGTTCTCAATGAATTCGGAGTGCAATATCACGTAGAATACATCTATTCGTCTTATAAACTCGATTTATGTTTTATGGAAGCCCCGGAAGACCATAGTCGAAGCCCATACATCATCTTCGCATGAAATCGAGCCGGAGCAAGTTATCGGGGGTCCTCTTAATAAAATATAGTTACACTGGCTATTCATCGTAAAAAAAGGCATCGATCCTCTCGGGATTTCGAAATCCGAGAAGATAAATCGATGCTGCGATGGAGCCGAGCTGAGATTGACGTGTAGTGACATCAAACGCACACTTGATTAATAATATATATTCTACGAGTGACCGTGAACAAACAGCATTTAGTTCTTTTGGATTCAACGGAGACGAAAGGCAATCCGATTCAACCGGAGGACAATCGACTACGGAATTGTTGAATTTGTTGAGGGACCATCGGATTCGACAGAACATTTAAGTGTAACGAATGACTTCTAAAAGATAAATGATTTCAAATTGTTATATCATTTCATGAAATGCTGTCCTCTACGAAGTAAAACGTTTTAGAAATCATATCGGTCCATAGTGTTCTGCTTCTGCAGTTAAACATAATTGGAAGATCCGACTTGTTCATTTTGTCCCTCCCGAATGACGACGAAGTGATTGAATTTATAAATCAGCTTCTATGGGGCAAAAGTATTAATCTCTCAATAAACACTTGCTGTATTCGAAGATCAGCATCGTGAGAAAGAAAGTGTAGCTACTGTTTGATTATCTTCTTTGTCAAGTATAAGATCTTGCTTTTAACATTAAGAATTCTCATTTATGTTCATTGGGGATAGGATTTTCATTAATTTTACCATATTTTCCAGCTTTTTCTCTCTTATTTTTCAGTGCGTTAGGGTGTCAATAGCACTCGAATACACAATAGTTTTGATAATACATTTTGTTCACAACTCACTCACAGACTAGCTGTTACTATCGTATCAGCGACAAGAGAAGCGGTTCTTTCCTCGGGTTTCTTTCTCCCTGTCCTCTTGAATCATACTTCAAACTTTTCGAGGAAAACAAATCAGTGCCAGAGATTCTCTTCTAACCGCGTTTTCGCCTTATGGAATCGCCTGTCAGATTTAATGGTGAGCTCTGAACACCTCAACCTATTCAAAAACCGTTCAGATAAATGGATATCATCGAATAATTACAAGGAGGCTCGATTTTGCCACTGTACTTTCTTTACACGGAACATTTCGTCGTCGATTTTTATTCTTTTTTTTATATTTAAATTTATATTCTTTTGAGTTTATAGGCTAAAGCCTCAACTATTGTATCTTCTTATGAGAATAATAATAATAATAGCAAAATAGCTCAAGTATGTTCTTCAACATTCCAGGAAAACACTCACTTTCCTAACACAAAGCTTGACATTTATGCTACCTTAGAGCGATAGAACTCAGGATCTATCTCAGTACAGGCCAATCACTTGTCTGCCAATACTCTCCAAAATACTCACCTCATGCATATCCAATCGAATATATCAGCACATTGACTACAACAATATATTAGCAGAGGAGCAGAAAGGATGCAGAAAGAAACACCACGGGTGCAAGGAACAACTCATCATCGATTCTGTGATAATGAAACAGGCACACGTAGGGCATCGAAATGTTCATTAAACTTTTCTCTATTATCTGAAAGCATTCGATAGTATCATTCATTTTTGGCTTGTCGACCTATTGCAGATATACAAAATTCATCCCGCCCTGGTAGAATTCTTGAAGACAACAATGACACACTGGGCAAGTCTCTGCAGGTCAACACGAACAAATAGGCATAGACGAGATACCCATACGACGAAGAATTTTTCAAGGGGACCCTTTGAGTCCACTATGGTCCTGTTTAGCTATGAACCCATTGTCCCCAATGCTCAATAGAACAGGATTCGGATTTAGGATGAAAACAGATAGGAACTATCATACAATCTTCCACCTGCTGTATATGGATGACATCAAATTATATGCTTCGATCAAGAAGAAATTGGATGATTTGCTGAAAACTGTCAGTAAGTTCTCGGCAGATGTTCATATGAAATTCGGAATTGAAAAATTTAAGACCCTGAACATTCGAAGGTGGAAAGTCATAGATGGTGAAACACAATTTCCAAACGGTGATATTATACAGTGCATGAGGAATGGCGAAACTTACAAGTTATCTAACCAAAAACGATCAGAGGAGATATTCGTTCAGAATACAGTCAGCGTCTGAAGACTGTGCTGAAATCAATGTTGAACTCGGGGAATCTAGTCAAGGCAATTAACATCTACGCCATTCCAGTGTTGCTTTACTCATTTGGAATAATCAGATTGACTAAGACAGAACTGGATGATATTCAACGAACGATGCTGACAAAGCACAACAATCATCATCCAAAACCGTCTGTGATACGAACAAATTTGAAGCGGAAAGAAGAAGGATGTGGACTAAGAGATGTTGTCACGAAAGGAATTGCATATACGACATCACCATGAGATGTCTCAACCACGAATCGACAAAGAAGCCTCCAACAAATGATTGATGAAAGGAGAATTATTCGCTGAAACAGAAGGATTCCTTATGGCCCTTCAAGGCCAAGTGATAGCTACAAACAACTACAGAAAATTTATTATTAAGGGCGGAACATTACAAACAGATAAGTGCAGAAAATGCTATATAAGATCGGAGACTATACAGCATATTACGTCCGGCTGCGAACAACTGGCCAATACGGACTATCTTCACAGGCATAATCAAGTGTGCAACATTATCCATCAGAAACTTGAACACAAGTACGGACCTCTGAATACCTTCCTGCCATACTACAAGTATCAACAGGCGCCCGTATTGGAAAATGACTCTATCAGATTATACTACTATAGGCCTGTTATCACTGACAGAATGGTGACGAATAATAGGCCGGACATAGTAGTGTATGATAAGAGAGCCAGAACAGCAATGCTGGTGGATGTTGCCATACAGAATAGTTACAACGTGCTGCATAAGTTCCAGGAGAAAAAGTCCTAATACGCAGACCTTGCTATGGAGATCAAGCAGATGTGGCACCTCGATAAAATACATATTGTTCCTGTCATCGTATCTTCGACTGGGTTAATACCCAAAACTTTGCATGATAGCCTTAAGAAATTAGAATTACATAAGAATACCTATATAGAAATGCAAAAAGCTGTAATTCTTAATACATGTAGGATAGTTAGGAAATTTATGTCAAGTATATTGTAATCGAGCAAATTCCCTTTGATTGCTGAATCTTGGAAAGGTAAATTATATCCAACTAACAGCTGAGATAGTGCATAAGTCTACGATAATAAATAGTAACATAAGACATTGCGTATGATTCATCCGTTTATTTCCAATTTTAGAAGCTTATATTTCAGGAACGATCGTAGGAGGCCTGGTGTGTTTTGTTTTGTGTGTGCGAGGCTATTCTACATGCTGTAATTTCCTCCCATCGTGTTTTGAATTTCATCGAAAATTGATATTCTGGCATAATCCATGTAATCCTTGTAATCCTCCAGTTTTTTTTGTTACTCTTCCATTCATTCATGGGAATAAATAAATGAATACATTTTTCCACACGATTAAAAATTTCAGGAGACAGCAAATATAAATGAGAATTATTGTTTTGGTTGGTGAAAATGTACTCCAAGCACTTAGAATAACCATCAGTTTACGTTTACAATAAGTTCAATAAGTTTCATGAAAGGAGTTAGCTTTAAGGGAGCTTTAGATTCGACTATCATGCAAAATAAAGCCATCAAACCATTTAAAACTTTCAACATTCATTGGATTAAAGAATAACCAAACGTGCTTTCTCCAAATATCTTTTCTGATGGAGATCAACATCAGCTTTTAAGTACTCTCAACACGTAAGTCAATTTTGGCGGTTTTAACATTTTGATGCCATTAGCTAGAGAATAGGAAGACGCGATATTCAGAAGCAAGAGTCATCCGAATTCTAGAATGGAAGTAAAAAAACACGGCATCTACTAATGAATCGTATTCCTGGAATTAGTAGTTTTTTTCACTCGCTAAGCTAATATTTTTGATATACGACTTGTTTGTACCTCAACGACGACATTTTTAAATCTCAGATTCTGTTGATGAACATAACTGTGGTATAAAGGTTAGGAAAATCCTAATGGTCCATTAACTGCCTTCACATAGTCAACGAGGAACAGTTCATGTCAAATTGCTGCTGGAATTGGGCTTACAGTGAATAGTTTGTAATATCCTAAAATATTTTTTAATGTTCTGTTTCATTTTTGTGATCTGAACTGAATAAAATCAATGCAGAAGAAGTAATTAGCAATAAAACGATTACATAAATATTGTTCTATACGAATAGGCAGCTTTTCTCGATCTCTCATATCGAAAAAATCGATTTAAGCTACAGTTCCTCCTAATTTCAAGAATGATCAGATCATTTTTAATATTCCTTTCATTATTCATTGAATATTTCTGCATTGTTACATATAGAATCAACATTTGGTTCAACAATTCTTCAGTTATAACAGATCAAAATGTAGGCTTCAAAGACATTATTTAAGAAGGTTGGAAGAAAAACATTATGATGAACCTAGTTTATGAACAATGCATAAATTCAATTTTATTAAAATTCAGAATTCGTCGCTTTCTTAAACTCGTGTAAGATTGAATTTGCCTTCTTAAGATTGAAAAACTGTTCGTGACAGCTCAAATTATTTATATATCAACGTCGTCGCATTTGATATCATGTTTCTCTCTTCCTATGGTAAAGGAAACACTCATAATAGGAATCATCTTTGATCTCAAGATTGTTTCATTACTTTCAACTAAATAGGGTTGATTCGCGAGAATCCGACAGGTCCGGAACCGGGGGACCGTCGGATTATCGAAGATGCCGGATTGGTTGAGTTTTTTAGATGTGAAATTCGATCTATGAGGAAACCAGTGAGGTTGTTCAGACCATTCGTTTTACTGACTTTGAGCAGCCTCAATTTTATATAGATGAATACGTATGATAAGAATCGTGAAAAGTAAAAGTACAGTATGTTATGCTTTTCTCTATGTGGCGCAAGTCATGGTATTGGACTACTATATTCAAACAGTTTTACGAATTTTCTATTTGTCATAGCAGAAATATTCAATAATGCAAAAGACCTAAGAATTTGGAGGAAAAGGATTTGGCAAATTGATACCTTTTGGTATCACTAGGATAAGGACTGATCATCTAATTGAATTTTTCGTAAATAATCTCAAAACTTAGTTCAAGATAAAACGCTTGGTTGCCTTAGATTTCATTAATGGGTTTTTTCATTACCGATGCAGAAACACCAAAAATGGTTTTTTATAACCGGTAAGGTTGGTAACCTTAAGCGGCTAGTGTATGCCTATACATGTATAACCGTAGGTTTTGGGTACTAGAACATTGAGTCAGAAATATCGGATAAGTGGTCTGAATATTCAATCATTTACCTTCGAGTAATGATTCTCCTTAACTATTCATTGAATGTCATCTTATTCTGCGCTATTTTCGATAATAACTTGTGGCATCCATTCGAAATCAGTACTTCAAGATTTCAGCAATTCGTTCATAAATAATAACGGGATAGTAACACTGAAATACCCTTGTTGCTAGACAAGCCTCTGCATTCTCTTTTAATCAAGATTCTATCAATTAAATATTCATTTCGAACCCAATTCTGTAAATGTAGTCAACAAAGTAATAATTAGAGAATGTTTATTTTTTCCACGATCTGACAGTACGCAGCTCAGTTAAGTTAGATTCTTCTTAGCTACTCAATTGTGGAAGCACAGACACAGGTTCACAAGTATTTTTCAATGTGTAGCGATGCCCTCGGTCATACCGTAAAGTATTGGCTAGCAGAACAACCATGGTTACGAATGAGTGCAATATTTATACGAACGTTTTGTGTTCGATATCGACTTCGAAAGGATTAGAGTGACTTTGAGAAATGCTATGCAATGTTCAGGGTGTGACAGAGCAATTTCATAGTGTAGTTTGGAGAACCATCCGAAGTATGGTCGCCGAGGAACGCTTTTGAGAAAACCATAGAGTGTTTGACAACTTGTTGACAGCCCGAACCTTTCTGAGTGGGGCGGTTGCAACGAATTGGTTTTGTTTTTGAATTCCTGTCAGAAGAAAACGGCTTTTTTTTTCATAGGGAGCACTTGTGAAAAATTTAAGTTTCTGAGTTTGAACTTGCCTTTGTTCGGGATGAATTTTCACAGTGTTCAAATAATTCCTACTTGTCGTTTTCGTCGTTGTACTTTGGAGTGGAATTAATTTCCCGCATAGGAATAAAAATACAAGGAATTTTCAAGGAAATACCACGAGGTCATCTTCCATCTCGAGGCCTCTTTCGTCATTCTTTCCTTCACTCTTTGTATTTCTCAAGTACATTGAATACTGAAAGTATACATCTAATTTGTCGAGGGCTGACATATTCATCTCGTCCTCTAGAGCCTGTAACAGTTCAGACTTGGATCTGAACTTCGTCTAGTCACCATCTACGCCCTTGTGAAACCAGCACCTACGTTCTTGTGGAACCAGTGCCTGTGCCTGTGCATCCTTCAACAACCTGTTGGAATACAGCCTTCAACCTCACATGTCGTCGCAGAACATTAATTTGATACAGATAAGCAAAAACCCTCTCACTCCATTAATTTTCTGTTAAAAATTCATTGCCTACATTTTTAATATTAGTCGTTCATTAACATTTAAGCACTCGACTTCAAATCGTTATAAAGTAATTGTTTATTGATTTCCATAGTACTTTCTTAACCGTTGTTTCAGTTGCAATTTTTCACACAGCTCGGTCCATAAAATTACTGTTATAACATATTCACTTATCTTCCCTGTTGCAAGTCGAAGTCACATTCAACCACTTATGTTCTGAATGGCAATTCATTTTTTTAAATACCTAGTTCTGTTTTTTAACTGGTGTGAACTAACTCGTGATCACGTTTTTTTTTTATTTTTGTTCATTGTTACAAACCATAGTAACCCCTATAGGATAGACGCAATAACCGGGGTTCAGAAAAATGATAACAGAAAAATAAACAGAATTGAAACTGTCCTACGAAATGAAAATTATAACTTTCATAAAAATTCAGAAAGAAAAGACTCACCTAGGACCACAGAATCAAGTTTAATATCATGAAAACTAAAAACTACTACAATGAGAAAGAGTCAGATCTAATGAGATATGCAAAAGCATTTTTTTCGAAAGTAGAAAGAGGTTCATGAAAAATATCTATACTGGCAATATGCCAATTGTACAGACGCATAATTCGCAAGAAAACAGGATGAAAAAATAAACTAGTACGAGCCTTCGGAACAAAGGAGAGTGCATTTCGATGACTAGGATACACGGGAACATAGAAAGTGAGATAATTATCACTCGGAAAACTAAAAGAATGATTCAAAATTCGATAAAGAAATACAGTGTCGAAAAGGACTCTTCTCTGCTTCAAGCCTAAAATTTTGTGATGACACAAACTTAATTGATAATCATGAATAGGACTGAAAAATCTAAGGTTGAAGCTTTTGACAAACTTTCTCTGGACTCGTTCAATTCTGTCAATAAACTTGTAATAGAGACGAGACCAAACAGGTGCAGCATATTCCAAATTACTCCTCACCAACGAGAAATATAGCATTTTTTAAGTCTTGGGATCACTGAAACTTCTAGTAATTCTAAGATCGAAACCCAACATTTTGAAAGACTTAGAAACTATATGATCAATATGAAACTCAAAGGACAACTTAGAATCAAGATCAATACCAAGATCCTTAGTTTGGTTTACCCTCTCAATTACAAGCCCATCAACAGAAAAAATAGCATCGAAGACATTGACATTCCTTGTAAACCTTTCAATATTTAATTGAAAATACCTATCTTGACAAAAAGAGAAAAGTCTGTCAAGATGACTCTGAAACCGTAAAATATCATCATAGGACCGAATAGCACTGTACCCTCTAAGATCGTCGGCATATAAATCATGTTTTGTAAAAAGAAAACATTCCGAAATATCATTAATATAAATTGAAAATAAAGGGACCCAGATGTGACCCTTGAGGAACACCAGAGGTGACACGAACGGAACCGGAATGAGTGCCATAGAATGCAACATACTTCAGTCTATCTGATAGATACAATTCTAGGAGTATAAGGCCTGTTTAGGCATTTTTGTTCTTATATTAAGGTATTCGTGAAATAATAAATGAATTAAGTGCTTTACGCTATAACTTATAATTTGACTTTTCATAACTATATATTGCCTGCATCTATCTATCCCTTAATATCCATTTTGGTTATCACAGCCCCAACCCCTGTATGCATTTAGTGAATAATTAAAGACAATATTTTCGTTAAATTAGTGTATAGTTTCACCCACTTTTGTGCTCGACCCTGTTATGTCGGAAGAAAAGAATTGAATACCATTGAAAGCTCGTTTGTTGTTGGTCTTCGTTCATGTGTGCAATTTTCTAGTTTAAATTGGCTTGCATATAAACTAGTGGCCCAATTTTTTTTTTAATTTACCATCGAAAAGTTCAGTATACGTTTAGTCCAAGACCACTCACCGCTTGAACTAGCTGGGGCATTTTTCTTACTTCCAAGTGACAACTAACGACGATAGTCGTCTCGGGGTACATGTTATTGATTAAATTGATACAGAGAAAATATTCTGGTTGGCGCAAATGAATATTGATATGTAAGACGAAATTTTTCTACTGATTGATCCTCAACATTAAAATCCTCATTTTCCACTTCAATGAAACGACTATCATCGTGTACACAAAATTACCTTTCAACTGACATCATCCTTCTAGAAAATTGAACTTAAATTTCAAAATTTTATGAATGGACAAACAAGAAGATATTTCGCAACTGGTATTCGTTAAAAGTTTTCCTGGCAAAACTTGAATCAAGAAAGGTGAATAATTTGCTTAATATACTTACTTCTCCAACAAATTCTTTTTGGATGCTAATATTTTCCTTGACGAATTCATTATAAGATTTTATTAACTATAGAAATAAGGAAACTGATGAAGAAGTAGCTGTAACATAACTTAGTCTTATTATGTACGTAAAAGAAGAAAATGCTTCCTGTGATCCCTTAAATATAAAAAAGGCTGGTTATTCGAAACAATGCACATTTGAATGATATAGAGCGGATAAAATTATAGGTTACCGTCAAAATTTAGGTAATCAACGCTCGAAGAGGATTTTTTTTCATTTTCTCAACTTCTAATAGAATTTATTTGTACATTTACTTTCATCGGCCAAAAACCTTATGTTGTCAACATTTGATACATGATAGTTTTGGAATGCATTCGCTTCATTCAGAAAACATGCTTTCAGATTGGTGAGATTCAAATTAGCTACTTCTCTATTGTGAAAATTGCTCTTATTGATATCACAGTAGAATGAGAATTCTTTCTTGTCTTGTTCATGAATTGAATCAAAAATCGAACCAAAATATAAGACTCAACAATAATGTATTGATTGTGAAGCAGGTACTCACTACGTCGAACATCTTTCCGAGAAATTGCGATTTTACCCTCTTCAAGAAGCGAATGAACATACACATTAAATCATCTTGGTAGACCACAGCTGTGGCAGGACAGGCACCTCCTTTTCCCAGGAGTTGGGATTGAAAAATAAAAGTTGACGCAGTCCTCGTACCAGTGCAGGAATGGATAGCTACATCCCTCATTCCATGAAAAGAACAACAAGTACAAAAGCCATGCGAAAGAGACTCTACAGCCAAGAGCTGAGCTTACAAGTTTTCGAAGATAAATCCAAAAGAGAAAAAAAGAACAACCTTCGTACGTATAAGGAACGTATGCAAACTGAAAACTGCAAGAGCAGAGGCCAATTTCAACGAAGATGAAACTGAAAAACTATTGAACAGGGAAGTGGGACTAGATAGCTCTGGTCCATGGTGAAGGCTTTCAGTGTCAATTTCTGCAAATTTGCGTTACCGCCTCTTGTTAGAGACGACAGAAGTATAGCATCATCTCCGAAAGAGAAAGCAGATCTCTATGCTCTCTTGTTCTCAAAGAATTCTGTGCTAGATTCATCTAACGCAGTACCAACGAACATTACACTTACAAATTCTTCCATAGCAGAAAAAAAGTTCAGAGTTCGCAATGTGAGACGGGTTCTCGAACAGTTGAACTGAGAGAAGACGAAATACCTTTCATTGTCTTGAGAAAGTATGCTCTCGAACTGACAACCATTCATAGCCGTCTGTTTCAGATTTCCTATAAAAGCCAGACTTTTCCGAGAAGCTGAAAAATATCGACAATTTAACTGATCCCAAAGAAAGGAAAGAAGTCCTAACCCCAAACCTACCGCCTTGTTGCACTTTTTCCCATTATGTCCAAAGTGATGAAGAGAATCATAAACTCATCAAATATATTGAGTTGCAGGGAATTATTAACGACCGTCAGTATGGTTTTTGCAGGCAAAGATTGATAAGAGATCTGCTCGCCTACGTCACTCATGTTTATTTATCAACGATGAAAAAGCATGGGGAATCTAGAGCAATGGCACTTAACATCTCTAAAGCCTTCTATAGGGGTTTGTCATGCAGCCTTGTTGAATAAACTTGCGGCATGTAGCTTTCAAATAGATCAATTCAAGTTGTGTCGACGGTTTAACATCTGATTGTTTCTTGTTGCAAGTAGGAGTACCTCGTGGATCCATTATTATGCCATCCTTGTTTCTGTTGCAAATAAACGATCTTCTGCCATCCACAGAGAACAAGATTTTCGGTTTTGAAGACGATTGTACCCTGATTTCGTCTTGCAGTAGTCTGCGGCCGCTTACAGCTGCGAAATCTCAGCGTCAAAGATGTCAACAAATCGATAACTTGAACTCTGACATACAGAGGATATCGGAGTGGGGTCAGTTGAACCTGGTGAGCTCAAACGCGAGCAAGACGCAAGGAACTACGTTTTCTAGGAATTCCTCGCTAGAGAACCTCCTCTAACGATGCAAGGCCAACAAATTGCATCCAAAGATTCGATGCACCTTCTCGGAATAACTGCCAACTTCGGGTTTTGCCGGCATGAACATATATCAGCAATAGCTATGTCTGCATCAGCAAAACTTAGTTTTCTTTTCAGAGCCAAGCGATACTTCACGGCATCTCAGCTGTTGCCTCTATATAAGGCAAATATTCGACCTGCTTTGGAATATTGTTCCCTTGTATGGGAATTTGCGCCCAAACATTCTTTGCGGATGTTGGATAGTGTACAAAAACGGGCTGAGCACCCCATTAACCACCTAGAGATCACCCGCGATCTCCAACCGCTGGCTCCGAGAATACAAGTTTCTGACCTTTCTCTGTTTTACAGATACTTCAACGGAAGATGCTCCAAGGAGCTGAAAGATCTTGTTCACTTGTTAACACTAGGCTAGCAAGAAGTTCTCATCATATGGCGGTACATTTAGCGACCACTCGAACCTCTTTCTATAAGAAT
This sequence comes from Cryptolaemus montrouzieri, assembly GCA_013387265.2. Lineage (NCBI taxonomy): Eukaryota > Metazoa > Arthropoda > Insecta > Coleoptera > Coccinellidae > Cryptolaemus > Cryptolaemus montrouzieri. The sequence continues at coordinate 64,405,305 of JABFTP020000124.1, read as the reverse complement.
TCCCTTGTTTACAGGGCCGGTGAGCTGTGAAACTCGCTTTCGTCCAACATCTTCCCAACTTTCTACAATTTGACTCTCTTCAAGAAGCGATACCTCAATTCTTCCCAGACGCCCATTTATGTAGTGTAACAGGTTCGCCTCTTCCTGGGAAGCGCGCATAAAAACAAAGTGAGAACCACGCAATCAGAAAACTGATAGCGGCATCACACAAGGCACAAGAGAATCTGTAATATAGGCAAACATTCAGAATACCGTTCTGTGCTGAAATAACTCGTTTCTGCTGCTGTAGCTCTCCCTTATCTATCATCCTAGTTTAAGAATTAATATTGATAATCTTCTTGATGAACTTCACATTTATAACCAGCTGCTATGCGTAAAATAGCCAAGAATGTTCAAACTTCGAATTTGATTAAAATGTTCAGCAGGAATTTTCTTTCGAATAAAGTTTTCCACAATCTTTCGACAATACACAAATGCTTGCCTTACGTATGCTAGTGTTGAATGTTATATTGAAATAAGGAATCGCTGAGTTAGTCTAAGAAGCCAGAATGCCTCCAACATAATTGGAATTGTTTATTTGCCAACTTCGCAGCAAAATCCCTCATAGCAATTTCGGTATGCACTAGGGAAGAACATCAAATTCCTCAGCGCGATTGTTTATTCACTGGTCGGTAGTGGGAATTGCCGTTCCGACGTTACAACGGTCAAACTCATGAATATACGAGCGCCACTATTACATAAACTGCTCCAACTTCGTGCAAATGTTTTGTACCTGGCCTGACTTTGGTATAGTATCGTATATTTCACCGACATACATTATCCACTGTTCTACATTGCTCTCTGCTTTGTCTGAGCCGTAATTCCTTACGTTGCCCACACCTTACTTGCCTAAGATAAGAAAAGAGGAGTTTGTCACTGAAATTCCTATGTTAAGTTCAAGGGAACCCCTTCCTAACTAGGAAACCTTCTAAGGAGCTTTTTCGTTGAATTGAACCAATGATTTTCATATATTCATGATGATTCTATACCTTTCAACGAATTAACAAATGTCAACAGTATAAAAGAAAATCATTAAACGCACATCGTCGTATGATAACATAATTGCAAACTCCAGGACGATCGGACCTTGTTATTTAGACCTTCCTGATCGAAAAGAGAGAATATTGTGTTGCTGTGGTCATTGAACGTATGTCACAGGACAAAAGAGATTGTGTTTGAAAATTGCAAGATACAACGCGGCGGAAGTATTCACTTTAAAGCACGAGGTATGTCAATTAAGTTCGCGGAAGTTGGTAATGCTGCGGCGGTTGGTAACTCTGCAGCGTCTGCATTGGTTTCATTGGAAACATAATTCATTTCTGTGTCAGCCTGTGCAAGTTTCGTGTTGATCTGTTGTATACTTCGTGCTTTATTGTCCTTTGAACATCGACCTGTTTTGACTCACTGTCGTAAAGATGAGTGATAAAGTAACTGAGCAAAGAATAGTGATTTAACTTTTGGTGAAACGCGGCGATACTTCCGTGGAAATTATGAAACAGTTAACCGAAGTGTATAAGGAAGTTTGTCTGAAAAAATCAGATGTCTACGAGTGGGCCAAGCGGTTCAGAAGCGACAGAGAGTCAGTGGAGGATGATCCGTGCGAGGCAGCTTCCTCAACCTCTCGAAACGCACAACACCTCGATCGGCTTCCCTCGCGAGTGCTCGGAGACCGTCGGGTGAGCCTTAGAATGTTGGATGACGAGTTGGTCATCAACAAGTATACGATCTGGCAGATGCTACACGAAGATTCAGGGATTCGTAAGCTGTATGCGAAAATGGTTCCCAACGTGCTCATAATTGAGCAGAAAGAGCTCCGATTGTTCATCTGATGAGACATGATTTCTCGAATTGACGAATGTTATCACTGGTGACGAGTCGTGTATATTCGAATACAAACCTGAGACCAACAGGTAGAGCATGCAGTGGGTAGAGAAGCGGAGTAAAGGCCCCACGAAATCCAGAATGTACGTTCCAGCAGGTCACACAATCAACGCAAGTTTTCAAACGTCTAAAGGCCTATGTGTTTCGTGTACGACCTGAATTGGCTGAGCACAGATGGGTACTTCATCATGACAATGCTCCGACCCACAATGTCATTCGAAGTTCGTGATTTTTTAACCAAAGACGGCATTCCAACACTTCCACATCCCCCCTACAGTACAGATCTGCCCCCCCTGTAACTTCCATCCGTTCCCACAGTTGAAGTCGTACCTCAAAGCAAATAGATATGACGGAGTTTCGGAAGTCCAAAGCATCACGACGGTGGTTCTGAGGGACCTATCTTCGGGGGAGTTTAGGGTGTGCTTCCAACTTTGGGTTCAACGTTGGCACCAGTGCATCGAACTCGAGGGAGACTATTGTCAAGGAATATAAGATATTTCCAAGTATTTATGTACTTTCCGGACCGTCCGAGCATTTTTCCGCGAACTTAATTGACATACCTCTTGAGGAGGAATGTGGAACAGGTTGGGTACGAAGGTGGTTCGAAAAGTTCCCGATCTAACAAGGATACATGACTGAATATTTCTTTTTTAATTTTCAACATGGTCTCCTTGTCCATAAAGTTTTCTAAACAACTTGCCCATCACTGTACCCCTCCAGATAGAACTCTGTCCTCCTTACGCCATTTTTAGATGAGGGAACAAAAGGAAGTCGCTTGCGTCTAGAGCTCTTTGAAGCGTGTTTTTCGCCATGGCAACCTCTGAGGCGTGAGACGGTGCATTGTCTTGGTAGAATAGGATTTAATTTTCTATGAATGTTTTTAGCAAGTTCTGTTTTCAGCTCACCAAGGAATGGCGCGTAGTATGCTACTGTTATGATTTGATTCAAAACGAGTACCTCGAAGTAGTAATTTCAGATATAGAAATAGAAAAAGTTCGATGGTATCTGTTGAATTTTGGTCAGAAATTCATTAACAAAAATATGCGAAATCCATAAGTTTTCTTTCCACAAATCTGACCTTTTTCGAAAAATAGCTTGCTCAGACGCCACATTACGCTCCGGTTATATTCTTTATTCCCGTCTGACGTTCTGACAAAATTTTCGAGTGCACAACACTGCGATAATCAGAGAAAACAGTCAACTTAACTTTTGATCGACTTCGACGTAATTTTTGGTTTCGGTTCAGTTGGAAGGCGCCATTTCGGAGCTTGGTTTGCATGTCAGGAACCCATGTCTCATCGCCAGCAAAAGAGTGTTTTATGAATGTGGATTCGGAATTGACTCGTTCTAGCATGTCTTCAACGACTTTCACGCGATTCAATTTTCGAAAAATGGTCAGGTCTTTTGGAACTAGTCGAGCGGCAACGCGTTTCGTGTCCAAACAATCGGTTTAAATGAAACGAATTGATTCGTGTGACAAAGAAAGTTCATTGTCTACCTCTCGCAAACTTAAATAATGATTTTCAATCACTATTTCTTTCACTTTATCGAAGTTAACCCTTTAACGTATACCAAGCCATATATGGCTCCTTGACTTTAAGATTTCTTTATACCATCATAATAACATAATTTTCATTTTTTTAATTTAATCAATAGAATCAACTCTTCACGAAATGAAACGCATTTTCTTGTCTATGGTAAGTGCAATTTGACATTTTTATTGGAGATTATGTGCAGCACGTTGGCCGTTAGTTGTTTATTATTACGAGTGTCGATTTTCAAAATAGAAAAAACATACATAACGGTAAGATTTTGTTAAAAAAATATTTTCATGTTACTTGGATGTTCTTTAACAATACTAACTCGTTTGAATTATGAATTTGAATGTTTTAATTTGATTTTCGAGTGATTTTGTGCTTATGCCATATTTGGCTTCGTATGCAATGTGGTTTAAAACTCAGTCCAGTATAAATGGCTTCGTATGCATTTTGATATACTTAGGTATTTTCTGTTTATTTCAGAAATGGATCCTTCTCGCTTTTATGGAAGGTCTAAGCATGTAAATTCAATACCAGGAGATGGTTCCTTGAGTGATGACAATGAGCTTGCTTCTGATTCCGACCCTGAGTATGAACCTTATCCTACTCGTGCACGTGCTAGAAAAACGCATAATAATACCCAAGTCTGAATCTGATATGTCAGATGATGACAATGCTTGCCTACTAACCTCCGCTACCTCCAAAGCTAAAAAATAAAAAAGCAGAACAAACTAAAGCTAAAGTCAAGTGGGAAGAGGGAAAACTTGATGCTTACGATAAGGATAATTTCAAATTTATAGGAATTGTAGATTTACCAGAAATAATACAGCGGTTAGATACCACAGCAGATTTTTTCAAATTTTTGTTTACTGATGAGCTGATAGATTTGATAGTCGAGCAGTCGAACATAAAATCACTTCAAGATAATATTAACAAGCCAGCGTACATAACAAATGCAGATATAGAGAAATTTATTGGAAACGTAATATTTATGTCGTGTGTCAAGTAACCAGCAGCTAGAATGTATTGATCGAAACACCTAGGCCAGTCACCGGTTTATGATGTAATGATATGTAACAAAATTGAGGCCATAAAAAAGAATTTTCACTTTGATAACAACACGAACTTCAAGCCTTCTGGTACACCTGGTTATGACAAACATTTCAAAGTGAAACCACTGCTTGATAAAATTCGCGAACGGTTGATATTAGTCCCAAAAGGAGAGTTTTGGTTAGATGATGAACAGATTATTCCCAAATGTAGACACTAATTGAAGCAGTATAATTCTGCAAAACCACATAAGTGGGGTTATCAAAATCAAGTTCTGAGTGGTGTATCAGGCTTTAGCAATGATTTCGATATCTTTGCGGCGGAACAAAGTAACAAACATCCTACAGATACACCTGATCTTACAGTTAGCTGGAATGTGGTAACGCGACTTACTGAGACAGTTCCACGTCATGTCAACCATAAAATTGGCTTTGACAATTGGTTCAACAGTCAAAATCTTCAAGTATATTTGTTTAAAAATGGCTTGTTACCCTAAGGAACTGTAAGACTGAATCGTGTAGCAAACACAAATATGCCGCCAGAAAAAGAAATGAAGAAAAAGGGGCGATGCATTATGGAAGAAAAGATAGCTACCATCGATAACGTCAAATTGAGTTTGGTGTCCTGGTTTGACAATAAACCTGTGAATTTGTTCTCAGCGTATGTGGGTAGCGAACCTCTCACAGAAAAACGACGCTATTTTTGTCAGTAAAAACAGTACAAAGAAATCAATGCTCCTCAAACAGTGGATGTTCATAACCAGCATATGGGAGGAGTAGACCTACCCGACTCCATGCTTGGATTTTACACAATTCAATTGAGGACCCAGAAATGGTACAACAAAATTTTTATACATGATGGATTTAGGTACTGTAAATGCTTGCTTGCTTTGGCGCCAAAATAACGAAGCACAATACATGCCTCTCTACGATTTTAAACTCGCAATTTCAGGACATATTCGTCTGTCTCAAAAAGTGATCACCAATAAACGTGGCCCTCCTTCATCTCTTCTGGGAACACCAACATCTAGCTACCGTGGTGATAGTCCGATCAGCTTACCTACTTCCCAAGTAACTCATAAAAAGGTGAGAAAAACTCCGGCAAGACACCAAGATTTTCCTTTGAACTCTGTACGCACATATAAAGTAGACCCTCTAGAAATTGGTGCATAAATCGTCAATTTTGTAAAAATTGTTCAGAATTTCGTTCTCGCACAAAATGTGGCAAATATCAAGTCCATTTATGTTTTAATGACAAACATAACTGCTTTACTGATTTCCATATGGCTTCATTAATGTCTTAAAGTTAATTATCATTTGAGTATCCTCCTGTGCATACGAATCCATATATTGTACCTAAGTCTTCGAAGGAATGTATACGAAGCCAAATACGGATTCGCGATTTATTTTCTAATATAACAAATATTAATTTTTTCTCCTCATTTTCTCAATACTTACGCTAAATAATCCAATAATTTTTTTTCTTATATCTTTCACAATTCATGCAATAGAGGGTTAACTTCAGTTGAAGATGCTGATAACCGACTAGAGCGAGACAAATCTTCCACCATATTTCGACCGCTTTTGAGTGCACTCTACCACTCACTGGACCTTTTTGTTGAAGTCGATTCACCGTAAGCTTTCTGTAAAATTTCTGCCATTCAGTACACGAAATTTCATTAGCAATACCAAATTTGATACAAATTCTTTGTTCGATATTTTTATTCTTTGTAAAAATCGCAAAACACACTTCAGAGATCCGACAAAATCGAGCACTGTAAACAAACTGAATGACAGATCGCGTTCAAACTCCACGTTAATATAGAAAACAGTTATGCCAACTTAGCAACAACAAAATTTTGACAACTGTTGTAAGCAGATTTTTTCAATAATCAAATCACGATACTTTTTGGACAGTATGTTTGTTCATGGGCATATTTAATGGTTTTTTGATGAGAAATCTCCTGTAGAACTTAATGATTGCATACCTGAAACACCTTGTATATTGAATAAACGTAATTCTAAATTTTGCTATTAAGAAAAGCAAAGAGAAAAATATCTAAAACTTTGAATATATATTCATACTAACGGAAATATTATAAAACGCAGCCTGTATATTTCAACCCTCAGAATACTTTCTGACTTGGAACTGTGATATATTCCATAATATCATAGCTAGTTCACAAGAACTCTGACAAAACTCATTTCATTCTTTTTTTGCGGATGACCCTATCGGCCATAAAAATCCCCATAACTTCGACACAATATTATTTTTTCCGAATTATCTCTTAGGGAACAGTGTCGCGAAGGAAACTTGTACGAGCATCATTTTTCGGACTCGACAGTTATAGATGAAATCTCTGCTTGCAGTTCGACAACTTTTTCAATGGATGAAAGATCGTTTGAAAGTTTCGCGAAATGTTATGGCATTATTTGAATAGTCGGAAACTTCTTCCGCATTTCGATAAATCAAGTTAAGAGTGAGTACTAAATAAGAACGAAGTTAGTTGATACTACAAATACTTCGTTCTATTTATGATCATGGTATTCACAGAAATGTTAGGAGTTTTTCGCGAACTTTACTTTCTTTATGATTGCAATCATTCTTAAGATCGTTAATGTACAGACTTAGTATTGGAATCAACATGAATCTGTATTGTTGGTTTTTTTGTTCAAGGCATTTAATATTGTCTACCAAAACCTCAAAAATTTTTTTTATCCACCATTACTCGAGTAGTCTACTATCGTAGACCACGCCATTTCGAATGACGTTCATTGGTAGACTATTTTATTGCGCGCGCCTACTCTTTAGTAGATGTAGAAAACTTAAGTATTTAGAGAATCAGTATATTTTTAACAGTGTTAGCAATTGGTTTTCGAAGATATTTGCTTCTGAATATGACTGACTGAATGTGTAGCATCCACGGTGAACTTCTCAAGCTGTTCGACGAAGAAGCTCTGAAATTTCTAACTCAGTTATTCCACACAATATACAGAGAGGGAAGACTGCCAAGAGACTGGTTAGGTTAGGTTAGTCCTATTTTGTGACTTCCGAAGAAAAGCAATACAAGCAGATGTGAGGACCACCGTACCATTAGCCTTATGTGCCACTTCCTCAGGGTCTACCTCAAAGTTATTTTGGAGAGAATTTACAAACAGTGTGATGAAAATGTCTCCAAGAACAATTTGATTTCCGAAATGGTTTTGGGACGAGGGACGCACTTTTTGGACTGCAAGTTCTGGCGCGGAGGTGCATGGACATGAATGTGGATGTGTTCGTCTGCTTCATCGACTTTCAAAATGCTAAGGACCGGGTGAGACATAATCTGCTGATTGAGGTGTTGACGAATGCTGGAATGGACGGTTAGAATTATGGCACAATAGCATCCCTCTACTGGAACCAAGTAGCATCAGTGCTGATGCTATGCTCATGAATCAGAAGAGACAAGAGATATTCCAATTGTACGCGGGTTAGGCAAGGATGTGTTTTTTCGTCTACCTTATTCAATTTGTATTCGGAGAGAATTATGGCAGATGCTCTTGATGGTGTGAATGATAAGATATCTGTTAACGGGCAATTTAAGATATGCTGACGACACTGTTCTAACATAATTGCGTCATCAGCTGAAGGGCTGCAACGACTTCTGGATAAGGTGCAACATGCCAACATAAATATTAATGTCAGAAAAACTAAGTTGATGGTAATCAGTAAAAAGGAGAGTGTGCCTGCAATGCTGCAGTTGGCTAGCCAGCAGATGGAGAGATGCACTAGCTTCAAGTACCTTGGCTGCATGCTGAACACCAAGTGGGAGATGAGGCAGGAAATACATACCAGAATTGAACAAGCCAGAAGTGTGTTATCAGAATGAAAACCTGCTAAGTAATCACAACCTTAGCATAGAAGTACGAAAAAGAATGGTTAATTGCTATGTATTTCCAACAGTTCTCTACGGCATGGAAGGCTGGACTCTCACCCAACGTCTTGAAATGAAAACGCCTCCTTTGTAATGTGGGTGTACCGCCGAATGTTGCATATCTCATGGCGAGATCATGTAACCAACGCAGAGGTTCTCCGAAGAATTTGCAGAAGAGCGCAGTAGACAACAGTGAAGACGCGAAAATGCTCTATTTCCTCTATGTGAGGAGGAATAACAATTACCAACTCCAGCTGATCATTCAAGGACGAATCGAAAGAAGGGTGCTCCAGGCCGACGAAGAACCTCATGGCTAAAGAATCTGCGCCAGTGGTTCGGGATGAGTACGCGTTCACTCTTCCGCGCAGCCGTGTCCGAAATTCAGATTGCCAGGATGATCGCCGATCTCCGGTAGAAGAGGCACTTTAAGAAGAAGTAGAAGAAGAATATGTAGACCACGCGAGTGTTCACGTTTAACTTTGTGTTTCGAGTCAGTTTAGTTTAAATTCGATTTCTTGTTACCTTGAAAAGAAAGAAGTATGACTGAATACAAAGACGACGTGTACAGTCTAACAAAGATCCTGAAGTCTGATTACAGTGGTTCAATGAACCTCGTAGTGATGTTGAAAATTCCTCTGATGAAAACGATGTTGAGGAACACGATATTGCAGAACAAGATTTTGTTGAGGAAAGCAGCCAAGACACAGATTTAGAGCAGGATGTGATAGAAAATGAAGAACTTTCCAATGAAGAAAATGATTCCAGTTCAAGCCCTTCGTCCGCTTGTTACGTAGGAAAAGACAAAATAAAAATTTAGAAAAACTTCACCAAGCCTTTAAATTCGAGTTCGTTCACATAAAATTGTGAGACAAGGAAATGAGTGAGTTTATAGGAATTTTGTTCCACTTTCAGGAGTGCAAGAAAAAATTTGTAGAGGATTTGGGACAATTCGAGAGGAAGCGGAATCGAATCATGCTACCTTGCAATCAGGTTCCTTCTAAAATGTATTAGATTCGACGATATAGAAACTATAAACGAGAGACGCGAGCTTGATAAGTTGGCTACTATTCGGGAAATGTCTTGAAAAATTTTCAGTGAACTTTCAAGCCAATTTCACAGCAAGTGAGTTCCACACCGTAGACGAACAACTATTAGCTTTCAGAAGCAGATGTGGCATATGGTTGTGTTCTATGACTTACTGAACATAGCAGAGATAAACGCATTATGCGTATTCAAAGCTAATCGCCCAGTACAACAAGTATCCCTTAGTAGTGATTTCCTAGAAAAATTATGTTGGATGTTGCTGCACATGTCCTAGGAGTAACAATAATTCGACACGAAAATCTTGTGCGAAATGCTACAGGTATGCTTGTAAAAATTATATAAAGGAAATATGTGTAAATTGTGTAGGTGAACAAAATTGACATAAAAGGGATAAAAATGGTAGTTTTTAGCTTGTAAACATTTTTCCATTAGCTTAATATCTGTTCTTTTCCATTCCATACTGCATATTTTTGCATGTTCATGTATTTTGAGTGAATGGAAAATATATTGAGTTATGGCAAATGCAGGACTAATTCTGGGACTTTTTGGTTTTTCCAATTTCACAGAAAAAATCAATTTTGTTCATCCAAACTGAAACAACTTCAATCATAAATGATTAAAGCAACTATTTCTATTCAAATGCATGATATTGATTTTTCATGTCAAAATGAAAATGGCTTACAATTGTAGACAACGCGAGTGAATACATTCGAAAAGAGGGCGCGAGTAGCCGAAGGTTAAATTTTGAAAATTAGAATGAATCATGGAATCGACTGAATATTTAAAAGAATAAAATTCTTTTGGAAAGTATTCGAAAAATTAAACAAGTCTTACTAACCAAAATTTTTACCGATTTCATTGAAGACCACAAAAGTCTTCAAAGAATTGGTACAAAACACTTCACATCTCAAAGTTTTTCAACGTTACCTTATGACAGTATTTGTATGTCGTTCAACCTGTCAATAATAAATAATTTGAAGTGAAAACATAATGAGAATTCTGAAAAAATTTGATGAAAGAATATTTTCTCAAAATTTGTTTACTACGATTGGTTTATGTCTGGAAAAACATTAATTAATAAACATTTATTTCCAACTTTCAAACCACTAGTTTATGTAGTTTTGAATGAACGAACTTAACAATTGAATATATTTCATATTTTTTCATTCATCGATCGGTAGACTTGTTGTTAATGATCGTTTTGGAACAATTCTATTGATTATTGAAGCAACAATTTTTAATAGTAAATCGTCAGCTGAATTCGAAAAGTAGATAAATTTTTTCAGGTTATCTAGTTGTTCTCTTAATCACACTCATTCGATTAAATAAACACCATCTAATAAGCAATGTAAGAATAAGATAGAACAGAAAAACAGACATCATTTCGTGTTATATATATATATATGTTACATGAGTTAGCGCTTTCTTGGTCAACTTCAACACTTTTACATTACTTTCTATTCTGTTTTAACATCAGTGTAAGTAGAGGGAATTTCAGTTATCAACTAATTGCAGACAACTTTTTTGACCGCCTACGACTCTTATAGATTAGATAAGTGATGAAAAATGATGTTTTGAGCTGTCACTTAGATATGGGAGGTAAACCAATTCGAAAGTTTTGCCTGAATATTCATTTTCTGTTATTGTAAATGAGAGGAGTTGAGAGAGTGAGGTTATGACGAAAACTATTTTGTAGTGTTTTACTTTTCAATTGAATAATTTATAAATATTTTCTTTTCGATAGACCAAGCGTCTCTTCTTTTTTCAATTGCTATTGCTTTCAGAACATAATTGAAGTAAATCAGTTCGTGTGTTACATCGACTGAATTTGAAATTATTTGAGTTATCATTTGAATTTCGAGAAAAAGACCGGAAACAGGGAGCGGAGCCAGACACCTCTCCTACGCCCCTACGATCGCTGTTCAAGCTCGGTCGGCAGTCAACCTAATAAACGTGTCGCCGACACAGCTACTTATTTCCTCGGAGTTTGTATTCTGTAAGTCAGCAATACCAACGTTTAAAACTTAATGCTCTCTATCTGAATGAAAATAGTTAGTAAGTTTTACTTTCACCAACATAATTTCGTTATTACCAGCATCTAAAATATACTGCTCTCTCTTTTCTGAATGACAATATGAGACGGAATGAAATATCTGTATGTACAGTGTGTACATATATATATATATATATATATATATATATATATATATATATATATATATATTATTATATATTATAACATGTATAATAAAATAGATCTACTGTGAAAAGGTTGAAAAATAAAATAATAAATCATATTTAAACTATTATCTGGGACCACTTAATTGAACAATCATGCAGATCAGCAAAGATGTTAATGTTATATATCTCAGCTCGAAATTTGCCTACGATTCTCACAATCAAAATTTTTTTTGGAACTATTGTTTCAATGTTGGCATCAGAACTTGAATGACATCTGAATACTCATATATTCTTCTGTGTCATCTCAATTGGCACAAAAGGAAATTATTCTGAGTTCCTTCTATTCATAACTCAATGTCACTGTTTCTCAAGAAATTTTATCAACGCTGTTTAATGAAAACATATATTCGTCATTGATTGGAATTTGAAAGTTCCTCTTCTATAGGTGTCTGATAGTAGGAAACATGTATGTTGATGTAGCATACGAAGTTTCATTTTGTACAACCACAACTTTCAATCTAAGATTTAGGAAAGTCCCAACAAACATTGCTGCTATTTATGTGAATCATATGTTGGTGAAAATTTAACTACAACCTGAAGAATACTGTGTATATCTGAAAATTCTTGTTAGAGCTAATTTATGATTTCTTGATGTAGTTGTACTGTAAGTATTTCATATAATTGTGTAAAATCTGTATGTCCATTATGTAATATAAAAACATGAAGTTGTTTTTATGCAATGTTTTCCTCTCATTTTCATCTCTTCATCAAGTATTATATAGTTTCACAAGAACATGAATTGAATAAAGGTATAAATGAAGAATAGAAAATTCAAATATAAGGGCATGTTTACACAGATTTCTATATACTCAGTCTAGACATTTCAAATATTTCTCAGATTTAGAATATGAAAATTAGAGGTAAAGGCACAAAATTGGAATATGTGGGAGAGATATGACTAGAATTCAAACGAAAAGTACTTACTTATTACAGTGACAAAGATGTGTGGAATATTAGTAAGAGATAGTTCTAGCAAGTAAAACACCATGGAAGCTGGTCGTTCTTTCTGGTGAGCAAAGTGAGTGAATTTTGGCCAATTTGAAGTTATATGAAAAATTTATGTATAGACCAATCACTTAAGGTGGAATTACTAAATATCCAGTAGTGTTTCATTATTTCATTACTAATTTCTCGCCTTTGTCTTCTGGATACTCTCGAGAAGTTTAATTCGACAAGAACTTTCATTTCCTATTTCATTAATATACTAGAGAAGTAATTCTTCCATCTTGTTGTTTCAAGTGCATAGTTGTTGCTCATTTCGGTTTAGAAATTTATCATTAATGAATCTTATTCGATTTTTATTTATCTTATCTTATTTTAATCAGAACAGTTAAGGGCAAATTGAAAATTTGAAACTATAGATCTGCCTATATCGATCCTCATGAAGTATATATTTTTTGAAAAAAAATTTGGGATTTTGTGAATAATTATTTGAGTTCTTGATGATTGATTCTGTATGTCTAAAGGGTGATTGCACAATTTGTTTTCTTGAGTCGCTGTTTGAACTTCTTTAATTTCATCTTAAGCTAGCTCAATTGGAGGAAGTTGATATTCACAAAATGGATGTATCTCTTTAAATCGGGATGGTGAGTATTCATAAAACAATATTGAAAGCTGGTTTACCATAACGATATGTAAGGTAATATATGAGGGAGTTCCATATAATATAAAGAACTATGAAATGTGAATATCAGTGAATATAATGAAGCTTTCAGCATACATAGAGTTAGATATGAAAAGGCAATCAGTATATTAGGCTATTAGGCGTGCTTGTATATTGGGCAGTTAGTATATTATCTGTTAAGATATAAAAAGGTGATCTTAACAGGCTCACTGGTACTCTTTATATTTAATCCCAATTTACCTCACATTTCAGAGAAATGAAGTTAGTATTATAATTCGATAATAATTCTACGAAAAAGGTGTCTGCATTCAACTAATTTAAGTACCTCTAGAATGTCAAAATTGTTTTCTTCTATCTTTTATAGCAATCGAAATATTGGCATATGCCGAAAAATCAAGAAATCCGAAATATCTCGAAGATATCAAAGATTTTTCTCGAAAATCAAGGACGGGGATTTAGGGGCTAATTTTCAAAGTTGCCGTACTGAAACATTCAAAATGGGCACCGGGTACATCTGTCGTTTCGAATTTTGATCATCAAATGCTTTGAATGAAAAACATCGTCTCTATACTTCGTCAAATTTCAAACTAACTTTAAATAACTCACCCATATTACTTAGGACGTAGAATTCATACTGGTGTTCTCAAGAATATAGACTATCGAATGTGACAAGAAGAATGTCATAGATTCATAGATCCTCTCACTCAGTAAGTCTAAAAACCTATTATTTTCGCATGAATAACCTCGAAAACAAAAATCTCCTTAAAGCAAATCCGTCTTGTTTCCGAAGTAGGCGGACCAACAAACAAATCTTGGATTCACACTTCAAATTTACGATTCAAATTTCAGGGCCAAAACGGGGATAAAAATGCCACGATAGTAACAGGAATCCTTCGGGATGACAAACGTTTATCTTGTTAACACTTCACGGCTACTGAATATCAAGTGAGCCACTCTGGTGTGAGATGAGTACGTTGCTACGCTTTTATTTTTCGTGGATAAGACTGGATAGTTATTAGTTTAATATGATCCTGAAAATATTGTTTTCGAATCTGTGAGTTCATGATTGACTTGACGAAAGTTGCTGCATCAAAAGTTACTTGCATCAATCACATTAATAACGAGGAATGGAATAGGAATCTTGGATGTCATGACAACTAGGCTAGCTCGCAGGAAAATGGATGAGACGGAAGCGTATGGGACGATGAATATTTGAGGAATGTTTTTGAAGTCATAAGAACCTTGGTTGACAAACGGGGCTTCTTAAATTCAGCAAGAAGCATTTGAATTTCATCCACGGAAAATGTTCGAAGGAGAGTTGGCAAACAAGTTGCCTCAGTCATCTTCTAGGAATCGATAAAAAAATACTACATAATAACATTCCACTTCAATAAATGTGGACTGTTTTTGAATGACGGGGAAAAGGTCGTTTTTCCATTTTCATGATGTTGGTAAAGCTATTTCTCACCAAGCATTTTCGAATCGTTGAATGTTTGATTTTTAGCAAAATCCGCTAGATTTTGGACCATGAAAATTCTTGACAGTATTGATTTCATACGAAGGCCCATCACTATTTGATTTCGATTCTTATTGAGTTCAGTTGTGTTTGGTTTTTTGGAATAAAAATTACCTGTGATTTTGATGTCCGTCCATTATGTAAAAACCTTTGGAGTAGTTTAAAAGTTGTATATGCCACTACTATCTCATTCTCTTAACGAACAATGAACCCCTGAATCACAACGCAGTATTGTTGATGTAGATCTTGCAGCATTGAATACAGGTGTTACCCTAGCTTTGACAAACCTTGAGAGGTGGTTCAAAGTCATGGTGAATGCTTATTACATTCGGAAATATTCAGCTTCAAAAATTTGATTATATTGTGTCCTAAAATCACAACTTTCAATATACTAGAGCGATTCGACGGTGTTACCATTGATGTTATGAAATGCACGTGTTGTACAAAAGATGACATTCGTAATCATAGTAAATATGATTATCGAAAATTTTGAGTTACTTTTGATGGATAAATATCAGAATATCTCTATCGACAGATAATCACTGTTTCGAAACCTTGAATTTTTCGGATTGAAAATGCTCTCCTTCGTTAATGAAGAAAATGCAGAGATGATCTATGTTTTTTTCATTTCTGAGATAGACACACGACAAGCTGCTAGACAACCACTGAAGATTCAAGAGCGATTATGTGGTGATGAAATATGAATAAATCATAATTATTTCTATTGAAAAGGTCAAGAATTTAGAATTCACATCAACTTATGAAAAATAACTAAGGATATTAATAGATAGAATGAATGAATGAAATATGATCGCCTCCAACTTGAATGTATAGCTAACATCTACAAAGAAGTGACTTCAGAACAATATTATGGACTTTGTCATTTTTAATTCGCCCAACGGCATTGTTTATCCATTTGTAACTACCCGAAAGTTGTCATTACGAAGTACGAGTTATTTCATGTATTTTATACATAGAAGACTATCAAGTAGAAATCTGGTGACCGTGGTGGCCAAGCAATTGGACCTTCCGTACCAATCTATCTAATTGAAAAATATTCGTTCAACAATTCAACAAGTATTCTTTCTTGATATAGAGGTGATCCGTCATATTAAATGCTTTAAATTTGACAGCGTGATCTGTAGAAAATTCCGATGAGTATTGGTGAATGGGAAGGAAGCTATTATCATAAAATCCACTTTTAACATTGTTACTGAATTTCTCTTGCAATCGTCTTTCTCTAAACTCACATGGATCCATGAATGGCCAATATGTAAATTACTCATACCATCTCTTGTGGGACATGGTTCATCAGACCATAAGATATCGGAAATGAAATCTGGATCATGAGCAGAATTCAGCGGCAAAATGTGAGTTGATGCTGCTCATCTCCGGCATTCAATCCCTGTTCTTTCTGTCGATGAAGAAGGTACAGCTCCTATCTTTTCGAAACACGCCGCACGACAATTCGAGACATTTGCAAGTGATTTTTAATGCGCTGAATACTCATCAAAGAACAGTTAAAAACAAAGCTTATAAGAACTAGAAGAAGAATCCAACAGTCAGTTTTCCCAAAATTCTGTATTAGATACATCAAAAGCAATGCCACCAAGCATCCCTCCATGTTCAATCGAATATCTCTAAAGTAAAATTCAGAATACGAATGGTAAGACACGTTCTTCAACGAGTGAACTGTGGGTCTTGATGGAATATATACCAACTGTTTTGAAGAAATATACTCCAGAGTTAGCACCTGCTCTAAACGTCTTTTTCAGATTTCGTATGAGAGCCAGACCTTTCCAGAGTGTTGTAAAGTTGCTAGGCTACAACAGATTCCAAAGAAAGGAAGAAATATCCTAAAATTACCTTCCAATCGTATTCTTACCCACTTTGTCGAATGGCAAGAAAGGAGTGATGAATGATGAGCTCATAAAATATCTCGAGTTGCAGGATTATCATCAGTGATCGACAATATGATTTTCGTAGACAATGATGAACTGGTTACCTCATGACATACCTTTTGCATTTATGGACATCAACAACTCGAAAAGTATGGTGAGTAGAGAGCCACAGCTCTTGATATTTCAAAAGCCTTCGACAGCCTTGTTGAACAAACTAATCGCACTAATCGCATCTGGACCTCGAGAACATTGTCGTGCTTGGATTAGTAGCTTTCTCCGCAGCAGATCGATTAAGGTGGTGGTTGATCGTGTAACAAGTGTATCTTTTCAGGTTGATGCAGTAATGATCTGCTTTACTATACCGAAAATAGAATATTTGTATTTGCAGACGACTGTAGCCTGGGCCCCAAATTTTTAGTCAGTGTTCTGAAACTGCTAGACAAAAATATCCACATAGCGTGTCACTAAATTCAGACTATGAGTAGATATCAAAGTGGGGCTGGGTCAACTTGGTCAATTTTTAAGTAAACAGGACCCAACAACAACGTTCATCAGAAAAGTCACTGCTGAAAAACATCTTCTAATCATGCTAGGACATTTAAATTCCCTCAGAAACTAACTTGCACTTACTCGACATCATACACAACACCGCAGTTTTCAGCCATCGTCAAATCTGTTTCCTGTGAACTCAGCATTCTTTTCAAAACTAAGCTCCATCTCAGCTGATGTTTTTATACAAGGCACATGTGCGTCCGGATCTGAAATGCTGTTCCTATTTGTTGGGTTCCGCACGTAAACATTCTATACATCTATTGCATAGTGTCCAGAAAAGAGCACTGCACCTCCTGGAAGTCCCTTGAGATCTCCAATGTCTCGCTCAAATGCCGCAGGTTGCTGATCTTTCTCGTTCTTCAGATACTTCCATGATAAATACTTTGGATAATTGAAGGGTTTGGTCTCGGGAGGAATCCAATTGCAAAGAAAAACTTGGCTTCCGGAAAACTCTCATCAGAGGACTGTTCAACTAGCACTGCCACGTTCCTCACTATATAAATTCTTTTTCTACACTGGTCTAGTGTGTTCTGGAACTTTCTTCCATCGAACATTTTTTCGATAACTACAATTAGGTCCTCTTCAAGAAGCGAGTGAACACACACATTGAATCATCTTGTGCGGCCATAGCTGAGGCATGACAGACATCGCCTCTTCCCAAGAGTTGAGAATGAAGAAATCTTCAAAACAGTCTCCTATGATCTTCTCATTTTGTATGTTGAGTTAACGAGGTCGTACATATTTCCTTAGACGAATCATATCTGCATATTCATTTAGAGGAATTCAAAATTTCATTATGTAATGTAGTTTTCATGAGGTAAAATTTCCCAGTCCGTCCCTGGATAATGGAATCATATTGCATCGGACTGGATTAAGCTTAGGGCCAAATCACTTTAAACAATATGCATATTCAAGATGCTGACATTCAGAATCGAAAGCGATATACTCCGAACTGAAACAGGTGTGAGCAATCATAACAAGAAATATTTTCCTCTTCACGATAATCACCCTATATAGATGTCGTAGCCAGATTGTCGAATTTGTCATTTCATGAAATAGTCTACTTTTTCATGAAACGGTCATATTTCATGAAATAGCCAACTAGATATGATCAACGTTTGACGATTTGTCCATCAACGTTTGGCCATATCATTGAATAGAGGATACGTGGGGATTTGGGTATTTAGAAATCAAAGTTAGAAAGGAACTATTTTATTGTTTTTAGAAGTGAACACTTTTAACCTAAGTTTAGGAAGGAACATTTCGAATATTCAATAATAAACATATTATTCTTACAAATAATGAAAAAACAATAAACATATTTCCATAAAAATAATGATAACTAAATGCGAGGAAAAAGACACAATAAGGAAAACTTCTATCATTCATTGACGCATGACATACTCTGATGACACTTCGAAGTACAAAGTGATTTACTTTTGAAGCATGCACATCTGTTAGTATGGCATTGGTTTTTACCAGGTTTGCATGAACATCTATGGAAACCTTGACCCCCAAACATGGACTGACGGGTTACAGCTTGTCGCAGTAACACAGGTGATTCTGGTATAGGTTCGCTGTGATCTTCAGATGATAATTGTAGATCCTGTCGAGCGAACCAATTTTTCATTGTACCTAAGCTCGTTCTGATTTTATAGACTCCATTCCTGACATCAACTATTCTTCCTACGATATTTTTCGTATCTAATGGACCGCGATCAATTTTCGGTACGTTTAATAATACACAATTGCCTATTTCGAGCAAAGCAAATTTTTTTGCAGTATTATCAATCATGTTTTCTGCAGCTATTTTAACTTCTTTATGAGCTTGTTGTCTTTCATTGACAACGGCTTGCTCATTCTTGCAAAGGAAACATTAAACTTCGGATCCATAGCTTTCTTCACCACAAGAAATTCCACAGATACTATGCACTTGTTTTAGACAAGAACGACAAAAATGTGCTTGTGATGTTTCTTTACCGCAAACAGAACACACTGGGCAATTAGGGGAGGATGATTTTATATTTTCTATCCGCATCACTTTAATATTACCTAATTCTTCAAGTTGACTAGACACATCAGAATTAACAGTGACTTCAATATTCGTTGGATTATTCAATGTTTCGTTTCCATGCGGCATCTGATTCTGGGTGGTGTTATCTAAGTCATCTGCTTTCTGCATAGATTGCATAACACTTTGTGGAATGTCACAACCCTTCAGTATCATCTTGGGTTCAGAACCAAAGAACGCTCAATAAAGAGATCTGCCAAGTGAGAGGAGTTTTTATAAAATTGGACGAAATGACAACCTAAAGACCATGTAGTTGATTTATTATCAACCATCCAATAAAGCAACATGTTCTCAACGTCTTGGTTAGATCTTTCAACGCTGCCTTGAGTTTGAGGACGCCGTGGACTGCCATGAATTATTTGGCATTCCGGCCACATCTTGAATAACTCTTCTATAACATGCACAGTGAACTCTCTTCCATTATTATTTTGTAATATACACGAAGCACCAAACTCTAGGAATACTTTCAGAAGTTCTACTGCTACATCAACAGCCCTTTTGAATTTTAGTGGCCTGAGGTGTAAAAACTTTGTAGCGTGGTCTTGATAGTTCATCAGCCATTTATAATCTCCATCTGGAGTAGACTGCAGGTCTATTAAGTCTACTTGTCCTCTTGTATTGAAGTATTTTGAGACAATGGGATGTGTAACGATACATTTTCTTGAAACAGAACGTTTCGTTGGACATACGGAGCATAACTCAACGAAAATCCTTATCGCCCTCTTTGGCGTTTGATGTACTCTTACATTTTCAGTCGCCCATCATGTCATGTTATTATCATCGGAATATAAATTACATACACGAATACGAACCTGGTGATTGTGTGCAGCATTCCATGGTTTTTTCACATTTCTTTCAGTTTTTGCATGACCCGCGTAAAATTCTTCTCTTCATATAGATTCATAGAAATGTTTTCTTCTTCGTTTAATTCATTGTTGTTATTATTATTTAGAGTATTATTAGCGAGATTATTCATTTCTGCCATCCACAAATGTAAACAATGTGCTACTAGCGCCTCCGACGATGGATGATTTAACTATTTCATGATATGATCAAAGATTGTTTTGCCATATCATGAAATGGCCATGCATCTATTTGATTATATCGTCAAACGTTTTCAATTCATTGTGTAACAGTCCGATTTCTCGAATTAATCATTTATACCTTTTAAACTTAAATTTCATAATTAAATTAATAATTCAATCTCATTTTATCAAGTTAAATATTCAAACAGTTTGAAATTCGAATCAGGAATCTACAGGTAATGATACCCAATGAAAACTATAGTAAGGTGTCGGTGCTACTGATCTAGGTAATTCACCGGTTAAATATGAAGTAAGTACTTGAAAGAAGATCGTTTTCTCGTTTCTGTGGGAGAACGGTAAACAGTACTCATTCTATGTTTCGTTTCCACTTTATTATTGTGAAGAGAATAATTTCTTTTTTTTAACAGTTTTTTTTGAATATCAATAGTTTTTTTAGAACCGAGTCTATATAAGTTCGGAATTCATTAGATTCTCTCTTTTCCATTTAGAAACTTTCGGAATCGTTTGTGAATTTCATTGGAGCTGTGTTGTAGCGATTGGAGTGAAAACTTTTCAGTAATAGAAATTGAGTATTCTTTGATTTTCTGGATAAATTCCAATCGTCTGATGCGTTATAAGTAGTCGGTAATTTTGCCGGATTTCCTCAACAACGAATTTAATTAGAGAGTGGAGAGATTTCGAATTTTCTTTCGTTATATTAACCTCGATGGATATCTGCTATTTCCAAGGGTAAGTCAAATTCATTCTGTTTATTTTAAAAATATATATTCGAGAGATATGGTATTGTTATAGAGTTTTTTTTCACCGTCAAGATATTTGGAGTCATCTTTATGCCAAACCTTAATATTTCACGACTGGGGTAACCACGTCTTCAAGGGAACTAGTCTTGCCACCTAGGGCAGTCACCTTGCGAACGATATTCAGCCAATCAGGTAACCTATAAGCTGTAAGATACAGGAATACCAGAAAACTGATGTAAAATACCAAATCCAATCCCCGTGGAAATTTATCTCTCAAGGGTTTCTATTAATGATCAAATTCTTCTTTTCTATCTTCGTTAATTGTTCACTGAGCTCTATCATTGAGTTTCGATTTGTTGTAAAGCTCAGATTATTTTAAATTGAGAATTTGTACTATGTAATTTGAATTCATCTCGTCTGAAACTCATTTAATTGTTACTGGTTAATCTTTTTAGTTGAGTTATTTATTTTTGTATAAGTAACCTTGATTAGAGTTAGTAAATTATTATTTGAATTTGGGAGGCTTTTACTTGGTAAAATTCCATTATCAATAATAAAAAACAAGTACTGTGTTATAAGGAATTTTACTTAATAATTGCGATTCGTAACGCTTTCACTACACCGTAGCTTCTTCAGACGAATGATTATGCAGAAAAATGTAAATGAGAATATAACTATGAATGTTCTTGAGTAATTAAAAGCTTATTGGTTGCTTCTTCTTAAGTGGTTATTTATGACAGGTATATCCAATAAAATTAAGGAATAGATTGCTTCCCGAAAAGATTCAATAGAGGTGAAGGGCTTAAATCGACTTGTTCATTGATGAGTCTACCTGAGTGTTTGTATTTATTTTCTCTTTATTCTTTATTTTATTTCTCACTTGTAATGCCAACGTAGGTTAAGGTGTTGAATTTTTGTTTCAATTTATCGACAGGGTACACTTCATTCAATGCGATTCTACTTTGTTTTTATTTAAAATATTATTTATTAGTTTGGGATTGTAACCATTATTTTTGGCTATTTGTTTAATCAAATTTAGTTCTTTGTTGAAATTTTCTGGTGATAGCGGGATGTTAATCAATCTATGAATAAAACTATTGAATGCTGACATTTTAAATTGATATGGATGACACGACGAGTTATGTATTATAATATCTGTATGTGACGGCTTATGGTAAATTGCGAAAACATGTTTTCCATTTTCATTCGAAATTGTTACGTCTAAGAAATTTATCGAATTATTGCTTTCTATTTCGGTTGTGAACGCAATTTTGGATGTAATGAATTTATATGATTTTCGAAAATTTTTAACTGTCTATCTGTTCCTGTGAAGCAAATAATGATATCGTCTACATAGCGATACCAGTATAAACAATATTTACTGAGTGGATGATTATGAATTAATTTCTCTAAGTTATTCATGAAAATTTCAGCTAACAAAGGACTTAACGGATTGCCCATAATCAAGCCGTCTTCAATAGTATAATATTTGTAATTGAAATGGAAATAATTTTAATCTAAACAAATTTTTAATAATGAAAGTAAATCTGATTTAATGATAGTATTGACATGATTCCTTTCTAATAATTCTTCAACTAAGCAATACGTATCTTTTGGAGGAATGTTGGGAAATAGATTCTTAACATCGAAAGAAACAGGTAACACCGTCATTGCGATTAGTAAAACCGATTATATTTCTAAAACTGAAGAATTCTTAACAGCCAGAAACTATATAACATCAACTAAGGATCCTACCGCAAAATTTCAGAAAGTTGTTAAAAACATAATTTCGACAGCAAAATCATTAATAACAGACCAAGAAAAATATAAATTCATTAACTCCAATCCGCAAACCCCCGAATTATATTCGTTGA
Source organism: Cryptolaemus montrouzieri (assembly GCA_013387265.2). Taxonomy (NCBI): domain Eukaryota; kingdom Metazoa; phylum Arthropoda; class Insecta; order Coleoptera; family Coccinellidae; genus Cryptolaemus; species Cryptolaemus montrouzieri. The sequence goes on along the minus strand of JABFTP020000124.1, from coordinate 64,382,275 downwards.
TAAAACTTCATAAACCTAATTACCCTATTAGACCTGTTGTTTCTTATGTAACGGCACCTTCGTTCAAACTTTCAAAATTCCTCAACGACTTGCTAATAAAACATTGCCATTTTAAATCTGAATTTTCGGTCAAAAATTCATACGAACTTATTGCCAATATCAAAGATACCACTATACCACCTAATTCCAAACTTATTTTATTCGATGTTAAGAATCTATTTCCCAACATTCCTCCAAAAGATACGTATTGCTTAGTTGAAGAATTATTAGAAAGGAATCATGTCAATACTATCATTAAATCAGATATTCTTTCATTATTAAAAATTTGTTTAGATCAAAATTATTTCCATTCCAATTACAAATATTATACTATTGAAGACGGCTTGATTATGGGCAATCCGTTAAGTCCTTTGTTAGCTGAAATTTTCATGAATAACTTAGAGAAATTAATTCATAATCATCCACTCAGTAAATATTGTTTATACTGGTATCGCTATGCAGACGATATCATTATTTGCTTCACAGGAACAGATAGAGAGTTAAAACTTTCGAAAATCATATAAATTCATTACATCCAAAATTGCATTCACAACCGAAATAGAAAGCAATAATTCGATAAATTTCTTAGACGTAACAATATCGAATGAAAATGGAAAACATGTTTTCGCAATTTACCATAAGCCGTCACATACAGATATTATAATACATAACTCGTCGTGTCATCCATATCAATTTAAAATGTCAGCATTCAATAGTTTTATTCATAGATTGATTAACATCCCGCTATCACCAGAAAATTTCAACAAAGAACTAAATTTGATTAAACAAATAGCCAAAAATAATGGTTACAATCCCAAACTAATAAATAATATTTTAAATAAAAACAAAGTAGAATCGCATTGAATGAAGTTTACCCTGTCGATAAATTGAAACAAAAATTCAACACCTTAACCCACGTTGGCATTACAAGTGAGAAACTGAAATCATTCTTAAGTAGCAATAATTTCAACATAGCTTTCCAAACTAATAATAATTTAGGTAAATATATAAAAATAATAAAACCAAACCAGGTAAAAACAATAAATCAGGTGTTTATAGATTGAATTGCAATGACTGTGATAATTTCTACATTGGTAGAACACATAGAAATTTTAATATTAGAATATCGGAACATAAACGTAGTTTTTCAAATAAAAATCAGATTCAAATTACGCGAATCATCTCTAAGAAAATAATCATTCTTTCGACCCACAGTTTGAAATTTTGCATACAGATAATAAATATTGGAAGGTAGATCTTGGGGAAATTTTAGAAATAAATAAATACAAACACTCAGGTAGACTCATCAATGAACAAGTCGATTTAAGCCCTTCACCTCTATTGAATCTTTTCGGGGAGCAATCTATTCCTTAATTTTATTGGATATACCTGTCATAAATAACCACTTAAGAAGAAGCAACCAATAAGCTTTTAATTACTCAAGAACATTTATAGTTACATTCTCATTTACATTTTTCTGCATAATCATTCGTCTGAAGAAGCTACGGTGTAGTGAAACGCGTTACGAATCGCAATTATTAAGTAAAATTCCTTAAAACACAGTACTTGTTTTTTATTATTAGTAAATTATTAATCAGATACTGTGATTTTGATATTTATCTTGTGATGAAGCTAGTTGATTGAAATGATGAGTATTATTCCTAAGGCTATATCTAGGACCTAGGTTTTAGACGAAGATCTCACACACTGAGATTAAGCTCAGCTTTTTTTTGATCTAGCTAGGCATAGGTATTAATAGGTAGTGTCAGTTGTAATTTTCTTCAACTAGCCTTTCTATAATTGAATCTCATATGTATTTAGATTTCTTAGTTCAGTAGAATTGAAATATTTCTCCGATTTTAGATAAAATCAGAAACAAAACCATTACAATTGATTTGGCCAGACTATATCATGAAATATTCAATGAACCACGTGATATTTCATAAAATGCGATCATTTCATGAAATAGATGAATATTTCAAGAAATGACCAATTTTACGGTTTGGCTACGACATAGACATCAGATATTGCTGAGTTACTCAGTATTCGAGCATGAAATGAATTCTGAAGCTTCCGAAATAAGTAACTTATTACAAAAATTCGTTTAATTTCATTATTTTCAATAAAATATACAACTTCATACAATGAGATGGTTCGTTCGTATAAATTTCTTATAAGTTTTGACATACTAAGATTGGAATGAGAACGACTCTCGTATGTACAAAATACAAGATTCAGGTGATGGAAAACTTCGCTTTTCATTTTAGAAAGATTTATTCCAACATCGATTTACTGTTAGAAAAGTCAATCTTCACAAAGGAAACTTTTCTCTCCATTTCAAAAGCAAATTCTAAATATATATAGAGAAGGAAAATTGAAGTTAGTTACATGAACATAATTCCGAGAACGCTAGGCTTTCAGACACTTCGAAGAGGCATTCGCCCTCTATCCAAGGTTCAAATGCGAAGCTCATTTTTCGATTTATACGAACAACTTGAAACTTTCTATACATTGACTACTACTTATTATTATAAAATTCTATGAAGAAGTCAGTGATGAAGTCGCCGATGAATATGATGAAAATTAATGTGCAGGGTGCCTTGAAGACTACAACAGACAGTACCTCACGGTCAGTTGATTGGATTAAGTGCGTTCGTTGTAACAGATGGATGCCTTAAAATTATAGAAAGTTGAAAAATATGCGTGATTCATGTGGTAAGTATCGCAGGAAGATTTAATTTGCAGATTGAGTATAATTTAACATTATTAGTTATTCCTAAAAATTATTTTCTATTTGTGCCATCTATCCTCGACACTTTTTCATGAAAGTGCTTTTTTTCGAATTAACCCATTTCTCGACATTTTTATAATACCTTTTTGTATAATACTTACCCTCTTGTTTTCAAAGAAAAATTAAAATATCTGGGGCTTCCACCGCTTATTTTTCTCACAGAGGAACAAAGTAATACACAAAGTCAAACATTCCCCATGGGCATATCAAATAAACTGTGAAAAGAAAAGGTGACTCTACTAGGCACTTCTCCATCTTTAGCTTTATTATAGTGTACTCATAGAAAGTAATTCAAGTTTGAGTATTTACATTACAGTGAATTGTCTGGTTGCTGGTGCCTTTCGTTCAACACCTGGTGTAGCTCTGAAACTATTACTGGGCCTTGCTCTTCTTCACTGACCAATGAGATTTTGCGTATGAGATCTGACAAACCAATCCTCAAAACCAAGCAGAAGGGTATTGCCAAGTAATTAGGATGTTCGGATTCATTTGCATGTGAAATATTTCCTATATGAAATATGGATATGCAAGTTTGTCAGCCAGACATGTATAAGGAGCGTTAGCTCTGTGTCAGTTTGATAGGAGAGAAGGTGTTGTGAAGGGGGAAAGGATTTTTAACATTCTATGGAAAGTTGAATCCCAACAAAACATTTTGTAAAAAGGTCCTTACTGCGATTTCTTTATTATTATAGTTAATATTGTGTGACTTAGCTGTTGAACATGCTTTATACGTTAGTAGATAGGTACATGTCAATTTGGTTTACACGTAATGTTATATCTGTTGTAACTACCTATCTTTGTTAAACGAGATAATAGCCCATACTGGTATTGGTAATTAGACGCAAGTGTCTTATTTTAGGCTGTTGTTGATTGTGCAACACATGCATTCAGCATTGACAATGCTGACTTCTGCTCTCTTCTTTTTGATGCGTCAAATCGGCCACCGATCTAACATATAATAGACTTACAGACGAATTTCTATCAATGATTAGAAGTCCTTCTGTACTGGAAATATTTTTTTATACTGTTGGTTTCAGGTTCGCCTATATACTGGGTGATTCACCAGTGGTGCGGTGCTCTGTAGCTCGAACACTCTTGAAGATTTCATATTTGTTCGAATGTATTGTATTTAGAAAGTAAAAATCTACTTCAGCAATTTATTGAGAAGTAAACACGGTGTATCCAATTTTCTATAAAAAATCTTGGGAGGTCTTTTCAGATTGGAAGACTACTTTTTTGTTGAAGATTCAAGAGTGTCCTAAACTCTTCAATAATGTCTTTATGTAATAAGGTTTGATGAGTAGTTTTGTCACAATATTTTTTTCATAATTCATGAAAATAGGCTCTCACATGATCGCATGCTCCTTTGGCCAGAGAGGATGAATACCTTTTTCCTCTCTTTATCTTATTCCCCAAGGATAGCTTCATTGATGAATTGAAATAGATTATCCTCATTTTATACAGGAGTGACTCAAAAACTATTGAATATTGTAATTTTAAAATATCATTTCTTTATTCTTTCAAATTGAACATCCTGTACTTTATTATTCATATCAACGCATAAAATATTGTGCCATATTTTTCCGGAGGTAATCTTTTCTTCATCTTCGACCATTTTCGCAATAAGAAAAAACTAAATTATTAAAAAAATGTATGATGTAGGCACAACTCAATCCTTCTGAGGAAAGACCGTTGAACTCTCGACGGATTAAATGACTGAAAGGCGTCGACTATTCTCTGTCTTATATCCAACTGTGTTGTAGAAGAAATCTGGTAAATGATGCCTTTAATATAGCCCCATAAGGAAAAATCTAGACTTGTAAGGTCCGGAGACCTAGCTATTCATCTTAAAGGACCACCACGTCCTTTCCATTTGTTTGGAAATACATGATTCAAATACTACCTAACCTGATGTGAGTAATGTGCCGGTGCTCCATCCTTTTAAAACCACAAATCTTGTCTTTTATGCTCTGGTACATCGGCAAGTAACATTGGTAGATGATTTCGCAGAAAATCTTGATACATTTCACTATTGAGGTGCCCGTCGAAAAAGTGCCACCCAATTAGATATCCATCTACTATAGCAGCCCATACGTTCAAGGACCAACGATGATGGTGATCTATTTGTTTCATGCGGTGTGGATTTTCCATGGCGTAATAATAAAAGTTGTGCCTGTTAATAGGCCCAGTCTTGTGGAAAGTTGCTTCGTCCGAGAAAAGAACTGTGCTAAACATGTTTGGATTTTCCACTACTTTGTCACTTGCCCAATTGCAAAAATTGATTCGATTTTCATAGTCTTGATTGTTAAAATCCTTGTGCAGCTGTACATAATATGCATGAAATTTATTCACTTTCACGATTCTGTGGACGGAAGTTTGACTTATATCTGTTAACTGAGAAATCTCTCTTCTGCTTTTATATGGGTCCTCTGTCACTGTCAACAAAACTGATAACTAGTTATCTTCAGATGTAGCAGTTCTTGGTTTTTCATGTTTTTTGTAAGCGATATTACCTGTTTCGATAAATCTAATTAGAGTTTTTTAAAGCATCTTGCATCAGGATGCCTCTTATCAGGAAAATTTTGTGCATTAACTCTACTTGCCAACAAAGAATTTCTATCACACTCACCCAGAGTAAAAATCATATCAACCATTCCTTTGCAGAACTTCATGGCATTCAATTGGGAAAATGGGGTTCAAACAGCACTTTAGAAATGTTTAGTAACGCAACACTGATAAGTTCACCATATAAATAGCAGAGAATGTGATATGTTGTTAGAAGAATTATCTTGTTTAGGTTTCATCTTTCACTACTTGAATCATTACAGAAAAAGAATTTCTGTGCGTATAATGATGCATGTTGATGGGTTTGATACGGTTTGTAGAATTTTCATCAAACATTTTACAAATAATCGAATATTTCGAAAATGCTCGAAGATAATGATGAGGTTACTTCTGCAGGAATATAGCACAATATTCTTTGCGTTAACATGAATATTAAAATACAGGGTGTTCCATTTGAAAGAATCAAAATATGATATTTCTAAAATACAATATTCAATAATTTTTTGAGTCACTCCTGTATAATATGACGAAAATCTATTTCGACGAAGGAAAAGTATTCATCATCTCTGGCCGAAGGAACATGCGATGATGTGAGAGCCTATTTTCATGAATTTCTACGGAAAAAAAAATATTGAGACGTAACTACTCACCAAAAAAACTTAATACTTGAAGACATTATAGCAGAGTTTAGGACGGTTCTGAATCTTGAATAAAAAAGTGGTCTTCCAATCTGAAAAAACCACCCAAGATTTTTTTATAGAAAATTGGGACACCCTGTTTACTGCAAAATAAATTACTGAAGTAGATTCTTACTTTCTAAATACAATACCTTTCGAACAAAAATGAAATCTTCAAGAGTGTACGAGATACAGAGAACCGCGCCACTGGTGAATCACCCAGTATACGTATTATTGAGATACGTAGTTTTATCAAGCCTACATTTGACTGGTTGTTCAATCAACGTTTTCTAAGAGGTAATTTTCCATCGTCAATAGGTAGCGGTTCTGGGGACAGATTGGTGCAATGGTGTCATGGAGCATTTGGTTTTGTAACCTTGTGTACCTTTCAACGGCCAAGCCACACAACATTAACTATAATAATAAAGAAATCGCACTAAAGAACCTTGGACTTGGCACGACTTTGTCTATATTTCATTACTTTTTAGGGAGAAAGAAGCAGCTCCATCGAGATTTGGTTAGTTTTTAACAGAATGTTTTTGGTGGTATTTCACTTCTTTTTGACACAAAATATATCGTTCATTCTTCTATATTGTTGTTTTATTCTGTAGTGAAAGTAACTGAAATGAAAACGAAATGTATGTGACATGCAAAAATTCCAAAATTAATCTTACTTTTCACGTTGAAAGACAATAACAAAATGGAAAAAAACGCAAAGATCATGATATTTTAGTTTCTTAATTATCGCAAATTGAATAGAATTTCCTCCAGTCTAAGTTCAAACCAACTGATTAAGATGCAATCCCGGACTAAGAACCGACTTATTAGCGGCGCAAATCCATCTCATATTATGTAAATGTCATCAGGCGACGGAGTTTCATGAAAATTTAATTTCGACATTATCCCGCGCGAAGGGCGATTTCTCTTTATCCATAGTAACCCGCAGGAATGAATCTAATTGTTTTCGTTCCTCCATTCAACCGAAGTTTTCAGGGAAAACTCATCTATTTGTTATCGCGACATAATGGAAAGGGCGTTGCCAGTGTGCCTGACATTTATCTCCCGACCTTGTCGTCGAATTTATACGTTTTGCGATACACTCGAAATCCGGATGAATCGGAATGATGTATGTACAGGTTGGGAGAAAGTGTGACAAGGCCGCGATTGTAAGGCCTTCTCGAAATCGATGAGAAATTGAACTTGAAGAAGATTCATGCCGAGTTCGAATGAGATCCATCAGAAAGTTTCGTTTCAAGTCACATCAGGCAGATATTCAAATGAAAGATTGAGTTTGTTATTTATTTATTTTTATTTATTTATTTATTTATTTGAGTACAATATAAGGAATGTCCACAGCCAAAGCCAAAATGACATTCACTAGATGAATATTAGTTACATAGAATCTAGTATTCTCAAAAAAGTATTATATAAGACATTGATAGTGAGTTGTATTCACAGAAAGAATGAAAAAGAAATACAAAATGAATATCACAAAAACGAACGATTGAATGAATTTTATATCAGTCAGTAAAGAGCAAGCGTAATGTTCTCTTCAAAGAGGCCAATGTGATCCCAAACAAATTGATACTCCTATGCGTGTTGCAGACACGTAGCATCCTATCGATAGGGGAGTTCTGTGCACTATTAGTTTTTCTAAAAGTTATAGAGAAGTGGTCGTGGTGCCTCAATGATTTCATAGAAACATTAAAAGTAACCATGTGCAAGATCTCAGGTACCTGAAATACGCAGTTCAATACTTTAAACAGAACCAAAATATCAGATATAGTTCTACGATTTTCAAGTGACAATAAATTGAAATATTTACGGGCAGGAGCGTAGTCGTGGTTCAGGATAACAAAGTTAGTTTTGAAACATATGAACCGTATGAATCTATTCTGAATGCGTTCAAGTCGGTTGGAATAACAATCATAACGAGGGTTCCAAATACATGAGGCAAAATTTAATTTACTGTAGATGTAAGCATAATATAAAGTGATAAGTGATTTCACATATTTAAATTCCTTACTTTTCCTGAAAATATAACCCATCATTCGACTTGAACTATTTGCTATGCGATCTATGTGTGCATCGAAGAGCAACTTCGAATCGAAAGTGACACCCAGATCAAAAGCCGTGGACACACGTCGCAGCAATAAATTTCCAATTGAGTACTGAAAAGTGATAGGGGAATGGTTTCTAGTAAAAGTTATCGTGAAACATTTATTCAAATTCAAAAATAATTGGTTTTCTCTACAGTACTCAACCAAGTTATTCAAATCTAGTTGAAGATCAAGGCAGTTTAAGCATGTGATAGATCCAAAAACTTTCAGATCGTCTGCATAGAGCAAGAATCTGGAATGCCGGAAACATTTATCTACGTCATTTATATAAATTAAGAAAAGATGAGGACCGAGATGAGTTCCCTGTGGTACCCCAGAAGTACTAATGATGAGAAGTACTTATTGATGAGATATATGTTATGTAGAAATCTACCGCGGAATATGAAAGAGAGAAATACCTTTGTCAGTTTTCCACTAACAAAGATGATTACAAGATATGTTTCCTAAAATATTATGTTGGGAAAGTTATTCATTTCAAGTTAGCTATTGAGCGTAGTACAATGTGGGAATTTCCTGAGTTTATCAATATCCAAACTTTCCCACAGATTGAGTTTATTTCCTTGATTATATTTGTGGAGTACTCAGAGATTGCTTTAAACTATTTTGTGGTTTTTTGATTACATGTGCTCAAATATTGGGGATTTCTTCTCTGATCATCTATGTTCTCTGAACCCGCATTCAAAATTTCTAGCTGGTTGGCGTACAAACGCTAAAGGGCGTTCGTTACATTCGTTTTTGTATAGATCAGATTATTTGAGTTTATTTATTTTCTGTTTTTCATTATAAAGTATTTTGCTAAGATTTGGATCGCTTGAAAATGGGGTGCTTATTTTGAATTTTGAAAAATAATGTCTCATTTTATGATAAAGTGGGCCGATATGAATAAAACTAGCATATCTTTTTACTTTAGTGTACCTCTCTCTCTTGATACACCACATTGTGAGTAAAGAGAACCTCTTTACATAACTAAAGACCTTCCTTCATGTAAAAAATGAGATTCTTCTTTTTTCATTCACTATCAAATATCATACTAATTATTTCAATATAAAATTCTACATTTGTAAGCCACAATTTCAACTAATGATTATGTGTAAATATAACGCCGAAGATGTTTCCCACCGTTTCTGAAAATAGCTTGCATCTTTTCTACTTTACTACATGCTTGTTCCTGTTTTAAAGATAAATTTTCGGTGGGTTGCTTATATACTGATATTGAAAGCATTCAATAGGGTTCTGATTACTGGTTTATTATACCAGTTATGATCTTTATGGCATTCAATACCCTGTCTCATCATGTTGATTTTCTCTCTGATCGTTCTAAACCTGTTAATTCCATTGTTTTTCCTCTGATCTTTTTTATTTCAACCGGTGATGGCCAGGATACCCACCTAGGCCAAAATTTATTTCTCTTATTCATTGTTGATCGGTAAGAAGTTTTCAGCGAGTGCAAATTTTCGCTCTTTGCGAATGATAGTGAGATTTTTTAATGTGTTCGAACGAGCGAAGATCAGATTGATTTTGAATTGAAGAGAATTTGAATTCTTTCGACAGACGTTTTAACTCATTAGTGCATACAGTCCTTTTAAAAAGATCACAATACAAAAGCATGTCGTAAATGTTCAGAGAGTGGTGGGGAGCCGGCAACACGTGCATCTTCTCATTAGACCTTTCTCAGAAGCGTTTATGTCTTTAGCACGACGTGAAATACGATAGTGTTGAATTCACTGACGACCATCGATCCCAGTCTTTATTCTACCATAAATGGCAGGTAAGTAATATTCAATTACTATTCAACAAAAATATTTTAGGAACTCTATTGAAAAATTCCGACGCACTATGGACTCTTGTTTACAACTTGTATGTTATTTTCACATTTTCTCACCAAGTTTTTTTCTAATGCAAGTTTTTCTCGGCGATCCGCTTAAAAGGACTATATGCACAGAAGTCATTTCTGTTTCCATTTTAGATTATCTCTGCATCAATTTTTGGACATCGTAGAGGGAGATGATTTCTATGAAAGTAATACGAAAATATATATTGAACCTTCCAATCAAAATACAGCAGAATCTGAAGAAGACAGCGATGTTTCATACCACGATACTGGCGATATCAACCACCTACCCAGAGGTTTTCTAGATCAAGGATGCGAAGTTTTTTTCGAGAATAGTGAAGGAAACCCATGAACAGCTTTCTGCTAGAACAAGTGGACTTCAACCTCAAGCCACCATACTTGTATATTCATCGGAGAGTGATGATGAAGAAAATATACCACTTTCTGTAATACAACAGCTTTCCAGGAAGAAGAAAGGTAAAACTGTTCAAAGAAAAAAAGAAAAATTCATAAGTGGACAAGAATTACACCCAAATATTGCATGAACACCACTTGTGATCTTGTGCCTCCATCTCGCGATGCACAGTCGGCCGAATCTCTAGCCGATTTCTTCAAACTCTTTTTCACGGAGGCGATCATGGAAAATATCGGTCACCAGACTAATTTGTATGGGTCACAAAAAAACATTTCTTTAAATGTCTCTATGGATGAACTGTATGTATTCTTTGGAGCTTCATTGCTCAGTGGATATGCTAAGTACCCTAATAAACGCATGTATTGGAATTACACTAATGATACCCCTTTCAATACTTCTGGACTCGATGACACTCAACCGTTTTGAGCTTCTCCTACGTCATCTTAACTTCAATGATAACAGTGATGTTTCGACAGAAAAACTTCACAAATTGAGATCACTTATTGACGGATTGAATCAAAATTGTCGAGACCACGGCGGTTTGATGAGCATCTATCGATTTGCGAGAGCATGATGCCATACTATGGAAAGCATTATGAGGAGTAATATATCGAAGAACGCCAATCAGGTTTGGTTTTGAAAATTGAGCTCTTTGTCAAAGTGGAGAGTATATGCTAGCATTCAAAATATACTCTGGTAAATCTGATAATGAAAAACAATTTTATTTGGGTGGCGATATTGTTTTATCTCCAATTCGATTAGCAGGACTGGAAAAGAAAAAGGGTTATAAACTTTATTTCAATAACTACTTTACTGGTATTGATCTAATGTCCCATCTAGCGGACCGCAATATTTGTTCTACTGGTACTATATGCCAAAATTGTTTAGAAGGATGTCCTATTCCATAGAAGAATGTATGGAATAGAAGATAGATCAAATTATGATGACCGCTGAACGTTGATGCAAAGAAGCCAAATCCAAACAGATCGTTCCCGCACCAAAAGTGCTATCAAATTACAATTCATATATGGGAGGGGTTGATAAGAGAGTAGGGCGAAGAAAATGGTTCTGGCCCATTATTCAATATTTGATCGATGTGAGTGTGGTAAATGGCTGTATTTTGATGAAGAAACTGTGGGATATTTGGTCAAATACTCTGAAAGTGACATGAAATGTTAAATGTGCCATAAAAATTCGAAGTTCATATGTGATGAATGCAATATTAGCTTACACCCTAAAAACCGTTTTTTCGATTTTCATAAGAGATAATGCCAGAAAATATGTGCTACTATCTTCAATATTTCATTCGTAGAAAAAAATGAATGAATTTTTGGACCTAATATGCTCTTATGCATATAGTCCTAAACGGATCACCTTTTTCTCTAAACTGAGAGAGAAAATTTAGAAATAGCTACAGAAATACGTTTCATTAGTAAAATTGTATCCATTTCAAGAAGAAATTATAATCAAATCAAAAATTTTCTTCCACTTGCACTAATGGGTTAATATGTGAGACATTTAAATGCAAACATATCAAATTCTCTAGGTAATTTCGGCCCCTTAGTTTTACGTATATATTCAACGGTGTTCCCTTGGAAACGAATGGTCCGTATAGGCATTGGATGTTTTTCTAGACTAAAAGTTGTCTTTTACTCTGCACATTGATTGTTTAGATACTCTAGCTGATAAATTTCTTGGTTTCATATCTAGATCAACCAGATCATTTTTAATATGCTCTCTATTATTATCCTGCATGTCTCGTCCTATCAAAGAATATGGTTGTATTTTATGGTCACCTCTGTATACCACTCAGATAAGTATGATTGAGAGGATACATAGAAAATTTACTAAATGATTGTTTCCGAAGTGGGATTGTTTTTGACGCCTATAGCTATGAGCGCACCTAGGCCATTTCTCCCTACTACATCTTTTCTCTTGTATATCCTATTCTGATGGCTTATGTGCCTTCAAGGTAATAAATTCATGAATAAATTGATCAGACATTTTAGAACTTTCTTTTTCTTAAGAGCTCTCAGAAATAACAAAATTTTAAATAGTGACATCCATCGCACAAACTATGGTCGTCAATCACCTTTGTCACCTCTGTCAGTATAATTTCTGCAGGTATGTTATTCTCCTTACAGGCAGCATCTCAGATTTCAGACCCACATTCGAAAGAGCCTTTTTGAATGTATAGTGTTATGTAAATTGAATATTAAAATGTATTATTGTTTTGTATTTCATACATTTTTCAAGAATGCGTGGGATTACTTCTTTACTGTACCTACCTTTATGTTTATCCGTTGATAAAGTTATTATTCTTAATTTTATCAATGATAGATTTGGATGAAACTAGTAACATACTTATAAGACATAAGCATAAAACCTGAAAATTTAATTTCAGTGATGGATTAACTAATTACCTACATGTTTCAACAAGCCCTCGATATTCTAGTAACAGGCACTTATCCCTTATCTGCTCTCCTGATAAGCAGCTATATTCAAATCCTCACCTTTAGTAAATTTGGGAGGGATGTTTCGAGATTTTTCTGAAGTCCTCGTCGGAACTTATTTCGAATTCATCACAGTTGCCTGCACTGTATATGGATCCATTGTTATATTCACCCCAAACAGCTCATTCTATATTCCTCCATCTATTGTCAGTTTCCGTTCTAGGCAGACAAATGCTTGTTTGAAGTCAATGATTATAAATCTAAGCTTATTTTGGATTCACTAGTGGTTCCCTCGCTTTATATTGATTCACGGTCTTGTTTATTAAATCAGGCACTTTCATTTGCCTATTTTTGAATTTTGACGAAGTTCACGTGGATCTACTTATGTATTATATGGGCGAGACATCTAACGCTTTTTCCATAATAAAGACAGAGGGTATCATTAATCAATTTTATGCTTTGAATCCATTTCTTGTTAACCTAAATTAAAAGTTCAACGTGTAATAGCTTCAACGAGCAATCAAATTAATTGAAAAAATAATTATAGCAACAACACTTTTGTTACATCATTTTCATACATCTCGCAAAAAGAATGCCTGGCCAAGATTGTTCCTAGTTTAGTCTACGATGCAAGTCTAAGTTAACAATTCCCTTTTGGAATTATGAATTCAAAGGTGAACACACAAGAAGTATTGTAGGTTACCAATATTGTGTTGGTTTCGAGTCGACTTATTCACTATGTATAAACACTCGTTTGCATATGCACAAATCATACAATTTCATACTCCAAAATCTGAGATCGAAATACGATTAACTGTTATATGAAGCACAATGCGAGAGTTTCGATCGAGAGTAAAGCATCAAAAAGCGGCAGTACTAGTGATCGGACGATCTTATGACCACTCAGGAGCATGTTTTTTGGTTGCGGTCTTCGATCCATAATGAAAACGCCACTTCCATTTCTTCTATTTCTCCATCACGAACAATTTTCGCAGATAGTGAAGTTGAAGCTAAAGACGACCTTATAATGTCTTCGGATTTTTTTATCGATTGTACACTTGTTTCGTAAACAGTGAATAACCGGATACAGATGTAAATGAATCTTGAAATCGTAAATGATCAAGCATTTCTATTTTCCCTTCAAGCGGTAACATTGATTTCTTTCGTATCGAAACAGTTTTTCAAACACAAATTCTGAAACAAATGGAAAAATTAAACAATAGTGGAATCGGTGGTGTTTATAGAAAAACAATCCTTAAAATTGACAAGGATTTTAAGGATTGTTTTTACCTAATTACCACCGGTTCCACTACCTACCATGCTTAATTGAATATACTTTATGCATTGAGTAATAATGTCGTTTCACACAAATTTTCTTTGCTTACATTCTCAAAGAAATCAACCACGATGAAGGCGGCCTATATCAAACGAAAAGCCGAACCAAGAAAGCGGATATATCATTCAAGAATATACTTCAGGCGTCGAGGTAATAGGGTCAATTTTACTTTTTCATTATACATTTGACGATGCGTTTACGAAGGATACCGAATCCTATTTATTGATACATGAAACCCTGGATATCCAATCGCATTTTGAGTATGTCGAGAAGCAAGAAATCCCTGTGGCAGAAGTACCTTCGAAGTAGATCAATTAGCGACTATCAGAACCATCGTACTCGCTCAAACCTATTAACGTCTAGCATTCGGTACGCGAAGGAGGATTTCGAAACAGAGTTGGTCAAATCTAAAAACAAGAAGAAGTTTTTCAGGTACTTGCAATCGACTTTGAACAGTAAAGTTTCTGTTCCTTTGGTAAGGGATCATTCAGGCGAAAGCTGTAACAATGCAACTGAATCTGCAGATATTCTCGCTCTAGTATTCTCATCATCTTTCATCAAGGAACCTCCAGGTCCTATTCCGGTGCCTAAAGTACCACGCGGTCCGATGACGCTCGATTGTATCGAAATAACTGGGGAAATAGTCGTGAATACTTACTTACACTAAAAACCAACACTGCTCATGGACCTGATAATGTATCACCTTATTTTCTAATCGTTGCGCAGAGGTGCTTGTCAAACTTATTCTCCTTATTTTTTCACAGTCATTTCGATCTTGCTTCCTCGCCACTGGCGATCCGCCTGTATACCACTATTTTTAAAAGGGGTGATGAACTATTTGCAAACAATTATCGCCCAATAATCGTATCTCCGGTTAGCAAGGTTTTAAAGAGAATTATATGCGATGAGAATATTACATTCTCGCTATCGAATAACATTTTCCCTAAACACCAGCACGGTTTTCTGCCCGGTCGTTCGACTCTCCATTAATGATTGGACGAAAGCTTGGAATGCAGGAAATCCCACAGATGTGATCTATCTCGATTTTGCCAAAGCATTCGACCGTATTCCATACTGCCGTTTACTTTCTAAACTCCAACACCTTGGAATTAGAAGTAAATAACTTTCCTGGATTGGCTTTTTCTTGTCAGATAGATCCTTTCGTGTGAGAGTCGGTGGCGAATATTCCTCTGTAGAGTGGTCAGTTACTAGTGGTGTTCCACGGGGCTCCGTCCTTGGATTCATATTTTTCCCTCTTTATACCTCCGACCTACCTTTACCGATCAACTCCAAATGTGCCTTCTTTGCCGACTTCATCAAACTTTACTCCCCTATATTTGATGCTCACACCCTTCAGAAAGATTTGATTATAATCGGCGTGTAGTCACGTGATTATTTGATCCCAATGAACTTGGAAAAGTGTGTTGTTTTGCATATTGGAGGGACCAATCCAAACCTTGATTACACCATTGAAGGCACCTCGACCTCGGATTGACTGTCACAAACAACCTTACCTGGTCAGAACATGATCCAAATGTCGCCTCCAAAGCTTAGAGAACTACATACATGCTATAACAAAAATTTAATGGGTGTGATTTGAGAACTGCCAAGGTACTATATCAAACATATGTCCATTCAATCCTACAATACGTGGGGCCAGCCTGGTGGACACCATTAAGGGGCGATGGAGTCATTTAGAGTCGGTGCAGCGGTGGACTACAAGATTTCCCTTTGGTCGACTTCACCAAGATTATCCTACCCGGCTCTCAATGTTTGGAATTTCCACCTTCATGGATTGGCGTACCAGATGCGACATGATTTTCACTTACCTATCTCTGAGAGGAGTTCTGGGAGCTGAAACTCGCGATCTGTTCTTGTTAAATTAAGGTAATTTGCGCAGCCACTCGTATAAAATGAGAAAATAAAACTTCACGACAAGTCAACGACAGAACTTCTCTTTCGGTAGAGTGTTTGGTTAGGTTAGATCCTTTGCCTAGTTCGGTAGGGAGTTGATACTGTTAACCAGTTCAAGAATAGATTTGATGTTTAGGAAGAAGCACACTGATTTTTCCCTTTTCTTGATAATGCATGTATGTTACTCTTTTGCATCTTTCAATATGTATAATTAATGAAGTTGTATAATTTTTGAGTTCATAGGTTTGAACCTCTACTCTAATCTGTAGTTACCGATGTACCGATTAGATTTTCAGCCTCGACTATTGGAATTGGTTGCTATTTGTTTTATCCCCGAATAGTGAAAACTTAAATATAGGAAGCGCGAATAAGAAGCTGTTTTTGTACTTTGATTAGTACCCCATTATCGTAATTTACTCAAATTTCTGAAAATCGAAAACAAATAATGGAGACTGAAATTGTTTTCCACCAATAAGGTTTTCTCGAAAATCTAGACCGAAAAAGTGGGGATAATTTTTCATCTGAAATATTGCACATAGCTGCCCCACAAATCCATCGAATTCGGTACGACGATGTAGATAACAAGGATTGTATTCGCCAAGGGCGTTTTGCAATACTCATATTCTATTGTAATGAACTTGTGAATATGATTTCAAAATTAAGAATATAATCGTGAATAAAAGCATTCTTAAAATTTTCTTCGGAAATACGCATTTTCGTTTCATTTCGTTTTGCGTTTCTATTACATCACTGGAATGCAGCACGGAAAATCATATTTACAAATAAGATTTGTCCTGAATTAGGTCTACATTGCAGAACAAGCAGCAACTTGACGAAGAGAAGGAAATTCAACAAATTCTTCAATATTCGGAAATAATCCGGCTGTAAAATATATTCAACATTTTCCGCATAACTGGCAGTGAAAGGAATTACGAATTTCAATCTATTTTATGATCGCATTGTTTTCAAATGGCATTCTTGACATCAAACAGATTTTTATGATGAAATTGAATTTTTCCATACTCACTTCACATGACATAAAAGCAAACGTTAAAAATATGAAGTTTGAATATATCTGAAAATTGAACAGAATTTATATCAATTATATCACGTGTTATAAATATTCATAGGTTACATATCCAGTTAACACGGTGACAGAAACAAACAATAATCAATTAACCATGTAATGGCTTCATAGACAAGGTAACGGGAGAATATTATTTTGATATCGAAACAAATAAATTGTCGCGATGACATTATATGCAAAGGGTTGAGCTCACGATAAATGGTCCGTTTTTATTGATGATGACTTAATTTTCCGAACAAATGAAAATTGAATGCATACATTTGAATTCTTTTGGCAAATATTCTAGTTTCAAATTGGACATATTCATATCTGACATATCTCAATATGAAAATTATTGCGAGTGTTAACATCTGGAAGACTCAATTCAAGAAGTAAGATTCAAACATCTATATTGCAATGCCATTTTTCACTTTTTATAGAAAAGAAAAGTACATTAGCAATTAAAATATTAGGAAAAATACGAAACTTATAACAATAAAAGAAAAAACTCAGTCCTCTATAGCGTGATATTCAGTACTGGCGGGCCTGGACGCATATTTCTATCCACCGTACAGTATACCGCATTCGGGTGAATTCGCAATCGCCATATCAGCCGAGCTGTCTGCCTCAAAGCTCAAAGACTCTACTCAAAGCTAGCGGTCGATATACCTATCCATCGTCGGGCTAACGTAGACTCGATAAAAATCTTGCGAAATTTTTTAGTTCTGCATTCCGTTTTCGATTTCAATTCAGTTATACAAATTTAATGAAAGATATAATGGAGTGGCCAGAAAATTATAAGTACCACGTGGTCAATTCTAGTGAAATAAGAACAAACTTCAAAACGAAGCACGAAGTTGAGATGAGTAAGAGGGCAAAATTCAATTATCCACATAACCTTTGAAACGAACAACAAACGTTCAGCACAATTTAGTCCACGTTGGTGCTTCGTTTTAGCTTTGCTGGGTCCAAGTGCTTTCTGGTATAAACTTGAGGAAGCGAATGAATCTCTTATTTCTATCTTGCTTTTTGATCATCGCATGAAATATAACAAACTGTATTTTCGACAAATTATTTACCTACTAAGAAGTGACATAGAAATGAGGATATCTATATTTTTTCTTCAACTCGAGACCATTCAAAATTATTTACACAAACAGAATGTTCTTCCATTGTTCATGAGAAATTTGAAATGTGTTGAATGTTTTCATGAAAAATAACTTAACTACGTCGAGGTTAATTCTTGAATTCTTAAATACCTAAGCCATTTGGAATTATCAGGGTTTCTCCATAAAATCGGGTATTTGAGGTTAATTCCTAAAATATTGCATGTCTTTTAGCAATGGGTTACTGATCTGGAACTAAAATCAAAAAATACATGGTATATTGTACTATAAGTGCATTCGGAACTGCAGTCTAATCGAGCGTATGGTAGCCCGACTTACCGTGCGGTCGATACCTGCCGAACTCGGGTCACCCGAATGCGGTATACTGTACGCTAGATACAAATATGCGGCCTGGACGTGTCCTAATCGTCGCTAGTAATAGCTGCGAATGAAGCAGGGAAGGGGAAACAGTAGAGGCACCACTGAGCGTGGCAACATGTACTTTTGGGTTCCTTAGGGTCACAGGTATAAGAATTAGTCAGTAGATCTCGCTCCTCATATTTTGCAAACTCAAATACCTGCAGCGCCTGTACTATAGTAGTAAATCCAGTGAGAATTTAATGTCATTTTTCCCATCTCATAACTTGAATGTAGCTTTCATAATGAATAGCTTTCAAGGCACATATAATAAAAAACTTAAATACGCGAACAAATCAGGTGTTTATAAACTGTTGTGATGAAATTTACATACGTACAACTTTTGGAAATTTCAGTATTAAGTTATCGGAGCATAAACGTTGTTTTGACAAATAAAAATCAGATTAAACATCTCAAAACGAAAAGTTACTATATGCGAGATTTCGCAATGTGTAGACACATCGAAGAAAAATTATTTTTCAAGGGACAATATTCAACCTTCCGTAGCATGTTAAATATCCTCCCTTGAAGGAGTAAGATTCTGATCTACTCTTCATAATCACCGTTAACCGGGGCCACAGGGAAGTGGTACAGCACGAATGTCAGATGTCACGAATAGGAACAATGGATTGCAGTATCGGTCTCGTTCGACCTCGTCAGCATTGTCTACCCATTCGTAACACAAGGCTATGCCGTTACCTACTCATCTCAATTCGTTGGAGCGAACGCACTAATGTAAATATCACTGCACCCCCAACGAACCGAAGCAGAGGCTACCTCACCAACGCCATGCGAAACGGTGAAACCAAAGAGCAGATAAAACAGGAAAACGTTAAGTGGTCACACTAGTTCGATAACATACTGCAATGCGACACTCACGTATCAGACAGAATAGGCCGTCGAAGGACCGACGCTCCTCATTTCTATGTGGATAACAACCAGGCATACACAAACATCTCAAAACAAAAAGTTACTATATGCGAGATTTCGCAATGTGTAGACACATTGAAGAAAATCATTTTTCAAGGAACGATATTCAACCTTCCGTAGAATGTTAAATATCCTCCCTTGAAGGAGCTAGTTTTCCGATCTACTCTTCATAATCACCGTTAACCGGGGCCACAGGGAAGTGGTATACCACGGTCAGATGTCACGAATAGGAACAATGGACTGCAGTTTCGGTCTCGTTTGACTTCGTCAGCATTGTCTACCATTCGTAACACATTATTGCGTTTGCTCCAACGAATTGAGATGAGTAGGTAACGGCATAGCCGTTAATGGGTAGACAATGCTGACGAGGTCAAACGAGACCGAAACTGCAGTCCTTTGTTCCTATTCGTGACATCTGACCGTGCTGTACCACTTCCATGTGGCCCCGGTTAACGGTGATTATGAAGAGTAGATCGGAAAACTAGCTCCTTCAAGGGAGGGTATTTAACATTCTACGGAAAGTTGAATATTGTCCCTTGAAAAATAATTTTCTTCGAAAATCTGATTCTCACTATGCAAATCATCTATTAGAAGAAAACTATATTTTTAATAATGATTTCGATATTTTATATAATGAAAATGATAGATTGAAACAGAATCTAGGGATAGCATTGGAAGTCAATAAATAGAGAAATTCCATAAATTTACTTTATACACAGTCAAGAAGACCTTGAATCGTCACTATTACTTGATCTTTTCAATTAATGAAAGAAGCAACCCTGCTAGGATTTATCTCCTATTTTTCTAAGTACCTGCTTTTGCCAATCTGAAATATAAGGCACATCCTTTTGAATAACCACAAGGTGGTAAATCGCGTCAATTTATTTATTTAATTAAAAAATGTATATCAGTTTTCTTCAAAGGACGACCTCCTCTATCAAGTTATAGAAATTGAATTATTTTCACAGAAAAAATATCTGTATTGAGTGAAATTCATAAATATTCAAGTCACGTCCTTACATTCGTTTCAAACACGTATATCTATCCATTCTAGAAATCGAAAGTATATAACCTAGTTATCAATCCTTTGTAGAGAAACGAATAA
The DNA here is from genome assembly GCA_013387265.2 of Cryptolaemus montrouzieri. Lineage (NCBI taxonomy): Eukaryota > Metazoa > Arthropoda > Insecta > Coleoptera > Coccinellidae > Cryptolaemus > Cryptolaemus montrouzieri. Next base: position 64,361,510 of record JABFTP020000124.1, on the reverse strand, counting down.
AGGGAGTTGCCAAGAGGAATAGTCAAATTTTATAATAATCATACAGTGAGTATAACGTATCTTTCCAATTGTGAAACCTCCAAAAATAGACTAGACGAGTAGAAATGACGGACGAAGGTGGTGACCATACCATGAAATTAGAGACGGTTCTCGTCAACTGTTCGAAATAGAAAAAAAATTCCGGGTAAGCATGCAATCCCAGAAGCTTTTAGTGTAGAACAATGAAAACTGCCCGCATCTACTTTTCTGACTTCTCTCATTCGTTCTACAATCTCCTCCGTCGAGCTTAAAATGATAACGGATGCCTTCAAGCGTACACGAAGATAAAATTGAGCCCAGTTTACAAGAAGAGCGATTTATACTTTAAAATGTATGTAAGGATTACAAGAAATTCAGAGTCTACTATCTGAGTGAATGAAAAATAATTCAGTTGATTGATCTCTAGTACGTCTTAATAGCATTGTGAGAATGGCACATATGGTAACTGGGGATTCATATTTTAGTCGACATGTTGAAAATTCTAAAAAATAATGATATTACTCCTGAAACTATGTTTCATAGCTCCTTGGATTTGGAATGTGCCTTGAAAAATATGACAAAGATGTAAAACGTATGTCAGGAAAGTCTTGGGGAAAAGTTTTTTCATGCAAAGTTCCCGCAACTCGTAGAAGATCTAGTTGCCTTGATCAACAGATGTCATTTATGATTTATATTGAGTATTCCTTCTGTCAAAAGTCTGAATAAAATCGCTAAAATGGCTTACAAATTAAATACTAAATAGTAAATACTTTGAAGAAGTATTAACAATTTAGTTGGGCGAGTTCCTAAGCGTGAAATCATCAACATTTTTCATGGTCAGAATATTTCTAAGACAACTATTTATCGGTTAATAAACGAATGTGAGCAAGAAATACCATGCTTGAATTTGTCAAAAAGTGGTCGACCGAAGGCTCTGAATGAAATCCGTAGATACAGGCTCTTAGAAAGACAAAGAGGCACAGTAGGAACATCATTACGAAAATTATCCAAAAGATTTCGTACTTCTGATGAGACAATAAGGCGAGAATTACAGAATACGGAATGTAAATATCTAAGAAGGTGTAAGTGTCCAAAATACACCCAGAATCAATTGGAAAATATTCCCACATGTTGCCGCTCCTTAAGAAGAATTTACTTTGCAAATGACAGAACCATAATTTGGGATGATGAAAAATAACATTGAAGACTGTCCAAACGAAGTAAAATTCAAAACAAAGAAAAAATTTGAAGACGAGGTTTTGGTTTGGTGTGCTATTTCTGAAGCTGGGGTTTCAAGACCACATGTAGGTCATGTGAGAAGCAAAGCTGTTGATGCAAACCTATATACTAGAAAATGTCTACAGAATTCCCCGGCGTGTGATGAGCGGAAATAGAGCACGTTGAAGGAATAACAAACAAACAACAATTGCTGGTTATAATATATGGCGGTTTCTTGCAAAATCTCAATTTATTTCTCATGATGTGCGCCAAGAAACAACATTGAATTGTGTTGGCATTTTCACGGACTTGAAAGAATTTCGATTTTCGTTGATCTCTGAAACAAAATTTCTGAATAAAATGAGTTTTTCACCACTCTCATGGTGGTGAGAAAACTGTAGAAATTGGGTTGTCCCATCCTCTTGCTCGAACAAGACTCAACGAGAATGAGAGTGACGTAGTAAAACATCGAAATCCAACAACTCTGTACAATATCTCCAGAATATCGTATGATTTGAACTTTCTGCTCCACCGAACTCCCCCAAACTTGTACGACATTTTCCCCTTAAGCTACACTCCGAAGCGTGTGCCCGTCACATGCGTCAAACATTTAGGAAACACTCTTAGTTCCTCCGGTTAATGTTCTTCGAGAAATTCAACTACGTAACCGCTTTCGAAACTCCAGAATTAGATTTGGATCGCTTACGTTCCGGATGAATCTTAAAACAGCTACATCATTAAATCAAGATGTTTGGCGATCGCATTTCGGAAAGTTCTCACAATTGAATTTGGGGAAATTGGTACAGAACTCCTTCCGTCCTTATCATGCAGAGAGGAACTTTTCGAAAGCGCATTACTTCTCCACTTTTCCAGATTAATTCTCGGGAAACTTTCCACACAAACAACGTTGTCCACTTCTGAGATGAAATTTCGCATTTCCGATGGCATGTGCACTTACAAAGAACGAAGATGCAGTCGAGAATCATTCAAAATTGAAATTTATTAACTCTGACGAGCTTTTATTATTTGAATAATAAAAAACAAGTACTGTGTTTTAAGGAATTTCATTTAATAATTGCGATTCGTAACGCGTTTCACTACACCGTAGCTTCTTCAGACGAATGAATGTACAGAAAATATAAATGAGAATATAAATATAAATGTTCTTGAGTAATTAAAAGCTTATTGGGTTGCTTCTTCTTAAGTGGTTATTTATGACAGGTATATCCAATAAAATTAAGGAATAGATTGCTCCCCGAAGAGATTCAATAAAGGTGAAGGGCTCAAATCGACTTGTTCATTGATGAGTTTACCTGAGTGTTTGTATTTATTGATTTCTAAAGTTTCCCAAAGATCTACCTTTCAATATAGATTATCTGTATGCAAAATTTCAAACTGTGTGTCGAAAGAGTGATTATTTTCTAATAGATGATTCGCGTAATTTGAATCTGATTGATAATGGAAAATTACCAAATAAAAGCCTCCCAAATTCAAATTTTATGATTTGGTTGCATTACTCATCCATTGGAGTTTGAGAAATATTATTTCAAGAACGAGTATTATTTTTTGAGGCATTTTACTGAATAATTGTGATTCGTAACGCGTTTCACTACACCGTAGCTTCTTTAGATGAATGAATGTACAGAAATTATGACAACTATATATAGATACAAATGAGAATATAAATACTAATGTTCTTAAGTAATTAAAAGCTTATTGAGCTGCTTCTTCTTAGGTGGTTATTGATGACAGGTATATCCAATAAAATTAAGGAATAGATTGCTCCCTTAATTTTATTGATATATCTGTCATCAATAACCACTTAAGAAGAAGCAACTCAATAACCTTTAAATACTTAAGAACATTTGTATTTATATTCTTAATTGTATCTATATATAGTTTTCATAATTCCTGTACATTCATTCGTCTGAAGAAGCTACGGTGTAGTGAAAAGAGTTACGAAGCACAATTATTCAGTAAAATTCTTCAGAAAATATTACTTGTTTTTCTTATTAATGGAATTCTACCAAGTAAAAGCCCTCCAAATTCAAATATTATTCCATCAAATTAAAATCATATTCACTTCCATTTCGCGTAATTCCTGATGAACAAAATTTTAATGAATGAGGAAAAATCGTATGTTTCACAGAACTTAGATTTTTACCTATTGACAAGCCTTTTATGTTAGTACTTATTGAAATTTGGACTTCAGTTATATAATGAATCTTTGTGGACCAGGAAAGTGTCAACTATTGAAGAAAGAGCTAAGAAGAATGGTTAGCCCTAAAATATAATAAACAGAATGATCAGAAAAAACACAAATAGCATATCATAATATTTACCCACGTACAGAATCAATTTATACAGATGTGTTCATTTCATTAACATATTCAGCGAGAAGATTTCGAATGTCATTTCAAAACAGCATAAGAAAGTAGCTTTCAAAATTCACATGAAACTCCTCCAAGAATTTTTCAACAGGAGAGAGTAAACTGATAGATTTGACAACACTGGAGTTTTCAAGTTGTTCTGTATGAATTGTGAAGGCGCTCTTATAGGTCAGACTGGTCGTTCATTCAAAACTAGATACAAAGAGCATCAATCAGATTACGAAAACCAGAGAACCGACGAATCTACTTTCGCTTCACACTTTATCAAAAATGGCCATCATTTTCCACCCAGATATCAACTTCAGATCATTCACAGTATACCTAAATGAAGTAAGTTACATTTTTAAATCGAAATTTTCAAACTCAATAAACTCCCCAAAGAAATAATCTTCTGAATAACCAGCTCATTCGTCCATATTTGATATCATCTTGTATGGAACATAAGAGGCAAATTCCATAAGTTTCACTAGAAGTAAGCTCACACACATTTCATAACATTCCGCACAAAATAAAAGGTAAAAACTGGAAAAAGGCATGATTAATATCACCATTCTAGCATATGAAGAGATATGCATTTTGTTAACACAGATTGAGGCTTGCTTGAATTCGCAACCTGTCTACCCCAATTTCCGAGGACACAGAAGATTAAAAAATATCAACACCCGGACAATTCCTTATTGGTGAGGCTCTAATTTCAATGAGTGAACCAAAAATCACCAAAATAGGAACGAATCGTCACTACAAATGGCAACACCTCACTCAAATGCAGCAGTACTTATGGATGAAATGAAAAAACTAATACCTTCCACATATACAACAAAGAAGCAAACTGTATACGAAGCTAGAAATTATAAATATCGGCACTACTGTTTCAATCATAGAAGACAATACTCTTTCGTTGTGTTGGTCCTTGGGCCATGTTTTAAATGTGGCAAAGGGCAAAGGTATGTCAATTACCTTAACAATATGCAAACCTAACTCCTAGTTTTTCAAAACACAATTAAATCATAGTAGAGTGGGTATATGTGCCAGCTTGTTGTTCCCGAGATCTGGGCGATGGTTGATATATACCAACAGTTTCTTTCCGACTTTTGTGATATATCATTCCATACAATTTTATCTATCCGAACAGTTAACATGCCCACTGACTTGCTGTAAACGTGAACTTGTGCACGTTTGTAAAAATAACTTTATACAAGGATATCCACCGGGACCGTCCGTTAAAAACTTTTTGAGTTCCAATTACAATTTCAAGCTGAAATTTCATACGCGGCCATAACTAGCAATTTCCAATTGAAGTGAAATATTTTCGAAGTGATACCATTTCCGGTCATACCGGAAGTGGGTCATCACTTTGTTATTTCAAATGGCAATCTACCTTTTTTATTATACATCTAGAACCGACATTTGAGCAAGGCATAAAATACTCAAGTTGTTGGCACTTTTCTGTAAAAACTTTTGACAGATTTAATTATTTTTGTTATAAACTCGATTTTTGGGGAACATTTAAGAAAATTGTAGCTCGTAGATCTTTGGGCCTATAGACACTATTTTTGCTTGGTTGGATAGAAGAAGGATCAAGGAATTTTTAAAGCAGTCTACACATGTCAAATGTTTATTGCGTTGTTTTGTATGATTTTTTCAATTTGGCCTTTTTCAAACAGCAATAACTCAATTTTTTCAAATGGCACGTGCCAATTTCTATATCGCCATCAGATGAAGCGTCAAATTTCAGGTGGAATTGTATTAGCATGTACTATAACCATCTCTTATACTTCCGAAATAATTTGGGAATATATTGAATTTTGATGATTTTGCAAGAACTAACAGAAAATGCTTTGAAATATTTGAATTAAGTAGCTGAACTGACTACGCTCACCTGACATGTACTAGTCACTTCGTTCATTCGAATTTGATATTTCAACAAGAATTGTCGTTATTTCGGATTGAAAATATCCAAAAAATACAACACATTTGGAATAAAACCACTGGTTATTCAAACGAAAATATATTTTAACCACGACCACACAGTAGTGATACAGCTCAGTTGTATGTCATGAATAGGAGCCATAGACTTCAGTTTCGCTATCATTACACCTCTTCAGTAATGCATACCCAGTCACAACATCAATCCAGACTGCCGCCTACTTAACTCAATCCGTTGGAGCGCTACAAAACATGTAAATATTATTGCGCCCTCCAAAGAACTGACACAGAGGCTGATCACCATCTCCACCGGGAAGCCAAGATAACAAAGAGTAGATAAACAGAAAACCTCAAGAAGTTACACTTATTACAGAAACGCTACACACAGTGTCTGCAAAATAGCGATCCGTCGAAAAACTAACGCTCCTCATTCATGTCTGGTTATCAACCAGATATACTCCAGGTCTTATCAATGATAACCTACGAAATTATCGCTATATGTGAAGACATATTAAGGAATTTTCAAGGAACAATATTCAACGAAAAATCAGCTCCTTCAGGGAAAGATATCTAACTTTCCACGGAAGGTTGAATATTGTTCCTTGAATAAAATTCTTCAGTATGTCTATACATATGGCGACAATTTCGCAGGTAGTCATTGATGAGATCTTACTATTTCTATATAATATCATATCTAATATGACATATCACCCTTTGATTGAATGTTAGAATTAACTCGCCGAGTTATACGGCATCAAGAACGGCCTGTATAACTTCCGAAATATAAATTCGAGAATATTCAATAACCCGCGTGTGTCGCTTAAACGTTCAACTGATATTTATGGAAGGAAACAAACTTTCATACTTTGCCACTAAGTATGATCACCCTCAAAATTGAATGCGCGATGTGAGAGAGGCACTTTGGAGAAATGACAGATGCCATACTGTGCGCCCTCGTAACGTTAGAACACATATTTCATTTTCGATCCCTAACTGCGAGAGCTGTTGTGTCGAAAGCCGCAACTGACGTAAAGAGGTTCGAGCTGACGACTTCCGAATCTGAAAACGGTTCAGCGATTTTGATTTTATGTTTTTCCTCGATATAAAGAATATTTCTTCGCTTACTATATGAAATATCTTACGCGGTATGTTCGACGTGTCGCGAAAATATAGGGGTTAGTAAAAAATGTAGAATCTTTGCAATAGTGGAGTGAATTCGAGTTGAATGTCAAAATGAAATATTTTTCCTACTCGGAAATGAATATAAGAAAATTTATCGGATTAGTACTAAATATTGATTTCTTGTGAAGATACAAAGTTTCTCCTGAATGTAAAATGCGTTTAATAAGTGATGAATCTTCAGCCGTTTCAATTTTTCGATTTTGGCCAAAACATGCTCCTATTTCCTCAAATGGCAGACGAATCGGCAGTATGCATTCTGGACACACTGCAGTATTTTCTGCGTTAGCTTGTCCAAGCAAGGAAATGCGACAACCAAAGCATAATTCAAAATAGGCAGCACTAATGTCTCAACTAGTTTTTTTCTAAATTTGAAATTAAGAACTATAGCATTCATATATAATGCCTTTAAGACTCCATAACATTTTCTGATCACCTGGGAAATATAAGCCTGAAAACGAAGGCCACAGTCAAAAATTCCAACGAGGTTCTTCACAGCTATTGATTCCCCCGAGATCTCAACAACAAAGATCGAGTCAATAAGCTTTCTACCAGAGTCCGTGAAAAACAGTAAGAGATCACACTTACTAGTATTTAATTCGAGATCATGTGCCTCGGCGTACTCAAAAATTCTAGACAAATCGGCGTTGATAATTTTTGCAGCAGCGAGAGCATGTAGAACGTCGAACCTGTAAAAAATCTTGGTGTTATTTGCAAAAACACGAGCCCAACACGAATCAATTTCTTGAAAAATATCTGCAGTGTAAAGAAGAAAAAGTACGGGCCCCAGCACCGATCCCTGCAGCAGCACACACATCACAGGAATGGGGTCAGAACAGTCATTGTCCATAACACCTGGGAACGCTGGTCCTATATCATTCAAAAATTGTAACTCAGTCACATCGAAACAAAAGTACTTCAATTTTGCACTCTGTCGAAAGCTTTCGCAAAATCTAAGAGGACAAGTGCCGCAGGTCATAGGAAAACATGTATTGTTGGTTATTCTCGAAACCCGAAATTATCGATACGATTGATCATTAGTAAAAGCGCATATGTCCAAGAATTGAGAGAAAACGAGATTGAACTGAAAAATAGTGCATGAAAAATATATACTTGCAATCCACCACCATTACTCGAGGAATTTCTTATTGAGAAAATGAACAATGCAGCTTCGATAGAACATTCAAGTGAACACTAGCACTGAAACAATACGGCAATATCTCAAGGAATTTCATCTGAGGCTCGTGCCGCAGCTCGAGGCCCAGCTCTATGACATTTGTCATATTTTCAAGACGACTGTCCAAATTTATTCGCAAATTTTTCTTCAAATTAAACAAGAGCCACGAAGAAATAATATATGGAAAATGTCAACCCAAATTATTGGGTTCATAATGATTCTAAAACGTCTATAAATCATCGGCATCACTTAGAAGACCGAACCTAGCAATCGGAGCTCTCTCGGTCGAACAGAGAGGAAATTGTTTTATTGAGTTTGAATATTGAAGGAAAGGAAGTGTACTTTTTGATTATCTCCTTAGTCATTTTTATGGCCTTGCTTGCTATGTAAAATCTTTTCTTAAATTCAAGTGTGTTTAGACATATAAGAGTCAGGTATTATTGTTGAAATATTTTTCTGCTGGTTTTCTTTTTCCATTATTACAGATTCCTGTCCCAAACCCCTTTCTTTCACCCTTTCAAGATGAGAATTGAATCTTTGGTACTCTTTATGTACACACGACACTAACACAACAAACTATTACTAGTGCAATAGCGACTAGCGACAGGAAACGAGTTTTTCCTCTGATTTTTCACTCGTTACATTTTCCTGAGCTAACACTTGTTTGCTAACACTTGTTTTTTCTGACACATACCAAAATTATAGATATAAGCATATAAGCATTTATTGTAAATAATATTCTCTCTTTTTCAATATATATATATATATATATATATATATATATATATATATATATATATATATATATATATATATATATATATATATATATATATATATATATATATATATATATATATATATATATATATATATATATATATATATATATATATATATCAAACAGCCTGATTGACTTTTGCCAAGGAACATGTCAATTGTGTAGAACCCGACTTATAGCGATGGACGTAATCTACTTTAAAGACGTGAGAGATATGTCCAGTACAACTTTTTACCAAACTATGGTTCTGTTGAAGGTTCAATACTGCTGTAGGATTTCCTTGAATGTCCATACTAATTTGATCATCGCCGATAACGGAACCCTGAATCCTCAAAGGTACGTTATAGATATGTTGTACCAATTGCGGTAAGCATGGGTAAAAATAATTAGGTTAGTCATGATCACGTTAGATCTAGGTTCAGAAACTACCTTTATGGCCTTTAAATTACTTCAATATAGTAGCCGACACGAAGTCCAGATCTCAATCACAGCGAATATGTCTGGGACACTCTCAATAGAAAACTAAAAAGCCAGCAAAACCAACCAGTTCCGTGAAAGACGTTCGGAACAGACTAATCGAAATTTGAAACGTAATGATCAACAGAAGATCCGAACCTACATCGACCATCACCGAGGTGATAATAGAGTGAAACATATTTTATTACAAACTTGGAATATTAGATAATATATTAAAAATGGGTTTGCTGAACAAATCCTAGACAGACTATTTTCAATTATTTCAAAAAAATGATTTTCAATTAAATATTCAATTATATTTTTCAAAACGGACTGATTATTTGAGGTAGTGAAAAACTGGAAGATGAAGGGACGGTTGCTGCCAAATTGCTCCATCAATTGACGAAACTAATTGATTTGCAATATTAATTCGATTTTTCAGAGGAGCTTCTATGTATCCTTCTGCTACTTCAGAAGATGTGTTTCTAGGGTTATCCACATCTACATATACCAACTACTGAATTGCAGTAAGCATTGTGAAACCCCAGTCTTCAATGCCAGAAAATTTAATGCTATAAAGTATATCCTTGCGACAACCCCCAAAACACCAATATATTACAAATATAAACTGAGTTTTATTAAAATTGTTATTCAAATTATAATTTATTCACGTTTAAAGCTAAATATATCTCATCCGGAGCACTTTCTAAATATAGGGTAATATTTTCTTATGTTAAAATCTCCGATTTCTTAGCTGTATAATTTCAGGAAGATCGTTTTAACAAGAATTCAAATTTTTACATTTTGAACTATCGATATCGTGGCTCACATTTATTTCTGCATTCGGGATTCAATAAATTTTCTAAGAGTTGAGAATTTCCATTTTTTAATAAAACAACAAAATATGCAAGTGAAACGTTTTCAGAAAAGGAGTTCCTGACCTTTTCCTGTTTCCAATCTCTGAACAATGCATAAGACTTTGGGTATTCATATTTTGATTTTTGCGGCAGCAGGTTCTCGATTATATCATTAGCATAATTTGTAATTTCAGGAGAAATGTTTTCAAGTTCTTTATCTAATAGACTACAAGCCTATGGCAAGAATTACCCTGTGAAATGACCCAACGTGACAAAAGCATAGAAAGTTGTTACTGTACAAGAAAATAACTATCAGCACTATGCCGTCACTTTTGAGTGGTACAGCTGAGTACGTGAGTAAATGGAATTTTTCAGGTACAAATGAGGAATTACGACTAATTAGTTATGTACGGCATTTTTATAGTTTGATAGATGATTGAAAATGAATATCGAAAAACCTAGTGCCGTACAAAAGGGGTGGTACCGGAAGTCAGTGAAAATTTTTCATTCGCTGATAATTGCGTATAAGCAATATAGGTTATTTTTTGAATTGTGGAGGCCGTTACTTGATGTAGATCCATGATATAAATGAGATAAAAAACAAAAGGTTTAACTTTAATCTACACTTTATTTGAAAAAATTCCACGACGTTTCGCTGACACAGCAGCTTTATCAAGGATGAAAAACAGAATGAAGAGTATGGTATTATAAACAAATCGTAGAACAAGTTGGATGAATAACAGGAAAATCCACACCGAGCCATTGTACAGTTAGTATGAAAGGTAATAAAACTAATTAAACAAGTTAAGTAATAATTCACATCTACCTGTTCATTCATAAGCTTGTCCGAATGTTTGTATCTATTTTATATATATATATATATATATATATATATATATATATATATATATATATATATATATATATATATATATATATATATAAATAAACATTCGGACAAGCTTTTGAATGAACAGGTAGATGTGAATTACTCACTCCTACTTAGCTTGTTTAATTAGTTTTATTACCTTTCATACTAACTGTATATGGTATTATAAACAAATCGTAGAACAAGTTGGATGAATAACAGGAAAATCCACACCGAGCCATTGTACAGTTAGTATGAAGGTAATAAAACTAATTAAACAAATTAAGTAGGGTGAGTAATTCACATCTACCTGTTCATTCAAAATTTATATATATATAATCGGACAAGCTTTTGAATGAACAGGTAGATGTGAATTACTCACCTACTTAACTTGTTTAAGTAGTTTTATTACCTTCATACTAACTGTACAATGGCTCGGTGTGGATTTTCCTGTTATTCATCCAACTTGTTCTACGATTTGTTTATAATACCATACTCTTCATTCTGTTTTTCATTCTTGATAAAGCTGCTGTGTCAACGAAACGTCGTCGAATTTTTTCAAATAAAGTGTAGATTAAAGTTAAACCTTGTGTTTATTATCTCATTAATATAGGTTATATATAACAATTTATGTAGTTCATTTTGTATAGATATACAGATGCTTTATCCATGAACGCCGTATACATTTCAAGTACAGGCGTCGAAAACCGGGGGTCTTAAGACTTATCTCTGATTAGCATAGGTGATGATGATATAAAACAACATAAAATGAAATGATTTTGAGAAAACTTCACAAATGGATAACATTTTTCAGTATGCCGTACATTTTTGTGGAACACATAGGTGTATGGGGTCAATTAGGAACTTCCTCCGAAAAGAGTGATAAAAGAAAAACTTTCACTTTTCACTTGCTAAGTTTAATAGACGTAATGTGTCTTCAAAATATATACATACGTACGGCATTATGTTTTTATTAATATTTCATATTACAAACGAAATTTTTCAAATGCCGTACAGTAATAAATGACGTTAAGGGACATCTCAAACGTTATCAAAGTTTTCATCTGCTGTAAAGAATAATCTGTGAAATGTACGGCATCTGGTTTTTTTGGCTATTTATATTTGTTACATGTAAAATAACAATACACTTTTAGAAATTTACTCCCCATATTACTCCAAGAGCGCTTGAAAAATCTTATAAACCTCGGAAATTTCATTTTTTTCCTTAAATTTAAATAAATCACATGCGTGTAGGGAAAGGGTTGCGACCCTCGTGTTCGACCCCTGCACTTGTAATGTGCAGGGCGTGTTCATGAGTAAAGCTTCTGTATATATATATATATATATATATATATATATATATATATATATATATATATATATATATATATATATATATATATATATATATATATAAAAACAAGTACTGTGTTTTGAGAATTTTACTTAATAATTGCGATTCGTAACGCGTTTCACTACACCGTAGCTTCTTCAGACGAAGCTACGGTGTAGTGAAACGCGTTACGAATCGCAATTATTAAGTAAAATTCCTCAAAACACAGTACTTGTTTTATTAATTCTTCAGACGAAGCTACGGTGTAGTGAAACGCGTTACGAATCGCAATTATTAAGTAAAATTCCTCAAAACACAGTACTTGTTTTTTATTATTGATAATGGAATTTTACCAAGTAAAAGCCTCCCAAATTCAAATATATATATATATATATATATATATATATATATATATGGTCAAATATCTGCCGCGATAAACTTCGCGTGGTGTCTATATATGTAAATTTGAGACAAGACGAATTATTCAAAAATCGCCACAAGAGTGCAACCAAGGTGACAGCCTTTGATCTAGAATGAATCTGTTCCTTTTTTTGCACTAGTGCTTGAATAGCTCAGGGCGATAGATAGTTCCTCTATTTTTCACTCTGTATCTTCTACAGTTTTCAATCAAAAATGAAAATTCGTTCGAGGATGCAGACAACGATAATACCTTTCTTTCGAGGTATCACTCGACCCATCTACCCTCTTTCAAATTTTCAAAGGTGGTCCCCTGCTCTAGGGGTTGAAATTTGAGATGAGGATGGTACTTGATGATAACTGCCATTGATCTGTTCCATTTCACTTCACTGAAACTTGAATAGTCTCAGGAAATAGTCTTCCTATATTGACCACCCTGTATCTTTCACAGTTTTCAATCAAAAATAGAAATTCGTTCAAGGCGATGTAGACAAAGATATCACCTTCCTTTTGAGTCATCACTCGACCCATCTTCTCTATTCAAAATGTTCAAGGATTGCAACCTCTGCTTAGGGGTTAATATTTCAGGCAAGTTTTGTTCTCCAAAAGATGTCCCCTTGAAACAAAAATTGTCTTAATTTTGCGTTTTGATCAGAAATGAGTGTATCTTAGTAGATATGTATATATATATATATATATATATATATATATATATATATATATATATATATATTTTTATTGCTTTTACGCAATTATCGGCAATTACATTTGTCTTATTTTTAGAATGCCTGTCAAATTTTTTGGGCAAATTTTCCTTTAAATTAAACAAGTTCCACGAAGAAATAATATATGGGCGATGTCAACCCAAACTATTGGGTTCATAATGATTCTTAAACATCTATAGATCATAATCGGCATCATTTAGAAGACTGAACCTGGCCATCGGGGCTCTCTCGGTCAAACAAAGAGGAAATTGTTTTATTGAGTTTGATTATTGAAGCAAGAACAAGGAAGTGATTAAATTTCAGGAGACTCACACTGCGACGGAAGAACATCTCCGCGAAAGAGAAAATATCGCAGGTTATGTACTTTTGATTATCTCCTTAGTCCTTTTATGGCCTTGCTGGCTATGTGAAATGTGAAATCTTTTCTTAGATTCGTTTAGACAAAAAAGGGGTAAGATTGTTGAAATATTTTTCTGTTGGTTTTCTTTTTTCATTGTTACAGATTCTTGTCCCAAACCCCCTTCCTTTCACCCTTGTCGTCGTCTGGAAATCATGGAGTGCAAGAGAGAATGAAACGGCTAAGCAGAAAAATCTTTGGTACCCTTTATGTACACACGACACTAACACAAAATAACAGACAAGCTATTGCTAGTGCAATAGCGGCAGGGAAACGAGTTTTTCCTCAGGTTTTTCACTCGTTTATTGAATCATATGCAAGATAGTATGATTTTCATGTTATATTTCCAGAGCTCAGACTTGTGTTTTTTCTTCTGACACACACCGAAATTATGGACGTAGTCCAACTCCTCAAAAATTTTATGACTTTAGTTTAATTTGACCGTCTATCACCGCAACTGTCAAAGAAGTATGTCCGATTTCACCTACCAGCTCCGCAAGAGATTAGGATGCGACCCTTCTGATAATGAGGGGTTATCAAATTACCTACAAATGGCAGATTTACCAGGACAAGAAAACTCAAACATACTAAATCAACTGGATTCTTACTTACTATACAAGAACACAAACGATTTAAAATATTTCACCAACCTCAATGACTATCTAATTTTTCATTTAAGTTGAAAATGATGCTGCTTTGATGAATTCTAAATCCATTTATAACAAATGATAACTTTTTCTTTTATTTAACGAGGAATTTTAAACACTATTTATTTTTGCATATGCCTCTAACTGAAACCTAACCTAACCTAGCCTAACCGCCAGGTTTCAACATTGTTTTCGACTTATATGCAGAGTGAAACTTAAAGTTCTCATAAACTATTAAATCACGACCGCGCTGGCTTTTAATCTCCATTATACGAACACGCGATGACGTGTTGGTATCAATAACGAAAATGATCAATGATCCTACACAATTATAATAACTAAGTTTTTCCAATGTGGGGCTGAGCGATGCGCGGGGTCAGAACAGATTAGGAAAGGATTATAATTTCTTACCTGAGCATGGTACATTTGAAATATTTTGCGGGGTGGACTGTTAGCAAAAGGACATTTTACAACACAGGATTAAATAACTGACCATTTCGCGGAGTTGGATTACTCATTACGTATTCATTGTAAATACAATTCTTCGTCGAACTTTTGTAAATCCTCTCATTTCGAAAGAATATATAGATATATATATATATATATATATATATATATATATATATATATATATATATATATATATATATATATATATATATATATATATATATATATATATATATATATATATATATATATATATATATATATATATATATATATAGGGTTTTACCCCGACGAGTTGCCCATATATCTGTTCATGCAATCAAACTGATTTCATGAAAAACATAAATCCACCACCCGGTAATTAATACCATTGCCAGGAAATGATTATAATCAAAACATATCCTGGAGTTATTATATATTAGCATAACGTTAAATGTTATGAGAATATATCAATCTACCAGAATATATACATACTATAGCATCATCAGACAATGATATCAATGTACCAACGAGTAGTGTCAGAGGCTTTCTCCCGGAAAAATCCAGTGTACGGACCTTAGTCAAGTAACACTGAATGTTACTCATTAATAGTTTCCTTTGTGTGAAGTGGTGAACGATCGAATAGAATACTGCTCTGAATATAAATATGACAAAATTGTCAGTTAATTATATTACATTTATATAAATAAATAAATAAAATATGAAATGAGATTCTGAGCAGTATAAACTAAAGAGAAAACCTATGACTCTACCTCATTATTATTTTCGGAAAGAAACCTACGAAGAATATTACAAGATTTGATGACTGTTATCTTTTGTAACTGTTCAAACAAATTTTCTTCAGACCCAAAATCTCAATACTTTTGTGAAGATTTCTAGGAATAACGCCTGTTGTAGAAATAATAATCGGTAGAATAAATATTTTCTTCATTTTCCACATTTTTTAATCTCGTCGCCAAGCATCATATATTTAGAAATTTTTTCATTGTATTTATTTTGTATATTATGTGTGTCGGGTAAAGCAATATCAATTATATATGTTATTTGATTCTGTTTACCATTAAGAACGATATCTGGTCTATTGTGTTTTACAGCTCTGTTGCAAAGAATTGTTTTATCAAAATACAGTTTATATTTGTCATTTTCACAAATAATCTCAGGTTCATATTTGTGAAATTTTTTCTTTTGGGAATTAGGTCATGTTTAATTCCTAGATTAAAGTGAATAATATTAGCGACGGCATTATGTCTTTCTAAATAATCTGTTGAAGCAAGGACTGAGCAAGATGATAATATATGAAAAACTGTTTCTGAAGAACAGAAACATCTACGGCAAGAATCATCTATATTTTGTTTGATGATGTGTTTTCTATAATTCCTCGTGAAAACAACCTGATCCTGGGTCGCAATTGCCAAGCCTTCTGTTTCAGCAAACAATTCTCCAGATACTAACCATTTATTCGATGCAAGTTCATCAATATAATCATTTTTCAATTCTTTATATATATATATATATATATATATATATATATATATATATATATATATATATTTTTTTTTTTTTTCGATATTTATTTTCAATCATCTATCAAACTAAAAGAAAGCCGTAAATAAATAATTAGTCGCAATTCCACATTTGTACCTGAAAATTCCATTTACTCACGTACTCACCTGTACCGCTCAAAAGTGACGGCAGAATGCTGATAGTTATTTCTCGTACAGTAACAACCTTCTAAGCGTTATTCACGGTGAGTCATTTTAGGTAATTTTTTCCATAGGCTTGTAGTCTATAATGCTCTGTCGACCATAAATTTTTCAGAGATTATTATTATAATGTTAACATTTACATCTGACACTCACGCTTTTTAATATTCATGGCAATCGATGATGTTTGGTTAAATTACGCAAAATTCATTCAGTATCTAGTTACAGAATGATAAAACATGAAAAACAAATAGGAGTCAAGTGTTTTAGAATAAATATTCAAACTCAAGAGTGAGAATTTTTAATTCTATCATGAAAATGATCTCAGAATTAAAAAAAATATTTAGTGATAGTCGTGGAGAAAACCAATTTCACCTTCATACTCATTCAAATTATCAGGTACAGAGTTATTTACCAATGCTGTCAAGCAATATGTGCAATATCCGTTGATTACTTCCGGGCTATATTTACTTCTTATGACCAAGTACTATCAATTACGCCATGATTATAAACGTTCAATCAATCTGCCCAATTCACCTGTTATAACGAGGAAACTTGGTGAACAAACTGAGTCTCGAAGTCGATCGCGTCCATAATTGATCGCATCCGGTAATGTAGACAGCGATCCATCGCAATAATTTCGGGATGGCCGCTCCAACGAACCGAAAAGTGGGTCGCTGCTGTTCGGCGATGACAAGGACCTGGAGGGAGAGCAAGAAAACTGATTGATTGCGGCAAGCAGCTAGGTCGCTATTAATTCACGAAACGAAAAACCGTCTACAAGCGGCGCTTCCTCTTCGAAAATCGAATGTGCACCGGCTTATGCAATCCATTTCAGTGCGAAAATATGCCAGGGACATGCCGAGGGAGACCGCTATTATTCAATCGAGATGCACTTCGATTTTGACGAATATTTTCCTTACGGAAAGATCACGGGAATTTGCCGATATTATTGAAAGTCTCCATGAAAAATATTCGACATGAATATTATTTTTCATATCCCATTCTAAACAACCCGCATAAGTCAAGATGAATGTTATTCTTTTCGAACGTACGCTTGCTGAAACGTATGAATGGTAGTGTTGTACAAAATGAGAGTATTAGAACGAAAAATGAGATCAATAGTGAAAGGATATTCTTCTTTCTCTAGTTTCTTTGTTCAATTGGAATAAAATGAAACACTTATTTCGACGGCTAGGTGGCGTAGAGGATATGATGCTCGTACCCTGCGTAGAGTTTTCTGGGTTCCATCCCCACAAAGTGGGTGAAATTTTTCGGATTCTGGAAATCGCTTGAGTTTCCATTTTTTTTTGTGGAGATGTAAAGCCATCGGTCCTGTCTAACAGGACACTAAACATCTCTTCCCTTGACACGAGAGGGTTCGGCAAAATTCCCGGGTTAGTGAGGAGACAAAATTCCCCGGCGTGTCGTTAGCCGAAAGGCAGAAATAGGGCACGTTGAAGGATAACAAAAAATTGGCTTATTTCCACAATGTTTGTTTTCAATACACACGACCGGTTTCGACAGTTACGTCATTTTCGTGTCTACAGCTAAAATTCAGGAGGAAGAACTATATCTATTTTAAATGTTGGGTAGTGGGGAGTGATCAGTTCTAGTTGACTATTGAGAGTGGTGAATTTTGGGTTTTTACAAATTTTATTAATTTTCAAAATTTCCAACAGATGAATTATCATCCCTTCATTGAATTTCTGGAGAATTTGTGGATTATCTGATGTAATTATGTGATTTGTGGAATTATTTAAGACCTCAAATTTGTAAATCTAGATTCAAATTTTCGACCTATTTGTCCTACGTAAGCTGTTGAGCATTAATTGCATTCAATTTTGTATATGCAAGACTTCCAATTATTTAGTTTTTACTGGGTATTGAATAGTATTAATATTAGGGCCACTGGAAAAGCAGGTGGTCAAATTAAATTTTTATTTCTGTTGTAAGCACAAATAAAAGATTCAAGTTTTGTGATTCGACCATAGAACGACGACATTTGACTAGAGATGAGATGTTACGAGCCGTTGGCATGCTCCAAGCTGGAAGCTCACAACGGGAAGTATCCAGGGTTCTGGGAAGTAGCTCAAGTGTCATAAACCGTTTATGGTCGCGTTTCAATGAAACAGGTAGCGTAGAAGAACGCCATACAGGTCGTTCCAGGATTACTACAGTCGCCCAAGACCGATTTTTGGTTTTACAAGCCAGAAGAGATCGTACTACCACAGCATCTCAATGAGCTCAAGAGCTATCACGAGTTCATAATGTACAAATTTCCGACCAAACTGTGAGAAATCGACTGCATGAAGGTCAACTCCACTCCAGATGTCCTTTAAGAGTTCCACAACTGACCCATGGATATCGCGCTGCTCGTTTAGCTTGGTGCCAAGAACACGTAAACTGGGATCAAGAGAGGTGGGCCACAGTTCTCTTCAGTGATAAATCTAGATTTAGTTATTATCCCGATTGGGGAAGAAATCGAATATGGAGGGAACCTGGAAAGCAAAACCGTCTCCAGCATGCTCGAAAAGTTGTTAGACAGGGAGACGGATCAGTGATGTTTTGGGGAGGTTAGATTAGATAGATACGCTTTGCTGGAAGAATAGACCTCGTTTTCATACAGAACAACCTCATTCCTACGCAAATGAGATAGTTTTACCTGTAGTGGTACCGTTTCTCCAAACAATGGGTCAAAATCCACTGTTCCAACAAGATAATGCCGCTCCTCATCGTGCAAGAGTTGTGTTAAACGTTCTTGAAGAGAATGATATCGATCTTCTACCGTGGCCATCCTGCTTCCCAGATCTGAATCCCATCGAGCACATGTGGGACACCCTAAAAAGAAATCTCCGGCGTCAGAACGTCCTCCATCATGAACAGGAGCTTCGATTAGCAGTTCAGGGGGCTTGGAATGACTTAGGCCAAAATGTAATAGACAATTTAATATTGAGCATGCCGCGCAATGCCAAAGTGTCATTTATAACAGAGGTGGACCTTCTGGGTACTGAAAAATAAAAGTACTTCCATATCGTTTCGAAAATATTAGTTCAGGATTTTTTTTTGTGTTTTACCAAAATTCGTCATTTTCAAATTTCAATTTTTTTTATAATAGGTGCTTTGGAGAAGTCAAATGTTATTCTGTTTTCTTGAGAATGCGTTATATACAATACATCCTAACAAAACGGAAAGACTTCTATAAATTCGAATCATCAAATTCATATTTTAAAGATTTTGGCACGTGTTCCCTAGACTTTTTGAGGTGTTTATTAGAGAGAGGGCCAATGTGTGTTAGACATGCGTATTCATTTTCTAGTTCTTCCATAATAGAATATAGTAATTGAAAAATTTGTTTTTTAATCTCGTTTAATGATATATGAGGAAGACTGTAATATTGTTTGTTGATGCAAATATCATAATTATATTAATTTATTGCTGAAGAGTATTATTTATAGGGTAATGGAAAAGGCTCTATGCATCATTGAATTATAAGCGGCGAATTTATGTATAATTTGGTTGAAAGAATCCATTGGAATTGTTGAGTCGGTGAATGTTCTTAAACTCTATAAGCTGTAGGTGAGTTTATTATTGAATTCAGTGATGGTTTTGCCTAGGAAATTCATTGAATTGTTGCGTTCATTTTCAGGTCATTTCACTATGCACTTTATTTCGTATATATAAAAATTGATTTATTCGTCTGTTTGTTCCTTGAAAACCCACAAGAATATCACCAACGCCTCTGTACCAAAAAATGATATGTTTTTGTGCTGACTTATTACTAATTTAAGATTTTTCAATATTCCGTCAACCGGGGCCACGCACCAGTGGCACAGCACGATCAGATTTCTTGAATAGAAGCAATGAACTGCAGTTTCGGTCTCATTGCATACCCATTCACATCATCAGGTTACTGCGCCACCTACTCATCTCGTTGGAGCGCTAGTAAACATGTAAATGGTAATGCGCCATCCAACGAACCAAGACAGAAGCCACTTCACCATTGCCATCGGGAAACCGTGATAACAAAGAGTAGATAAACAGGAAAACCGCAAGCAGTCACAATAGTTCGACAATTCACCGCAACGCTACACACTGTGTCAGCTAGGAAGCCGTTATCCGAAGTACCGACGCTCTTCATTCCTAGCTGGTTGTAGAACAGGCATGCACAAGCGAACTAGTGTAACTGCTTGAAGTAGTCGTGATAACAAAGAGTAGATCTCTTTGTTATCACGGTTTCTCGGTGGCAATGGTGAAGTGGCTTCTGTCTCGGTTCGTTGGAGGGCTCAGTAATATTTACATGTTCACTAGCGCTCCAACGAATTGAGATAGGTAGGTGGGAGTGCAGCCCGATGTTGTGAATGGGTATGCAATGCTGACGAGATCAAATGAGACCAAAACTGCAGTCCATAGCATGACATCTGACCATGCTGTATCATTGCTGTGTGGACCCGGTAGACGCTGATTATGAAGGCTGAATAGGAAAACCAGCTTCTTCAATGAGGGATTTAACATTTTACGGAAGGTTGAATACTGTTCTTTGAATAAAAATTCTTCAATGTTTCTACACATTGCGATAATCTCGCAAGTAGTAATTATCAGAGATTTTCAATGAAAACCAGTTCACTTGTTAGCAGACAGAAATAGACCGCTTTTTCACCTGTCCGTTAAATGAAGTTTTTCTTTTAATTCTATCTAACTTGTGTTTATGTAAAATGTCATTCTAGTAATGACCCAATCTGACTGATATTTGAATATCGTAGTTTCATTTATTTTAAAACTTATCAAACAATTGTAATGTATCTGTTATAAACCACCTATCACTCTTTCAATTCTATGTTACGCATATGATTTGCCATTGGAATTAAACAAAAACAAATCTACATTATCATTCCGGACTTTGACCACCTATTTGCTATGTAATAAAAAGAATCTTTCTTTCATTGAATTTGTCCGGATTATCATATTACATGGCATAACATGTGAAATCGAGTCACTCACAATATTTGAATGATCTCCTCTTAGAATAAGGGAAACATAAAATCCAGGACTTTCAAAAACTAGAGAATTATTCAGAATTTTCGTCAACTCAATCATGAATTATTGGCGCTGTTGACCCCACACTTTGCGAGAACCATATGTATTTCAAAAGATCCTTTGTCCAGTTCAATTCAAACAGTGGTATATATAGGTGTCATTTACAAAGAAGAGATATATTTGCTCAAACTCAATCATTCAGTTCTCATTCTTTTAAAATTCATTCTACAGTCAAGTTCAGTTCTTGAGTCTATCTCAAATCTAGCTATTTACTATGTCTCTATATTATTCTGTCACTTGGTAGTTATACACGAAATTTAACGTTTATAAAATATTATAAGTTATGAATAAACTATACTAAAATTGAAAGTGTTTGGAAGTTAACCCGACCCATTACACAATTGTGATACACTCTGTGTATAACAAGCCAAGTTGATCGATCAATTCTATCATCCATTTCATCATATCACAAATAATCTAAATCCGGATGACAGACATAAGTGAACATCAATATGTCCTTTGTGATTTTCGTCTCTGCAATACACGTCAAAGAAGAATTATTCAATTTCCATGCGATTGTCGAATATTCTTTTAAGATGTACAGATTCCCGATTTGATATCGGAAGATGTGTTCATGTAATGACATAAAATTCAATCAAATGAAAATACGTCTTTACCAATATATCTGAAATGTTTGATGCGTGACAACTTCGATTTTTGCTTCATATATGGTGCCTCATAGTATATCATCGGCAGACGTCTGTTCAATATTCAGTATTAGTTGCGAGTGGCACTTTATACGATCGAAGATGGCACCGTTGAGTCCCCAACGCATAAACAATCTGTCATCCCTTCTTTCCAGACTTTACTGAAATTCATTGTTGTTTTCATGCAATTTTTGAAGAAGTTTGATTTCATCACAAACATCTTGCATATCTTACTGAATGATGTATTTATCGATTACTCAATTAATTTTCATAAGATACTACTTCTCTAATGTCATCTGAGATCGAAGCTAAAATGAACATGGGTGACATGCAACAACAGACCAGAGTTTCATTCTTCTCATAGACACACATTTTAGGTATGAATAACAATGTTCCAGAACATTTTTATCAATATCAGGTATTTCTACGCGTTATAACAGTACAAAATCATTCTGGTATACCTTCTGTGAATTTGAGCCCATAAAAATGAGGTCGTAGAAACCTTCTCATACTAAATCTCAAGAATTTTAGATGGGAATCAGATCTAGAAAACTTGGTGAACTCTTATCAATGGTCTGTTGCAATGGGGGCTTTATCGTATATTGTTATGTAGACAATCTATTGAGTGAACATCCAACCAATCATTGTTCCTGTACAAATGATTGAATCTGTGATTCTGTGAATATAAAGCAGCATAAATCATTTAGTACGTCAGCCTGATATAAACTCGTACTTTACACTTCTCTTTTCTCCCCAGATATGGTTGTGACGACTGTGGCCTCCAAAAAGTACGACATTCGTTTATTTTCTTCATTGCCTTCTGACTGCTCTCTAACCGACAGAATCTTAAGGCTAATAATGACTATTACCAGTTAGCTTATATGGGGCAAAAGTGATTATTCAACAAGAAACATGTACTGCGATAGATCAACTCGGAGAGAAGGACAATATAGCAGGTTATTTATTATTTGATTATCTTATCATCTTAAGTTCTTGTTCATTATGTCAAAATTACTCATACAAGATCTTACTCAGTTTGTTAATGGTTTTGATCTGAGAAGTGATATTTGGTGTACCTCAATTCATCTGTGAACAGGTTATGGATGTTGTATTATTTCGTCTTCGAGAGTGATTCTATAAGATCCAAAATGCAAGTGTGAGGAAGCTGAGGAAACTGACATCCTATAGCTCGATATCTAGATCGTTACTAACATGTAAATCTAATACCTGATTCCTCTTTCATGTGGTTTGACATATTAAAGCCCATTCAGTGTTACTTATAGCATGTCTTTCTTAGGTTTTCATTATATTCTTCAGATAAATGTCATTTGACTATCAATAGGAGATCATTTTGAAATAAAGAATGGGATGTAAATAAAATAATTCTGATTCTACTTTCTCATCATTCCCAGAGACTAGATGTTAGTGATGTATCAGTCAGATTTTGTTTTGACCCACTTTTACATTGTCTTTATTGCTTCATTAAATAACAAAATCCTCAAAGTTAGGAATGCAACCCTCTGAAATTTTCGAATGCCGAAGATCTTTTCTGTTCTTTTAGATGTACAAATTAGTGTAAATGTAAATTCTTTAATCTGATGAGAATTTCTCCAGAAAATTCCTGAACCACCCACATGATTTTATTTGTCTTTCCTATTCAAAGAGGTAAGCTTCCTCTCATTGAAAGATAATGTTCAAATGAGCATGGTTCGTATAATATCCATTTCCGAATGATTGACAATTGAAAATGGATATTCTTTCAGTATCTGTGTAAAATGTAAAATTAAAAAAAAGTATTTTTCAGTTCTCTTTGTTTTTCAGTGATATATATTGCAAACAAATTTGAAAATTCATACATAGTTATCTGGAACATGGAGAAAACATTTTCTTTGAATTGCAAGAAAAGGTCTTATGGAGTGACTTTCCCGATTTCTTTACGTTAACTGTCTAGAATTTTTCTTACAGGAACATCTTGCGCCCAATATTTTCGTGATACTGCCCGAGAATTTGGTCAATCTACGCCAGTAAATTGTAGATTATTTACCCTTTTTAGTATAAATTGCAAAGCTTTATAAGATACATAAAATCAACAAGAACTTCCAATTTTTCAATGACAGACTGAATTCGAAATGAATATTTTGCTCTCAATTCAAAACTCAAATACAAATACAAATGTATTTCCAAACCAATGGATAGGACGTGGTGGTCCTGTTAGATGGCCAGCTAGGTCTCAGGACCTTACAAGTCTAGATTTTCTCTTGTGGAGTTAAATTAAGGGCATCGTTTACCAGATTCCTTCTTCAACACAGTTGGATATGAGACAGAGAATAGTCGACGCCTTTCAGTCAGTTAATCCGCAAATGTTGTCGAGAGTTCAACAGTCTTTCCTCAAAAGGATTGAAATGTGTCTACAGAGAAACGGGCAACATTTCGAACACTTATTGAAATAGTTCAACACCTTCACAAACACCTCATCAAAATCAAATCTATTACGTATTTTATACACGACTACATTAAAATATTTCCATTTCTCTGATCAAGTAATGGTATGTACTAATAAACTCTTCTTTCGCAACCTCTGATTTTATTGAGTTAGTTTATTTTTTTTATTTCGAAAATGATCGAAGATAAAGATGAGGTTACTTTCCCAAAATATGGCACAATATTTTATGCGTTGACATGAATAATAAAATACAGGATGTTCCATTTGAAAAACCAAGATATGATATATTTAAAATTACAATATTCAATAATTTATTTTGAGTCTCCTGTATAAAATGAGGATAATCTTTTTCAATTCATCAATAAAGCTATCCTTGGGCAATAAGAAAACGAAAGGCAAAAATTATTCATCCTCTCTGGCTGAAGGAGCATGCGATGATGGAAGAGCCTATTTTGATGAATTTTTAGGGAAAAAAATATTGTGACGAAACTACTCATCAGAAAAACTTATTACTTAAAGACATTATAGCAGAGTTTGGGCCGCTCCTGAATCTTGAACAGAAAAGAGGTCTGCTAATCTGAAAAAACCAATCAATACTTTTTTATAGAAAATTGGGACACCTTGTTTACTTCAGAATAAATTGCTGGAACATCTTGCGCCAAACATTTTCGTGATACTGCCTGAGAATTCGGACAATCTACGCCAGTAAATTGTAGATTATTCACCATTTTAGTTTAAATTGCAAAGCTTTATAAGATACATAAAATCAACAAGAACTTCCAATTTTTCAAAGACAGACTGAATTCGAAATGAATATTTTGCTCTCAATTCAAAAACTCAAATACTCGAGATTGAGGTAGTGCTATATTCGTATTCATGATCGATTCACTTTCAAGATTTGGATGAAATGAGTTTTTTCTTCTATCTATTTCGGTTTCCACTTTCCATCCAGTTCAAATTATCCCGTCAGTTACCACGGCAATTAATCAATGCCTTACGTGACACACCGAAAAACGTGTTGCGTGTTCTTTTCACAAACTTACAAAACGCCTCGACGTCAGGGCACAGCGCGACTAGAAATCGTATTCGGGAAAGCGGCACTGATTAAAGGCCTATTCGGACAAGTTTCCCTGTTAATTCCATTACTTTGGAGGGTCAGGATCTCGGCTAATCAGGCGACGTCTTGTTCGCTATGAAGTTAGTTGTGTAGGGCTAATCCTGACAGCTTTTTACCGAGTTTAATACGAGACACGGCCCGAACTATCCTCTGGACGAAATTTATATGGTAATGCGGGAATTAAAATAAGGCCATTAGATTCTCGTACTTGAACGTGCCCGGATTCCACCTGGGAATATGGAATCGTTAATGACTCGAGTTATGCAAACGCCTCGTTTCGGTTCACGTTTTACTCTCTAAGAAGATGCGGATCTTCCGCATTGCTCGTGACTGATTTAATTGACTGTCTGAGGAATAATAGAATGAATAGTACAACTTGAATTTTTTTTTCAATCATGAAATTAAATTTGATATATATTGATGAAAATAGGCGAATTCCTCTTCGGAATTATAATTAAGAAAAGGAGGTAAATTTTCTCCACAGTTTATTAACAGAATTGATATTGGACTCTGGATGGCCTGTGGTCAGTAATCATCTATTACTATTTCGTTTCACAAAGTAATTGAACGTATATACATTCCAAAACTCCAACAATAACTCCTAATTTGCCTTACCTTTAAATCTGAATATATACATATTTCAGAGACTTCAGTTGAAACGTGTAAACATGATGGCGGATACACAGGAAAAAAATTCTTATCAAGCTTCTTGTCTGACCAGTATAATATCCGTTACAATTGGGATATGTTAGTTTATACTGGGTGATTCACCAGTGGCGCGGTGCTCTGTAGCTCGTACACTCTTGAGGATTTCATTTTTGTTCGAAAGGTATTGTATTTAGAAAGTAAGAATCTACTTCAGCATTTTATTTTGCAGTAAACAGGTTGTCTCAATTTTCTATAGAAAAATCTTGGGTGGTTTTTTCAGATTGGAAGACCACGTTTGTGTTCAAGATTCAGGAGCAGCCTAAACTCTGCCATAATGTCTTTAAGTAATAAGTTTTTTAGGTGAGTAGTTTCATCAATATATTTTTCTTTCATAAAAATTCATGAAAATAGTCCCTCACATAATCGCATGCTCCTTCGGCCAGAGAGGATGAATACTTTTTTCCTTTCATTTTCTTATTGCGCAAGGATAGTTTTGTTGATGAATTGAAATAGATTATCCTCATTTTATACAGGAGTGACCCAAAAGAATTATTGAATAATGTTGTTTTAATAATATCATTTATTATTCATGTCAATGCATAAAATATTGGGTTATATTGCAGAAGTAACCTAATCTTTATCTTCGATCATTTTAGAAACATTCGAGTATTTGGGAAAATTGTTGAAAAACTTCTACAAACTGTATCAAACTCATCAACATGCATCATTATTCGCACATAAGTTTTTTTCTCTAATGATTCAAGTAGTAAAAAATGGAAACTAAACAAGATAATTCCTTTAACGAATGATAAAATCAAGATGATTAAAACGTTAATCGAGGTATGTTGATAGTGACAGAGGACCCATATAAAAGCCAAAGAGAAATGTCTCAGTTAAAAGATATAAGTCAAACTTCCGTCCAGAGAATCTTGAAAAAGAATAAATTTCATGCATATCACGTATAGCTGCACCAGGAACTGAGCAATCAAGACTATGAAAATCGAATCACGTTTTGCAATTGGGCAAGTGACAAAGTAGCGGAAAATCTAAATATGTTTAGCAGAGTTCTTTTCTCGGAAGAGGCAACTTTCCACAAGAATGGGCTTGTTAACAGACACAACTTTCATTATTACGCCACGGAAAATCCCCAGCATCGTTGGTCCTTGAATGTATGGGCCGCTATAGTAGATGGATGATATCTAATTATGCCGCACTTTTCGACGGGCACCTCAATAGTGGAATGTATTTAGATTTTCTGCAAAATCATCTACCAATATTACTTGCCGATGTACCAGAGCATATAAGACAAGATTTGTGGTTTCAACAGGATGGAGCACCGGCACATCAGTCACAACAGGTTAGGGAGCATTTGAATCATGTATTTCCAAACCAATGGATAGGAGGTGGTGGTCCTGTTAGATGGCCAGCTAGTTCTCTGGACCTTACAAGTCTAGATTTTCTCTTGTGGAGTTAAATTAAGGGCATCGTTTACCAGATTCCTTCTTCAACACAGTTGGATATGAGACAGAGAATAGTCGACGCCTTTCAGTCAGTTAATCCGCAAATGTTCTCGAGAGTTCAACAGTCTTTCTTCAAAAGGATTGAAATGTGTCTACAGAGAAACGGGCAACATTTCGAACACTTATTGAAATAGTTCAACACCTTCACAAACACCTCATCAAAATCAAATCTATTACGTATTTTACACACGACTACATTAAAATATCTCCATTTCTCTGATCAAGTAGTGGTATGTACTAATAAACTCTTCTTTCGCAACCTCTGATTTTATTAAGTTAGTTTATTTTTTCATTTCGAAAATGGTCGAAGATAAAGATAAGGTTACTTTCCAAAAATATGGCACAATATTTTATGCGTTGACATGAATAATAAAATACAGGATGTTCCATTTGCAAAAATCAAGATATGAAATTTTTAAAATTACAATATTCAATAATTTATTTTGAGTCTCCTGTATATAATGAGGATAATCTTTTTCAATTCATCAATAAAGCTATCCTTGGGCAATAAGAAAGCGAAAGACAAAAATTATTCATCCTCTCTGGCTGAAGCAGCATGCGATGATGGGAGAGCCTATTTTCATGAATTTTTGGGGAAAAAAATATTGTGACGAAATACTCATCAGAAAAACTTATTACTTAAAGACATTATAACAGAGTTTAGGCCGCTCCTGAATCTTGAACAGAAAAGAGGTCTTCTAATCTGAAAAAACCAACCAAGATTTTTTTTATAGAAAATTGGGACACCTTGTTTACTTCAAAATAAATTGCTGAAGTAGATTTTTACTTTCTAAATACAATACCGTTCGAACAAAAATGAAATCCACAAGAGTGTACGAGCTACAGAGCACCGCGCCACTGGTGAATCACCCAGTATACTCCTGAATTATTTAATCTTCAATTTCATATTTGGCTTTAAAAAATATATTCGATAGTTTAGTTGTGGATTCGTTGACTAATTTCAAATTGAGGAATTGGGTGTTATTTGCAAATTGGGCGGAAATAGGTTAATGAGGAATAATGATGTGTGTGGCTGTCAGAACTCTTTTGAGGATAAATACTGTTATAGGCTTTTTGTAAACGATTTTTAGACATAAGTTTGTCTATTAATTGAGGAGAATAACTGATAAAATTACTTTACTGTGATTTGTAATGGAGAGAGATGATATGAAAGCTCTGAGAATCATAGAATTGAAGGCAGCAAAAGCTCCAATAGCTTTTACGTTGAATAAACTTTTTCATCTTGAATATTATATTAGCAAACCTCATAATGTCAATCACGTATCACATAATAACGGCTGAATCTATTTCATTTTCGGAAAATGCTAGTTTCAAATTGTTTATATTACTTGAATTCAGCTGACTTCGCTGACTTATTGTTCCATTTTTGGGGCAAATAATAAAAATGTTGGTTGTAAGTATACTAGGCTCTTCAAATGCCGGCAGATGAAGTAGTCTAAGGAATTCAGATTGGGGGATCGTGGAGGCTAAGCTGCATGATCTCTTCTACCAATCCTAATTTTGAGATATGTAAATGATTCCTCACAATTAGTCCAAAATGTGGGAGAGTTACATAATGCATAAATCACTTTCTTCTTCTTTTCGCACAAGTCAAATCATCGGAAAGAATAACAATAGTATTCTGAGGAAGTCAAGGTATGCTAGATAATTCAATATGTGCGGTAAAATTACTGGCCCTAACAATCGGCCACCAGCGAAGTGAATTTTTTCGAAGAGATCAAAGATAAGATGACTTTGAACAAAATCAACTACAGGATACATCTTAATGATGGTAGAGTGAAACAATTTTTTCTGAGAGTTATAGCTGAATCCCATGAAAAATACAAGAGTTAATAACAAAAACGTTGAAACATCTGAACTTCAACACTATATACGAGAATGGAGGATTTTTGAAGATTTATTTATGAGTATTCTTCCCAATTTATATGCTGAGGAATCCCCTGTAGAGATTGATGACTGCATAACTGAAACACCTTCTGCCTAATTTATTCACCAGGTACTCGAAAGAACTTATTGTCCGAACCTTTACTTTGATGATGGCATCCAGGCTCCTTTGTTGAATTATGAACATGAGCCTGATATTCTTTTTTTAGAAGTGGAACATGCCCTGAAAAAACTGAAAGCGGGCAAAGGTACAGGCATAGATGCCGTTTCTGCCGAAACTTGAAAATGCTTGTGCAATGACGGCATCTCTCTTTTACATAGTATTTGTAATAAAGTCTGGTCCTCCGGTGTTTGGCCAGATGAATGGTGTTCGTCTTTTTTTGTTCCATTACATAAAAAAGGTTCTTCCACAAACCCAGACAATTATCGTTTACTCTTGTTGGTCTCACATTCAAGTAAAGTGCTACTGTATATTCTACAGTCTCCAGTTTGGAGAGTTTTATTGGCTGGAAAATTTCTCCGGCGCAGGCAGGTTCGTAAAAGGACGTGGTACGCGCGAACAGATCTTGAACTTGAGGCAGATCATTGATAAGGTCAGAGAACATTACTTTCTCGTTTATATCTAATTTTTCTCATTCAGAACCTGTATATGTCCAACTCAGCTCAAGTAGGAATTGGCGGTAATCTGTCTGATCAAATGGAAACCAGAAAGGGTATGTGAAGGATGCGTATTATCTCCGATGTTATTTAACATCTACTCCGAGTTTGTAGTGAGACATGTACTTGACAACTGGCATGGCGGCATAACTATTGGTGGTAGCAAGATTTCTAATTTAAGGTTTGCTGACGATACTACCCTTATTGCTGCTCCTCAGGAAGAATTGTTAGCTTTGCTGAGTAACCTAGAACAGCATTATTAACTATAATAAAACGAAGGTTATGATCGTAGACAGAGAACATAACAACTATCCTGAAATGAAGTCTGTTGGCCGTTGCCAAGTAGTTCGAAGTTAGTGTATCTCGGTTCTTTGATCGAAGATTCTGGTGGCTGTGGAGATGAGATTAGACGTCGTATACAGCAAGCACGAGCGACCATGACGAAGCTCACTAAAATATGGCGTGACGATCATATCACTAAAAGCACCAAAATGTCGTTATTTCAGACTCTTATTTCCTCTATATTCCTATATGTTTCTGAAACTTGTACTATTAAAAAGATAGATCGCGCTCACATTGATGTATTTGAAATGTGGGCTTGGAGGAGAAAGTTGAGAATTCCTTATACCGCCCATCGAACTAATGTTTCGATTTTAAATGAACTTGGTAATCCAAAGCGGCTCTCCTCCATTGTACTCACGCGAATTCTGACGTTTTTCGATCACATTCATAGAAGCGATAATATGGGGAAACTTGTTGTCCAAGGTCATGCCCCGAATGAGCGACGTCGTGGCCGTTGCCCTACACGCTGGGTGGGTGCAACGGAACTGTTGATGATTATGAGTGTCACAAAAGTCAACGAATTTGAAATCGCGAAAGATGGCGTGATACAATTTCGAAAACAATTGATAATCTTCGTATCAGCAGCGTTCTAACTCCAGCTTAATGCATTTTCCGAGTTCACAACGTGTCTGTGAAGACATTGTGACTATGATGATGATGACCCGAAAGAATAGATTGAAATGAATGCGTAATCGCATTCAGAATCTTTCTTCCAATTCGCACCTATGCATCAATCTTACTTCATAGAGAAAAAAACACATTAAAAGAAACGGTTTGAAATTTATTTCCTCTTTTTCCAAGTCTAGTTCACCTTCGAAGCCTACCAAATTACTTCATATTTCATTTCGTACATTACGCAAAAAACAGGACATAAATCTTGCACACTTTGTCGCATTTTTCACTTCATTGACAGATAACCCAATTTGAAACGGCAGACCTCATCTCCCTGAACGCCAAACAATGAGTCGGGAAAACCACAGGGGAAATTCAAGACAATCTCATATTCCGCATCCTAGTCGAACAAATTCTAATCATTACACGGCTTCTCCAGAAAATATCTGAAATATGTTTGGCGACGAACGATTTGTGGCCCGTGGAAACAACGCGGTTATGTGGAATGTGAGATTGTATTCTCCCAGAATAAATCGCATCCATTACGTCGTTTTTTCACGCATTTCACACCGTTATTTATTTTTATTTAATGACATATTTTTCGAACATCATGCAAATGAGTTCATGCAAAATATTCAATTTTGTCATAAAATGTATTGAATTCTTCCTGAGTACTTATTTTACAGTCAATAATCAAGTCATTTCCTGCAAGAGGAGCCTTAATTCAATTAAAACAAGAAACTGCTTGTATCCTGTTATTAGACTCATTAGTGCAACACATTAGCTTCTGACATTCAAACATAATCAATTGAAGATTCTCGTAAAATCCAGACACGTATAGAAATTCAAGCAACATAGGAACTGCCAAAGCAATTTATCAATTTTCAGTTGCTAGAATGGCTCCGTATGTATGTATTTTTCTACCCAGAAGGCATTACACATACAGGGTCATCCTTTAGCTTCAGTTACAAAAAATAATTGCGCTTTTTGTTAGTGCCTTCTGCAATGGACCACAGGAGTGTGACGTAACGACGGCCATTTTGTTGAAGCAGGTCAGTGTCCACTTTCCAAACAAAGTTAGAAGCAGTGTTAATTTCCATAAGGACAATTTCAAATCGTGATTATTTTTTATCCAGGAAGTTCCTGAACATGTGAGTACATTTTATGATTGAATTATGTGATAAATCAAAGAATTTCACTAATAGCCAATTCTTATGCTCGTAAGAATATGTATTTAGACCTAGTTATTAAACTAGTGAGGTTAGGATCTGTAGATGATTATATACGTTTTACATATTTGGTGTTTTTGAAACTATTTCAGAGGAATTTTTAATGGCATCTAAACATTTTCTCAATTTATCCTCAATTTTGGAGTTCTTTAAAGACGAAGCCAAGCTTGTAGCTCGAGGAGAAAATGCTGTAGAGTCCGATCATGTGAAAGACATGGCATTTGATGGAGAACTTCTCATCATTCGCGGCAATGTTCATGCTAGCATGCGGGATCGTTTATATAAAATAGAGGCATGAGACCAAAGTAGCGAATGTGTTCTGTAGCATACTAAAAAAATTCATTTTCTAGATAAAACTTGACACAGACAAGTGTATCGAAGAAGCCAGTTGTACATGCCCAAGAGGTCAGTTGGTGTGTCATCACATGGCAGCATTGTCGATTTTTGGTTATCACAATATATCTGTAACAGATATAACTTGAAAAAGAGAGATCTAGAATGAAAAATAAATTAAAACAATTATTGCAACTCCAAAATCCTAACCTCACAAATTCAATAAATAGAGCAAATTACATATTTTTAGGACATAATGAGTTTACTCTTTGTCAAATTCTTTAATTTATCACATAATTCAATCATAAAATGTACTCACATGTTCAGAAACTTCCTGGATAAAAAATAATCACGATTTGAAATTGTCCTTATGGAAATTAACACTGCTTCTAACTTTGTTTGGAAAGCAGACACTGAGCTTTCCCAACAAAATGGCCGTCGTTACGTCATTACTCCTGTGGTCCATTCCTGAGAGTGTGTCATAAAAAACAACGATCGGAAGAACCCCTCTCCATTTCATTCAATCATAAAAATTCAAACACATTTGTATAAGGTATTTGAAGGGCTACTAATGGATACACCGCATTTTTTTAAACAGAACAAGGGGAAAGCCATGTTAAAAATATTTTCAACCGGAACATACATTAGGAAGATCTCAACAACATGGCTGGATAGAGTAAAATGAGACAAGAATAGCATAGAAGAACACGAGTGGATGGCTACTGCACGAGATAGGGGAAAGTGGGGAAAACTAGAGACGGCCTTGGCCAGCTACAGGCTGTTGTATCAAAGAGAAAGAAGAACATAAATATTTTCATTCTCTCTTTGTGCAGAGAATATTTCTTCTACATAGTGACGTATAAAATATCAGTTTTCCTCTTTTCATACACCCACCAAAACAATACCTGCCAATTATAATCAAAAATTGAAATTCAAATTCATTCAGAAGAAGTTCAGATATGTTGAAGAATTCTTTTCAGAAATCTAACAGCCCTAAAAATGCTTGAGAACAATCGAAATGAAAATGGTACCCATAGAAATTGAATTAACACTCATAATGAAAAATGTAGAATTTTAAAATAATTCAAAGTTACTAAAAAATAGTTAATACTGAATTTTACCACTCTTGGTAAGAATAACTGTAGCATATCCACAATTCAAGTCAATGACCTTATAGCATTCTGATCTACTTCTTCCCAAATTTCAATCAGTTTGTTGCGAACGTCATTCTGGGTAGCTGAATGGTTTTGCTGGCTTCTTAATCTTCCATTGAGAATGTCTCGGATATGTTTAATAGGGTTGAGGTATGGATTTCATGTAGGCAACTCCTCTTAAGTGATTTCGTGATATTGAAGGTAGTTCCTAACGATATTAGCTTGATAGGATCTGGCGTTATTATGCATGAACAAAAAGTTCACTCAAGTTTTCAGCAATTGGTACATATTCTTCTAAAATGTCTGTAACGCATGTCTTAGCATTCAGAAATCCACTATTTATGATAACAAGATTAGTGCAGACTTTCAGAGAAATTTCTCCGCTCATCATTGTTGAACCTCCATCAACAAAAGGTGCACTGGCATATCTCTCATTTCTAACGCGAGTCGTAGTGAAAATGACGAAACCTCGACTCATCCATTCACTTAATTCAAATCAGAGTTGTGGAGACTTCTTGTTTGTGTAGTCGAAGAACCGCAACCGCTCCACAGTAAATCAAAGTGTCAATTTTCTCCAAGGTGTTCTGGTCAGTGTATTCTTCAAACACTGAGTTTATACTTGCTAGGATGTTATTGGTGTTCTTGTTCATCTGGAGTTTGAGCAGTTTAGGTCGTTTAGTTGGGTTACTACCACTGAGTTCAGCTATTGCTCTGTTGAGTTCTGATCGTCCTAAATACATATATTCGTTTAGCTAGGTCGTCTCAGGGGGGCGCTCTAAATTGATATTCGTTTCTATGGTTTCGAAGTTATCTGTAACATTTCCATTGACGGTAGGTATACTGTTATGAGTATCATCTTCACTTCTGAGTTCCACTGTGACCTCTTCTCGTATACTCTGCAGCGTTTCCGAAGAAAGTAGCCTGTTTTTAACGATTGTTTTTCGTTGATCCGAAATTCTCTGGTGGGATATATGCTGTAATTCCGGATATTCTTATACGAACGTAAGATGTAACGCGTATCTGTATACTGTCATTTCCGATTAAAAGTTTGTAATCTTCTAATAGGAACGCATAATGAAGTTATTCATTTTGGGGTCCACGTCCTAGGGAGTCCGGCACTAGTGGTCGTAGGCATAATGGCTTGCGCCACCATTGAAACATCGTCGGTTGGGAGGTATTGATGTTGTTTCCCACTTGGTTTTGAGCTGCAGTATCCCTACTCGATGTCACGCTACTTCCGTCGCTAACGTATGGAGACTGTGACTCACTTTCCGAACAAGACCCTCTTCCTAAATCTTGAACGCGACAAGAGGTTATGGTGGTACAATGTCGATTCACCCGTTTGTTCCTTAGATTATACATCATTTGATAAATTGCATTTTATACCTACTGCCAGGTTCAGCTTGGGTACCTCGGGTTCGCTAAGCTCGTACTCAGAAACAACGTTCCCCTGAGGGGCTTAGGAACAATTATTATCATTATTGTTATTATTAAATACTGTTTGAGGCTAGGGACGAATTCTATGAAGCCTCAACTCAAAAGAAACGTAAGGTAAAACAACAGTGAAAATAATATAGGTGAGAGCTAAGAGCGAGAAAAAAAGACGTGAGTAAGATTATGGTTATGAGCTAAATATAAGTTGGTCATCTTGTTTTTGAACTCGTTAACAGAGAGAGACTCGACGACTTAGCTAGGAAAGTTGTTCCAGGAAGAAAAAATGCGGTTGACCAGGAAATGTGGCCGTTGCCATGTGTTGAATTTCTCCTTTTGGAGTTTGAGATGATGGCCACGGAGACAGGGGTCACTATTCATATTGAATATGCAGCTGAGGTCGGCATAATTTTGTCTGAGCATGCGGAAAGACAGTATGAAGTCACCTCGAAGCCGACGGTTCTCAAAAGTTTGTAATTTAGCTCTATCCTATCTTTCGAAGAATGATGGTCGAACATTTCAATATGACACTCGCGTGGCTCAACGTTGGACGCTCTCCAGCAAGTCGCCGTCACGCACACGTACCGGACACCACATTGCACGGGCGAACTCCAAAATCGGATGGACATAAGTTTTGTATTCAATAAAAACTCAAAATACAAAATATCTACCAAATTTTCAACTTGTTTTCTTCGTCATTTAACTGAGAGATAACAATGAACACAAAGTTAGATATCATTCCTGGAATTAATGTTCAAGATAGATAGAACCTACTTTCTTCAATACACAATGCACAAAAGTGAAACTACAGAAAATATTAACAAGAAACTAAGTTTCCCATTTTTTTTTGAGAACATATATAATGGAAATTTTCACCAATATCAGTCGAAAGTCATTTTCAATCGAAAAACAAAAAAAAAAGTTCAATTTCGTGCTGTTGAGGGATTTTGAGGCGTGAAAAAATTTGAAGAAGAAAACTTGTGAAATATGTATTCAGCTTTTGTGTTGAGCATTTTTCTAGAAATACCCAATTTTTTATTGTGAATTTTGAGAAACATTTTTGCACCTCTTCTTTTGTAAAATACTCATCTTTCATTCGTCCTTTTTCTGTGTTTTTTTTTTTTGCAATCTTACGTCACAGATAGAATATGATTAGTTCACAATTTGAATAAAATGAATTCCTCCACGTAAACACTTTCAGCTCATTATAATTACGGACACCAAAAATACTTGAATATTCCAATTTATTTTCACTTTGATTTGCATCAATTTCACTTTACTAATTATCATATATAATCGGTTCGTAACTGTTTACAAGTTGGCATAAATGGGCTGGAAAATTGATTGAAAGTTTCACAATATATGCCATTCATTCACCGAAATCGACACAGAACTTTGATCTTTCCAGCATATTCCACATCAAAGACAGTATAACTACATGAATAAACTTCCAAACAAATTGACTTATGCTCTGTCACTTCCAAATGGAAATAGATTCTTGTTTATATTGGTCATACTCTAAATATTTCAAAACGTTTAATTTAGCGTTTAAGTAAACGTAATTGAAAAGTTAATATCATAGAGGGAAATGTGTCCTACTAGTCAATTTGGTACAAGCTTTTTATTATTATAGAAAACGTAAAGTATTCTATATTATTGCATACGACCTTAATCTACATAGGGAGCTGAGGAAAAAATTCAGATTAAATAAGCATATCTCCAAGCCAACGGTCATTAATCTGAACACATCCTTTGACATCTGACATCGAAAATCGACGTCTCAGATCTATTATAACCAAAAAAAGTCAGGAATTCAACCGGAAATAAGACTGAGTACTTCATTCGACGCCGAAAAGTATTACTAAGACTGGGCAAAGGATTTCATCTTTAATTTCCAGAAGCAAACAGCATAAGTATTCAAGTTCCCATTGAATCATCTGTGAAGATTTTAACCTCAAAATATACACAAAGCTGATAGGTCTGATCTCATCTAGAATGGAAAGTAGACGATAAATTATTCAGAGTGGAAATGGAAAATAGCCTCTAGGTTAAGATGGAAATGATAAGAAGCAATGACAGAGGTCGATCGCACCAACAACATTTCCGAAAGTTGGACGGAGGCACTCAAAGAGTGTTATAGCATGATGGACCACTGATTAAAAGATCCAAGAGCCTTCTTGTCTACCATCGAGATAAGCAACACTCAAAGAAAACCATTGAAGCAGGAAGACAAACGGAAGTCTTTTCGTTCAGACGCAACTTGGCTCAATGAGTCGACAAGAATTTCTGACAATATAATCGATTTTCCTAATACTTTCGATCTCTTTTTTGTTTCAGATCTAGATGATTTCCGATAACAGGTCTCTGCAACCTTTGGCAACGTCGATCACAATCTTGTTTCTACTCCTGGTAACAG
The DNA here is from genome assembly GCA_013387265.2 of Cryptolaemus montrouzieri. Classification (NCBI taxonomy): domain Eukaryota; kingdom Metazoa; phylum Arthropoda; class Insecta; order Coleoptera; family Coccinellidae; genus Cryptolaemus; species Cryptolaemus montrouzieri. The sequence goes on along the minus strand of JABFTP020000124.1, from coordinate 64,323,417 downwards.
CTGACCGACACGCAGTAAGGATCGAACGCCTTCCAGGAAGATATGGCAACACAGTCAAGCCAGCTGAGAGGAGCTTCGGAGGTTTTCTTATCCTTTCCCTTCAATGACGTCTGTTTCGGGGATCCCGAGATCAATGTCTGCACTGAATCTGTCGCTGAAGCTCTTGCAAGCATGGACCTCTACATTCTAAACTCCATGAGAAAAACGTCCGCACAAAAAGCCTTGGCTCACTAAATACTGTTAAAACGCTGTAAGAGTTTGACAGGGGGTTTATAACAACTAGGAGAAAAATCCAACACATGAAACTAAAGCTGAATATGCGCCTTTCAGGAATGTTTGTAGCTCAACAATTGATGAAGCGAAAACCTACTTCAGTTCCTTAGAAAAGCAACTTCTCATATTGAGCTAAGTGGTTGCCACAATGCGATAAAACGCCACAGTGCGGTGAAACGCATCAAAATTTGTTATTATAGTGAGAACTTGAATAACATTGTTTTATTTAATTAACAATAATCAATGGAGAGCAAGCAATTCTTTCAGCTTTTACCTGTTTACTCGTTTGCTCTTATTAAAATTGAAGCAATGCTGCTGACAAAAATATACATATTGTTTTACATTGTATAATATTTGAAAAATGTTCAGTGATAAAAAGGGCGCCATACCCTTTCCATTAGATGGAACGTCACGTTTTATTCGTTTTTTATGATACAAGGGCGGTTCATGTTTTCTCTCAGTCATTGTTAAGAATAAAAAGTAACATGTTTCCTTGTAACGGTATGTCATTTTAAATTCTGAATTTAATTCATCATCCCGAATAGCACAACTGGGTTGTTAAAATATCTGAATGGATGATTCTTTAATCCTGAGTATAAGAGAAATAAATTGGCTCGACTGAATTTTATTCATACAACCTACAATCTGCAATCCACCAACTAAAGTTTTAAGTTGTATTTGTACTGAATTCTGTATATATTACGGTTTGGAGCTTAATATGAATAGATCGAATTCTACCAAATAATATTCCCAATATTGTACACGCCCATCAGGATGGCTAGATGCCTCGATAACGTTTTTATTTGATAATATCCATTCAATATCACTAAGAGCTAGGATGATTTTCACTTCTGTACTCAAAACTTAAGATGATTGAAGAGAGATTTTGTAATCAATTGGTTCAACATCAATAGTGGGTTGCGTATAAATTTGTTGTTGAGGGAGAAATCGAACACTTTGGACCATTCGTTGCTATCCAATTTTCTCCGAATCTCTCGATCAGGTTCTCTAAGACAATTCATGCGCTGTGGGGGTGCACCATCCTGTTGATAAAACATTACCCTATCAATCATCAAAAATCACGGGACCAATTATTCTGGTACCAATCGCACCTAACAAAACATTAAACCGAATTGTTCCTGAAAATTACCCTGGTTGAATAAATGTTGATTCTCCTGAGACCAATATTTTGTGTTCTGTTTGTTGAATAACTCTAAATTAGTAAACCTTGATTCATCTATAAACAAGATTATTTTAAGGAAATTATTGTGTAGTTGCACATTATTTTGCATCATCCAATTGCAGTATTCCATCCTCCTTGCATATTCACCATCACAAATATCAATTGCATCAGCATTTGTATGATTTATAACTATACTTCTTAAAATTCGACGAACGCTTTCAGGACTTATATCCAGCTCAAACGCAACTTGCCTTGTGGAAATGGTTTAACCAATTTCCACTCGCGCTAACTCTTCTCCAATTATAAACTTTTCTTCAGACTCGTTATTGGGTTCTCCTCTAAATTGATCCTCCTGACGACTAAAATAATTTATTGCGAGGCATTGTCGATGGGTGTATCTTTCGGCATAAAAATTGACAGCGGCTACAGCATTCTTTTGGCATTTCCCGTAAATAACTAGCATATCCACTATCTCATTCCTTGTATATGTTTGAGGCATTTCAAAAAATAATAACGCTTCAGTAAACTAAATTTGAGTAAAATCGACTCATGAAAACTCTACTATCCGGATAACTTTTATATTGGAAACGGCAAAGTCGTTTGTTTTCATAGCCTTCTTTGTTCAAAAACAAAAATCCCCTCAAAATTTATTGTGAATCCTGAATTATCCATTGTCAGGTATGATTGAATTTGGAAAATTATTTGCAATCCGCATATGCTGAAATATACAGGGTGTTTGAAGATCTCCATTAGCCTACTGGATTTACTTACACGAATTGAAATTAAATTAATGATAATTTTTATAGCATCATAATTTGTAAGCATTTAAAAAGAAAGTGTTTACAGAATTTGTTTACCCATAGTATCAAGCTTCTAATGGTACCTCGGTACCAATATGGTGCCATTAGAAAAAATGAATTTTTAATTCAAAAACGATTTTGGAGAACATTAATCTGACCTGGACAGAGCAAATCCAAAATTTTGACGCCAGTTGCTTTTTTAAAGTGTTTTTTGATCAATTAAGGTAAATTGGCAATATTCATGGCACCCTAGATTGAAAAATAAAATCCGAACCAGAAATAACTTTTACGTCCAAAATATAAATTGTGAGGTATGGTTGAATTTGAAAAATTATTCGCAAGCCAACTATGCAAAAATATACAGGATGTTCCTTTTAAAAATCTTCATTAAAGGTCATTTCCGGCGACACCAAAAGTGGAAAAAAATAGTTTCAAAAGTCAAATGGTGGCCTGTCATAAGTGTACCATGATCATGTGTCACCCGGTATAGAGCATACATGAATAATAGCATTTAAATTGACTCACAGAAATCTTTGAAATTCGAATAAATATACGAAGAATATAACTTGGAGATACTATCCCACCCTTAATAATAAGTTACCTGCCAAAAATGAAATTTGAAATATTGCAATACATCACTTTCGCCGACACAAAATGGTAACTGCGACATGGTTAAATATAACACAATATCAGTTCGTCATATACAATGCTTCGCCGTAACTTATACACGTTGAGGGTACTAAACAAAAAGCTTATTCGCCTAATACCGAGAAGTTAATACAATGATGTTATTAATTCATGGTGTTACGGCCAGGCCTTTGTGTGGCTTAGAAATTAAATTGTTTATGTTTCGGTCCTCCCTGATCCTCACGGGTCTAACGACTTTCGACCGAAACCAGTACTATGGGCCGTTTATCGTACATAAGCTCGTTGTCGAAATAAGACCTGCGCCAGTTCAATTTTGAATAATGAGAATTGTAGTTGATTAAGTCAATTTGCACAAGGGTATCTTGATGAATTTCTATTGATCGAAACATGTGTAAGTTTCAATACCTTAACAATTGCGAGTATTATGTAATCAGACTTTCTCGTTTTTGTGAATACCCTATTGGATTCTTATTACTGCTTTATTTCGATAAAGTTGTTTGCTACATAATTCAGCTGTCTAGAACATCCCGTTTCACCGCAAATGGGATCAACTTTCTCATTTGATATAGAACACCATGTATATTATGTATATTCTGAATGCCCAATTCTAAAAGGTATATCACAAAGTATACAGGTGTCCCGTCGAAAGTATCCAGAAGAAATATTTCAAGAGTGGATGTTCCCAAAAACCAGAATATTTTCAGCCTTCTACCATTTCCAGTTCTACCGAAAGTAGCCCAAATCCTCTTATTTCAATAGCAAATTCACATATCTCGTTCCAGAATATGATATCTCATTCAACTATGAGTAAGTTTTATTCATTCAACAAGAAGAGGACCGTAGAGATCATTGAAAAATGCCCATCGAAGCTCAGATCTTATATTTTTGTTAGCATAATATCTAAATTCATTGCAAGTCAACATAATTCTTGATATTAATTGTTCAAAATGAAATGATTTTTGGAAACTCGGTTGCATTTATAACGATTACCATGAGAACCATACTTAAGAATGTTAAGAAATAACAGAACGAATTAAGTGTGGACACCGAAGCTATGTTTAAGAGACCCTGATCCATTGTATGTAACGACAAGGACCCTCTTATTTCAGTTCAAGCATTTTTTACTGCATCTCGAAATGCATCAGTTCGACAAGCATAGATAAGTTCAAAATTTCCGAAATCAATGGTACATAAATATCAAAGAAATATATTTCAATATTCTTTTCTCCTTGCACAGGTCACACGCTGTCTAGCTTTTCCCAAATGATTTTATTCGATCGCAAGTGAAATTAACGAAAAGTTGTTCTTCTATAGGCACAACTTTATCATTGAATGGATAGAAATCTTCATCTTTGACATGACAACCATTTGTAGGATGTTTGGAGTTTTAATGTATATTGGGCAATTAAAAACAATCTGTTTTTTGCATTTTATGATTTAACACTAAATGTTGTAGAAGAGATAGATAATCTGTCCTCAGATGAAAGATTTCAAGTTTGGAATTAACAAGACGGAACAAGGCAGGAGTTAAATGTCCTGAAAGAAACAGAAATATTTCGAATATTTGTTGTAATAATTTAACTTTATAAGAAACCTTTTAATTTCAACAACCTTCTGTTTCGTGTCGAAATAACTTATTGTTACATTTTGAAAACAACCAATAAATAAAACCTTACTATTTTCGAAGAATGGATTTACAACTCTCTGTTTGTTGATTTCACAGTATGCTTGACAGATGATAGGATTTAAATTTTTACTAAAAATGTGTTTTCATTCGTATAACCAATTATTGTAATTTTAAAAATTATTTTGAGGAGATAACATCAACAATTATGATAATTCGGAAATACGAGGATGGTTTGACAAGTTTCTGGCCTGACCAAGAAAAACAACGTTTTCAACGTTTTCAAGAATTCCTTTAAGGCTGATTTTCTCATAGCGGGTGATTCCTCAACATAATCTCCTTTAAGGCTGATTACATTTCTCATAGCCATGTTTTGAGGTTAGGAAACTGATAATAGTCACTTGGGGCTAGGTCTGGAGAGTAGGGAGGGTGCGACATCAATTCGAACTTCAGATTATAGATTTTAGCCATGGCAACTTGCGAAGAATGCGCTGGTGCGTTATCGTGATGAAACGAAATTTTCTTGTTCGCTACATGAGGTCGTTGCAATAAGTCTGTGTAGTATTGACCAGTGATAGTTTTGTCCTTTTCGAGGTAATCAATGTATATAATACTTCTTGCTTCCCAAAAAAACAGTAGCCGTAACCTTGCTTGTGGATAAAATTGTTTTTGCCTTCTTTGCAGTTGGTTCCCCTGTTCCAATCCACTGCTTAGACTGTTTTTTGATTCTAGGAGTGTAGTAGTGGACCAGAGTTTCGTCAACAGTAACGAATCAACGCAAAAATTCGCTTGGAATATGCTTATACAGCCAAAATGCCAAACGCCAAATTGGCGGTAGAAATGGTTTTTTGAATCAATTTTTAGCAAATACGGATCCCATCTTGCACAGAGCTCTTTTCATATGCAAATTTTGGTGCGAAATATTTTGAACACGTTCAGAATTTAATGATCTGTGGTCTTCCAGCACTATTTTATAAGTTTTTTCGATCATATCTGGAGTTTTGATCTCAACGGGGCGTCCTTAGTGGTGCTAAAACAACCCATTTTAAACTAGGATACCCACTGCTTAACGGTTCAATATGATGGGGAGGATGTCCTCAATATCTTCTTTAATTTCCTTTGGCGTTAACCCTTTCAAATGAAAGTATTTGATGACAGAATGCTTTTCCAATTTTTTCATTTTCCCAAACAACATAGAAGCGTCTTGTTCAGCGTGCTCTCAAACGTAAACTAACATGGCGATCGGGCTGAAACTATACCTACAAGCAATCTAAAGATGGTACTGTAGAAAGCCACCTCTGAAGTAGGCATAGTGGCGTCATCTCTTGGTCAGGCCGGAGACTTATCAATCCAGCCTCGTAAATTCAGAAGTTTTGACATTTATGTACCACTCCATATTAGAAATAGCAGTTTTTGATCAAATTTTTTGAAAAACGTTTGTCGTTCTTGAAAATTTTATTTTTGGAGATAATACAACGTTAATCACGAAATATGAACTAGGCAGAATGTACTAAAGCAGTAGTGTTAGATGATCTAGATTGGACTTATTTAAAAATAGGCCAAAGGCTTGTGGTGTCATATACATCTGTTGAAAGAATGAAACGCAGATATTAGGATACTGTTACTCTTGAAAGAAGAAGTGGCCAAGGACGACCTCGAGTGGCAACGGCAATCCATGATCGTTTACCTGCCCGGGCCGAGTTGGCGCTCACTGTCTTACTCGGTCTTACTCCAACTGTGCACGTTTTTTGGTTCTCGTCTTTCAATTCTCGATTCATCATCTTCATTTTGTCTTTCTTTTGACTCGCGCCCGACGAGTATACTAGAAGTTGAAGCTTTAAGTGCAAATACAGTTTCGACAAAACAGTCGAGAGCAAATTAGCACTGAAACGTTACAACAACATCTCAAGGAATTGATTGGTTATTAAATCAACGTTTTCCAAGTGGCAATTTTCCATCGTCAATAGGTAGCGGTTATGGGGACAGATTGGTACAATGGTGTCATGGAGCACCTGGTTTTGTACCCTTGTGTACCTTTCAATGGCCAAGGCACACAACATTAACTATAATAATAAAGAAATCGCAGTAGGAAACCTTAGACTTACCACGAATCTGTCTAGATTTCATTACTTTTCAAAGTTAAACAAGCAGCTCCATCGAGACTTGGCTAATTGTTTACAGAATGTTTCTGGTAAGAATTCACTTCTTTTCTGTAGAAACGTGGGCATATTGATTTATTTTATCATTATTTGACAATTTTTTTGGAGTAGTTTCTTATTTGACAATTTTTCTTTCCTTTTTCATATTTCCTATATGCGTATTTATGAAGCATCCAGTAATTTTATTCATATGCGTAGGCATTCGCCCAGCGGTGACTATCGGATGCTATAGGCATGATTGAATTAGAAGATGTGTCCCACTACGCTGGATTTTGCAATGACAGTCGTTTTTTTTCAGCTGCGACCAGCCGAGGGTTCTTCAAGAGATACCTCAGACCTTCGATTTTCGACATTAAAAGAAGCGGCCCACCAAGATGAATAGTTTTTATAAAGACAGTATGTCGATCTCTAATAGTTTGGTTGAGCTCTTGTGTTTTCTGATCCGGGTCACCAGGTACTCCAGATCTTCGATAATCCTAGTTTTTATAAATTTCACTTTATTTTGCCATTAAATCCTAACTCTGTACCAAATTTCTGCTCTCTGAGTTGATGGGAAGTACCAGTTCTATTCTGATGATCACGAGGGAGTGAGTGAGTGTCATAAATGCGAAACTTTGCTTTCCTTAACTTCGAAACTAAATTACCTACAGACTTAAAATTTTTATTTCAGGTGTGTGATTATAGCCTACTAGATGACGAAAATTTCTGCTTTCTGATCTTATCCAGAAGTTTTCAAATAGTAGCCTGAAAATGAGGCGAAATGGTTCCAGTAAAGTATGGTACGGCAGAGTTGGTTTCGCGCTCGACTTCACGGGGGTACGACAGTGATCAATCATTAATTGTTCCCAATTAATTGGAATAGCTACTAACTTTCTATTGGCTCATGCCAGTAACCCGAGCAAAATCCCTTCGGTTTTTCTTATTCATAAATCTAGATGATGCCTCAAAGAAGAATTTAGTTAATCATAACCTGTTTTGTCGTTTTCTTTATCAAAAGTATCTGAAGCAAATTCATATTTTTGTAGTTTCGTTTTAAGTCTCAAACCAATTTTCGTTCTCCGTCATATCCCAAACGAGATGACATATCTCATAAAATAATGATACGGAGTCTCGTAATCAATAAGCAGTTTTTCTCAAAATGGAGTGCAATAAATATGAAGGTGTCTGACGTTTGTCTGCACGACATATGCAGCTCTCTTTAATTCGAACGTATTTTCGACACTGGACGGTGGTACAATTACCCTACACCAATAGGGTATTTGAAAATTATTCAAATTTGAATAATCATCACAGTAACTATAGAAACATGTTCTGCAAAGACAAGACATACTAATTTAATCTATTCCAGTTCACAAATAATGCTCTATAATTTCCTTGATAATTAATGTAAAATGTCTAACCGAGCCCTGCAACTTGGGTTCAATCAAACTTCTATTAAATTACCTTGGGTATTCCAGCCTTATTGAAGGTCGAAATATCGGGTGGTTTTGGTATACAAACACAACCTCCGTTGGGAAAAAAACCGTTATTTCGAACATCTGAAGTGCTTTGTATGTTATGAGTCCTATTTAATTTCCAATAAAAATGTTACGCTAAAATATTCATGAATATCATACAAGCTATGATCAGGAGCGGGAAGATTCAGCAACAAAGTTAGTATTTATCATTCCCAATTGGCTTCTTGAAATTCTAATTAACAGACCATGATAAATAACAGAGGGGAAAAGCAATCGAATTGCTTTTCTATATTTCATCTTGGATTTAACAAGGCTAAATTATGGATAAAACTCGATTATCCGTTTCCTAATTCAGCATATTTTAGTGGGACTGGAAAGGAAGCGCTCTTTCTGAAAATTCGCCTTCATGAACAATAGGGCGCTCTGAGCGATGTTAGGCCTTTAGGCGCCACACGAACAAAAAAAAAGATGAATACATCCATCATTTCCTACTGGCAATTTATAAAAATGATGGACGCTATTATTCCTTTACAGTGTTAGACTCAAGTTAGCACAGATCTTTGCCAGAGAGATATTTCATTTATGTCATAGAACTACACAACATCAAACAAAATTTCTTTCATGAACAACAACCGCTTGTTTACCGAAATACAGGGTGTAGGTATCAGATTCTTATCAGTTTTCTTATGATTACAACTGTTTCTCAGATACTAAGTTCTAATTCGGCACATTGGAACCTTTTTTAAATCTACATAAACTAATCATAGAAACAATTATAAAAATTTACAGGGTGATACTTTTTCAGAGATCACCTATTCTTTCCACCGATGCAACTTTTTTCCAGTACGCCCTGGGCAATTTGAACAATTCGTCTATAGATATTCAATTGATTCTCAACTTTTCTTATATCCTGTATTTTTTCCCTATCTGCCACACGTTTTGTGTGAAAAATTGATCAATTTCATGTCTACGGTGGAAACATAATAATCGTTCGGTGATTATTTCACTAGTAGACTGCTGTCATAGGTTTTTTTCATTAGCAAATCTAAATTAATTGTTAATAACCCATTTAGCCCTACTGTCCTTCAAAAAGCACTGAGGTTCTCAACCTAACTCGTCTCGGATGAAGTACTTGATTCTAGATGGCGCCACCTTTATCGCATAACAAGTGATCTATTTAAACGAGTTAAGACGCGCAACTGTTGCAGACGTAGAATTTACTTGTGATTAGCCATTGTTAAAGTGAAGTTTAATTATATCGATCGAGATGTCTAGGAGATGGTAAGTACCTAAATTCTTTCATTTTTGTAGAGTATGATTTCATTTCATGTGATATTTCAGTTCCGCTGGATATTTCTATCTGCATAACATCAAATTTTGTTCATACTCCGATAAATATGAGACAATATAAAAAGTTGTCCGTTTAAAATGACAGTAGGTTCATCGACTACCGCCGACTCAATTGGCATATTTTTGTTTCAGGTAAAAAGATGATCGGTTTAGACCTTTAAAGTTAGATGAAGTAATGGCAGAAATCGAACAAATTGAGAATAAGGTTCCAGAAGAAATAGCAATTTTTTCTCCTGAGAACGCCAATGATAAGTGCGATACAGATGAAGACTCCGGAGCTCCTCCTGAAATACGGATGCAAACTGAAAATGACTGGGATACCGACGATGATAAACCTCTCTCAGAGTTTGTGAAATGAAGACCAAAACTTCTGAAAACTTCGATTACAGAGAAAGTGATTTGGCCTTCGGAAAGTCGCCTCTGCCGCAATGGACACAAATATCATCGGCGGATAACAATCTTTCACCAGCTGCTACGTTCCAGTTATTCTTCGATGAGAAAGTGACCGAGATTATTCTTCAATTCTCAAACACGTTCGACATGCAGAAGGACCGTGCCGGGGATATCACATGAAAAGAGCTACTTTGTTTCATTGGAGTTCTATTGTTTAGTGCTTCAACGAGTCAACTCCGATCCCACATTTATAAAACGCATTGTAACTGGTGATGAATCATGGGTTCATGAGTTTGACATGCAAAGCAGTAAACAAACTCCGGAATGGTACCTTCCATTTGAACCGAAACAAAAAAAAACAAGTCAAAATTCAAGGCAATGTTGACTGTTTTCTTTGATTAACGCGGTATTGTGCACACGGAAGTCGATTCCGGAAAAATGTTCAGATTTTTCTTTGGATATATTTTCAACAAGATGGTGCACCTCTTCATAACACAAGGGAGATCTGACGGTATCTCGAAAAATAGAAAGGTACAAAATGGTCCCATAAGATGGCCAGCTAGTTCGCCAGATTTGAATCCACTAGATTTCCTCCTGTGGGGCCATTTGAAGAATGAGGTTTACCAAACACCTGTTAGAACCCAAAAAAAATTGGAAATTTGTTCGAGACAGGCTATTGCAGGCATTACTGCTCAACAGTTAAATAATGTTGAATTTTTAGATACAGTCTTGTATTTTCGTGATAGGAGATGTTGAGCTAAGTCAATTGTCATTGTTCATGGCCTCCTAGAACGAAAGATGAAAATTGTAAAAGAAAAGATTGTGTTTTGTGTTTCTTTCAAAAATATGTCAAAAGGTCGTAGGATGAGATGAACAATTAAAATAAGGAAATAATACCCATTGGAAAATCGAAAGTTGGTATCGTTTCCGGTTTGAGAAATGTCAAACATATTAATTGTATCATCAAATTCAAAATGTTGTCTTCTATCCGATTCCCAAATTTCATCAAATTATTCCAAATACAAAAAGAGTTACAGGGGTGGTCCTAGTTTCGGTTACACCCGGTATAGTGAACAAATATAAATATGTCCTTACGAAATCATTTAAGTAAATTGCAGTATTTCGTTGCTGTATAGATTTAGCCGTTGCTATTTGGTAGTTGGAACACAAATAGATTTCTTCACTACCAATAAACGAATTAAATTAATAGATCGTTGTTACCGTAGTTTCGAACTCTCCTTTATCGTCTGACAGTATGAAAACCAAGTACAAAATGACATGAAATATATAACAATAGGTTTCCTTAGATTTGGAAAAAAAAAGATATTAGAACTGTATTCAACAACTTTTAACAGGAAGTTATTATTTGAAAACATCGAAAATTTGGAATTTACATCGATCAGTGTGGTCGTTCATTATCTCAAAGTTGGAATCGAAAATTGGCTTGAAAATTTCCACTTATTCCAGGTAATTGAAATTTTAACCCTTTGGGAAAATGTGTAGAACTTTAAATTCACTAATACTAAGAAAAGAGTGGACATTTTGTATGCAGTGTTCAGCTATTGTTGAATCCTGTTTTTAGTTGAGGAATGAAGTTTTCTGTAAATATAAACATACAAACCCACAAAATGAGAAAATAAATTGAGCAATTCTTCCACTAAAAACCGAAATTAAGTCTAACCATCAATACTATCAAAAAACGAAAGTTTTATCATTTACTGGCAGCAAGGATCACTTCATCTGCACGTTCTCATTCTAGAGGAACAAAACAGCTGTTCTTAGAAAATAACGATATTTTGTAGTTCTCGTTATAGCGGTTTGCCTGTTCTGCTGACAACTCTTGCAAATGATGAAAAATTATCTCGTGGGAGGATCCATCACGTCTCCCTGCCATTGCTTGCAGGATATTCTAGGCATGTCTCAATACGTACTACGCCGAAACGTCGAGCTTACGTTGCATCTTCTGGACGCGTAAGCAATTCGCGTCCGCCCATCCATATTTCAGCATAATGATCTGCTGTGTTTCTGAATTTTGCGGTCTGTTGCCTCGAAAACGCGCGGTTAACGCGAATGCCATAGCGAATGATATTCCTGGGGGCTTCGTTAGTAATTATTCATGAAGATTCTGAGCGAAAATGTTCATTTTCGAATGAAATATTTATTTAACACAAGACATGTGTGTATGGGTGGATTCAGTATTTTTTAATATTGCAGTGAACTACTTCCATGTTAAGATTGTTGGTTATGTTATTTTTCATCAACTTAGTTTGAGTGAATAACTTCTTATATAAGTTACCTGAGACAATTGACGCCCTTTCCCTAATAATGCCCAATCTACATAAAACGTACTTTGATTAGTGTTATTCACATCAACGCTCACGTCTACTTAGAATACACCAACAGGAACACACCAACCGCGAGCGCTAGCCGCTCCCGCCGCCATCTTGACAGTGACCCGCTATGTTTGCGAGACTCTGGTCGCAGATGCCATTGTTGTGAAAGATTGCTCTACAAAACTGTAAGTTTCCAGACGTTTTATTGTACATTTTTGTTTGCTTTTATATTTCTCATGTAGTGCAGGTTGTTATCCTTATATCATATTGATATTTTGAAGAGAATTTGTATCGAGTAATGCAAGAACTTCCGAATATCAAAAACCTCTACTCGAGGATTAACGCCCAGTCAAATGACCACTGGCCATTATTACCATACGTGGGCGCTATTGGCCTTCCTTGCACCATCGAAGAAGTAGTAGATACTTGATTTAATTATGTTGTAATTCTGCTCTGATAACGCATAACTTATATCTGCATTGTAAAATTAAATCTTCAATAGAAATACATGTCCAGAATCTGAATTCAATATTATCTTAAATTCACTTATTTCATTATTTTGCCCTTGCCTTTTCTTACTTCAAAGTATTTTGTTAACAAGAATGTACTCATTTTACAGAACACCAAAATGACATCACGACGAGTAGAAAAAGAGGGAAGTCATGGACAGAAGAAGGAAGATCTCATAATGTTTTAAGTACTTAATAGTGTGGATGACAGTGACTGTCATCAACATAATATATTTATATGCATATAAACATTCGCTGTGCTATTATTTTTATAATGGTTGTCAGAACTCAGAGTTCTGTGAGAGATAATTACTATCAAAAGTTTCGAGTTACTTTGTGCGTGAAACGAAAAGAATCAGGCAGATACCCATTCACATCGGCAATGAATTCTTCAAATCTACACTATCGGAAGGGAAGGACCAAGGGAGACACAGCAGCCACCATCTCACTCACCTCTTGAACAACTTGATTGAGTTTATATTTTTTATTTCAGCAGGTAAAAGATTGAACGTTCTAGGTGCTAAGTACAAGAATGATCTCTGACCAACCGTTTCAAGCATTCTGGGCAGATGATAATTACTTATGGCATGTCTTGTCTCACGACTGCATGAGACCAAACTCCCACAGGTTTTGTTCTCAAATTGTGAAACCTGAATCCGCAAACAATACAGCTGCCTCAAGTCTGAGATTTCACCCTCAGCGTAAAGCTCATCAGATGGATATGTAGCCTCCCTTCCGAAGATAATTTTTATGAATCGCTTCTGTAAGACCTCTAACTTCTTCAGGTGAGTACTCTCCACCTCACCCCAGACCAATATCCCGTACGATAAAATTGACCGCACTAAAGCGAAATAGAGAACTCTCAGCTGGAACACCGAGCAGAAGCCCCTACAGATTTTCAGCAGTGGCAAAATACTTCTTAGTTTTATCAAAGTGAGTCAATATGGAGATTCCAGCGAAGATGACAGTCAATAGTTACTCCCAAATATTTTGAACTTAAACTTATCTTAATTTCGAAACTTTCATCTCCCAGGGTTATATTCAGCCAAACAAGATCAGGCAGATGAGAAGCGTAACTGGTGAGTGGAACAAAAAATGTTTTATCCATATTTACAGTGAGTAGTTTATCACTAGAAATACTTAAGATTGACCGAAAACCCCCCTCCACTCTTCGCTTCAGTGATGACCAGGAGTCACCTCTGAAGAAAACAGCCGTATCGTCGCCAGAAGGAACTATTTCTCAACAAGACGGTAATTGAAAGAGGTCATTGATGTATATGAAGAACAATATAGGGCCACCACAGTCCCTGGGGAACACTATTGCACATATTAATCCCCGCTCTCGACACCGATATGATATTAACATGTTTTCATTGTTTCTCGAATGCGCAAACATGTGGAAATTTCAATTTTCCGCTCGAAAAGTCAAAGAGACGGATTTTCATTCTTTCGGAGGTGGCGCACCACCAAGAAAAATTCGAAAAAATTTAGAGAAGTACATTTTTCCAATAGAAACCAAACGTGGTGAAAACAAGATTTGCACGGACCTCCATTCAGCATAGGGAAACAATTTTTTGAGAAAAAAAATTTCTGGGATCCTCGTGGGGGCCCAATAATTGAGAAAAAACCTCCACGTTCTATGAGGTGGTTTACATGTTCTTCAATGTTGAGGGAGGAGATAGATGAAAAAGGGACTAAAATTGAAGGTATTTCTTCTGATCTTCTTCTGATGTTATAAAAAAAAATTTCGCAAGTGAGGCCATTCCGACTATATTAACTGGGGTTACCTTTCATATTTCAATGTTAACGGAAAGTTCATTATTTGATGTCGCAAGATGCAATATGAACGGTCTCACATTTCGACTACGTTAATTTTTTTCACTGCTCCAAGAGAAGCCTATTTGAATATGCAGTTCCAATTTCAACTCTATACCAACACCCACTTCAGAGAAATGAGACTTGACAAATCGAGAGACAGATTTTTAAAATAACTTCAGCAACAAGAGGCTGAAGTTTTTCTATACTTAGAGATAAATATTTCCTTTCTAACTCAAATTTTGAGATCCAAGCTTCCCCAATTAGGAAACTGGGTTTTATACGCGGCATTATGTCGAACCAATTACTGAAAGCGAACTGGATGTTACAAGAGAAATTCGTATTTTTTACCCGCTATCTAGACTATAAGTAATTGCGTATTTCGTAGTAAAATATTTGCATTTCAATTCAGAAGCACACGAATATTGGCCGAATGCCTTCCGGTATCCAAACATACCCAGGAATATTTACATATTCCTGAAAATTCAAATTTTTAGTTTTCCGTATTCTCATCGCTCAATTATTTCAAACCTGGCGTAGATATCGATGAATCACAGAGGACTCTCGCGGTATAAAATGATTTCAGAGCACACTCACATTGCATAATAACAATACGAAGCGGGCTCGGTGGCGTAGGGGATATGATGCTCGTCTCCTGAGCAGAGTTACCTGGGTTCAATCCCCACAAAGCCAGTGCGATTTTTCGGATTCTGGGAATCGCTTGAGTGCCCAACTTTCGGAGGAGATGTAAAGCAGTCGGTCCTGTCTAACAGAGATGTGTTAGACATTATCCCTTCCCTCGACACAAAAGGGGTTCGGCGAAATTCCCGGGTTAGTGAGGTGACAGAATTCCCCGGCGTGTCATTAGCCGAAAGGCAGAAATAGAGCACATTAAAAGAAAAACAAACAAACAATTACGGCAGTTAAGTGAATTAAGACAATAAGTGTTACATTTTGGTTAATCAATATGAATACGTAGATCCATTATTTTAGTACCAAATATGATTGACATTAATAATGTATTTTTATAACAAGCGATAAATGAAGATTATTATTTACATATTTGTCAGTTCAAAGCTACTCTTTTGAACAAGCCTAGTTATTGGATGAGTATGGCAGAGCAGAGTCACACACATTTTTCTCATGCAGAAAATGCAATTTTCATATTACCACTCCCGATTAAATTCACAATTTTTTCTGATGTTTTTTCGAAACGAATACAAAAATTTCGTTTAATGCTTCGCTTCCTCGACTATGATTCAAAATGGAAAGTTCACTTACAACTCTTGAACAATGTGATGAGACATTATCTTGCAATTTTCCGGTGTTCTGGCCGAATACGACGAATTCATTCAATCGTTTCATGAGGCCAATATAAAAGTCTCATGTGACTGTCTAACCGAGTGGTATAAATTCCTTGTGGATAATTACTTCACAATCGTAAAACCAAATCAGCATAATCTTCACTTTTGACTTCTCAAAGCGACGTCTTTTGGGTTTTCCTCCATCCAACGCTCTCCATTCAGCACTTTGCTGCATTGTTTCGTGCTCCTACGGAAAACACTACGTCTCGTCACCAGTCGCAATCGTTTCGAGGAAGATTGGGTCCTTCCGAGCACTTCAAAGGATATCTTTGCTGTGCTCAATTAGATTAAATTTTTGGTCGTTGGTGATTTTGTATCGTACGAACCTGGAATTATCCTTCGTAAGGCCCAACACGTCGGTTACAATGCAATACCACATGTAACTGAAACTAGGGCCACCCCTGTAACTTTTTTTCTATTTATAATATATTGATGCATTTTGGGAATCGGATAGAAGGCAACAATTTGAATTTGATAACATTACTATGCTCGACATTTCGTTTTCGGTTATGCTGAAAACGATAACAACTTTCGAATTTCAAATGATTTTTTTGCTTATTTTAATTGTTCACTTCATCCTACGACCTTTTGACATGATTCTGAAAGAAAAACAAAACACAGTCTTTCTTTTTGCAATTTTCGTATTTCGTTCTGAAAGGCCATGAACAGGGGCAATCATCTCAGCTCAGAATTACAGAATTACAGAAGCAGCATTTTTTCATATTTTTTTTTTATACTTCTCAGGTCACTCTATTCTCAACGGTTCCGGAGTTCAAGTGGGAAATACCTAGACAATTTTTGCAGTTTCCCATTTGCTAATAACAATAACTACACTGGCGATACAAAATTTTTGTTCATATTTATAATATTCTGTGATCATAAAAATATCAGTGTGACATATCAAAATTCCATTGCTGTTGATTATCGACATTGGAAATTAGTGCATTCAGATTTGAGTATGAATCAATACACCCAAAGTGAAAAAGTCGAAATGCTCCTTGTTTATTGTTCAAGCTGAACAATTATAGATAGATCGCTATCCGGAAAGAGTTCATCCGAATGGAACCTATTTCTCTAAAGTTGAACGAAAATTTCGTGAGGTGCAACCTGCTGAAGGAGAGGATTCTTTATCGACAAAGATACCGAAATAGACGTATGGACATTTGTGATATAAATCCAACCACATCAACGACAGAAACTGTCGAGGAGCTTGAGACTAACCACCAAAGCGCATGGAGAATTTGGAAAAAACCGCTCATTTAAATATCAACTATACCAACACCTCTATGTTAACGATAGTGTTAGGCGACTCCAGTGACCTACAATATCTCACAAAGATTTTATTCAGTGACGAATCACGTTTCCCAACAATGGGATGTTTAATAAGCAAAATAACAGGTACTGATCGCAACAAAATGAGCACAGATATCAGAAAGGAAACTTCCAAGAACGTTTTCACTACAATGTCTGGATGGAAATGATGGGAAGATATTTAATAGGGCCTATAGTTTTTGAAGGTTCAATGACAGGGGAGAGATATTTGAAATTTTTGAGGACCCAAAGACACGATGGATTGGACGATTTGCCATTAGCTGTTATGAATGAAATATATTTTCAACAAGATGGTGCACCTTTTCACAACTTCTCGTTGTATGTCGACAAAATTTTTCCCGACGAATGGATAGGTATAAATGGTCCAATAAGATGGCCAGCTAGATCACCAGATTTGAGTCCACTAGATTTCTTCCTGTGTTGCTATTTCAATAATGAGGTTTACCAAACACCTGTTAGAACCCAAAAAGAATTGGAGAACCGTTTGAGACAGGCTATTGTAGATATTACAGCCCAACTGTTAATGCTGTGAGGGGAATCATCAATCGTGTGCGTTGTTGTGTTCGTGAGAATAGTGGTATTTTTGAACATTTATTATAATTATTTCGTTTTCGCTGTTCGCTCTTCTGTTATTAACTTTGACACCCCTTAAATAATAAACAATGAAATTTTTAGATACTTGTATTTTCGTGATAGGAGATGTTGAGCTAAGCCAATGGTCACTGTTCATGGCCTTCTCGAACGAAAGATGAAAATTAAAAAAAAAAAAGATTGTAGTTTGTTTTTCTTTCAAAAATATGTCAAAATGTTGTAGGATGAGATGAACAATTCAAATAAGTAAAGAAATACAGGGTGTCCTATTTAAAAATCGAAATTTGGTATCGTTTCCGGCATAACTAGAAACGGAATGTCAAACATATTAATGTTATCAAATTCAAAATGTTGTCTTCTATCCGGTTCCCAAATTTCATCTGAATATTCCAAATAGAAAAAAAAGTTACAGGGGTGGCCCTAGTTTCAGTTACACCCATATACTGTTCTTTGGTTAATGCCTCATTCCATTTCAATTAATTTCACCGATAATTTTTCGTTATTTTTGATTAATTCACGGTCTTACTCGATTTTTTCTTCGATAATCCAGTTTTTGAACTGCCTGATCTTCCGTCATGAATCGGTCTTTCTATTCAATTCGAATCACTTGTACCCCTACTCGTACATTTGCGTACATGTCAAGTGTTAATTTCAACAGTATTCAGTAAATTTGCTCGTTCACCAGAGTTTCAACTCCACATTCTACCAGTTAATTACAATTTAATTACATTTGTTTTCTGTGCGTTGCAACCCATGAGCCACTTCTGTGGTGTGGTGGTTACCCGACTTCAGTGTCGTAAAACTGAAATGGAACGCATTCATTCGATAAAGAAATATTTGTTGTCTTGGTTGCATTCATTAAAGGGTTATCAAGTAATCAGTTGACAGCTTGTTTTTCCTTCTCAAATTATTGTAGTATTGGGGAATGGTGTATTTTGATTGGCTGAAAATACCGGAAATTATTCGGAAAAGTGTGCGGCGAAACTACAATGTGAATTATAGTGTTTTGCACAAAAATGCTCTCGTTCTCGGCAAACTATTGCTTCGTGAAAAACGAACAATTTGTTCAAGGGTTTTTCTCCATTTGTAATGTAATGATAGCATGTCAAAGCTATCTATCAATATCTTCACCTGTAGATTCTCAGAATCAAGTGATTATCTCTGTGAAACCTTTCGATTAAGAGAAGGGTGAGTATCGATTTTATATTTTCTCTTGAACTTGCTTTTACTTAGGTACACTCACGTTTTTCATGAACTACACCATTTTCTCATCTGAACTGAAAACTGATTTCAAAGGTAACTAAATCGATACTTTCTGCTAACCTAACTCTTTTCCCATCTGAATAGTTCAAGAAGTGAATTTCTTTATTTATCAGAAAATATAGATGAGAATTGATATTTCAAAGGTAACCACGTGTCTTAGAAATAGAGGTTTCATTTCATACCTACCTCATGGGCTCTTATGCTTGATAAGGAACCATTATCATATCCTTTAAGATCACATTTTCTAAATTCCGTATTCTTCATTGAATAACTTCTGTAAAATATAATTTTTCTGAGCTTTTGCACTGAAGCCATTCAAGATAGCTCGCGCTATCATCTTTTTTGTACATAGAGATATATTTTGTATAAATTTATTTAAGCCATTCAACATAGCTCTCGCTATTATTATTTTTTATACATAGACAAATCTTTTGTATATATTTATTCATTTTAGTTTACCGCAAAGTGACTTTTCGGTAGGGGGTGACTATTCTGTAGTGCCTATTCGCTTAACACTCTCGCTTGGTCATTGTGTGATTTTTGCCTATACAGTTTCAGGTCTGGGCTTAAAGGTACCTTACCTTATCTCTTGGAGTTGATAGAGTATTATCAGTTTCTATGAACCTCTCCGAGAAACTTTTGTTAATGCCTGAAGTGAATCCATACCTGTGAGTTGTAGGAATCCATCCTACGAACAAGAGGATGTAGGAGCACAAGTCATCGAGTAACCCAACACTTAACCGACAAACTGAACCGTTAACATATTCCCTTAAGTTAAGTTAAGTAGTTATAATTGGAGATCTCTATTCTGATCTTCTATTTGCACAGGAAAGCTCATTTTGTATTTAGACAATAGACATAATTTGAGTGAATCCTTTGTTATTCTCTTATCGTGACTGGAGAGAGTGGTGCGGCACTCTGGGGAACACAACTGCCATATTAGAATATTAGGGGAATCACGCTCTTGTTTTTTGTGCTACCTAGGGCCAAAATTGAAACAAACTCTGAGATCACCCCATAAGAAGGTGTAACGTTTGAAAATCAGATATGCTATTTGTAGCATTTGGTGCATTACGATGGATATTCACCAATTTTACACAAATCTCAATTGCAGCTCTCTGTTTAAAACTCATTTTCCAACCAATGTACTAAAAGCACTTACAAACATGACACAATAAGTAAAGTTGTTTACATACAAATGTCATGAAATTTTTAACAGCTATCAATGAAAAACCAAGTTATCGATGGGTACCATATTAGAACAGATGGAACTAGTAGTACCTTCTTCTCAAAATAGTTCAATTACTTTTGGAATGAAGGGTATATAATGATCTCACAGGCGGGGTCATTGAACCACCCTTCTGGGTCACTGAAACCATTGGTTCATTATAAAATTTCGTCACATTAAATCATATGAAACACGAACAAAAACATAGTGAGATAAAAATATACTTGAATAAGTTTCACATTGAAAAAAAAAGAACTTAAATACTTTAGTTACACTCATAGTTCATACAGAACTAAAATGCACCACCAGAAGTGTACTCAAGGTGCTTCACTGAAGATCGCAACCCATGCACCAGAATACATGGACAATAAAGAATCATTAAAATACTTGATTTTTTATTTTAATTTATTATCCTAATAAAAACTGACCCGGCAGAAAGTTCGCTGGGTCAGCTGGTTATAAATGAAGGAGATAGAGTTCCGGGAGTTTTTTTATTTTAAAAAACTTTTCTCTTCTTCAAAAATCTTCTCTTTTGAATTTCTAAGAAACAAAAGTCTCGGATACATCGGTAGAAAAAATTACCTTTTTTCTTCGTCCTTAATTTTTAATTACTTCTACAATTTTTTCTGTGCTAATATAGGCTTCCGGTACATTTTTGAAGGCATCATTTCGGGCCCAATGAGCTATTACACATATTTTCAGAAGCTGTATCACTATTTTTCACTACTTTCAACTTCTTGACGGGACTATCAATACTCGATACTCAACTGAAAAAGACTAATTTTAAATACACTCCGCACAAAAATTGTGGCATCCCTCTACTTTAACGACAATACTATTAAACTTTTTAGGTTGGTCCTTCAAAAGTCGCTTGGTAACTTTAAGAAGTTGAAATAAGAAGATATCATTCAAAAGAGATGAGTTTATGATGAAAAATATCAACAATTCTACCATCTTCAAACATTCGCGAAGAGACCAATCAACTAGCATCGAATGGTTGCTAACCATTTTCAAATTCGACTGATTCCTCGCCGGGCCCTAATTACTGCCAGTATACGTCTCGGAAGCCCCTCAAACAAATTTAGGATGTACTCTTGAGTCACTGAGTTCCAAATTTCAGGAAGCAGATTTTCTAGTTGTTGGAGTGTTCTACAAGGCATCCTACGTTGCTGAATTTGCCACCCTATGTTGTCCCTAACATGTTCTATGGGATTCAAGTCGGGACTTCTGGCTGGCCATCTTAAAATATCAATTTTGGCATTTTGCAGAAATTCTGTAACTACTCTAGCTGAATGAGGCCGAGCATTTTCATGTATATAAATGAAGTTTTCGCCAATCAATAAGCCAAAGGGTACAATATGGGGTTCAAAGATATCTGCGATGGATATGGCCGCTGTTATTCTTCCATTATTCACTAGGACTAACTCAGTTCGACCATGGAAAGAAATGCCTCCTCACAACATTACTGAGCCCCCTCCGAAGCTTTCGGTTTGATGGATATTGCATTGCTGATATCGTTCCCCAGGTCGTCTGTATACAGGCAAGCTTCTATCATTTGATACTAGACAGAACCTGGACTCGTTGGAAAAGAGAACATTCGACCATTCTGGAATACCCCTATTTTCATGTTCCCTCGCAAACTGAAGTCTTGAAACTCGATGCTCTTTGGTGAGATGCGGTCCGGTAGAAGCCACCCTTGGTCTAATATCGTCTTCTCTGAGACTGTTCCCAACAGTTTGCAATGAAATATGCACATTTCTGGAAAGTGCAAGTTCATTTTGTAGCATTCTAGCCGTACAGTGCCGAACTCTTAGTGCAGTTATACGAAGCCAACGATCATCAACTGGTGTTGTTATCCGATTTCTTCCCTGTTCGGCTCTTCTTCCATATTTCCCTGTTTCGTGGTACCGATTAATTGCTCTTGAAATAGTGCTTTGGTTAACATTCAACAAATTAACCACGTAACGTTGTCTTCGCTCCCCTCCTCTAGAAGTGTTACAATTCTTACCACTTCATGATCACGTGAATAGCGTCCAGGACGTTCAGCAGCCATTACAATAAATTCAAAGATTCGAAATTCAACAAGAACCACAGAAAAGTTGCATTAATTTAGCGAGAAAACTGGAGAGAAATTGAATGAATACTGATAGTCAGATAAACTCATTCTTGTTTCAGACGTGTTTGAGATCATATGGAAACAAATTTTACTACATAAATAATATTTTCTTCACCTCATATGTCCAAAAACGTATGTTGACAAAGAAACTGCGATCGAGCTGCTTGATCGATTGTGAAATTGAGACTACCAGGTGATGCGACAATTTTTGTGGTGTGTGTATTTAAAATAGTATATGAGAGATATAGCAGTTGTAATAAAACTCACAAAATAATGGGATACAGATAAGAGAAAATCAAACTAGTTTCGAACACAAATATTTCATATTCTCCATAAACAAAACAATCATTGAAAACAAGACACCCAGACCTACATTAATATTTCCAAAGTATGAAAAGATTTTGGCCGATTTGTTTTCTTTGTTTCATCACAAAATATGGCCACATTTAGGGACAAAAGAAAATAAACAGTTTGAATTCCCTGGAGAGATCTGAAAAACTCATTAGAGAACTTCTCTTATGTTGATTCTCGATATGTTTGTTTCCAGAACTGTATAGATCACCAGAGAGAAAATTCGTTTGATGTGAAAGGACCGCAAACGAATCCATCAGAATGGCAGTCATTATTTTTCAGAGTAAATCAAATAGGATTAAATAAGAAAAATGCCATTTCGTTTCTTCGAAGCTTCCGAGGAAGACGTGGAAACGACAAATCAAAATGTCTGCAAGAAGTTATATGTATAACAAGTAATTACGTCCGTACGATATTTTCTTTCATTTCACCATTCTTAAATATAGTTTTTTTGGCATTAACCCTGCAATGGTCGCGCGCAGACCCTTGTTCCGAACCGATGCAAATTCTTGGATATCTTTGCACCCCCACCACTTGAGGTCATCCCGATTTATTTACCTTCCTAAAATTGCGTGATTATCCTCGTACTGAGTTTGAGTTTTATGAATGAAGGAGTGCCAGCTACAGAAATTTTTGCGGAGTGAGAGTCCGCGCGCGACTACGAGTGTTACAAATATTATCAAGCTAAGAGTGTTTGTTTTTATATTTTCCGGCTATTCTTGTTTGATCCTGCAATGAATTATTCTTACGAAAGGGAACAGGAAAGATTGCAGCGTTTGTTAGATGATTTTTTTTTATCCGATGACGATGAGGGTGAAACCTATGATGATTCTGAAGATGAGAAGGAGCCCGATGAAATAGAATGTGAAGCGGCTAACAGAGATAGCTAGCAAGATATTTCCGAGAATGAACTCAAAATTGAAGAAACGGAAGTGAATGAAGGTTCAAAGTTTGTAGGCAAAGATGGCAAGACAATGTGGCTGAAACATAAACCGACACAGACTATAACATTGTGTAACAAGAAAAATCTTGTTACACAATTGCCCGGTACCCGAAGTAAGACTAAAGGTCTAAAAACGATGTACGATATATGGAATTATTTTTTTCCGGACCAACTAATCAATATAATAGTTGACAATACCAGGACCAACGATTGAATATAATAGTTGACAATACATATTCAACAAACTTCCATCAATTACTCTCGTGAAAGGGATTCAAAATTGACCGACATTTTGGAAATAAAAGCACTCTGGATTGTTGTACTTGGCCGGAGTACTGAAGAGTAACCGCCTGAATACCAACAATTTGTGGAAAACCGACGGCACTGGTGTTGAAATATTTCGACCTTCGATATCTGAGCGGCGTTTAAAGTTTCTTTTGAGATACATCCGTTTCGATGATTTGGAAATAACGACAAACTTACCCCAATCAGAGATGTTTTTGAGATTTTTGTTGATCAGTTCAAAAACGGTTTTACTCCTCTTCACTATGTAACTGTGGATGAAAAGCTAGAGGCCTTTCGTGGACGATGTGCATTTCGCCAGTATATACCTAACAAGCCTAACAAATACGGCATCAAAATATTCGCGCTATGTGATTCAATACTATATTACACAGTAAATTTGGAAGTTTCTGTTAGAAAACAGCCTCCAGGGCCTTATGAAGTCAGCAATTCTCCACAATTTGTAATGGAAAGAATGTGCGAATCAATAAGAGGAACTGGAAGAAACGTAACTGTGGATAACTGGTTCACAAGTTTTGATCTTCTGGAAAAATTCAAGAAGGATTTCAAGCTCACTGTGGTCGGACTATCAGAAAAAATAAGCGAGAGTTGCCACTTGATTTTTCTTGTCCTGTGAAAAGACCAATAAAAAGTTCAATGTTCACTTTTCACATGAATGTGACACTCCTCTCTTATATTCCAAAGAAAAGGTAAAAAAGTAATACTCGTCTCTAGTATGCACCATGACGACCAAATTGATGACACTACTGGAAGACCAGAGATGATTATGATGTATAACACAACAAAGTGAGGAGTAACTGTCGACCAGTTATGTTCCACATACAATTGTGCACGTAATACGCTACGTTGGCCAATGGTTATATTTTACTCTCTGTTGAATATTAGTGGCATAAATTCCCTCATCATCTTCAAGAGTAATAATGCAAATTCAAAAATTAAGCGTAGGGAATTTGTGAGCGATCTTGATTTTGAGTTCATAAAACCCTATGTGGAGGTTCAAAGGTTGTCGAAGAGACTACCAAGAAGTCTTATTACAAGAACGAATGAAATCCTCAAAAAGAAGAATCCAACTGAGGAGCACTTGGCGAAGCAGCAACGACCACCGCCGACAAAACACCAACGAGTACGATGTGGAGTGTGCGATAGGGTGAAGAA
Organism: Cryptolaemus montrouzieri; assembly: GCA_013387265.2. NCBI lineage: Eukaryota > Metazoa > Arthropoda > Insecta > Coleoptera > Coccinellidae > Cryptolaemus > Cryptolaemus montrouzieri. Next base: position 64,298,227 of record JABFTP020000124.1, on the reverse strand, counting down.
CAGACCCACGAGCAAGAGTTGTAAAATATTCTTGTGCCTTGAGCATGCCACTTTAGTGTGTTCGGAATGCTTCCAAAACAATCAAGATAATGCCGATTGAGTTAGTTAATTTAATCGCTTTCTTCAGCTTTTATGAAAATGAAATTAAAGTTTTTTCATATTTTTCTACGTTCCAGTCCCTTTTCATCTTGTTTCTTTTTTGTTACTCAAATAAAATTAATGCTTCAAATATTTTATTCTTCCATTGAAAATTATTTAGATTGAGAAAAAAATAGAAAATGGCGGTGCAGATTTTCACTCCGCGCGCGACCTCTGTTGTTACAAAACATAGAGCGACCACTGCAGGGTTAAGTTCTTCTCGCATTGAATAGTTGGAGTAGAGGAAAATAGCTTTCAAAAGATATCACCTCAAAACCTACTATCTCTATCGTCTAAAACCTCAAGATGAATAAATTTTAATAACATACTAGATATGGAAGAAGGCGCAAGTATTGAACAACTAAACGAAAAAATCACAACATCAATCAGAAAGGCTAAAGACAAACATCGACCGGACAACGCAGGGACGCAAAGACGAGAATCGTAGGGAAAGTTAAAAGTGAGAATACCTTAAATGAAAATGAGCTAGAAAAATTCAATGAAAGAATAACGAATAATCTCAGAAAAGATATTATAAAGTTCAACTAGAACTATGCAGCACAAATGATGGATAACAATAAACGCTTGGAAGTTGTCGAATATTTTCAATAAATATTTGTGAAACTTTTGCCAAGTGATAAACGAATCATTTACAAATGTTGTCTCCCACATTAAAACACAAAGAATTTCCATACTAACTACAAACCTTCATTTCGCACCCTAAGGGGTATAATTTCGAAAAAAGAAGTAGTCTATATTGTAATCATATTACTTTATTGAGATTCAGATTTCTGAAGGGGAAATTTTAGAACTCTCGATATTGAATATAAATTTCAACCTGAAAATCTGTCAATGCATCGCGGAGTCTCAATGGCTCTTCCCCATTCATATAGATCGATATTGGAAGGACTATCAATGAATGTTAATTATCGAACGTGGGATATTGCAGCATTTCTAATGTATCTGCCGTCCTCTGATACAAAGTGAGCATAATTGTTTAGCGTGCAGGTAATTGAAAACATTCTAATCACTGTGAACGAATGAATGTTTCATTCGTCTCTGTGATTTTATTTTGAGAAAATCGACGACTTCTCAAGTACAAGGATTTTCACGCTTCGTTGAAATATCTGGAGCTTTGTGCTGAATATATAGGATATCCTAGATATTCGAGGAATTTCGGAATATTCTCTTCGTTTTCGAGCTAATGAATAGTTCCCTCTGGTCATTTTTAATTAAAATCAGAAGAATTTCACGACAATGAACGGAAAAAATAATTAGAAATTCGTAATCATCATCTCCCGTACCGCATGAAATCAAAACTGAGTAAATCAATGACCTTCTCAATCACATTGATGATAACGAATTAATTATTTGAATGGCCACAGAGCAGTAATAATCTATCATTCTGGCAAACTGATTTAATATTGCACTTTTGATCAGTTGAACTAAAACATAGGTCTCGAGGATTTTCAAATAAAATTTGCTTCATATTACAGAAGGGATACTTAATATATTGTAAACAATATTTGAGCCCGATATTGATGGAATCTCAAATTTTATGGTTCCTCAGAGAATATATATTAAATTTCCTTGAATGAGTATAGAGCAAGAACTGCTTGTGAAGAAAACTTAGCGAGAAACTGCCCTGTCGCTTTGAAACTACCTTTTATGATGAGGTAAAAGATTATGCATATTCTACCTATTAGTTGCCACTTTCCGTATCCGAAAGGACATATGCAGGGTCCATTAGAAATATCTGGGGAACCTTGTACATTAGAGTAAATGTTGAGCCTGATCTACAGTTCGCAATTATAATTACCACTTCTGGTAATACCGAATACTACAACTTTGATATTTTGGATGGCACGGTGTACTTTTTGATTGTTTCAATGAAGAGCATCCTTTGTCAAGATATGTCCTATTTAAAATTAATAACAATTGGGTTATGTTTTTTTTCATAAAACATTTTGGAATTCTGGGTCATCTTCTTTGACAAAAAAAGTTGACTCAGATTTGGGTAAGATTATAACTTCTTTTCAGTTGACGAAAAAAAGTGTTATTTCCTAGGGAACCGTACTTACCCGGGCTTTTTATATACAGAGTGCTCAAAAATCATTTTTCAACTTAATAAAACTAAAGTGTCGTTTTCATATACCAGTTTTTAAGATTTTTTACTTAATTATAACCGTATTTTAAAATGGTGTTGATTGTATTAGATTTCTCTATTTCCCAAATGACTTGTTTTAGTTTTACTCGCGATTTTATCAAAAATCTTTTTTTCCTTCGGGTAACTAAATCTTTAGGCTATGGAAAATAAACAGGGTGGATTTAACTCCAATGCCAGTTTATATGTTTCCCAATGTTCTATGTAAGGTTCTATTCATTTTGGCCTCAGTTTGGCGTTTAAAATTATTTGAAAATATCAATTACACTAATGTGGGTTATGTTTTTTTTGTTAAATAAAACGGCAATTAGATACTCAGAAAGGGATATTATAATTCATTCTTGGTCAATGTCGACAAATAATAGTTAGAACTTGCAGAACATTCAAGAAAAGGTAACCGAATTCACGATCAATCTGCTGAAAACAATTTGGAAGAGTAAATTCAAATTTTGTCGCATAAGTATCATAACCTCACTTCAAACGATAAAGATGTCATTTGACATGAATCATGAAACAAAATTTCTAGCATTTATGAAAAAACAACGTAGTTACAATGATATCAAATTCATTGAACTTAACATAGAACATTGTGAAACATCGAAACCGGCATCGGAATTAAATCCACTCTGACTGTTTCTATGTTCCACGGGTTAATGATTTCATTTCCGAAAGAACTGCAGTTTTCAGATAAATTCGAGATTAAAATAAAACGAGCTATTTCATGTACAGGGAAACCAAATATCAATCAATACTAACCTGAAATACGGTTCTGATAAAGTGAAACATATAGGTATGTGAATTCAAAATTTCAGTTTTTTAGCCATTTATTTTCATTGGGTTGACAGGTAATTTTTGAGCACACTATAAATGAAGATGAATCGGAAAGTACGTATCCCTCAAAAATAATACTTTTCTCGTTAAACTTAAAACACAGTTATAACCTTACTCAAATCTGCATCAGTTGGCGAAATTGAAGATGGTAGTATAATTCTGAAAACTTTGATGAAATATCATAGCTAAATAATGTTCAACTTCAGACAGGACAAATCTCAACAAAAGATGCTTGAACAGAGATGTCCTTAAATAAAAAAATCGTAATACCACTCTGAAAACATGCAAATTGTAAATCACTATCCATTTACGCTAATCCGAAAATTTGAAAATGATGAACAAACCCTTACCTCAGATATTTCTAGTGAACCCTATTGCGCGTAATTCATTCACTTAATTAGGAAATGAGTTTTCTCATTCAGGTTGCTCATTCTTCTCATACAGATTACAGCATTCCTACTTATCCTGCGACCACACATAGCAGTAGCAACAGATTTTGCGTTGGCACGACCGGATAAGTGGTCTAGACGAACCAATATTAACTTGCAACCACACGAAGCGGTGGCAACGGATGATTTTGCGATGACGCAAATATTCCGGAAGGACTTTTGAATTCAACGCTACGGGTGAAGTGTGGTCGGTCCCATAAATTAACATTGGTTGCTGTTCGTCTAGACCACTTATCCGGTGGTGCCTCGCTATGTAAGGTCGCAGGCTTATAGCAGAGACGACGCATCATCCGTTGCGTAGAAATCAAAAGTTTAGAAGAAAATTAATGTCTTTGGCGTCACTGCAAATTCATCAGTTGCAACTGCTATGTGTGGTTGCAGGCTTAGACGGAATGTACATGATGGTCCAGTTTCTATCTTCGTTAAAGAAATGCAAGTCGTTCAATCGTATTTAATTGTTGCCAAACGACTACAGATATTTGAATGAAATTTTGTATTCCAAGTGAATGAAAATATTATTTTAATTTCACCAATGATATCCGTACTAACACGTAACTGGATATTCAAAAATAATTGTTACGGCATTGTTCTCCACAAAATAATTTTTTTTCCATTTCCCTCGTATAGTACAGAATGAATTTCAGAAGCCTGAAAATTATTTCCATGTAGAAAAGAATGAAAAACTGTTAGTTTTATAATATTAGTATAGATACAGCTTCTATCAATTCAGAGGCTTATCGAATCAAATCCTATTTCCTGAAATTATTTCAAATATTAATCCTGTTTGATAGAAAACATAAAAGTTTTCGTATTCTAATCCGATTTCTGTTCATCGTAGCGGCACAATGGAAGTAATTAGATTGAGGCTTCGCTGTTGACGTCTCTATATCCACAACTGATACATTAATTGCATTATATTTATTGCACACAACTCAATTCTGAAATAAATGAAGTTTATTTTGTAGAGAAAACTGATACATGTGTTCCTTAGCTCTATTTACAATCACATAATCACTCGTATTTCATCGGTTATTCCTTTGTCTTTTATATATCTTTCATTCGCTTAAACCAATCACTATCAGTAGAAGTGGAGATTTTCCTGATAAACTGAAATATATATACACAGTGACAAAAAAGTCTCCAGAAATTTGAAATGAAACGGAAAAAACGTAATGTACATCAATATTTATGGAATTTTTCTGAGAATATGCTCCATTTGAAGTGGTACACATGTGCTTACGTTTTTTTCTATAATCGAAACATGTTCTATAGGCACTTTCAGGGATGGCCTTCCTTCTTTTATGACGTCTATTGTATCAAATCTAGTTCCCCGGAGTGGCAGTTTCAGTCTGAAGAAAAGAAGAATGTCACACGGACCTACATCAGGCGAATAAGGCGGCTGCTTGATGGTATTTATCGAGGGTCTGATCTTAAAGTCGTTAATAACCGTGGCTCTATGAGATGGTGCGTTATCGTCATGCAAAATCCACGAATTGTTTTGCGATAAATCCGGCCGTTTACGGCGAATATTTTCACGCAAACATATCAAAACGGTTAATTAGAAGTCCTTAATGACCGTTTGACCTTTCATAACGAATTCATGATGAACCACATGACGAATATCGAACGAAACAATCAGCATTGTCTTGATTTTCGAACGACTTTGGCAAGTTTTTTCGATTTTGGCTCATTTCGAGCGAAAATTACCGACGAATGCACCGAAAAAGCAAATATAAAAAAGATCTCCGATTTTTCGCGATTGGAGGGGATAATTTCGCCGGACTTTTATGTCTATACAAATTTTTCCATCGCGTTCGATCGTTTCAAAACCAGAACAAAAAGCAAGCCTCGAGTTTCGCATTTTGCGCCGCAATAGTTTCATTCCCGTTAAAAGATAAGAAAACTTGAAAACTTTTGAGACAATGAAGAGCTATCAGCGGAATTTTGCAAAACTTCGCTCCATTTTCCTCATTCCGAGTTTCTCTGACACCAGAAATTAAATAAATTAATAAACGTCGAGCTATAAAAATAAGGGTTTTTCTTTCATCTATAATACTCACACAGGGTTACCGGAAGGAAGGATTCGGGTGTCAAATGATTTCTTCATATCTCGAGATCAGGTCCGAGAAAAGAAATCGTTACCCTTCGACTTGATTTTTTGATTTGAGACAATTTTTGAGACCTACAATTTCGAGAAAAAGACCGGAAATACGGGGGCGGGGCCAGTCACCTATCCTACTGCCCCTATGATTGCTAATCAAGCTTGGTCGGCAGTCAACCTAATAAACGTGTCAATGTCGCCGGCGCAGCTGCTTATTTCCTCGGAGTTTGTATTTCAGAAGTCAGCTTTGCCAACGTGTAAAATTTAATGCTCTCTCTCTTCTGAATGAAATAGTGAGATGGAAAAAGTTAGTTAGTTTTACTTTCACCAACATGTGTACAGACATCATTTCAATTAGTCGTATACATGATCTGTCAGAATAAAAATTCTTAATTTGATTTCAATGGAAAGAGTTTAACGAAACTTGAAATGAACTTCGAGAGGTAAGTGAACGTAGTTTGATGTTCATTTTGTCCATTTTTATATATATTTTGTTTAAGAAAGAAATGACATCTTTATGAATTTAACATTTTAAGGTTATTCTAACCTAAATAATAAGATTCAAAACAGAATATTCTGATAGAAAGAAGGTGAGGAGACTAACAATGATATTTAAAGGGTAAGTGAATGTAATAAGTGGTTAATTTATGAATATTAATGTATATTTTCATCAGTATGCTCAATAAATGTACTCAGAATTTACATATTTCATATCTTCACACGGTTATTCTAACCTGCGTTAAAAGAATTCCTAGAATTACTAGTATTCTTTAACGAATCAATTGAGACTATCTTACGAATTGATGAAATATCCTTCGAGTTGCTATTAATAGGTATTGAGCCGTTTTCTATGATATTTTTTCTGAAGGGAACTCGAGTAAGTTTTCGTTGGGTCATTTGAAGCATGTGTGATATGAATATTGAAAGCTATTCACCAGAGGCTATATCTGTATTAATTTCAAACTGTATGTCAGTAAGACTGTGCCATTTCAAATTAAATTTTCGTTTCAGTTCATTCAAGAGGAATATTGTTTATTCTACAATTATCCAAATGTAAAAGTAAATGAGATTCAATGTGTTTGACAATGTTCAAGTTGGAACCAAAGAAAATAAGATCTCATAACTCTGTGGTTATGTATCTTTGAAAGCTAACCTACAAATATATTTGGAAGATATGAAAGGAATACATGAGAAGTATGATTCATTGATCTTTCAGCTAAATGATGATTGTCAGTGGTTTGAAGGTGACCTATTATTTTCAATACAAATTTAGTAGTTATTATTTTGGAAATACTTATTTTTAGGTTATAATCCACCTGTGAAGAGAAAGAATAAAATAGATCCACTGTAGTAAGGTTGAAAAATAAAATGAAGAATAATATTTAACCTATCATGTGAGACCAATTAATAGTATAATAATGAAAATAATCAAAGAAAATATTGAGTAATAACAGGAAAGTTACATGAGCATGTTATACATCTCTGAAGGAGAGAGAGGGCTTAAAATTTACCTACGATTCTTACAATCAGAATTTATTTTTGGAATTATTGTTTTCATAGTTTGCATCAGAACTCGATTGACTTCTGAATACTCAGATAACTTTCTGTGTCACCTCTGTTTTTAATTATTGTGAGTTCTTCCTATTCATAACACATTGTTACTGTTTCTAAGGAAATTTCATCAGGGCTGTTGAATGATTGACAGGTATTCCTCATTAATTTGAAGTTGGAGGTTTCTGTTTTATAGGTGTCGGATAATGGGAAATATGATGTTCAAATTGTTGAAGTTGCATATGAAGCTTCATTTTGTACAACCACAACTTTCAATCCATGATTTATGAAAAAAATTGAAACTATAGATCTGTATATATCGATCTATCTGAAATATATATCCAACACTTTTGGAACTGAAAATTGATGTTGTGAATGTTTTATGAATAATTTGCAACTTCATAGTTCTTACTGGGATAGACGATCACACTGGGACCCCTTTTAATAACAAACGCAACCCCCGGATGGGAAAGGATGTTCTAGAGAATTATTAGCACATATCTCGTAACCTGAATAAAGAATTAGTAGATCGATAATTTCTGATCGATCAGTTGTAGCCAATAAGGCCTTGTTTTTCTTGCACGACTTTGGGTATATTTCTTTCAATTTTATTTCAGCTTTTCGGTTCATTTCATACGATAACTTCTATGGATAAAATGATGTTCACAAACGATGCTGGAATGTTGAATATGAATGAATATCGAGTGATTTTCACGTAAAAATTAAAGTACAAATAATTTCGAATTAAGAAATACGAGTGAATATTCCGGCAATTAGATCTCAGCTGAAAGTTTCTGAGAGAGTTTCAGAATGAAGGCCCTATTAGTCAAACAAGTATGATAAATCAGTTTTCAAAAGTTCTTTGAGACCTCAATTATATAATCGGAATTCAGAAAACGTACGAATTGATTTTATTAAAACATTTATTTTATTAATACTTGATCTAGAAGATCGCGAAATCTTTGGCAACGTATAAACTAATTAATTTAACAGCAGGAGAACGACATCCACAAAAGTGGCTATAATCCAAACTGATTGTTAGGTATAAAAATTCCAAAAAACTGTTTTAGACAGAACACTCTAGTTTTAATTGAAGCAAAATTTTTTCCTTCTGCAGAATAAATGTTCTCATGATTAAATCTTCATTGATATTAGCGCTTCAACGTTACGCAATGTCCGCAAAAACTGAAGCCGTGAAAAAGGGAATTTTTCATCGAAGAGGGATTTAACTCTTATTCCTACAAAGCGTTCCGCACTTATTTACTCCCAATTTTTTGCGATAATCCCAAATTAAATGTAAACCTGCCGGCGGACCTTTATTAGGAAGTTGGATCATGGAAAACGAGAATGTAAACAGGGGGATAATTCAAGGGTTATATGATGAATATATTTCGGACTGCAGTGGAATCTGTTTCGTATGTATATTTGCAAATATCGCAATATTTTTAGGAACCTATAAACAAGGCAGCAGGATAGTATTGAAAGAACATATATTTATATTTGTATGCAGTTATATGCAAAAAGAGTAACTTAACAATTTTAATGTTTCGTGCAGAAACGTAGATGGTGAAAGATACTTCAATTTGATGAAAATTAAAACAGGAAATATAATGTTTAATACTGATGACTTCATTTACGAACATGATGGATCTCCATACCAGAAGTACCTTAGTATATGAAGTTGGCAACTAAACCTGTAAGCTTAGTGCATCTTTCTATATTGAATTTATATTTTTATTGGATAGTCAAAAATGCCGATAATGAAGCTTCAACCTAAAATCCGGAAATTTCAACATAAAGGTAAAAAGGCGACCTCTTTCTCCTATAATAATTTTCAAATTAGATTAAGCTGAAGGTAAAGTGTTTATTTTAAATGCTCCAAGTCTACCTCGAAAACGCTCCCCTAAGATGATTGTTTTCCAGTGCTGAATAGATTTTTTAACTTTTAGAAGATTGGTCAAAATTTAATTCGTTTTAGAGGAGCCGCCAATTTGCCATGAAGAAATTATTTTCTCAATCTCAATAATTGGTCTTTACTTCGTTTAAACGAAATTCTTTTGATTTGTTCATTTTATGATTCAGCCTGAAGAAATCGTAGTCTCCGCCCTTTTTTGAGATAGGCTCTTGGAGACCAGCTATAGCAACCTTCAGAGTTCAATAGAAAAATATTGAGTTCTGAGACTAAGCTCTTTCTCTTCGATGACCTCATCGGTTTGACACTGTTTCCGTAAATCGGCCGTAGCACGGGTTGCCACGAGCCGACTTTATGAACCCACGCCACCGGCCATATTGCCATACCGCCTACCAGCTTACCATGCCGGTAGCAATATGTACAAATACTTACGTTAGTAATTATAATGGTCTTCGCAGTAAAATGAATGCATTTAATCTCTCAAACGTCGTTGATACCTACCTGAAATACCTATTCAAAGATCATGACAAAAACTTTTATTCTGTTGAACTTTGTTCAATTCATCTGTTACGAGAAGTTTTCATCTGAATGTCTGCGCAGAAACAAATCAAGTTGTTCTTTACGCATATAGCCGAAATCCCAATTTCAAACGAACCAATAAATTTGCCAAATCGTTCCAGAGACGATCAACATCTCTTCCGTTTTATTGTTATTTCGCTAGCCAAATGTTTCGGCGTATTTTTCGGAACGATATCTTTATCAGGCGTAAATACGAACAGGTTAGTGTTTTCGCTGGAAGTCAATATAAGTATATTAGAAGGAATGTCAGTATATATTGGGCAACATTTCACTCGGCGGGGTGTAAAGAATACGCCCGAGGCGTGCCTCCGGTTCTCTTTCTTCCGCCGCGCCACGGGCGCCAAATTAATGGGCAGACCTAATGCTGTCGTCGAAAGAGACGAAAGAGAAGAGGAGTGTAAAAAAAACATTGTGAAGTCACTCTGGTTTTCCATGTTAAAATGGTACAAGAGGCCAACTATTCAAATGGAGAGCGTAATACCACAAATGTCCACGGACCTCGATCGATCGAATAAGTTGCTGTGAAATCACATTCGAAAACAGAACATTTTTGGACGACTTGATTACTGTAGCTTCTTTCCTTCGATTTCAAGCACTCCGATATTGCATCCTAAAGGAAACACATTAAAATACTTTTTTCAGATTAAATTATGTTCCTTAATTAAATTGCAGAAGAAATACTGCGCCGAAAAATTTACGAACATAATCGAAACCTTGAAGGTTACGTAACATAACTTTATTTAAAAGCTCGAAGAGCAAAGAAGAATATTTTTCATTTATGAAATGTTATGAAAATTGCCTAAGTTATTCGTTACATTTGAAATTATTTTAAAAGAGTATGAAAGTTATGCGAAAGTGGAATCGTTGAATATTGTACTCACAAACCATAAAATCGAAACTTTGACCTTGTGCTGTAAATTGGCGAATGCGCCAGTGTAAATCAATCAAAGGGTATTTCCCCGCCGTTGAAGTCGAAATGACCTACTAGCGGAATCCTATTTTTTAATTGATTTATTAGGGTGATCAAAATAAAACGTTCATCGTATTTCAAGCCCCTCTTTTCCCTTCCACCCTTCCCCCTCATTAAGAAACGTGTTTTCACATTTTATTTATTACCTCGCATTATGATCGCTTAAAAAATCTGAAAATATTCATGAACACCGTCAACCACCTCACAAAATGAGCAGAATGTTGTCATAATTATTGGCCACCCGCAAGGTCCCGAAAGCAATTTTCTTCGTCAAAAATTGTTTCCCCATGTTTAACAGATACCAGGGCAGATCTAGTTTCTGCATCGTTTGTTTTCTGTTGTTGAAAAGTACTTCTCTAAACATTTTTTCAGATTTTTCCGGAGGGTACGCCAATTGCAAAAACGCAAATAACAGTTTTTTTGCCTTTTAGTGCTGAAAATTCAATTTTCCATAGGTTTGTGCGTGTGGGAAACAATACAAACAACAATATTATAAAATACAATAAACATATTGTCTGAGGATTTTCTATACAAAAATAATTCTCAGTGGTGATTTTTAGATATTTTAGCCAATTTAGTGCAAAAGATATAACTTTCCTGCTTCTGCGCTTGCTAAAATCAATGACAATATTCCAATACTATGTTTTCTACGAGCATAAAAGCCAACTGAATAATATTTACCTCCAAAAAGAATTTTTAGTGACGATTTTCAGGTATTTCTGCCATTTAAATTAATGTTTTGCATAACTGAGTTGAGATTGTGATTCAACTACGTACGAAATTTAATCATTCATGAAACCACAATTGCAAAATATAACATTAAAGTATGTAATCAATATCGGGTTGTGCGGGAAAGCTCAATTTTGAGTGAATTTTTAGCTTCTTAGGTAATGCTTTTGAATAGCAAATCCAAATCACTTTTTATTTAGCCAAATTTTCTTCGGGTAATTTTATAATCGGGATTGTAAAATACCCTATCACTTGTCATTCCTTTATCGTCGTCATAATTTTCTTTTGGTATAGTACCAATTCTACATTGTATAAAAAATTAGTTTTTCGCACTGAAAGGGGCTAATATGTAAGATTAGTTACGGAAATATCTAGAAATCATCTCTAATTATTTTTTTTTGAGTTAAACAGTCTGCAGTTGGTTCCTATGTTAGTAGAATAACAGAGTATTAGACTATTTGCATTTTCTACCGCAAGCGCTGAAGCCGGAAAGTTGAGTTTTCAATTTGAAAGTGGCTAAAACAAAGGTTAATGGCAGAAAAAATCTTGAGAATAATCACTTTTTGTAATAGAAAAATCTTTAGTTGGATATTTGTTGTAGAAAATTATAGTATTAAACTTATTTTCCGTATGCACAGACATGTAGAAAATTGAATTTTCAAGGCTAAAAGGCAGAAAATCCGGTTTTTCGCGTTTTCGGAGGTGGCTCACAATCAGAGAAAATTCAGAATATTACTCTTCAACAACAGAAATCAAATGCCGTAGAAAATAGATCTGCCGAACATTCATTAACTGTAGGCAAACAAATTTTGAACAAAAAAGATTTTGTGACCGCTGGCGGGGGAGGGGACAATAATTACAACAAAATTCGGCATGTTTAATGAGGTGGTTAACAATGTTCATAAATTTTTTTCTGTTTTTCAGATCAGAACCAGAGGAAAAAATGGAATGTGTCAAAATTACACTTCTTCAGTGTGACCATAATAACAGACCCCTTAATTCATACATCTATCCTTCACATCTAACATTCATTGATCATTGCACTCGTATGGAATTAACCGATAAGAAAAACTATATTCAAAGAAGAGGAAACTTTCTCGTCCTCGACCAACTTAGGAATTTGTAAAAATGATCCACCTATCCAACTTCCCTGCAATCAAACTTAAACCTACAGTATTTCCATCAAGTTTTCATTCCCCGCTTTCCGCATACACCCTCATCACTCAACGGATTTTTCGCGGATTTCTCCACGAAAACCAACTCGACCAAATTCACTCGGTTTTCGTATCGGTCCCATAATTCATTACAAATTCCCTTCTCTTTTATATTCTTGCATAAACACATTTCGCGAATTTTGCGGACTAATAAGGGCTTATACCCTCTCGGCTCGTAATCCGGCCAAGATAAAAATGAAAAATTCCTTCTTAAATTTGCGGGAATCTCAATAAGAGCGTCGGGCGAGCGGGAACCATCGAGCGCGATAATTCGGTATTGAGAGGAATGCTAATTCCAACATCTGAATCCTTATTTTTCCGTCGCAGCTGGAAACGTCATTATTTAAATCTGACATATGGGATTTAAATGTACTCACAATTTAGAAGAGGGAAAGGGGATATTCAGAATTCGTTATATCATCTGGAAGTTGGAAATTGAGAAACGCTTATTTGCACGAAGCTTTTCTTGCTCTGTGTTTCCGAAATGGGTGAAGATTCTCTCTAAATATGCAACTACTCCATCACAAAAAACATATTTTCCATCAAAAGAGTATCGAGAATTGATCAATGAAATACAAAACATTTTTTTTTCATCCAAATCTATTGTATCGCCTCCAAAGTAGGCCCCTTCCGAAGAAATATATTTTTTCATCCTTTAACGTGCTTTATTTCTACCTTTCGGCTAATGACACGCCGGGAAATTCTGTCACCTCAGTAACCCGGGAATTTGACCAAACCCTCTCGTGTCGAGGGAAGGGATTTTTAATGTCCAACACAACTCTGTTAGACAGGACCGACGACTTTACGTCTCCTTCGAAATATGAACACTCAAACGATTGGCAGAATCCAAAAAATCTCACCAATTTTGTGGGGATTGAACCCAGATGACTCTGCGCAGGGGACGAGCATTATATCCTCTACGCCACCGAGCCGGCTGCGAAATAAAATATTTACGCTGACGAATGATTCAATCATCTAAAGGTTTTATTTTATGAGAAAGTGGGCGGACATAATTGAATAGAAGCATTTGAAAACTGTCCGTTCCATAGACACCTTATAATGACTAAAGGAGTTAAAGGCAACAGCATTGTAGACCAATACAACAGTATCCATATTAAAGATATATTGAGAACATTGAAAAACAGGGAATTACCATCTGACCTTACGAAATCATTCATCCAATAAGCCAAATACGCATTAGAACATGTATGGACTGATCAAGCTACATAAAGAAGAAGAATCTATTTACCTGTAGAGTATCCTACATTAACTTTACTCAGGTTAACTCAGATTGCCTGCTTTATTAAAGCTTCTTTGTGCATCTTACTGAATATGAAACAGACCGTTTTCAAATACTTGTATTTAAATATCTCGGCCCACTTTCTCATAAAATATAACATATATTAAATTCAAAATAACCATTGTCAAGCGGTCCAAATCTTAGAAAATTATTTTTCAATGCAGAACAGCAAACAGATAATCTCAAGCTATTTGGTATTTACAAAATCGAAAGGAACGAATTACCTTCAGCTTATGTTGGTCAAACGGGTAGAAATTTTAAATGCAGGTTCAAAGGACGTATATCTTCTGACGAAAAATCCCCAATATTTGAGAACATTCACAAATCACAAAATAATTTTAGAATACCTCCACATATGCAATAACGCAAATAAAAAAAATCTGTTGGAAAGTTTGGAAATTAATAAACTCAGGAAAGCCACACGTTATACTACTCTTAATAGCCAACTCGAAACAGGTCGTGTGTCAATAAATAAATGTGGAAAACTGACAAAAGAATTTTTTTCATGTTTATTCAGATGTTCTTCCTCCGAAAAGTCATTTATCAAGCCTTCAAGCATGTAATTTAAACTTTTCTGTCGGATTTCTACTTTTGAATGTTATTCTACGTCATCATCTGGAATGTCTATAATCATATGTTGCATCCTGTGATCGGAAAATACACAATCCCAAAACCTCTGCACATCCTTCGTTCATTTAGAAATTGACACAATATTACTTAGGCAATAATTATTTCAAGTTTGCTGGAAATAGTTTGCTTAGAACCATTTGTACTAAACATATCACATAACTATTCCGAGACTAATCCAATGTTTCATTCTCAAATTAATCTAAGTTTGGACTACACTCAAAGCGACTGGAAGTTAAGGGACAACTCTGTAATGTTCAGAGGCTTAGGGAAATTTACGAAGTAGACAGCTACATCGAATGTACTGTGATGGTTTCGTGGAGAATCTCTTTCAACCGCAGAGCTGATCACATATCCAATCTGATCGATCGAAAATATACTGAATGTTACGAAGTGAAAACATTAATGTTATCTAATAACCAAAAAACGTTATCTTCCGGAAAAAATCCTTCAACATCACTAAATTTAAGGTGACAATAGCTTCATACATCGGAGTTACCAGGGGGTTCTCTTGCGGCAATATTCAACTCTCTATATCTCAAAGAAGATTCAAAACGATTTTGTCTCCGGAATATTCAGTTTCACGAAAAAAATAACATAGTTTTGTGAAAACGGCATTCTTTCGTCTCTTATTTCAACAGAGATACCCTTCAAACGTATCAAAAAGGGACACACTGTACACTTTTTTCACTGTTTCGTGTAAAGCTCTTATAGCCCAAAAATATAATATTCAACGAAAGAGTAATAGTACCAGCCACTTTATCGTTAAATAGAAAAAATGGTAACTTTCATTGTATCTATCAATACTGTACGAGGTATATCCAGGAAGTATATGTACTGAGGCTCTGACGACCACAATGTTTTAATTTTCATTATATTGGCTCACGCCAAGAAAATCACGGCATCCACATTTTGGGAATCTCAAGGCACGATTTCAATCGAATATCTGTCTCAACTCTGCTACATACCTACCTACGACCTACCTACGACCCTAAAAAATTGTGGAAGGCAATTCAGAAAAGAGAGAGGAGAGGCATTCTGCACGACAAAGCCAGACCACACAGGTCAACGCCACAAAGAAACTACTCTTTTGAATGGGATGTCCTGAACCATCCCACGCATTTCCCTGATCTAGCACCTTCAGATTATTAACTCGACACTTGCGTGAAGTTGTACGTGAGTAGAAATAGGTTGTTATCCTACGAGGAGTTAAAGGAGGAGGTGGAGAACTAGACGAAGAGGTTGGCGAAAAAGTACTTCGAGGAAGGCATACAAAAAGTGAAACCCACTTCACCATCTGCATAGAGAAGAATGTCGATTATATACAAATACGGCTCACATTATATACAAAAGTGTCACGTAATGATTTTTTCAACTAAGAATTTTTAAAATCTACACATATTCATTACGCTTTGGATATGCCTCGTATCTAAATAGTCTATGATTCCCTAGTATATGTTTGGAAACTGTTTGACTCTTGGTCTTTCTAAAATTACTCAGTCTTGTTGTTGATTCTTCAAAATTACAAACCACACTGCAAGCTTAAGACTGCAGCGTGCTAAATAGCCACTGCAGTTTAATTTTAGCACCTGTAAATTCACACTGTCTCATTGACATCTGCATCTATGAAGAAAAAGTCTTACATATTGTTTATAATTTAATACATTTATTCAGTGAACTATTCTACAGATATAACCTTGTATCAAAGGAGTATGTAATAATCCTTTTATTTCGAGACTTAATTCAAGTTTTGAGCAAATATTGCATTGATACAGAGATTCTACGCATATCAATGTAGTTATTTCCACTTTCATAATTTATTTAATATTTTCATCATTTTTGTGCATTTATGGGTGTTCATCATTTTTGATATTAATGGTACACGCTTTCAGTTGGATATTTTTCAATTTTTGATAAAGTCAGCATGTGCCTCAAGGAATGTTCATTTCTACTATCGAACATTATTAATCGTATATCTATATTTCACTTGCTCATTTTGCTTATTTAACATTTTTTGCGCCTCCTCTCTGCGTATTTGAATGTCCAAGTCTTTTTGATTCGTTTTTATTCGATTGATATTGGTGAGTCTGGTGGATTCAGTTACCATTTTCTTTAATAATAAAAAATTAAGTACTGTGTTTTAAGGAATTTTACTTAATAATTGCGATTCGTAACGCGTTTCACTACACCGTAGCTTCTTCAGACGGATGAATATACAGAAAAATATAAATGAGAATATAACTATAAATGTTCTTGAGTAATTAAAAGCTTATTGGGTTGCTTCTTCTTAAGTGATTATTTATGACAGGTATATCCAATAAAATTAAGGAATAGATTGCTCCCCAAAAAGATTCAATAGAGGTGAAGGGCTTAAATCGACTTGTTCATTGATGAGTCTACCTGAGTGTTTGTATTTATTGATTTCTAAAGTTTCCCAAAGATCTACCTTCCAAGATTCATTATCTGTATGCAAAATTTCAAACTGTGGGTCGAAAGAATGATTATTTTCTAAGAGATGATTCGCGTAATTTGAATCTGATTTTTTATTTGAAAAACTGCGTTTATGTTCCGATATTCTAATATTAAAATTTCTATGTGTTCTACCAATGTAGAAATTATCACAGTCATTGCAATTCAATCTATAAACACTTGATTTATTGTTTTTACCTGGTTTGGTTTCATTATTTTTATATATTTGCCTAAATTATTATAAGTTTGGAAAGCTATGTTGAAATTATTGCTACTTAAGAATGATTTCAGTTTCTCACTTGTAATGCCAACGTAGGTTAAGATGTTGAATTTTTGTTTCAATTTATCGACAGGGTAAACTTCATTCAATGCGATTATCTTTTGTTTTTATTTAAAATATTATTTATTAGTTTGGGATTGTAACCATTATTTTGGCTATTTGTTTAATCAAATTTAGTTCTTTGTTGAAATTTTCTGTTGATACCGGGATGTTAATCAATCTATGAATAAAACTATTGAATGCTGACATTTTATGTTGATATGGATGACACGACGAATTATGTATTATAATATCTGTATGTGACGGCTTATGGTAAATCGCAAAACATGTTTTCCATTTTCATTCGAAATTGTTACGTCTGAGAAATTTATCGAATTATTGCTTTCTATTGCGGTTGTGAATGCAATTTTGGATGTAATAAATTTATATGATTTTCGAAAATTCTCAAATGTCTGTTCCTGTGAAGCAAATAATGATATATACCAGTATAAGCAATATTTACTGAGTGGATGATTATGAATTAATTTCTCTAAGTTAATCATGAATATTTCTGCTAACAAAGGACTTAACGGATTGCCCATAATCAAGCCGTCTTCAATAGTATAATATTTGTTATTGAAATGGAAATAATTTTGATCTAAACAAATTTGTAATAATGAAAGAATATCTGATTTAATTATAGTATTGACATGATTCTTTTCTAATAATTCTTCAACTAAGTAATACATATCTTTCGGAGGAATGTTGGGAAATAGATTCTTAACATCGAAAGAAATGAGTTTGGAATTAGGTGGTATAGAGGTATCTTTGATATTAGCAATAAGTTCGTATGAATTTTTGACCGAAAATTTAGATTTAAAATTGCAATGTTTTATTAGCAAGTCGTCTGAAGGAGCTACGGTGTAGTGAAACGCGTTACGAATCGCAATTATTAAGTAAAATTCCTTAAAACACAGTACTTGTTTTTTATTATTGATAATGGAATTTTACCAAGTAAAAGCCTCCCAAATTCAAACCATTTTCTTTCCTTCGATTACATGGAAAGAATCTAATCTGTTTCATTTTGTATTGCCACTATTTCAAATTCATAATTAAAGCAGAGGAGCAAATGGTGATTTATGGTATTCTACAGTTCTTGGAAAGGAGCCAATTCTTCCAATATGCACCTTTTTTCCTGAAAATGGACTGAGAAGCACCCCACTGGATGTCAAGTCAACCGAAGAAAGCAGCGCTGTCACCATACAAGCATATCTTAGGATAATTTCTTATGCCTCTGCTATTGTTGCACCCTTCAATTATTTTCGTTCTTAAATTATTTTCATTCTTAAATTGGTTTCACTTTTAACTTATTCTTAATTTATTTCAATTCTTTGTAAATTCTGTTTGTAAACTCGAGATTTCTCTTCAAATAAACTAATCGTACTAAACTGTGTTCACTTAGTTGGGAAAGGAACCTCTTTCATTGGGAATTTGAAGATAAATACACGACCCATCTTAACTCACAGACCAGCAAAACAAGTGATGATCTATTAAATAGAAGGTCTATCTTTTAGACTTAAATTGACGACGAATTTAGCTTTACAATACCAGAAAGAGTCTGAGCAACATTTACTACGAGTGTCGTCCTGAATTATATTGATAGCGACACCTTTCAACTCATTTTTACGTTTTGCCATTACAATAATCATCCATTCCAGAAAAATTGAATTTTCGTAGATATTTATACGATCTTCTGGATGAATTTCATATTCAATTCGTGGAGCTTCTTCTCAAGAAATACTGAGTCAGTTTTTTCCCTTGTGTATAAGTTACAACAGTGAAATCATAATAAGCACTTTATTAATTATTCTGTTCTCACATATGCTGCACTTTATGACCGAATACAAGTTTGTCATTTCTCAACTATAACGATTGAGTTCAACCTCAAAATCGATAAAACCTTTTCGAGTTTCATTCCGGTCACGTAGATGAGGCGCACTCAAAACTAAACCATTCACAATGGCTTTTCACGAACGATCTAGATCCCGACAGAAGAAAGAAAATAAAGGCATAGAATATTAGGTAGATTCAATCTCAAGTCTCATAAAAGGACACTCAGGCCAGTATGCATTCTGCCTATTTTGCATTTTATGCATGTTTTATGCAAATTAAAATACTTTTGCATATTCTTTGAACGTTTGATGTAAAATGCGTATTACTTCGTTTTCAAACAAGTTTGTGAGAAATTCAACATCACATTATGTCGATTTACGCAAGAATTTCTCTTAAATGAAAGTTCATTCTTGAACACTCGCTTATATTTCACAAAAATGCTTCAAATTATTTGTACCTACTTGTTTTCTATTTCATAGCCAATGGGAAAAATAGTTACATAATAGCTTTGAACTGACACGATATCTGCTTGCATGAACATCTCGGAAAGTAGTGAAAGAATAAGTATAACATTAGCCTAAAGTGATGCAAAGAAGGCTGACTAGTTTCCACAAAGCTTACTGTTCAGTTTGGCTAGATAGTTAAAAAATTTATTTAATTTTCTATTTGAGCAATGAAAACCAACCAAATTATCATCAACGTACCGACACCTGAACATCACATATTTTTTGGCTAGGTCGCTGTTCTGTATTGATGTGTTATCTAAGTTGTCAAAAATAATATCTGACAATAGGGCGCTAAGTGGTGATCCCATAGGAAGTCCTAATTTTTGTTAAAAGAATTTATTTTGAAACTGGAAATAATTTTGGTCTAAAAATAATTCGAATAGGTTGCAAATATATGGAAATGTGTGGAAATGCGTTGGTTTTAAAAAAAAAGTATCTGAAACTAAAGGAAGTCATTCATCTGTTGGAATTATTTGGGTACATGGTTTTTACATCAAAGGAAACAAGCTTTAAGTTTTAATTGATTTTAAGTGAAGTCAAACAATGTGTTATTTACAAAATCGAATGAAGAGAAGGCCCTTCAGCTTATGGAGGTCAAACAGGTAGAAATTTTGAATGCCGGTTCAAAGAACATATATTTTTAGATAGAAAATCTCTAATATTTGAGCACATTCAATCAACAAACCATTCAAAGGTTTTAGAAACAAGTGGTTAAAATTGGAACTGTTTTAAGCGATGAAAGGCAGATTACTTACGGCGTTCCCCAGGGAACGGTTATTATTCATATCATACGTGAACGACCTTCTTCAAATGGAACTTCGTAGAAGTGTTTTGAGTTTCGCTGACGATACCACAGTACTTTATGAGGCCAGCACATGAGAAAATCTACAAAAAATAGCGGAAGAAGATTTCGCGGAAATAGGGAAGTGGTTGAAACATCATAAACTAACACTAAATGCAGAAAAATCAGTAAACTTACCTTTCACCTCTTACAAATCTAATCTTCCAAAGCAAGGCGCACTGAATATCGACAAGGACACTATCATTAGTGAGGCCACTTCAGGCACAGTAAGATTTTTGGGCATTGTGCTTGACCGACATATGAGGTGGGATCACTACTGTAGTTATGTGGTAAAAAAAACTTCGGAGGTTACTGGGCATTTTCAAATACTACAAAAGTGAAATGAATATAAACCATCTGAAAATATTATATCACGCATTCGTGCAAGTACATCTTACATATGGGAATGTTGGGTGGGGAGTAGTGTATGACTGCCATGTTGAACAACTAAATATTTTGCAGAAATGGATCCTGAAAATCATGTATGGTAAAGGGCGCATATTTTCGAGTGAAGAGATTTTTGCTTTGTCAAGAATGCTTGACATTAGACAGTTGTATGCTCTGAAACTAGTTGCTCAAGTATTTACGAGTAAGATGAATGTAAACCCCATTGATCATAAATATGATACAAGGGGAAAAGACTCAGACTACAAAACACTACTCTCGAATAAAAGAATAGGACAAAGATCCAGCAAATATCTGGCACCACGAGTATATTCGCGTATACCAGTAGACTTGCGAATCTTGAAAAACTACAATTGTTTCAAAAAGAAAGTGGAACTTTGGATTATTTGTGCCGAAAGAACAGAAATAGACAACTTAATTAATCAGCAGAAAAACTAAAGTGCCTAGTTTAAATACTGAGTTCAGAAATTTCGCCGAGTGACTTGAAAAAAAGGGAAGAAAAAAAAAATATCTAAAATGTGAGAAAAAAAAAACTAAATTGTGACTTAAATACCCTAAATTGTGACTAAAATACCGGATTTGACTAACGCCCGATTGTGAAAAAAACAATAAACCTATCGTGACGAAGAATTCAAGAAACATAGTGACTTTTTGTTTCGTAATTACGCGCTGTGAAACTAACTTTACTGTCAAACAGAAAAAAAAAACATTCCACGCAAATGAAGTTATTATAAATTTAAATTTAACAAAATATACCTATCTCAAAGGCGAACAGGCAAGACATTCTTCGGAATGATTAAGCCTCTGCTTTTTCATTGTTTATTACTCTGTATGTATGAAATTAATTGTAATAAACTTTATTTATTATCGTGGACTTATGCACTATCTCAGCTGTTAACTGGATATAATTTACCTTTCCCAGATTCAGCAATCAAAGGAATAGGCTCGATTACAATATACTAGACATAAATTTCCTAACTATTCTACATGTATTAAGAATTACAGCTTTTGCATTTCTACATAGGTATTCTTATGCAATTCTGATTTCTTAAGGCTATCATGCAAAGTTTTGGGTATTAACCCAGTGGAGGATACGATGACAGGAACAATATCTATTTTCTCGAGGTGCCACATCTGCTTGATCTCAATAGCAAGTTCTGTGTATTTGGACTTTTTCTCCTGGAACTTATTCAGCACGTTGTTATTATTCGCTATGGCGACATCCACCAGCATTGCTGTTTTGGCTCTCTTATCATACACCACTATGTCCGGCCTATTATTCGTCACCATTCTGTCAGTGATAATAGGCCTATCGTAGTATAATCTGATATAGTCATTTCCAATACGGGCGCCGGTTGATACTTGTAATATGGCTGAAATGTATTCAGAAGTCCGTAGTTGTGTGCAAGTTTCTGATGTTTTTCTAATGTTGCACACTTGATTATGCCTGTGAAGATAGTCTGTATTGGCCAGTTGTTCGCATCCGGACGTAATAATTATTATTATTATAGATAATCTCCAAGTCCTCCACAAGCGCAATAAAGGAAAGGGATTGAATCTGTTGGAAATTTATAATCTCAGGAAAACGCCTACATTAAACTACTCTTAATAGTCAACTCGAAGTCAATAATTCCCCTCTACTCAAGTTTGAGGAAGAAATATATATTGATATCACCTTTGTATCAAGTTAGTATTCAGCACTTGAAAACGACAGAAGGGTAAAAATCGGTCGTGTATTAACAAATAAACGTTGAAAACTAACAAAAGTTTCTTTCTATTTCATATTTTGAAATGGATTTCCACAAAACAAAATGTCATCAATATCATTGATTTTCCTTTTAGTTATTGTTATAGCTGTTCTCCTTCTATTCGATATCGAACATACACCACAAATCATGAGAAGAATGCTTTTAGGATCTTATCAAAACAAGGGGTTTGAGAAGATCCTGCCTCTAGTGGCTTACAAACTAGGGGAATGGATGTGCCCATATTAAGTCAAACAGAAATAGCGGCCGTACCATCTGCTTCTCGAAGTAATGGCATTTTCAACATCCTTGAAACTTCATTTAAATGAAACTAGAAGTCAGAATTTTTGACCAACTACATAATAATAATATCTTTATTGCATACAATTATCATAATCCTAACATTATTTTGTTGTTTTGATCTTACTCTACTGTTTGGCTATATTATAATTAATTTTTTGTTGTTTTTGTTTTGAACACAACAAAGATCTCAAACTCACAAAGGTATATACCTGTGGTGAGTATCATCTATAGCTAATTAAATTCTATAGCTAATTAAATTCACAGAATAATACCCAAACATACATACACGCATACACGCCAGCGTTGATTCCTAATTTGTCTCATATTTAGATATACATATATACACATATATACTCTCGTGAATTCAATTGGAAAATGAAAACATAATGTCGGGCACACAGGAAAGCAAATGTCAACTTTTGTTACTTTATATCAATTTTCTTTTAAATTTAATTTATGTAATTTGTATAGTTATTATTATTTGAGCATTGTTTCTTGAATCTATTAAACTAGTGATATAATCTTTATTCCTATTATTTATCCATTTCTGTATTTAAGTTTTGAATTGTTTTTGATTGTTCATATTTCTTAAATTTAAAGGTAATTTATTGTTCATTCTGGGTCCAAGGAAAAAGAGGCTTCTCTGACTAATTGTCTCAACCACTTTTTGGACAACAAATGAAAATTTACTATATCTAGTATTAGAATCATGTGTGATTAGGGTTTGATTTCCTATATTTTTTCGTAAATGATTTAAAATGATTGAGCAAAACAGATGCCCACTGTCCCATATACCTGAAGTCTCAACTCAGATGGAAAAGTGATGTCTCTTTCATACATAATTCGTAGTATCCATTTTTGCTGTATATTTAACTTATTTAAGACATTATTATAAGCACCACCCCAGGCAATAACTCCGCAACGCATTTGCGACTCAACAAGCGCCCGATGAATAATTTTTAGGCAATCTATATCGATTATTTTTGAGAGCTACTTGAACCTAGATACTTGTCCCCTAAGTCTTACAATCAACCTACTTATATGTGCATCCCAACTCAATTACGTTTCATTAACCACTCCAAGGCACTCGCATTCATATGTACGTGTGTAGATTCTTCGTCGTTAATAAAGAAATATACTTTGTTTTTGAAAATCTATCGGTAGGTGTTCTGCCATCCAGTTTTTCAAAAGGAAAAATCTGATTCTACTAGTAATTTCAAATCTTTGCAGTTTTTAGCTGAATAGAAAATGAGTGTATCGTCGGCATTACTAATGGTATCGCCACTAGTCTGCATGAGAAGCAGTCTATTCAGATACAATGTGAACAAAATGGACCCGAGGACAGAACCCTGTGGCTTAGCTCACTGTACTCAGCATTTAATTTGACTAGTTCTTTTCTGTCATCAAGGAAGCTTTTCATCAACTCCAACTCAATACCATCGAAACCAATATGTTTCAGAATATCGAATAAAATGTCGTTCTCCACTGTATCAAAGGCTTTAGCTAGGTCAACTGGAATACATAAAGATGCTTTATTTTCATCAAAGGCCTTATAAATCTTTTCAGTAAGTTTCGCAATGGCATCCTGCGTCGATATTTTTTCCCTAAATCCATATTGTAAGTCAGATGATATGTTGTCTTTATTTAATTGAAATGGTAATCTCTCTTTTATGACCTTTTCTACAATTGTGTACATGATCACCTCCTTCATATAGCGGTATTATGACTGCAAATTTAAATGCGTTAGGAAATATTCCCTTTCACGTGGGGCGTGTCTAACTCCCACTCTTCAAAAAATCACTGCACAAGAACGTAACGTGCTAAAGTGGTGGCGTTGATTTCGTTCAGGAGGACAGATGGTGTACATTGCAGTCTTAAATATGGCTTCGTCGGGTGAGCAGCGTGCGTTTGTTGTTGAGACCTTTATCAAAACAAGTGAATCTGTTATCGCGACGAAGTATCATTTGAACTTTTCTCTTAGTGTTCCCGACCAGGAAACAATCTTGACGTGGATGCTAAAATTCCGAGCAATAGGATTTACACTGAATATAAAGATAATCGG
The DNA here is from genome assembly GCA_013387265.2 of Cryptolaemus montrouzieri. Classification (NCBI taxonomy): domain Eukaryota; kingdom Metazoa; phylum Arthropoda; class Insecta; order Coleoptera; family Coccinellidae; genus Cryptolaemus; species Cryptolaemus montrouzieri. The sequence goes on along the minus strand of JABFTP020000124.1, from coordinate 64,273,179 downwards.
CCAGCTTGTCACCATCAGAACCACGCCGCTCGAGTGAGGGCGTCGATTGAGCAGTCTCCATCGCGTTCGGCACGCAACTATGCTTCTGTTCTTCAGATTTCGGCTTACACCCATTCAAGATCATGGTTGCACAGGAATTTTCCCCGATGTATTGGGGCAGGCGTGTGGAATGTTGTCAGGCAATCCTTCAACATATGCCTCCCACTGAGATCTAATGGACGAGCGACAAAGCTCATTTTCATCTTTCAGGATGCGTAAATAAGCGAAATTTTTGCTACTGGGCACAAAAACCCTTCACCTTCACCAAAGACCCCTCCACAGCCCAAAAGTCACGGTTTGGTGTGGAGTATCGAAAGTAGGCATCAGTGAGCCTTACTTTTTTGAAGAGGGTGGCGTCACAATCACCATGAACTCTAACCGTTACTGTGGCAGGCTTGAGAAGTTTTTGCACCCGAAAATCGAGGAATTGGGTGAAACCTACGACCAACAGAGCTTCTGGTCCCAGCAATATGGTACCAGTGCGCAAACAGTCCGTCGACCACGACCAATTCCTCAGGAGATGTTCCCTGGGCAGGTTGTCTCCTTGCGGAAAACAGTTCGAGCCCCTATGACTTTTTTCTGTGGGGCTATCTCAGGGTGGGGTTTTGAAACATCGTCAAAAGACCATTGATGAGCTGAAAACCGCCATTGAAAAAAAAATTAAGCAGATAACCCCTGTGACTCTTGCGAAAGTCATGCGGAATTTCCATGAAAGGCTAAACATGTGTGTTGCCCGCCAGTGTCATTATTTGGTCAATATCAGTTTTAAAACATAACTGAAAAAACTACATTATATAACATTTCTGTCGAAATAAACTTTCTTCTGTAAATATCTCATATAGAGTTTTTACCAACCCATTGAAAAGTGGGAGTCAGCCGCGCCCCACCCTGTATTATATATAATCAAAATATATTCCAAAATTACCAACTATTTTACTTTGTAGCTAACAAGCTGTCACCTTTATTTTTTTCTGTACGATAGCAGTAATTGAAAATTCTAAGGTACTTCTAGAATAAAGGTATATAAAAGTACTTTCAAGTTTGTCATTTTCGCCAACTATGATTAAAATGGGTAACATGCATTGTATCGAAATTAGCATATTTACATGCATATTTACCTTCCCCTAGCCACCTTACGCTTTATGATCAGTACGATAATTGGCCGAATTCCTAAATACTGTGTTGAATCCAATAACCATAAAATGGAAACTGGGACAGTTGCGACCTTCGGTATCTACCTCCTAGATCAGGGCATTGTGAAGCAGAATGGTATAAAAGAATTTCTAATTAGTCTCCCCCTCGTAACCAAAATTTACAGCAGTAGGGAATTTTTCAATATTGTTTGAAACTTTGAACTGTAATGTTCGTTATTCGAAGCTATGGTGTATTATATACAGTGCGTTCCAATGAAAAGGAACCACCTTGAATTACTCGGCTGTTTTTATTTTTCTGTGAATTTTCTGTTCGAGTTTTGATTGGATGGGGACGGTTTCTGTTACATATTTCGTGCTAATTACCTCTTTGAGAAGGTGATTCCATTCTCCAAACGACCACGTAATTATTTTTTTTATGCGCGCTTCCAAGGATTAGGCGAACATGTTCCACCATATGAGTGGGCGTCTGGAAATAGTTGAGGATTCTGTTTACTCGCTTCTTGAAGCGGGCCAAATTGTAGGATGTTGGGAAGATGTTGGACAGAAGCGAGGTCCACAGCTCACCGGCCCTGTAAACGAAGGAATTCTGATAGAGAGAGAGTCGAGGGGTCGTTAAATGTACCGCCATATAATGAGATTTCCTTGCCAGCCTAGTATTTCGGCAAAGCATAAGTTTTCTCGGTACCAGGTGTTTCAGCTCCTTGGAGCATTTTCCGAGGAAGTATCTGTAAAACAGAGAAAGGTCAGCAACTATTCTTCTGAGAGCCAGCGGTTGGAGATCGCGGGTGATCTCGGGGTCGTCGATGAGAAGCACAGCCCGTTTTTGCACACTATCCAACATCCGCAACGAATGTTTGGGCGCAGATCCCCATACATACTGACTTAACTATTGCTGTTACATGTTCATGCCAGCAAAATCCAGAGTTGACCGTTATTCCGAGAAAGTTCATCGAATCTTTGGATGCAACTTATTGGCCTTGCATCATTAGTGGAAGTTCTATAGCGAGGAACTTCCTAGAAAACGTAGTTGATTGCGTCTTGCTCCCGTTGAAGCTCATCAAGTTCAACTGACCCCACTCAGATATCCTCTGTAAATTAGAGTTAAAGTTATTAATTTGTTGACATCTCTGACGCTGAGATTCCGCAGCTGTAATCGGCCGCAGACTACTGAAAGGAAACCAGGGTACAATCTTCTGCAAAATCGAAGATCTTGTTCTCTGTAGGTGACAGAAGATCGTTTATCTGCAACAGGGTTGTCGAAAAATGGATCCCTGAGGTACTACCGCTTGCAACTGGAAACAATCAGATGTTATACCATCGACCACAGCTTGTACTGATCTGTTTGAATGAAAAGCTACTTATACAACTTCGCAAGTTTTCGGAAAGCCCATATGCAGCAATTTTATTCAACTAGGCTGCATGAATGACGTAGGAGAGCAGATCTCCTGTCGATCTTTGCCTGCGAAAACCATATTGAGGGTCGTTAATAATTCCCTGCAAGTCAAGATATTTCATCAGTTCATCATTTATGACTCTCTCCATCACTTCGGACAGAATGGGAGGAAGTGCAACAGGGCAGTAGTTTTGGGGTAAGGACTTCTTTCCTTTCTTTGGGATCGGTTGAACTCTCGCTATTTTCCAGCTGCTCGGAAAAGTTCGGCTTTCATAAGAAACCTAAAACAGACTGTTAAAAATGGGTGCCAATTCGGGAGCACACTTTCCCAGGACGATTGGCGGTATTTCGTCTAGACCATCTGCCTTCTTGAAGTTCAGCTACTCACTACTTACTGAAATAACATCTGATAAGTTGAAGTAGAGAATCGCTTCGAAAAATTACAAATTTTCAACAATCCGTTCGATCTCTTGCTGAAGAATACTCGATCAAAAATGATTCTGTTGGTCCAGAAAATTTTTTCTCTTTCATTATCAATTACCATCTCGAAAATTTCCCTACGACGAAGGGGTTGTTTGCTACCTCTTTGAAGGGTATTTCAATTTACTAGACCTATCAAATCAATTTTGTTTAGAAGAGTAAATAACACTGGTCGATGAGATTTCATAACACATTTTTCAAATGGAAATTCCTTCTTATAAAAGAAAAAATATTCCCAAAGCCCTAACACGTACCACTTTCTTATAGCTCAATACGAACCTTTCACATTTGCAGGTAGTAAATGTAATGAGGGACAGTTACCTGGAATGAATTTTATAGCTGAATCGTGTTGCTTACAATAGTATATATAAGAAAAAGGTTATAATTCAGTCTTCAATTGAGTTTCAAAGTGAAAGGTTCTCTCTGTGTAGATAAAAAAGTGTTTTAACTACGGAAATAACGATACGAATACGCTGCAGTTACAAAATCTCTCCTTGTTATATTGTGGGGAATTAATTGTTCACAAGCAAAGCCATTTTCTGATAATTTTGAGAAAGCTTAATATATTTTTGTGTTTCACTTTGATATCAAGACAAGCAGTGGACTTTCCACGTGTGCTGTATGAATTGTAACGTATCATTGGTAGAGTAGATATATAGAGAAAGGAAAAAACATGACTTTTGCAGTCCCTGAGGTATGGCGACAACCCACTAAACATTTAGACCATTGCTATTCTTGCCTGACAAAGACAGAAGGGTATTTCAAAAACGTAAAGCGCAAGACGGACTATCCAAATTTGCGTTCTATCATACAACCATGATGCGGATTAACAATTGCCGATCGTACCTTCAAATCCGTGAAAAAATGTTTTGAAGGATACTGGAGCTAATGGATCATCAGGCAGCTCTGAAGAACAGGGCGCCGACCACACTTTTACTCGAGATGCCAGTTCCGGCAAGCCACATTGAACAGTTCAGAGCGTGTTAAATGATTTATCACGTGATTTGGCGTTATCGAAGCAAATATCAGAACTTCTTGGTTTCCGTCTTGAGGAATGAAACTTGTCAGCTAGTGAAACGAGATTTACGAAATTTAGGAGAAGGCAAGCTCAGTTTTCTGTATTCTACAGTATGGAAAATGTGTTGCGTTCGTGTTCTTATATTGATGGTTTACTGATACAACTTGTATTGAGCATTTCCGCTCAGTGTAACATGAGCATTTCCCCACTGAGTAGCATGAGCACTCTTCCTCTGAGTAGTGTGAGCGTTCCCCTCTGAGTGGCGTTCATTTATAGATTCGTCTAACTACAGTTTTAATGCTGTGCTACTGCTCAATGAAACTTTGAAACCCATATGTCAGTTCGCCATTTGTTTCATGTTTCATTTTGATGGTTGAAATGATTCCGCCGTAACTATGTGATAGTTAATCATGACAATGAGAAAATTAAATTATGTATTATACTATCACAAGAGATTCATTGAAAATCAGTATTGCAATTTGGGTTGAGACACCGAAAGACAGAGATGAATCTCTGTGATAGCAATTATACTATCACACAATGTATTAACACAGTTTAATTTTCTTATTATCATCATTTTGATGGCATTTTCCGATACGTTATTAATCTTCGAACGATTGAGATTTTTTTCAGATCAACTAGTTTTTCCAGATTTACTAGAGTCAGTTTCTGTCAGTTATTCCTTGTAAATAGATGACTTGCGTTCATTGCAGTTTCAACAGTTTTGATAACCTGACAGTTAATTAATTGAAAATGGTATACACATTGCTGGAACGCAGTATTATTATAGTAATCGTAATAATATTTTGATGATCAAATAAAGTCATGATTAATCATAAATGAAAACTGTGTGCCTTCATAGAATATCTACTGTTTTTATTTCATTCAACTGTCTTTCATTGAGGCGTTTATTGCTTCACATGGTGGAAAAGTAATTATTTCCACTCGGTAAATAATACATCGAGTTCGCAACATGATGATATAAAGTTTGGAAAGCAATTTCGTTATTCCCCAACAGGGAGTCAATTACATTTTTTCCACGGTCAACTTCAAATTCAACATGTATTGTCATTAAATATTTTGACAGATGACATAGGTATCAGGGCTTGTTTTGAGAAAGAGTTTCTTCGGTTAACACAATGTTTATGAATGAACATAATTACATATGAAAGTTGGAGAGCAGCATTAGGCAGAAGAGGTTGTTCAAGTAGGAAATTTATTATTCTGTGTATGGGAAGGATAAATTAATTGATTTAAATCGAATGGCAAATCGCATGATGATGTTCACCATTCATCGGAAAAGACGTTGACAACATCGACATGCATCTGTCATTTGGGAAAAGAAGTTACGCTTTTTGACGTTCTGCTCACGATTATCACGTTCTAGGTATGTATTAGTTTTGGGGACAGCATATAATCAATTACATTTTGAGATACACGAAATGTCGAAGACATCGCCGATTATTAACTTCTTCAATTTTTCCGTATGCTTACGAATTAACGCTTTGTGAATTGCTACTTGTTTTAGAAGTAACTACTTCTTTTCGAAATAACAAGATGATGCAGAGCTTCTGCGATAGAAGTTTATTTCGGAAAAAAACTTTCTCGAAATCCAACTACACTATCTCGACCAACTGCTCCAAAGGAACAATTTTATGCTCAAATTTTTTCGATGAGTTTCACTAGACTTGTTTGTCGGGATATTACAGTTGATTTTCGAGTAAGCCACTTTTTCGAAAAACTGACATTTCTCGAAACAGTTCCGAGAATTCAATCATAACTTGGAAACTGACAACACAGCGTCAACATCTGTCTAGCAAAGGAACCCTTCTTTGAGTTTCAGTCCAAGGCTGAAGTGAACATTGCGTTTGCTATATATTTTGTCAGTACTTTTCGAAGAAATTTTTTAGTGACTTAGTGAAAATGAGAAATTCAGACTTTCTTGATGAATCGAGTGTTTATCGCAAATGAGAATAAATTAAACAATGAATAGTGAAAGGTAGAAAGCGGACGGGTCCAAGTCCCAACTAGGCAATGTCGATCCTTTTTTGCGATAACCGTTAGATTTCAACTGTAAAGGTGTTCCAACAAGATCAACCATTTCGACAATTTTATTGGCATGATCGACAGCAACATGCTGACGCTTGAATAATTTTATCAATCAATGTATCATCATTAATTCAGGTTGTGTCGTACAAAAGGCTTCATTCAATATTAGTGTCATGAATTTATTTTTAGAGAGTATGTCATGGAATAGTGATGTAGTACTGCTTGCACTAAAGAAAAAGAATAAGAAACGAAAACGGTGGGGGTGGAACATGCTGAGGAATTGCTCCAATCATGCTCCACAAAGTCCACTCCCAAAACAAATCAATCAAAAGGCTCGTGAACTCATACTGCACATGCTGGTCGGTCTTCAGTGATGCCATAATTACGGTCTATTCCTGGTACTAGCGAATTCTCTCAATCAACAGACCTTCGCCTTCCATCAATCCGTGATTCGAGGTTCCTTTGAATCAGCTTCCATCATTAACTCAACTAACAATTGCTGCTCTAGACTATCAATCTTGGTCTATAATAGTTATCGTCTAAGTCCACCTTAATGTGAAACAACATGCAAATGAGCTCAATTGTCACAACCATGTATTTTGTTTTCTACCAATATTATGCACTGTATTGTTACCTATTGATTCAACTACTGATTTAAGATAGCGGAAAATTATCTTCAGATTGATTCTGACCTTCTTATCTTCTTCTTCTTCAAGTGCCTTCTCCGCGTCGGACGTTGGCAATCATCATAACTATGCGGACTTTGGAGGCGGCTGCTCTGAAGAGTTCACCAGACGTGCATCCATACCATTTTCTTAGGATTCGGAATCATAATATCCTCCTTCTTTCAACGCTTCTCTATCTTTCCTTGAATTATCAACTGGAGCATGGTATATCCCTCTCCGCGAGTTATGTCACCTAGATATTGTAGTTTTCTAATTTCAATTGTATGTATGACCTCCATTTTTTTGTGCAGTCTTTCCAAAACATTGGGGTTGGTAGGTGTTCTATCCATAATATTCTTAGAATTCGTCGGTACACCCAGTATTCAAAAGATTCCAATCTTCTTGTGGTAGTAGCATTCAGTGTCCATCTCTCCATGCCATACAACAGAGTCGAGAATACGTAACATCTCGCCAATCTAACTCTCAGTTCTAGCTTCAAATCTCTTGTGCATAACACTTCTTCATTTTGTTGAAATTTCCCCCTTTTCAATTCTAACTTTTATTTCCTGGGAATAGTCGTAGGTGGAATTGATTGTTGTACCGAGGTATGTGTATTTTTCCACTTGTTCGACACTGGTGCCATCAATGGTAAGACTCTCTTCGTTTTCGATATTCTCATAATTTTTTTTTTTTTGATTTGCATTGATAAACCGTATTCCTCGCCATACTCGATAGTCTTGTTCATCAGTCTTTGAAGATCTTCTAGGTTCTCTGCTATTATGACAGTGTCGTCCGCATACCTGATATTTTTGATCGATATTCGGTTTACCTTTATTCCGACTGTTTCTCTTTCAAGAGTTTTCTCCAGTATTTCTTCTGAATATCCATTGAAAAGGAGTGATGATAATCCACAACCTTGCCTCACTCCTCTTCTAATTTGAATTTCTTCCGAGAGATGATCGCTGACGCGTACTTTTTCTCGTTGACTATAATGAAGATTTGAGATTATTCTGCTCTATAATAATCGATGAAACATATATACAAATCCTGGTTGACATCCATGCACCTCTGGATGAACATATTGAGCGAAAAGAGAGCTTGTTTCTAAGCCTTTGCGAAATCCAAATTGGGTTTCATCACTATCCATGTCTAATTTATGATATACGCGATTCTGGATGTGTTTCAGGAGTAACTTCAACGTATGTGACAGACAAAGATTGAGGTAAGCCAGTCTGTGGGTATGACACCTGACTTGTATATTCCTTTGAAGAGTTTCACTAATATATCTATGTGTTTTGCCTCAATTATTTTCAGTATTTCTATGGGGAGTTCGTCAGGTCCAGGACTTCTTCCATTCTGCATTATTTTCAGAGCGTATGATATTTTTTCTTATGTGATATCCGGACCCATTTCTATTGGCGGAATTTCTATCTTGTCTAATTTTCCGCGTTCATCAGTAAATAATTCCTCAATATACCCTCTTCATCTTTCAGTTTGGTCCTCTAGCCGTGTTATAAAGTTTCTATTTTTGTCAAGGAGTTTACTCCAAGGAATTTGTCGTTTCAACCCGGCCAACTCTTTCACTTTCTTGTGTAGATTAAAAGAATCGTACCTACTTTGCAAATCTTCGATCTCTTTACACATCTCTTCAAAGCAGTTTTCCTTGTCCTCCTTTATCTTTCTTCTGATCTCGTAGTTTATCTCCCTGTATTTGTGACGGTTAGTATTTCTGAAATGTCTCCTTTCTTCCATCATTACCAGTATATTATCAGTCATTCAGTTTTCTCTCTTCTTCGTGTGGTTTGCCAATATTTCCTTGCATGGATCAAGCAGGCATTGCTTTAGTGATTTCCACTGTTCCTCAATATCATTACTGTTCATATTTATTATCTTCGACTGAAGTTAACATGGATAAAGTGAAGGAAATGGCTATTGAAAATCGTCATTGAAGGTTGAGGGAGATGAGTAATGAATGTGTCTCACGAATTAATTTACCATTCTAAACGATTGTTTGGGCATGAAACACGTTGCCGCTCAAATGGTCAACAAGCTTCGTAATGTCGCTTTCCACTGAACCGAAACTAAAAAACACTCCAAAAGCGATCAAAAGTCAAGTTAATGTTGGCTGTTTTCTTTGCACAGCGTTTGAGAGAGCGAATTCGTCCGAAAAACGCCAGATTGGTGGAAAGAAAACTCAAGGATCTTGCAGCACGATTGTATACAATTGAGGTTGTTTTGAATAAACAATCTCACACGTGAGTAAAATTAATTAAACACACCGTATTTTTCGATCAATAATTGTGATACATTTCGTGATTTTACGAATAAGACGCAAACGTGTAATGCTGGTTGAATTATATTGAATAAATCGTTTTTCGTAGGGATGGATACAAAAAAAGGACAAACTAGATTCTATAAAAACTGAAGTTCACTAACTAGATAATGATATAAGTGTTTTAAATATAATGTGAATCTCAACAACGATAATGCATCATCTCACAAAGCTATCATTGTGAATAGTCTTCTGACGAAAAACTGAACAAATACCATCGAACAACCACTGTATTCACCTAATATGACTACGGCCGACTTTTTTCTTTTTCTAAAACTCAAATTACCACTTCGAGGTACCCGTTTTGAATCGATAGAAGGTATAGAAGAGAAATTGCAGCGAAAACTGAAGTGAAACGAAAAAGCGTTTGAAAGACGTTTGTATGATTGGATTATTCATTGGCGTGAACGTATTATTTCGGCTACTTTGAAGGCGAAACAATAAATTTAGATGAAAATTGGGCAGATTGTAACTTTCCGGAAGTTTCCTATCACCTGTTGAAATATCTTTCTGTCCTGCCTTGTATAAACAAAAGGAAGTATTCCTTCAAAATACTGATAATCATCAGAATCCCAATTTTCCTTAGAAATCTTCTGGAGCTTTATAGAGACCATCGTCAGATTCGCACCAACATCAGTTCAGCTTATATTTGATATACACTTTTCCGTACTTTATTTGTTTACCTTTTTTAAACCTCCAAGATAAACCTCTTAGCGACGAGAATCTTACGCGTACAGAAGCTCGTCTCAAATCCAAACCCGCTTCTCTACGTTCTCCTTGAACCGGGACTCATCTTGTACATCCATACACTCTCTTCAATTTAATCTGCCGCTGAAAGAATCGGATTGCGGATTCCCATCAATCTGCACATACATCCGAATTGAAATGTTCTCTGCTACGCGCCGGGGACAGAATTCAGCCCGTCTCAATACAACAAGCCCGCCTAAACAAACGCTCGCGTGATGAATGAGATTTTTCACAGCGTCCCGTCCGTCGAACGGGAAGCGTGTTCAAAAAAAGGAGCGATTTAATATACGCCGGGATACGGCACGCACCGTTGACAGATCCCGCGACCGCTTCACAAGAACAATGAAAAACAAATTTCTCGGGAAATATGCTCTCTCGCCTAGTACGATTTATACGGACGTGTTTATACACGCTCGATCGTGATCTGGTAGAAATCTGATTTTTCAGTTTTTGCTCAGTGAATATTCTTCGTAATTTATGGTACGTGGAATGGAAACATTCTCTCAGATGGAAGTAATAGACGGCAAGTTTGAATGTTGGATAAATATTGTTCTAGCCTTGGTGGCGGCAATGAAGATCCTTGTACTTGGAAGATTTTCGGCTCCAAACTCATTAGGAAGGATAAAGGTAGTAAATTGATAGTTCTCATTATCGAGCTTTAAATGAATATTTCTCTACGACCATCTTCGTGTGTGATCATTCAGAAATCATTCTTAAAAAAAGAATTTAAACATTTTCTGAAGAAAGCTGACTATAGCTTTTTGGCTTAATGGTACTACAAATTACTTGTCCGTGGCGCAAAATATTTGGTTTAATACTATGTATTCGAAAAAACGGAGTGATACCTAAATACATCAACCTGAAGACAAAGAACAGCAGTGCAGCAGTAATCAAAGAAGCTTTGAAAGGAAAGCTATTGTGAATGAAAGAAGAAAGAAGAATCAAATATAACAAACGGAATATTTGTTATACTTAGGTTAAGGTAATTCATTCAGAGCTTCCTTGGACTACATACAATTTAATTTGATATTTTAGACCAGGAAATCAGAGAAAAAATTTATAAAAGTATCCAGAGTATATATGAAACTCAATTGATGAAACTTAATAACCTCATCAGAAATAAACCTAAAATTAAAGAAATTAACACCAACTTTTCAAATAATTAATTTTTCAAAAGAGTCTTAAATTTAACCGAAACGAATTTCACCGTTGATGAGACGGCGTTATTGGAGAAAGGATTCAAACACATCATACGTCAAACTTTGAACAACTACCAATAGATACTGAAATTTGCCTCAGAAATGTTGAAAACAATAGTTCACTAAAACACCAAACTGCGTCTGAGATTAAGAAAGACTACCTCAAAAATCTTAAAAGATCGATTAGAGATCACTCGTTCAAAAATATAAAATCAAATTCAACATCGAATGACATTATTTCCACAAAAGCAGATAAAGGCAATAGAATTGTAGCGATAAATGAACAAGAATACATTTCCGAAACATTAGATTTCATTAATGATTCTAATTATTCAGTTATATCCAGAGATGATACTAACAAATTCAATAAGATAGTAATGACAGTCATTGAGGATTAAAAATCCATCATGACAGATCGCGAAAAATTTAAACTCGTCTTACCGAATCCTTTACCACCTCAACTCTATTCTTTAGTTAAATTGCACAAAAATGGTTCTCCAATAAGACCAGTGATATCATTCACACATGCCCCAGCATTCAATATTTCCAAATTTTCAATACATATTCTGGAAAAATTTTGTAATTTCAAACCGTCTTTTTCAACTCGTAATTCAAATGATTTGATAAGAAAAATGGAAGATATTGTCATTCCAAGTTCATATGTTATATTCAAACACCATTTTACCAATTCTGGTCTGAAATTCCCCATGATCTACTGAGCAAAGAATCACTTCTAGAATTATACACCCTCCAGAAGAAAATATCTCCCATCCATTAAATCATCCATTCACATTAGAAGAGTTAGCTTTTATCATTATCTTCCGGTAAAAACTTAGATGAAGGTGCTGACCGAATTCCAAGTGTGTTCATAAATAAATCTTTGCATACCGTCTGTAACTAAACTCCTCGAGTTATACATCAGAATATAGAGCACGCATATTTCCTTACATATTTCAGTCAATCAGCTGTTTTTGCCATTAGGAAAGACAGTTCTCAGGCCAATCTCTCTGACGAACAAATTATGCAAGCTACTTGAATGATGATGATGATTAACAAATGATTAATATGGAATTTGGTAAGTGAAAATGTACTTATTGAAGAACACTTAGGGTTAAGATCCAACAGATGTACATTGGACGACCTTGTAACACTCCAAACAGAATTGGCCTCAGCCTCCGGATCGAATAGCAATAATCCTTACCATCAAGTGCCTTCGATAAAATCACAAAATGTGCCGTTCTCAAAAAACTCAACGATATTGGTCTCAGTGGAAATATTTTCCATTTCATCGTAAACTTTTCAACTGATAGAACAATAAGAGTTAGAATCAATAGAGAACTATCAAACATTCTCGCGATCAGAAATGAACTACCTCAAGGCTCGATATTGAGTCCAACTCTTTTTATACCAGCTTTGATCCAGCTAGCATATGTCCTTCTATTCAAAAAGCAAAGTATGCCCTTTATGCTGAGGAAATCATCCTCTTCTATCGTGGCAAAAATAATAAAAGCTCCTACAACTCATTATGAAAAGCTATCAAGACAGTTACTGATCGGTCAGCAGAAACGGGACTCATGTTCTCTCCAACGAAACCAAAGCTGATAAAATACAACAGAAAATACACCAACTATCAAGAGCCATAGATCTCATGTGATAACATTCCTTTAAAAATCGTCAACTCATGTAAAATTCTTCACTCACTTTCCGCCAATCGTCTGACCTGAAGAAAAAATATCACAAAACTGAAAAGTGAATGCCCAAGGAGCATGAATATTCTGAAGATTTTCTCCCATCATCAGTGGGGTGCAGAAGGAAATGTTTTACTTCGCATATACAGGGCACTAATAAAATCCAAGCTAGAGTACAATTCGGATTCGCCTTCAATTCTAAAACTCTAAATATAGAGCAAAACATCAAAATATATCAGTTTGAATATCGTTTGGTACTTTTCGCTTCAGTCCCGTGGAGAGTACCTCCTTTGGATCAATGAACCCTCTCTGTATCTTAAGCGTAACTTTCTTTAGGACTAGAACTTCTTAAGGACTTTTGCCAATCCCCATAGCTCCGTATCGAATATTTTACCAAATGCAGTTCCACATCCTCTGGTTACCCCCAGGAGCATCCTACCAATATCGTCGATCTTTTAATACCATCCTAGACATAATGACCTAATTCGCCCAACTCCAATATCTTACTCTAAGATACATGGTTGAAATTGCTGCCTTTAATAATTACATATTCCAAGAATGAAACACCTCACTCAGTCCTCAGACAGAAATTTTCCGAATTGATGAACTCAGGTTCTTACGACTTCATCTTTTTTACGGATGCTACAGAAAGTGCGGATGGAGTCAGATTCTCGATTAATTCTTTTGATTCACAGTGAGTGTACACAGGTTATCTGCAGCATTCTCACAGGAGAGTTATATGCAATTTCCAAATCCTTTCAGTATATCGAGTGTAACTGAAACTAGGGCCACCCCTGTAACTTTTTTCCATTAGGAATGTTTTGATGAAATTTGGGAATTGGATAGAAGACAACATTGTAAATTTGATAGCATTAATATGTTTGACATTTGGTTTCCGGTTATGCTGGAAACGATACCAACTTTCGATTTTCAAATGGGAGACCCTGTATTTTTTGCTTATTTTAATTGTTCATCTCATCCTCCGAGCTTTTGACATATTTTTGAAAGATAAACAAAATACGATCTATGTTTTTGCAATCTTTCGTTCTAGAAGGCAGTCAACAGTGATAATCGGGTTAGCTCAACATCTAATATCCCGAAAATACAAGATTTTATCTTAAAATTTAATTACTCATTTTTACGGGGTGTCAGAGTTAAAAAAAAGCGAACAGCAAAAACGAAATAATTATAATAGATGTTCAAGAATACCACTATTCTCACAAACACAATACCGCACAACCGTCTCTAACGGTTCTCCGATTCATGTTGGCTTTTAATAGGTGTTTGGTGAACCTCATTCTTCAAATGGCCCCACAGGAAGAAATCAAATATGGCGATCTAACTGGCTGTCTTATGGGACCATTTGTATCTATCTATTTTTCGGGAAAAATTCCGTCGACATACCGCCAGACATCCCATGTGTTGTGAGGAGATGCACCATCTTGTTGCAAATATATTTCATTCACATCAGCTAATGGCAACTTATCCAATTCATCTTGTATTTGGGTCCTCAAAACTTCAAAATATCTCTCCCCTGTCCATGTACCTTCAAAAATTAGAGGCCCTATTATATATCCTCCATCATTCCCATTCAGACAGTGAATCCAAAATTTTCTTGGAAGTTTCTATTTCAATATCTGTGCTCATTTTGTTGCGACCAATACATTGTATTTTGCCTATTAAACATCCCATTGTCTGTGAATCAAGATGCGTCACTGAATAAAATCTTTGTGGAGTATTGTGGATCACCCTTCCTGTTCCTAAGGTATTCTTCACAGTACTGGACTCGCCTAACTTTATCGTTAACATAGAGATGTTGGTATAGTTGATATTTAAATGAGCGGTACTTATGTTTTTTCAAAATTCTCCATGCGCTTTGGTGGCTAATGTCAAGCTTCTCAGCAATTTCTCTTGTTGATGTGGTTGGATTAATATCAATGAACGTCAATATGTTTATTTCGGTCGATAACGAAATTCTCCTCAACAGCAGGTTGAACCTCACGAAATTTTCGTTCTACTTAAGAGAAATAGGTAAGGTTAAGTTAGATGAAATGAGATACATGAACTAGGTTCTATTTTTCCGGATAGCGCTCTTTGTATAATTGTTCAGCTTGAACGCTATTTTGCCTGCACTCTCCATAAATAAGGAGCATATCGACTTTTTCACGGGTGTATTGATTCATACTCAAAATTGAATTCCCTAATTCGCAATGTAGATAATTAACAACATTGGAATGTCACGCTGATATTTTTATGTTCACAGAATATTTGAATTTGGGAGACTTTTACTTGGTAAAATTCCATTATCAATAATAAAAACAAGTACTGTGTTTTAAGGAATTTTACTTATTAAATTAATTTTACTTAATATATTAAGTAAAATTCCTTAAAACACAGTACTTGTTTTTTATTATTCACAGAATATTATAAGTATGAACAAAAATTTTGCATCGCCAACGTGGATATTGTTATTAGCGTATAGGAAAGCTCTACAAAAATTGCCTAGGTATTTTATACTAGAACTCCGGAACCGTTAAGAATAGAGTGAAGTGAGTGGAATAAAAAAAAACATAAATAACTACTGCTTCTGTATTACCCGGTGGCTCGATATAGTTATCTCAGAAGAAAACCCACTTTTACAGGAAAATCTGAAATTTGAAACTGTGACATCCCGCAAGAAATGAGCAATTAAATTTTTAGATACAATAGTGTATTTTCGTGATAGGAGATGTTGAGCTAAGGCAATTGTCACTGTTCATGGTTTTCTAGAACGAAAGGTGGATATTGCAAAAAAAGAATGTTTTGTTTTTCTTTCGAAAATATGTCGAAATGTCGTAAGGGTTCCGGCTTAACCGGAAACGAGATATCATACATATTAATGTTATCAAATTCAAAATGTTGTCTTTTATCCAATTCCCAAATTTCACAAAAATATTCCATATAGAAAACAAGTTATAGGGGTGGCCCTAGTTTCAGTTACATCCGGTATATGTTCATCTAACCGAAGCTTCCAAAATTTTTAAATATGCTTCGACTCTTTGTTTTCGCCGGTGAGTCTGAGTATAAATGAAAAAGCTGAACTCATTGGTAAGGAAGTGACGAAAGGAAATCAGACAGGACAGCGTATCTTAAGCAAAACCTCCGGAACAAATAGCAAGTGAACTGGAATGGTATTAGTTTCAACTTACTCGATATGCTGCTAACCAATATTAGAATAAAAATGTTAGGTGCCACAAGCAAATATTGCATTGTCATCCACAGACTCAGAATTGCAGATACACATTTTGAAAAACGTTCAAAAACTAGAGAGTTATGACATTCTTTTGAGATCCGTCAAATATCAATTCCTCACAATATCTCAAACAACAATGAAAGATTTAGGAAACCGGTTTTTGTCATTGATTATGAAAAACCGAGTTTTTGCATTCGCAAATTTGACTTTTCCCCACTAATTCATGAAGAGAATTTTTTCAGTCGAAACGTGTACCCAACTTTACGCTGGTAAAAGTATTTTTTATGATCCAAATGTACGAAGGTTTCAAATATTTCAAAAAGATATTAAAAAAAATCTGTACTCCCTACAATTTCCCGCTCACGGCAAATCCACATAAAAATTGGACGATTCGTCCCAACACTTTCCACTAAGTGCATTTTTCGATTTAACATACACCGCGTACCGCATCACACTGGATTATCTGAAAATCAACGTAGTTTTTTGACGTTTTTCAATGTTCGGTCGACTAAACCTTTTTCTCGTTACATCCGCCAGGAAATTGATAGTCAATCGCCCACGGATGGAAACACGCATCCTGAATTCATCGCTGCAATTGGCATATGGTCGCGAAAAGTGACAATTAATTCAAAGTTATCACCGTCATTTTAATCCTTTTTTCACTAGGGATCAGACGGATTTCAAACTAGTTAGAATATCCAATACATTTATCCTGGCGAGGTTATAAATGCAAGACGAATCATGTTTACCCTAGCGATTATGCTGAAAAAGAGTTGTGACCGATCGTGAACATGACATTTTTATCCACCATCGCTTGACACAATTCATAAGCGCAGAATATTCCTCAAGATCTTATGCATCACGAAATGTGTATTATATAAGGAAATACACAAAGCTTAAACACTTTCAAATTTTTCATTATATCCTGGAAATCGTCAAAATTCCATCACATGAAATACGATTTCATGAACTCATCTATTCTGAGAATCACTGAATAATTGATTAACTCAAATTCGGGGAATTGATGATTTTGAAGAACTGAAGTCGAACGGCAGCAAATAATATCAGAAAGCATAATCAGGAAGAACAAGGGAAACGAAAGTTGCCGCATGTAAATTTTATGACGAAAAAGTACAGGATTTCACAAAATAACACACATATATGAAATATTAAGGTTACGAACATGAAAATGGGGGAAGTTTTGAAATATATCTCTTATACAGAATATATACCAGGAAAACAACATGTAACGTTATCACGTCGTTAGTTGGAAGAAAAGCTGGAAAATAAAAGGTTAAAATTATCTTATTTCACTAAAATGAATCATCTCATAACGCTATTGTTTAGTAATTAGTAAAAGAAGGGTTTTGAATTATATAGCTATCGACTTTATTTCCAAGATTTGGTACCGTGCAACTATTTACTGTGTGAAAATGAATGAGGTAAGTGGGAAAATCTTTTCATGCAATCGAAGAACTAACTCAAATAGCAACCGAAATAGAGACATATGACAAAATTCCGGAAAATCTTGGAATAACTCGACAACAGAAGAAGATAGTTCCGATATATCTTGATCTTGATCCGTCGGCTTGTCGGATTCTTAGATAAAGAAAACCTTTTCAATAAGAGACAGCACGGTTTCCGAAAAAAAGTAGATCAACTTAGTTGATTTTAAAGAGGCAATTACTGGGGCCATTGACCAGTGTCAGTAAGCACAACTATTAGCATGTGAACTTTCAAAAGCCTTTGACTGTGTGGTAAAAGAATTACTATTACAGAAGTTACAGTACGCAGAAAAGCCTGAGTTTCGAATTCATACTTAGCAAACCGAACTCAAGTTGTACCATGGAAAAATATCTAATCACAAGAAAAAACAATAAATGTAGGAGTCCCACAAGGGCCAATATTGGGTCCAATATTGTTCATCTTTAATGTGAACGATCTTCCTTGTAACTTAACAGGCTTACATATATGCTTATATGCAGATGATACAACCATTCTCAATGTTGATTCAACAAGTGTAGATACCGAAGTTGAGACTTAACAATCTTAGGAGAACGCAAAACGGTGGTTCTTGATGGATGAATTAAAACTCAACGAGAGCAAATCACAAAGAATGAAATTGGGATCTGAGGCTGATAATTGCAATTCCATGAATATACTTGGAGTATCCATTACCTGCGATCTCAACTGGCAATATCACATAGCTCTCCCCAGCAAAAAACTAGCCAGAGCCATTTTCATCATTAGACGAATGAAAACAACTTCAACGACAGAGATTACGAGGATAGCGTATTTTTCTAACATTCATTAGGTGCCACCTATGGAAAATTATTATGGGTTCACAGTGGTGCTTATAAAACATAAAGAGCTGTTAGAAATATTTGCGGTTGTACGAGTACCTCAAGCTGCAGGGGACTGTTCAAGAACTTGAAGATACTCACTATCATATCTGTTTACATACTTTCCTGTCTCAAATTTGTTCACTTCAAACAAGATCAATTTACCATAAATGAAAATTTCATGGCTATGACTATTTGGAACCATGTCGAAATTTTGAGGAATAGAATCATTTATGGGTGCAATTTCTTGCTCGGCAATAACGGCAATGCAATCTCAAAATCTATAATGTCGCTTGGGAAGAGATGTAGATTATGCATTCAACAGAATGGAGCACACTATGAACGGTTTCTTTAGCAGCTTAAGATTATTGGACATATTTCTTCTTTGTTTTGTGTTGAATGATTTTTTATTGTAACTTATAATAAAAACGTACTTCCCTTTTTTTTCATCATTTCTATAAGACTGTGGTTCAATACCATGGACCACAAATAAACAAATGATACACTTGCAACTGGTGGAAATCATAACAGCTGACAGTAGTGCTATCATGAAAATTTCGTTATAGAAAGTCTTAAAAGAGGAAAAATGCTTTTCTTCTTCAAAAATGATGATTGCTTAATAGGTTGATCAATTCTGATAAATTCATCATGCGTCGCATGAAGAAAAACATGATCATCCTACGCTACTAGTTTCATGCTAAGTCAATTCTTGCAGATCAAAATATCAAGTTTAGAAATATGTTCGAACTTACGGAAGTTACAGCAATTTTTCCTATTGACAATTCGAAGTTTGACACCCTGCATTATGGCAAACCAAACATTTTTTAGGCATAATTTGTTTTGAGAGTCACTTTAAATTTCGATCCACGGTCGACCAGTGAAGTTTGGTAGATTAAACTGGAAATAACCTGGACTTGTTTTTCGACACGAAAATGGTCCGGAATCTATTGCTAAGTTCGGAACATAAATCTTATTTTAATTTTTTCCTCAAGAGCGGTGACAAACACTAAAATGCAAGCAACAAAAAAGTTTTTAAATTGAATGAGTAATTCGAAAATATTAGAAAATGTGGTCAGTGGCGTGTTGCAAGAAAGTTCTGGGGGAAAAAAGACGACATGACACCGAAAAATATATCATCCTGTAGAGCAACCGACAAATTTTTAATACGCTGTCGTCTAGCTGATGAAAAAACAATCGAACGTCGAATTTCAGTTTGATATCTGAGAAATTGAGTGAGTTATTCAAAAATAAATTTTATTCCCCGAGTTATTCAGAAATAAATTTTATTCCCCGAAAATTTTACAGCCTGTATCTCGAAAACGACAAAACGACAGGTCAGAGGGTTCTTATGGATAGTGTCGTTATTTTAAAATCTTCTATCATTCTGTACATTTTGGCAGATTAAAACTGCAATTTTCTCTTCAAATTTTTATTTTCGAAATTCAGAATCATCATACAGGGTGTCCCGAAGCAGGAACATTGAAAATCCAAATAACTTTTGAAACTGGTTCATTTCGGTATACGAGAACATGTTTGATCCGAGAATAGGACTTTCTTGTGTGGTTATAGAATTTTTGCAATCAACCCCTTCCATTCAGCATCCCCAACTTGCAAATCATACAAATAATTCAAGTGGCATATCTTCAGAAAGGTTTTTTGAATTCCAGAATGATTAAAACATTTCATTCAGTTCGGCTCTCCATACAGGATGTCGCTTTCGAAAATTTCAATATCGTCATTTGAAATTATCAACTAAAATTAATTCGAAACTGTTAAAAGTATTGGGGTACGATGTGTTGAGCATCGATTACGAAGAAATAAAACTGATTTCTGCATTGAAAATGTTCACATTTTTTTCATTTCCATCTGGCGTGCAGTCATCTGTTATTTCTCATTTTTGCAATGAAATATTATTATTATTCAGATCAGTTCCTCATTATTGTTGTTGTTCGTCAGTTGAAATTAATCTGAAAATGGTTTATTCCACTGAGGAAAGGGTCGAAATTGTATCGACGTATTTTCGAAATAACAGTTGTGCCAAAAGAAACGGCAAGGATATTCGATAGGAACCATCCTGAAATAGAAAGGGAGTCAGTCACCAGTACGTTAAATATTTGGTTGACAAATTCCTAGCTACGGGTTCGGTGGCAAACAAAAACATGAAGTGGCATGTCCTGTCAGAAATGAGGCAACGGAAGTGGCAGTAGTGGGTCATCTACAAATGGAGAATACTACTTCGATCAGAAAACTATCTCGTCTGACTGGTGTAAACACCGTGTATATATATATATATATATATATATATATATATATATATATATATATATATATATATATATATATATATATACACCTCAAAAAAGTCTAGGAACAATATCAATATATCGTATCCAGAACGATCAATATGGATGATGTTTTTAAGAAATGAACAATTTCTCACCAAATTATGTGGAGTGCTGCAACATTTTTCAGTTTTTTTTATAAAAAACTAAATATGCAGCAGATGTGACGCTGCTTTATAATCATTTCATGTATTCAGTGTTTGAAATCAGTTAGTTGGCACTTTGTTTCTGTTGTAAGCACAAATAAAAGATTCAAGTTTTGTGATTCGACCATGAAAAGACGACATTTAACTAGAGAAGAGATGTTACGAGCCGTTGGCATGCTCCAAGCTGGGAGCTCACAACGGGAAGTATCCACGGTTCTGGGAAATAGCCCAAGTGTCATAAACCGTTAATGGTCGCGTTTCAATAAAAAAAAGTAGCGTAGAAGAACGCCATACAGGTCGTTTCAGGATTACTGCAGTCGCCCAAGACCGATTTTTGGTTTTACAAGCCAGAAGAGATCGTACTACTACAGCATCTCAATTAGCTCAAGAGCTACTACGAGTTCATAATGTACAAATTTCCGACCAAACTGTGAGAAATCGACTGCACGAAGATCAACTCCACTCCAGACGTCCTTTAAGAGTTCCACAACTGACCCATGGAAATCGCGCTGCTCGTTTAGCTTGGTGCCAAGAACACGTAAACTGGGATCAAGAGAGGTGGGCCACATTTCTCTTCAGTGATGAATCTAGATTTAGTTATTATCCCGATTCGGGAAAAATTCGAATATGGAGGGAACCTGGAAAGCAAAACCGTCTCCAACATGCTCGAAAAGTTGTTAGACAGAGAGGCGGATCAGTGATGTTTTGGGGAGGTATACGCCTTGGTGGAAGAACTGACCTCGTTTTCATACAGAAGAACCTCACGGGAAATTCTTGCGCAAATGAGATAGTTTTACCTGTAGTGGTACCGTATCTCCAAACAATGGGTCAAAATCCACTCTTCCAACAAGATAATGCCCCTCCTCATCGTGCAAGAGTTGTCTCGAACGTTCTTGAAGAGAATGATTTCGATCTTCTACCGTGGCCATCCTGCTCCCCAGATCTGAATCCTATCGAGCATGTGTGAGACAACCTAAAAAGAAATCTCCTGCTTCAAAACGTCTTCCATCATGAACAGGAGCTTCGATTAGCAGTTCAGGGGGCTTGGAATGACTTAGGCCAAAATGTAATAGACAATTTAATATTGAGCATGCCGCGACGATGCCAAAGTGTCATTAATAACAGAGGTAGACCTTCTGGGTACTGAAAAATATAAGTGCTTCCATATCGTTTCGAAAATATTAGTTCAGGGTTTTTTTTGTGTTTTACCAAATTTCGTCATTTTCAATTTTCAATTTTTTTTTATAATAGGTGCTTTGGAGAAGTCAAATATTATTTCGTTTTCTTGAGAATACATTATATACAATACATCCTAACAAAAACCGAAATATTTCTATAAATTCGAATTATCAAATTCATATTTCAAAGATATTGATTGGTAAGTGTTCCTAAACTTTTTGAGGTGTTTATATATATATATATATATATATATATATATATATATATATATATATATATATATATATATATATATATATATATATATATTACTATTCTATAACGTTGAGAAAATAAATATTTCATAACACGTTACGTTCAGTAACTGCTAGATGCAAGAATACATTGACTTTATCCTGAAGAAATTATATGAAAAAAGCAATATTTTCGATAATAAATGCAAAATATATGTGGAGCATGTGAAAACATCTGGAAAACACCAAGGTTTAACGTAATTCTGCTTCTGTTGATAAGCCTTCGGGCTTCTCTCATACCTTCCGAAATTAAAACAATCTAAATGAGTTAACTGTTGTTTTATGTTTTATGCACGCAACGTAGCTGCCTCTCCACTATTCCCATTTTAGACAATGAGGAACCGGCCTCCCTTTAGCGGCTATGGGGGATTGAGGATTTCTGGAGACTCAAGTCTACACGAGAGCGAAGACGTGTGCCTTTATTCAATTAACTAGCGACTGCCTGGCTGCTTCCGACTCTCAAAATTGGATAACGTAGCTCAGAGAGCACCGCGGGCCAAATTGCGCTAAACCCGATATATCGGCACAGACGGGCATGATAAACATCTGATATTACGTTGTTGTTTTGTTGTTGGCTGGCCTACATCAAACTGTGGAACGTTGAATAAGCGGTTAGTACACTCGGATAAGATATCTCATACATCGCTATATTTCAAGATGTTCCACTCGGCATACGATCATATAAAGACTATTGTATGCCCAAACAGAGGGCTTCCGATAAATTGATATTATTACATGATATTCTGTATTATTCTCGAGAGAAAAGAAATTAGTTCTCATAAGATGGCCAAAACATGTTTGTATTTTTAAAGAGGGTCTCCGAAAATTCATTCATAGTCAACGAGGAACACCAATAATTGAAGAAACAAATTAGGTTATAGAAAAAAACTTTGGATTTCTTAAACCAAAACCTGTGGGAACTCTTTACCTAGGCGTTTATGGTAATTCCTAATAATTTTTTGGCAATCTCGGCATTCAGGAACTTAAACATCTCCAAAAAGTCTAGGGAACACTTACCAATATCTTTAAAATATGAATTTGATGATTCGAATTTATAGAAATCTTTCGGTTTTTGTTAGGATGTATTGTATATAATGTATTCTCAAGAAAACGAAATAATATTTGACTTCTCCAAAGCGCCTATTATAAAAAAAAATTGAAATTTGAAAATGACAAAATTTGGTAAAACACAAAAAAAAATCCTGAACTAATATTTTCGAATCGATATGGAAGCACTTATATTTTTCAGTACCCAGAAGGTCCACCTCTGTTATTAATGACACTTTGGCATCGTCGCGGCATGCTCAATATTAAATTGTCTATTACATTTTGGCCTAAGTCATTCCAAGCCCCCTGAACTGCTAATCGAAGCTCCTGTTCATGATGGAAGACGTTTTGATGCAGGAGATTTCTTTTTAGGCTGTCCCACACATGCTCGATGGGATTCAGATCTGGGGACCAGGATGGCCACGGTAGAAGATCGATATCATTCTCTTCAAGAACGTTCAAGACATATCTCATTTTAAAATAATTTTTTCGCTAATACAGTCACGGGGTGGAAAGGAGAATCCTGTCAAATCGATCAATTATGGAATCAAAAACAGGTGTAACCTATTCAAAATTCACAGCTAAATTTCCACTACAGCTAAAATTGACAGTAGATCGTATTATTTGACATCAATTTCACCTTTACACCTCCATTCGTTACCGAGGTAATGGATAGACGGTAACCTTATCCTAAAAGAGTTTGTTTATCCTTTTGAAATACGAAAGCCTGAGAATATTCCAATTCATAGGTATTTCAGTAACACCCGAAGCTTCGCGTAGGACAAATTCTTCTACGATCAAGTAGGACGAATAACGATCTTATTACACGAGGACGCGCGTCATGTCAGTCGTCGCAATAACTCCCAACTCCCATGACATACTGCGTTCTAAATTTTCGACGAACTTCAGTTCCCGTTCGATGGATTCGTCGTGAACATACCCTGGGAGAACAATTATAAACGATGGCTCGGAGGGGTAGCATGTGGTAACGGCGTAGCATCGTTCGAACGACATCGAAACTGGATTTCCGGGCTGAAAACATGACGTTGAATTGTGGCGATGATATTTTACGTCAAATTATAATCATTTTCCGCGTTCGAAGTGCTGTCTGTCGAAACCGACGTTACTTCGGCTAGAAAGACAACGCTTAGTCTTCAAATTTCTTGCAGTCTCTGGATTTATACAGTAGAAATTTTATTTCTCGCCTAATCAGGTGGAACAAGGTTACTCCTTCGTGACAGTCCGATGGACGGAAAACGATTAATTTGTTGAATCGATCCCCATCGAGGAAATTTGATTGCTTGACAAAGCTCTGCAAGAATATGAATCTGACCAGATAACTGAACGGAAGGAGGAATGCAACATACTGGAACAGGTGCAGTGCAATTCTCATGAGAAAACAAGAAATAGGATCGTATAGAAGAAAAAAATTCTAAAAAAGCAGCTTTTCAGAGGGTCTTTATTGGCCCTCTTAAAACAAAAAGTTCTTGAAATATATAAAAACGGGTTTCTGTAAATATAACGAAAAAATCTATATTATTATGGATGGTGAAAGGACCTATCGATTGATTTTTTATTTTTTACTTGCACACAAGTACGGACTTCTGAATATCTTCCAGCCATATTAAAATTATCAACCGGCGCCCGTATTGGAAAATGACTCTATCAGATTACACTACGATAGGCCTGTTATCACTGACAGAATGGTGACGAATAATAGGCCGGACATAGTGGTGTATGATAAGAGAGCCAGAACAGCAAAGCTGGTGGATGTCGCGATACCGAATAATAACAACGTGCTGAACAAGTTCCAGGAGAAAAAGTCCAAATACACAGACCTTGCTATTGAGATCAAGCAGATGTGGCACCTCGAGAAAAGAGATATTGTTCCTGTTATCGTATCCTCGACTGGGTAAATAACCGAAACTTTGCATGATAGCCTTAAGAAACTAGAATTGCATAAGAATACCTATATAGAAATGCAAAAAGCTGTAATTCTTAATACATGTAGGATAGTTACGAAATTTATGTCAAGTATATTGTAATCGAGCCTATTCCCTTTGATTGCTGAATCTGGGAAAGGTAAATTATATCCAGCTTAGAGCTGAGATAGTGCATAAGTCCACGATAATAAATAAGACTGTTTATTTAGCTGAAGCTAAAAACAATATCATAAAATACATTGACGTAATAATACCAATGAAGATATTTTATAAATGATTTCTCATCTAATCCGAAACATACAACTCAGGCGTGATTTGAAATCACTTAGACTCGGGGATGTCCTAACAACAGAAGGCAAACGATTGAAATGCTGCAGACCTCTGACAAAGGTGGACTTTTGTGTTGAAGACAAATCAAATCTCTGAATGTGGTATTCATCGTTTGATCGGAGACCATAACCAATCATATTTGACCTTTTCACCAGAAACTGTTTCAGATATGAAGGTTTGATCATTTGTAATCTTGTAAATAAGAATAAGGTTTGACTGATCAATCAACTGCGCAACACTTAGGAAACCAAACCTTCTCAACGTATCTCCGATAGGAGTGAACCTACTACATCCAAGAAGTATTCTCATAGCTCTATTCTGTACTATCTGTAGCTTCCGAATGTCGTCCCCTGTCGAAAAAATCAGCAAAGAAATGCAGCAATTCAAATGTGGAGTAATAATAGTGTTATAGACCACTCGTCTACACTATGGAGACAACTTTCTTGAAATCCTGCCTAGGTAGCCTACTTTTTTCCAATTATTTACAAAAAAAATCAACATGTTTAGAGAAGTTCAACTGCTGGCGAAGTACGATTCCCAGATACTTCATCTCTTGGACGAAATCAATAAGCTGATTATCCATAATAATTTTGTAATTCCTAGATCGAACTCCACCTACTTAGATTTTGATCCGAAAAGCATACACTTGGTCTTAGCAGCATTCAACTTCAATTTGTTGATCTTCAAACAGTCCTGCAGTATATCAAGTGTTTTTTCATCGTTCTAACCAACCTGTCAAAGTCACTATCAGTTATCGACACCAGCGCATCATCAGCAAATAAACTTAGAAAACAATCATCCAGGTAAAAATTCAAATCGTTCACATACAAAATGAACAGCAGCGGCCCCAACACACTTCCTTGTGGCACACCACAACCAGCCTCTGCACAATGTGATAACACTCCCAAGATCCTTGTCTTTTGACGCCTATTTGCAAGATAACTCCTTAACCACTTCAGTACTGTTCCTCTGATGCTCAGCCTCTCACATTTTACCAGCAATCTTTCACGATCAACGGTCTCAAACGCTCTTTTCAAGTCAACAAAAACGCCATGAATAATATTTCCCTTATCGATATCTCTCTTCCATTTAGTGCAAACAAGTTGGCATGCAGACTCACACGAGTGATTCTTTCTGAATCCAGACTGAAACGGAAATAAAATATCATTTTTCTCAATGAACTTTATGAGATATTCATAAACTATTATTTCCAAAATCGTTTCCAATACCGGAAGTAGGTTGATCGGCCTGAAATCCACTGGACCTTTCGGAGCATTCACTTTAGGTTCAGGTATTATTATACTGCATTTCAAATCAGTTGGCAATTCATCAGTTCTTAAACAGGAATTAACAAAATTGAGCAAAGGATAACCAACCCCAGGAAACAATAACTAAAGCAGAGCAACTGATAACAATTCATCACCTGATGCTTTGTTCTTCAACATGTTATAATATTTGATAGTTTATTAAGAGTTATGTTCTCAAATACCTCGATACAATCATCACCTCCCATATGAACATCAGCAAAAGATCCTAATGGAGCCGGAATGCTGCCCGTTAACTCATCTATACTATCAATAAACAAACGGTTCAACTTTTCAGCCACATCAAACTCATCATCTCTCAACATGGAAGAACTAAATATCTCTCTAGAAGTACTCACAACCTCCTCTAGTACCTTCCACATTTTCTTGCTATCCTTACCGTACTTATTAATTTCACCTTCATAATATTTTTTCTCTGTTGTACACAGTAAAGACACTACCTCATTACGTTTTTTTTATATTCATGAAAATCCGCGGTATTATCAGTAAACTTGAAGATCTTATATTGAATGTCTCTATCTTTCTGTGGTATTCTCACTTCCTGATCAATCCATTTCTTTTTACGTTGAGTTTTTATAATGTTTATAGGAGCCCACTTATCCATTGAATCCTCAACGTTTTCCAATATATTATCATACAAAATATTTACATTGACTGAATCATAGTCCCAATCCTTCGAAATAAGGTCTAATTATTAAGATATATCTGAAAGAACTACAAAATCGAGTTTTCTTAACAACAAATTCAGAATCCTAATGAAGTTCACAATAATTGTATATTCTTCTTGTTAATATAGAATGCATAGCCCTTCAAATTTTCCTAAACCTGTAGTAGTTTATTTATGATACCAATTACTGAATTGAATGTTAAGCAAATACTAATTTCTTATGTAATGGAACTTTATTGTTCAGTTCATAATAGATTGAAATCTGATGTAAGTAACTCACTTTTTTGCTAATTATACAGGGTGTATCTGATAAGAGTGGAAATAAATTTATGGTAGATTGCCGATATGAAGGGCATCTCGGAACACTTTATATGAATGTACTCAGCAGACTCGGCTGTTTTCTGAATTTCATTCGTATCTTAGTTACCAATACTATGAAACTTAGCAGGTTTTTTATACTGCTAGGTATCAATCGGAACCACTATCCAATTTCGAAAAAATCCAGGTCCGGAATGTCATGAATTGATACGAAATGCTTCAGGATATAAAACATTCTGTATGAATCATATTAAAAATTTCTCTCATATTAAAAAACAACAAGAACTGTTGATTCGGAAAAACCAATGAAATAACTTGGCACACTGAAAGCCACCAAGAAAAAAAATTTATTCCTGAAAAAAAGTGGGAATCACGTCTAGTCAATTCATTATTGAATCCCTAATTAAGGTGATATCAATGCAATTGGGAAGCAAAGAAATTGAATTTCTCGAAATAATCAATTTGAAGTATTTTTCGTTTCCTCGCAACGAAAATGAGATTCTTTTTATAGTGCAGAGTCGGACTTCAATGAAATATGTCCTTGTTCAAGGAATCATAAGATTTGAGTATTTTCTCTCGAGATATCTTGAACGAAGATAGCAAATGGTTTATTGATCTTGAGATATTTGATTGAATGTTTTCATCATATCCGCTATTTCAGAACCCAAGAGTTTTTACAATGAAAAGAACAATTTTTCAAACAGATGAATATAATAATCTGATTGGTTTCGCATTCGACGGACATTTTCTACTAGGTATTTTACTAGTGACCGAAAGTTCGATTTATAAATCTATTTGTTCTTCATTTCATCTGGATAACCTCTCCATATGAACAAAGCTCATCATTTTCCATTTAATGTAAGCACTATCTAATATCCGCACTGCCAAGTGAAATTCATGGACAAAATTCACTGCGCTTACAGGCCATAAGACGCATTGAAATTTCTCTATGGTGACTGTGAACCTACTTTGATACGGAGATTGTCACATTATTGATGTTCAGTCAACATTAATTCAATTTCCACGAGTTTAAAATATCTTTTTCATTCCGAATACCCTTGTTCTCCTATGAAGAATATGCAGACTTGCTAATTAGGGTGCTTGTGGATGTAATGCCCTCTCTTCAAGAAGGGAATATCGCATTCGGTTCCCAAATAGACGTTTAGTAAGTTATATCAATTTTCTTCAAGGACCGACACTTTGCAACTGCTATAAACAAACGAGAATATGCGGAAAATAACCGAAATCAAGAAGAAGCAATTATTAATATGGCTCTCAATAATCCCTCTACTAGTACCAGAAAAATGGAAAATGAGTTGAATATTTCTCACAAGAAAGTACGGAAGGTTCTTAGAGAGAAAAATTCGCACTCTTATTATTTATAGCCAGTACAACGGTTGGAACCTGGAGATGAAGCTCCTCGACTGAATATTCGCCATTACATTTTGAACCATAGGAGATCTATTTTGAGGATAATTTTCGCCGACAGATAATAACACTTTTTTCCCTCACAAAGAACAGCACAAATATACTTTCTACGATAACAGAAACAACAAATCCATAATTGATTACATTATCACTAACCGAATGTTTCTACCCCAACAAATCTTAGATGTAAGAGTTTTGTCATCAGCTAACATTGGAACAGACCACAAGCTCGTTCTAGGCAAACTGAAGATGACAACTCAATTAAAAAAGAAAACAACATCTGTAAAAACTGAGAAATTTAACGTAGAATCGCTCAACAATGAGAGCACAAAACAACTTTATTCAAACCGTTCCAAACAGTATATAACTCGTAATCCTATATTGCAGCAAGATAACCCCGACATAGCATGGCTCAAACTAAAAGAAAACATATACAAGGGTGCCACAGAGGCCTTGGGAACCCGCACGGTATCACAGAACGGCAAACCTAATAATAAACCCTGGTTCACCACTGAAGTCAACAACATTATAAAGGAAAAAAAAACAAATATATCTAGAATATAAGAACCATCGACACCAGAGAACCGAAATAGATACATAGAAATAAGAAATAGGGTGAATGACAGAGTTCGGGAAATTAAAGAAGAATACTGGCAGAGATTTAGTGCTGAAATGGAAGCGGATATATACGGAGCGCAAAAACGAATTTGGAAATTATTAAGGGGTATGAAAAAGGACACCAATGAAACTATACAACTGAAAACAATCACAAACGAAACATGGGAAAAATACTTCAAAAATCTTTACACCGAATCAGAATATAAAGAAGAACCCCCAGAAGAAGACTTAGAAAATGACATTATAAATGAACCGGTAACAATCACGAAAGAGCAAGTAGCTATGGCAATAAGTAAACTTAAAAATAGGAAAGCTCCAAATGAAGATAAGATAACAAATGAGATGATCAAATATGGCGGAGAAGCCATGAGAGAAGGGTACACAAAACTGTTTAACATCATAATTCAACACGGAAAAATACCAGAAGAATGGAAAAGAAGTGTAACAGTGCCTATCTTCAAAAAAGGAGACAAAACAAATCCTGCCGACTATCGCGGAATAACCTTACTAAGCAATTCTTTGAAACTGCTTACAAAGATTCTTGCCGATGACATAACGTCAACAATGCCAATCAGCGGAGAGCAACAAGGCTTTCGAGAAAACCGGTCCACGGTCGATGCACTATTTATAACAAGGCAACTAGTAGAAAAGTCTCTTGAATATAACACTCCAGCATATCTTTGTTTCATAGACTTAACGAAGGCCTTTGACAGAGTTCAACTGAAGGATGTAATCAAGATACTGGAAAACAAAGAGGTACCCAAAAAATATATAAGACTCATAAGAGATCTGAACACTAATACAACAACGCAAATACGAACAAACCACACCCTAACGCAGCATTCCGGAACAACGTCGGGCATCCGCCAAGGTGAAAGTCTTAGCCCTCTACTATTTAATACTGTTATGGACCAACTTGTAGAGACCGTTAAAAACTTGGGACTAGGATATCGCATGGGAATCTACAAAATTAACATCTTATGCTATGCCGATGACGCCGTACTCATTGCAGAATCAGAAGACGACCTACAAAGAATGTTATACGCCTTTAGCAAACGCGCAAAAAATTTCAATATGGAAATCTCAACAAGTAGGACAAAATGCATGACCATAGCTAAGGAACCTCTGCGCTGCAAGTTAACAATAAACAACGCCACTATAGACCAAGTCATGTCATTCGCATACTTAGGGGCAAAATAACAAGCACAGGATACCTTGAAGATGAAGTGAGGAGACAAGTGAACAAAGCAGCTGCAGTATCGGGACATCTTAAACAACCAATTTGGAGAAATAAACACCTCAGTATACCATGCAAATCCAGAATCTACAAAACATGTGTGCGACCAAGTATGACATACGGGGCAGAAACAAGAGCGGAAACGTCGGTAACAAAGAGGATACTAAGAACAACAGAAATGAAAACGCTAATAACTATAACCGGTTACACATTGAATCACAGACAAAGAAATACCGACATAAGGGAAAAATGTGAAACAGACGATATTGTAAGATGGGTAAGAAAAAGAAGAAGAGAACGAAACCAGCATGTAAACAGAATGACCACAGATAGAATAGCCAAAATCGTATATAACAACATACCACACGGAAGAAGACCCGTTGGACGACCAGCAAAACGATGGCGGGACAGTTGGCAATCAACTTTACAAGAACTGCTGCAGGGAAACCGGAACTGAACAAGCGCTACGCCTTCTACACGGTGAAGAAGAAGAAGAATCGCTCTTCACGAGAGATGGAATTTTTAATTCACGTAATAGGCATTTGTGGGCACGTGAAAATCCTAGAGCAGTTTGCAAACGGTGATCCCAGTACCAATTTTTAGTGAATGTATGGTGTGCGGTATTTGATAACCAATTGATAGGGCCCCACATATTTGAAGAGTCTTTGAATGGGCAGCATTATTTGGACTTCCTCAGGAATGATCTGACTGAACTGGGGCCAGCAATATATGGAAGAAGAGGTACGATTTTCCAATAATGGCGCAGGCCCACAATTTGCTTTGGATGTAAGGGCCCACCTAGATCACCAATACTCTAATAGATGGATAGGTAGAGGAAGGCCTATCTCCTGGCCTGCTAGATCGCCAGATTTTAATCATCTAGACTACTTCCTATGGGGCTATTTGAAGGAGAATGTGTATCGAGGAGGAATCATAACGAGGAATGAGTTGATCGAAAGGATAAGACTAAACTGTGAATTGTTGCGAGAATCTTCTGACGTCATTAGAAAGGCAACAGCGAACATCAACAAAAGGTGTAGAGCTTGCATTGATGTCTTATTTCGAGAACAAATTATGAACGTTCTCCTTGTTTATTGTTTGGTTTCATTTCTCATTTATCGTTTGGTTTCATGTTTCTATTTAATTCGTGAATATTTTTTTGTGGGTGCCAAGTTATTTTATTGGTTTTTCTGAATTAACAGTTCTTATTGTTTTTTATAATGAGATTTCAATATGATTCATAGAGGGTGTCTTATATCCTGAAGCACTTCGTATCAAGTCATGACAATCCGGACTTGGATTTTTTTCGATAGTGGTTCCGATTGATACTTAGCAGAATAAGAAATCTGCTAAGTTTCATTGAATTTTATGGATTGGTAACGAAGATATGGCCGATCGAAATTTCCACAAAATTCAGAAAACAGCCTGTAACTCTTTAAAGAGTCTGCTGAGAACATTTATATAAAGTGTTCCGAGATCCCCTCAGCATCAGCAATCTACCATTAATTTATTTCAACTCTTATAAGAAACGGCCTGTATAATTTGGCACATGGTACTTTTCATTGCGGATACGGAAAAAATTGCAGGAGATGAAAAAAATTGAATTACTGAGCATTCCAACAAATGTTCGTAACTAGGAAAATATTCAAGACCCCTAACACAAAATTGTGTAAGATGGTTTCAAATCTAGATTAAAAATTGCATCCTATTCTGAATATTTCATACTGTTTTGAATTAATTTTTGTTTTGCAATGAATAATGTACTTATTATGAGTCCAACGGGAAAAAGGTAGTTTGATCAAATTGGGAAAGACAATTGCCAATGTAAGTTAGACATGCGTATTTATTTTCTGGTTTTTCTACGATGGAATATAGTAATTGAAACATTTGTTCTTGTTGTTTGCGTTTTATTGAAACTGATTAAATATGAGACTGGAATATTAATATTTGATGCAATTCTCTTAATAATACACATTTCCGTATAAGAGTCTGTTATGGGAATGGAAAGGCTTTATAAATCATTGAATTATAAGCGGTTTCTTTAGGTGAAATGCCGTTAAAACAATCCATTGCGATTGCTGAGTCTGTAAATATTTCTTTTCCATATTATTTGTAGATGGAATTATTATTGAGTTTAGTGATAGTTATATCTAGGAAATTTATCTAATTATTGAGTTCAATTTCATTAGTGAATGGGGATTTTGTTAGGTAAGATTAGATGATGCTTTAACCCTGCAGTGGACTCGTGATCTCGAGTTACACTAAGAGTCGCGTAGGGTCTCACAGACCCACAATAAATAATTTCTCATTTTCTCGAGAAGAAAATCTATTTTCCCAAAGAATTGATAAATATTACAAGAAAAAAACAATATAAAAAGTCTAGTAAAAATAATATTTTTTAAACGATAAGGAAAACACAAAATTTCGGAAATCAAGTGAACATCACAGTTTTCGTATTACTCAGTTGAACACCCTGTACAATAGTTCATTCATCGAATTTTTGTACTCATTCTCGACAAAATGGTGAAGTATGTTCGAGGCATATATTTTGTGCAAAATCGGCACGTCTATCGAGTTTTCCGATCTTTGCAGAACGTGCACCTTCTTTGTTCATTTTCCACTCTCTTTGCCTGCTCTGCTAATGGCATGCTGCTAAGTTTAGCTGATAGTTCCGAATCTCTCTTGGTAAAAATTACATGGAGCTCTATTCTCCATATAATCCATTAGACGTTGCAGATCAAGATTTTTCAAAAATATTCGACAGGAAATGGAATGCTCGTCCTGTAAGTTTGCTTTGAAAATGACACCATGTGCCATCTAAGGGTATTTCTCGCTACATTTTATCTCTCTGAAAGTTGATCCACTGTATCAACACATTTTGGGTGATTATTAAATGTGAGGACTTCCGATTTTTTATCATGACCCGTATCGGCATCAATCGAATCATCATGATGAAGGGTTGACGGCAAATTAACCTGTTTATTTTTCTTTGGTATTTACGAAACAAGAGTCGTGTGTTCCATGAAAGCATGCTTGATTTTTCAAGCCTCCTGATTAGGAATTTGTCTTTTGTTCATTCGTAAAGTACCAACAATGATCAATTGATGATTCTTCAATAAAGTGTGAGCAACTTCCACAGAGGAAAATCCATTATCTATGGTAACATTCCGTCTAGACTGCGATAAGGGAGCGCATAGCCTTTTTACAACATCTGAGGAGGCATTGCTATCCTGTAATGTAACAGTTGGCTGCTTTCCAGCATATATTTCCATATTGTAAGTGAAAAATAATTGACTGCCTTCTAAAGAAACACATTGATACCGTATCGTGCAAGCTTATTTGGTATACAGGGTGTCATATAATATAATGTCACAGCTTGAGGGGGTATATTTACGCGTAATTTTAAGAAAAAAGATTTTATGAATATAGGTCCATGAAACCTTCGTTATGGAGCTACAGGGTGTTGAAATTTCCGCAAAAAATTGTTTTATTTTCAAAACTCCTGCAGTAATTGAGATATTCAGCCCAAATTTGGAATACAAGCTACTTTTTACAGCTTCCATCATTACATGTCCTAAATTTTAACTAGAATTTACAAGGTGTTTTCTTTTCCGGAGCCATGTCTTCTTTTGCCCTTTCAAACGTTTTAGCAGTACCCCACTGATCAGCGTACAATCAATTTTCGTCATCTTCGTTCAATTTAGAAACAGTAATATTATTTCTTCTCCGACCGTTCCCGAGCAAAAAATTATTCAACGATTGTATGCATTCACTGAATTGAAAGCACTTCTAATTAAAAAAATTACTAGTAGGCTTTGATTTTTCATTTATTTAATCATTTTGACAGTTGCTTAAGTTGAACCAGTGTTTGCTTGAATTGTTCATTGAATTAACGATTACTTCTAAGACTTTTGAAGTTATTGCTGCAAGAAGAAATGGCTAATTTTACTAACGACGAATTGGCTGATATCCATTACATGTACGGTCTGGCAGACGGAAACACCACAGAAGCTAGACGATTATACCAGGTACGCTTTCCAAATCGAGTAACAACAGACAGACGAACATTTTCAAATATACACAGAAGATTGAGGAAAACTGTTACTTTTACTGCAAATAATCATTTGAGCGCTGCAACTCAAACTATGACAACTCCAGATATTGAGGAAGTAGTTTTGAATTGTATTGATTGGATTCCTCGTGTGAGTACAAGCAAAATTGGAAATCAGTTGAATATTTCACATGTTCTCGTTTGGAGGATTCTCCACGACTTTTTATTGAACCCGTTTCATATTCAACGCGTCCAAACTCTACTTCCTCGAGATTTTCCTTCAAGACTGAATTTCTGCCGATGGTTCTTAGATAAAATTAGAGAAAATGCTCATTTTGATACTGAAATAATGTTCACAGACGTAAATAACTTTTGGAGAACTGCTATCACAAATTTCCACAATAATCATTATTGGGCGGTCCCACTTATTGGCAATTTCTTGAAGAGGAGTTACCCTTATAGAAA
Organism: Cryptolaemus montrouzieri; assembly: GCA_013387265.2. NCBI lineage: Eukaryota > Metazoa > Arthropoda > Insecta > Coleoptera > Coccinellidae > Cryptolaemus > Cryptolaemus montrouzieri. The sequence continues at coordinate 64,237,452 of JABFTP020000124.1, read as the reverse complement.
TGAGAGAACGAGGATGTGCCACTTTTGGTGAAAAAATAATGTGGTTCATGCATGACGGGGCACCAGCACATTTCAGTGGAGAAGCTAGGGAATTCTTGAATAATACATTTAACAACCGATGGATATGTCGGAGTGGGCCAGAACCATAGCCTCCTAGGTCCCCAGACTTAAATAGTTTAGACTTTTTCTTATGGGAATATCTCAAAAGATTAGTTCATACCACTCCAGTGAACATTGTAGAAGAATTCAGAAATCGAATAATAACCTCTTGTGACACGATAAGAAATACAGCAGGAATATATAATATATACCTATCGAGTATTTCTATTATTTTTCCTTTATTAAGCGAATAACATACAATTCAAATAATTCGAGCTCAATAATTTTTCACCCGAAAACATTTGGAGATACGAAGAAATTACAAGTGTCAAAAAAGTTTCCAAATGGAACGAAAATTTATTGTACGCTGATCAGTGGCGTACTGCAAAAAAGTTTGAAAGGGCAAAAGAAGACATGGCTCCGGAAAAGAAAACACCTTGTAGATTCTAGTTGAAATTTAGCACGTGCAATGATGGAGGCTATAAAAAATAGCTTGCATTCTTAATTTGGGCTGAAAATCTCAAAAACTGGAGTAGTTTTGAAGACAAAACAATTTTTTACCAAAAGTTCAACATCCTGTAGCCCCGTTACGAAGCTTTTGCGGACCTGTGTTTATATGAACTTCTTTCCTTAAAATTGCACGTAGATTTACCCTCTCAAGTTGTGACATACTATTATGTAACACCCTGTATACATTAGGAAGCTGCAGCGTCCTCTAAATGATCATCTCATCAATGTTGCATTTTTACCTACAGTGTAATATTTATGACAATTTCCCGCCACTTCTTTGAAAATCTTCCTTACTTGTGCTAAATTGTCTTGAGCTTTGCGTTCTTCCCTCTTTCGAATATCGTCCATTCGAAGGTACCGCAATAGATACCTAAATCGTGTCAATACCACTTTAGCAGGAAATATGTCTAATCCCGTTCCAATATTGGACCGAAATTAATAAACTAACCCAAAAAGTGCTTTCAATTCAGATATATTTGTGGGTCATGTACCAGATTCGTGTGTATAGCAGGTCGATATACTCTCAATATAAATATTAGTATTGCGCATTGATTTTTCCATGACGAAAACGTCAAAAAAGAGTTGCCAACCTTCTTTTGGAGATGCAGCGATTCTAGCAAGACCGATTACTCCAGGAAGTTTCACGATTAGGTGTGTGCTTCTTGTTCTCACATTTTTGGGGCAAAATTGTTCATTCCATCTCATTCCATCTTTCGATGTGAAGAACTAATGATGTTCTCCAACTCTTGACGGAACAGATTCTTGCACAGATATTTCGTCTCCTGATATATCTTGTCACAATCAGAATCTGATACATTTTCGCCATCACTGGGGATTTCTTCGTACAATTTCCTCAGTCTCTCTAATTCCTCTTCATGAGGATCGTTCAAATTTGGCATTTTGTTTAGCGACCTATTGGAAATATCGATGAGAAAAAACGTCCGTAAAGGAACGTGTCGGGTCTGGTAGACCGTAACAGGTTATGAAATCGTTGTTCTTCACTTCACTGCCACAAAACGACTGTCGTTAGTCGCTGACTCCTTCATTCGAAGGTACTGGAAGGGCAACTTCGTACTCCAATCCGTTCAGAGCCGATCACGCGAATGAGCACCGGTTGGCTGTGAGACCCAACCTGTCCACCGCAGAAAATAATTTTGTGACAAATAGGTCACTAAAAGATTACAAAATTCATCTGAAATGTATGTCAACGTATTGTTTTGTTCAAAAATTTCTTTTATTAGAGGCAGATATTCCATATCTTTCCAAATTTAATTTAACAATCTCCTTTTCCGGTGGTCCAAACATAAGTAAATTATCATTCATTCAAATAATTAATGAATTCAAACAGTCTGGAATGAACAGAATTTTATGCAATGAGTGTCCAACAGATTACGTAGGAGAAATAGGCCGAAATTTCTTATCTAGGTTCAAAGAACATCTCTCCTCACGTAACAAATCCGCAGTTTTTGAATAAATTATGTCTGCAAATCACAAAATTTGAAAATTTTCCACAAACGGGATGAAGCGATGATAATGAAACTGTTGGAAAAATTGGAATTAAACAAACTTTGTAAAAATTCAAAATTCACCACTTCAATAGCCAACTGAAATTAAGACACCCCCACTACCAATCATTTAGAGTAGGTATGGTTAGCACATTCTCACTTATTACTGTTAGCTATAGACAGTTGAAAATTACGTAACGGTAGGAACCGGTAGTGTGTATCACTTCTAGCGTTTTCTAGTATTTTATCCAATCATTTTTTTAGTGTTAATCAAAGTATGGTTTACATAGAGAGAAAACAGATGAGATATTAATTTTGACACAATAAAATGAAGCGATAAAACTCAAAAATAATTGCAAACAAACGAACTTAGTCATTGTTTTTCACGCAAATATTAGCACAGAGAAGAACAATCAATTCATGATGATTCTATAAATTAATTAACTGCCCAAATCAACTCCGATAGTTCTGATTCTCAAGCATGTACTGAAATTACTGTTCTGGGATCTTTGCAAACTATTTGAAAATGAGTTGGAATAGAAAAGGAACCGTTCCAATACGGTTACCATTGTAGTTGTTCTGTCAAATACGTTTGCAGGGGACTACAAACTCATCAAAGCGTCATACGTAACATTGATGTTTACTACCTCCATGTTCTTCATTTTCAGTTTCTCTTTCGGAACTTTCATATTCGAAATATTCATTAAAACTGTATAACGCTCGGAATAAATATCGAGTGTGACACAACGCATTGATCAGCACTGGTTACCATAGATACTCTTGTTTCCATTAGGTAAGTGTTTTCTACACGTAGGTATAGCGGCCAAAAAAGAAAAATAGGGACTGGTAAAGGATTATTCTATAATCAGCATATATGAAAAATTTTGTGTTCAAAAATTCGCTTCGACATCGAATATTTTCAAAATAAGTATTATATAATATTCCTGAACCCTGTCGTTTTTGATAGTACTAATGTATCTTTAGATCATCGTTTCTCAACCACTTTTATGTCGTGACCCATGAATAATAATATTTTGATTAACAGTGTTTTCATACGTTTAATAACTAATTTTGTTTAATTCATATTACGTCCCCGTATTGTGTCATTTAATAAGGCATAGCGTTGGACATACGCAAAGACAGGTTCGTACATGTTAATTGCCTTAGTTATAAAAACGAAAGGCCGCGAGTCAGAGCTTCATTGTGATTCAAATTTTTAGGGAAGTAACATAGGGAAGCAAGTCCATACAACTATCAGTGTTTAATTTTTATGAATAGATAGCAGTAAAAAAACGGGTAGAAAAGTGGACAAATTTGTGGCGCATTGAAACGTTCCTTCTACGTCTGGTGAAATGGTGAAGAGAAAGGCCTGGTTATACAACGACACATATTTGAATTATGGATTAACTGCATTCAGTGACAAGTCACAAAGTGTTGTTTGTTTCAAAGTCCTATCGGCAGAACGCATGAAGTCTTCAAACTCAGAAAAAAGCACTCATCTTATAATGCAAACTTGATAAAAAAAATCCAGCTATTCTGAGACTGCAGCACTTCATGCACCAGACTTGATACTACTGCGAGTCGCGAAGAAATCAATATTTTGATAACTCATTAAAAAAAAAAGCTAAAAATTGGGCCTAAACCTCTTTCAAATGATACAATATCAAGGCGTATTAATGAAATATCTGTGTGAATTTTTTACTATTTCGTTTGAGAAGACAAAAGACATATCGAACTTGGACTAATTTTTGTTTTGTTCGATATAAAAGTGAAATTCCATTAAAGAAAATTTGCTTTTATGAAAATCAATTCCTGGTCGAAGAAGGCATTTTCAACTTTAATGAAGTTTGAAGCAACCCAGAACAAAACGGGGTAGTAGTGGAATCAAAATATATTATGCCGCATGTGGAATGGATGCACTGCTTTCTACAAAGACCTGCGCTTAGCCGGCTCGGTGGCGTATGGGATATGATGCTCGTCTCCTGTGCAGAGTTACCTGGGTTCAATCCCCACAAATTCGGTGCGATTTTTCGGATTCTGGGAATCGCTTGAGTATCCATCTTTCAGAGGAGATGTAAAGCCGTTGGTCCTGTCTAACAGAGATGTGTTGGACATTAAAGATCCCTTCCCTCGACACAAGAGGGGTCCGGCAAAATTTCCGGGTTAGTGAGGTGACAGAATTCCCCGGCGTGTCATTGGCCGAAAGGCGGAAATAGAGCACGTTAAAGGAATAACAAACAAACAAAGACCTGCGCTTGCCACAAAGAAGATGCCGAACGATTAACAAAATGTTTTATCACAATCTGTTGCAAACTAGATTTCTTTTCACACTCTGTCAAGAAATGTGTGGCAAGAACAATGCGATGTTCCCATACTAAAGCGAGATGGTTGTCACGTGGAAAGATTCTTGCGAGGGTTTTCTGAATTGCAAGATGAATTAAACTTGTTTTTTACAGGTAAAAATAGTTCATTTTTAGAATTTTCATAAGAAGAAGAATCTTTATGATTCACATTTGAATTACTCATGAGTCAGTAGCTTTTTCAAGAAGCTCATTACTTCGATTATACACCTTAGAAAACCAAAGTTTGATTCATTCACCGCTACTACTGATTATATAACAAGAATTCGAATTTAGAAATTTAGTTATTGACCGCCTATTGCAGAAGATGAAAACGCATTTAGGTGAATTTAAGATTCAGTTACTTGAATATTCTTCAAATGACCATAATGCTCATCGAAAATATGGGTTCTCAATCCATTTGACGGCAATATTGTTGCAGCTGACACTTCTCGAACAGAGGCTTATAAGCAACTCATTCAACTATAGGCTGATAAAACTTTACAACTCGAAAGTTTATCGCAAGATTATGATAAATTTTGACTTGCGTATCGGAACCGAAACTCTGAAAACATTGACATCCTTTGCTATTTCCCACTTATGCGAAAAAAGTTTCTCGTCTATGGCGGCTTTGAGAACTAAATATAGAAATCGTCTGTGATCACTCATCACTAATAGTAGAGAATAATCATTTTAGTCACCCAAATAAATTAATTCTCTAATAAACGAATCTTTTGTATAGTTTCTATGTTTCGAGATCTTACTGCGACAGACCTACGGACTGTCAAACTGTGAAACCCCTTAATAACAAACGCAAGTCTTCCAAAAGTCGCAACACCCCAGTTAAAAAACGATGATTTATATTATTAAAGTCGTAAGGCCTTTTTCGGGAATAATCCGAGGGGATAACGGTAGTTTGAAGCGGACGCAGCAGAAGCGATGCAATGGAACCCGGGGGCGTAAGGCCTCTGCAACTATTTTTTTTCCGGAGGGGAAGGATCTGAGGAAGGTCCGTGCCAAACTTGGAGCCGCTAGCTCGAACGGTGGAGCCCAGAGGATTGTTCGAAAATTTTCGCCGAGAGCGAACGGAAAGTCAAAACGGCCAGATTTCTTCGGAATCGGGAACTTTGGTCTATCGTCAGGCAATCGGATCATTCGATCGAGCGAAAATTTCCAAAGAAAGCCACGAAAAAGCGAAAATAAAAAAGTTCGCCGTTTTTCGTCAGTGGAGTGGATAATTTCGTCGGACTTTTATATCTACACAAATTTTTCCATCGCCTTCGATCATTTCAAAACCTGGACAAAGAGCAAGTGTCGACTTTCACATGTTGCGCCGCAATAGCTTCATCCCCGTTAAACCATGGGAGAACTGGAAAATCTTCGATTCAACGAAGGGCTTTCGGCTGACTTTTGTGAAATTTCGCTCCATTTTCCTCATTCCGAATATTTCTGAAGGTCAGAATTTTACGAACGTCGAAATATGTGGTTTTCTTTCATTCATCCTACTTATACGGGGTTACCGGGAGAATGGATTCGGGTGTCGAACGATTCCTAGATATCTCGAGATCGGATCCGTCGAGAGAAATCGTTGCTTCACGACTTTTCAAATTTGGGACGAATTTTAAGACCTAAATTGCCAAGAATAAAACCAGAAACACGGGGGCGGAGTCAGTCCCCTCTCCTACCGCCCCTACGATCGCTACTAAATGTCGGAAAAGAGCTTCACCAACGTGTAAAATTTAATGCTGTCTCTCTTTTGAATGAAAATAGTGAGATGCAAATCTAGTAACTTTAACATTCACCAATATAATTTCGGTACTACCAACAATTAGATTATAGTGCGCTCTCTCTTGAATGACAAAATGAGACTAAATGAAATATCCATTACATCTAATCGAATCTAAACTTATTTCAATTAGTCTTATATTCGATCTGTCAAAATAAGTAATTCCGAATTCTTTTATAGTTATTGGTTATTGTGACCTCTATGCGTTGAAAGATTTTCTGGAATTACTAGGATTTTTCAACGAATCAATTGGGACTTTTTTACAAAATGATGGGATATCCTTTGAGTTGCTATTAATAGGTATTGAACTCTGTTGTATAATATTTTTCTGAAAGGAACTCGATAAAGTTTTCGTTAGGTCATTTAGAGTATGTCACATATGTATATTGAAAGCTATCCACTAAAGGCTATATCTGTATTTAAATATTTCAAACTGGATGTCAATAAGACCGTCCCATTTCAAATTGAATTTTCGTTTCAGTTTATTCAAAAGGAAGTACGTTTCTATTCTACAATTATACAAATGTGAAAGTAAATGAGATTCAATTTGTTCGACAATTTTCAAACTTGAACCAAAGAAAATAAGTTCTCAGATTTGCTCAAAAGGTAATTATTGTGAGTTCCTTCATAACTCATAGTTACTTTTTCCTTAGAATATTTCATTAAGGTTGTTGAAGGAATGACAGGTATTCCCCATTGATTTGAAGTTGAAAGTTCCTCTGTTATAGGTGTCTGAGAGTGGGAAACAAGATGTTCAAATATGTAGGAGTTGCATACGAAGTTTCATTTTGTACAACCACAACTTTCATTCCAAGATTTATAAAGTCACAGGAAACATGTTGCTGCGTATTTGAATCAACTTTTGGAAAAAATTCAACTTCTTGGAGAATGCTATGCAATTCAACAATTTTTGCTTTACGTAGTTGTACTATAGGTATTTTATATAATTGTGTAAAATGAGTACGTTCATCGCGTAATATGGAAATATGAAGTTGTATTTGTGTAATTTATTCCCTTCATTTTCATTTCACAGTTTGTTATAAAGTTCCATAAGAAAATTAATTGAATAGAAATCAAACTGAAGAATAGAAATTTCAATTTATGAGAGCAAGTTTACATGAAGCCTGCATACTCGAAACCAACTGCCAACTTGACAGTTAAGGATCTAGGAAATCAACAGTTACAAGAAACAGTTTTACTGAAACTGATATATAGTTAACATCATTGTATTGTATATGAGGATCCATAATGTAATTTAAGAGTTTGTGGATATTTCAATCTCATTTCTGTTTTTCACAAGAACACTTCAATTTGGAAGATGTTTGTTCTTTCTGGTAAGCAAATTGTATTAATGTTGGTCAATTTGCATTTACGCAGAATAGTAATGTATAGGTCTATCACATTAGGTGAAATTTCTGTGTATTTAGTAATGTTCTTTTATTTGATAACTAATTTATCGTTTTTGTCTTTTGGATAATCAAGAAATTTTGAGTTGAGAAGAACTTTAATTTTCAATTTCATTGATATACTTGAGGAGTAATTCTTCCATCTTGCTGTTTTAAGCTCATATTTGTTTATTAAAATTCATGAATCTTATTCGATTCTTATCTGGTCTAATTCGAATCAGAACAATTTGTTTTTTCGGTGGAATTTTTTCAATTTCATCTTATGCTAGCTCAATTGGAGAAAGTAGACATTTTCCAATTGAGTGTATCTCTTGAATTGGAATAGTAGTGAATAGTGTTGAAATTTGTATGGTTGATAAGTCAGTATCCATAAAACAATACTGAAAGTTGCGTAACTCTAAGGATGTATGAGACAACATATGAGAGATGAGTATGAAGATCAGTGAATATGAGGCATTCAGTAAAGATAGATTTGGATATAAAAATAGATTCAGTAAATATAGAGTTGGATATGAAATGGCATTCAGTATATTTGGGGTTAAGTATATTGGGAGTATAGTATATAAGGCGTTCAGTATAGTAGGCGTTTAGTATATTAGCTGTTCAGATATAAAAGGCGATCTCAATGGGCTCACTAGTTTGAATAATAAAACTTCATTTAATAATAAACTCATTTCTTCCCAAGTGCAAATATACATTTCCTATTTTTCAACCACCACTATCTTCAGTTATGAACCTCCTTATTACACCCTTTCCAGTTCCCATTTCGAAGTCCTAACCGATTAGACTTGTTGCTCCGAAGTACACCGGACATAGTTTTGATTGAGTAATTACCATAATCGATAATTTATCACAACCAAGTTCGATTCGGTAATGTCCCCACAACTTTACTCAATTAATTTGTCATCTGTTCCCGTCTTGTACGCCGCCGCCTAGAAACTCGACGTCGGCGTCTCGGGGAAGAAGTTCGAAAGCGACCAACCTGCGAATGTTCGTTTATTGATGTAAATGTCACTTCACTATTATCGGATCTAAATAGGATGTGGTAACCATATCCTGTTGTAGTAGTTTCCCGTGCGAGTTTGGGAACTTGGGAATCGATCGGAATATTAACAACGTCGGAATATAGGACACGAGATGAATAGTCTAGGAATTCGATTATTATTATGTTCTTATTATTAATGAAAAGCATGGTTGACAACGTGACGCAACAGGTAGATGAAATATGTATTCGAGCTCAAGGTAAAATTTAATATAATACAATTTCATCCTCGTTCCTGAAACACTCTAAAATACTTGGGACAGAGCGACGATCCAGAATGGATATTATAGGCCATGCTGATATCTTTTTTAGCTTATTCATGCTATAGTAATATTCCCGATATTATATCATGACATCTGTGTCTCTTTTATAAAGATTTGTTCACACTTATTAGGTCCGCAACATAGTTCTCGCTGTTTATTTTGAAAAATGATTACAAATGAATCATTCAAAATAGTGCCCATCACTAGCTATAACTTTTTCCCATCTTTCTGGCAGAGCTCGAATACCGTGACGGTAGAAGTGTTCATCTTTCGAGGCTATCCACGAATCAAGTTATTTTTCAATCTCTTCATAGGTGCGGAAGTGCTAATCAACCAGACCATGTGCCATCGAACGGGATAAGTAATATTCGGGGGGTGCAATAACTGGGGAATATGGCGAGTGGGGTAGGACCGTTTTCAAGTAGATTCTAACGGGTTTAGCAACGTGAGGCTGAGCGTTGTCATGCTGTAGAATTACTTTTTCGTGTCTCACCTCGTATTGTGGCCGATTTTCGTGCAGTGCTTTACTCAATTGCATCAATTGAATTGAATACCGTTCCCCAGTGATGGTTTCGTTTTGTTTCAACAGCTCATAATGAATAACACCGACTTGGTCCCACCAAATACACAGCATAACTTTCGGAGCAATTGCTCACAGGCCAAAAACGATGCTCAACGTATTTTGGCTTCAAACCATAGGGAACTGAAGTTCCTTGCTTTTGAATCATTTCCAACGCATGCAATCGCTTGGAAATAACCTGGCGGGTAACTACTAAGTCTGAAGCAATCTTTCCTTGCGTTTGGCACAGATCCTCCTCGAGCAATGCCTCCGATTCAGCATCTTCGAAGATTTTGTGCTTTCTTCACAGGGGACGATCGTCCACATCAAAATCACCGATTTTGAAGCGACGGAACCAATCCCAGCACGTTGTTTCACTTAGAGCAGAAACTCTCTACGGGTTTCAGCCGCCGTTTTCTTCGAATGAAAGAAGAAAATCAACACTTCCGCAAATGACGATTATTTGGCAAAATCAGACATTTTGTCACAACTAAAAGTATAAGACGCAAACACAAAATCACTAATGTGTCACAGTGATTCGTTTACCATATGTCTGAGCTTTGTTCAAGACGTTCTTGATATGTAAAAATCGACCAGCAGTTACTGCTGGAGCCATCTTTTGACAAACAGCGAGAACTTAGTTGCACACCTAATATGTCATATTAATCGAAATCAATGCAGTTTCTCTCTTCAAGTCAGTACTGAAGTCATAGACTACTCAACATCAAGAAATACTCTTCGCGCAGATGAGAGACGAAAGAAAGAACAGAATGACCAGATCATTACATATTTTATATACTCAGTCTAGATATTTTCAATATTTCTCAGATTTAAAATATGAAAATTGGAGATATAGGCAAATAGATATGTGGAAGAGATATGATTAGAATTCAAGAGTAAAGTACTTAGGACAGTGACAGAGATCTGTTGAACATTAATGAGATATAGTTCTAAAAAGTAAAACACGTCAAAATGAGGAAATTAAGAATAAAATATCCATTAGTAATAGGAAATTAACAGTTACGAGAAACAGTTGTATCGAGACTAATATATTGTCAACAATATTGTATTGTTTATGAAGGTTCATAACGTAATTCACAAATTTGTGGATGTTTGAATCTCAATTCTGCTTTTCACAAGAACACTTCAATTCATAAATTGTTTGTTTTTTCTGGTAAGCAGCAAATTGTGTGAAATTTGGTAATTTGAATTCATACGAAAAAGTTATGTATCATCAAGATAAATTTCTATGTATTCAGTAGTGTTCCATTATTTCATAACTTATTTTTCGCCTTTATCATCTGGATACTTCAAGTAATTTCAATTTGAGAACTTTTATTTTCTATTTCATTAATATCATTAAGAAGTAATTCTTCTATCTTTCTGTTTTAATTTCATATTTGTTGTTTATTATAATTCATGTTCTTAATCGATTCTTATTCAATCTCATTTGAATCAGAACAGTTAAATACAAGTGGAAAATTTGAAACCATAGATCTGTTCATATCGATCTTCCTGAAGAATATAATTTGTGATTTTGTTAATAATTATTAGAGTTCTTGATGATGGAATTTCTATGCCTAAATGGGGATGGAAAAATTTGTTTTTGAATCAATGTTTGAACTTTTTCAATTTTATCTTATGCTAGCTCAATTGGAGAAAGTTGAGATTTACAAATTGAATGTATCTATTTGAATTGGGATAGATAGTATTCATGAAACAATACTGGATGCTGCCTTACCATAAGAATGTTAAAGGCAATATGTGAGAGTGTAATATAACAAAAAGAACTATTAAGTGTGAATATCATTCAATAAAATGAGGCGTTCAGTATATATATATATATATATATATATATATATATATATATATATATATATATATATATATATATATATATATATATATATATATATATATATATATATATATATATATAAATCTGAGACAAGACGAATTATTCAAAAATCCGTAGATCAATGAATAATCCTTCTGACAAGAGCTAGTTTCCAAATCTGCCCGCCATGCACGCAGCCCCCAAGCGCCACAATAGTGCAACCAAGCAGGATGCCGAGAAACGAAGCGGCAGACTGCAGTTTCGCCCTTATTAGGAGCTCATCAGTGTCGCATATCGCTTCTCAGTATCCTACCAAGCCTCATCGGGTACCCTATCAATTCCAAGGCGAACCCGCTACCGGACTTCGAGAAAGATGCGAACAGTAACAAACAGATGTGGAAACGTTAAAGTTCCAAACATTTGGGAGACATCTTTCGCCGTTCCGTGAATCACATCAACGGTAGAAAACGTGCGAAATAATCCCGCTGGAATAGTGCTCTGCTTCCGAGATAACCCTCCGTCGGTGAATGTTCACCGACGGGAGATCTAACCTAATAAGGGCGAAACTGCAGTCTGCCGCTTCGTTTCTCGGCATCCTGCTTGGTTGCACTATTGTGGCGCTTGGGGGCTGCGTGCATGGCGGGCAGATTTGGAAACTAGCTCTTGTCAGGAGGGATTATTCATTGATCTACGGATTTTGAATAATTCGTCTTGTCTCAGATTTACATACATAGACTCCATGCGTAGTTTATCGCGGAAGATATTTGACATATATATATATATATATATATATATATATATATATATATATATATATATATATATATATATAGAGTTGGATATGAAAAGGAGTTCACTATATTTGGTGTTTAGTATATTCGGCGTTTTTGTATGTTAGGCGTGTAGTTATATTAGCTGCTTTGATATAAAGAGGCCATCTAGTATCTATTTAAAGTTGAAATTTGCAAGTATATTTTTCTCAAATTTTGTTTTTAGAGTTCTCTCAATGAGATTCTATGCAATAAGAATAAAACTTTATTACCTGGACACGTCATAGTCATGACATCCAGATTCTGCAGAGTACAACCAACCATTTCTCAGAGAGCATCAAATAAACCAATAAAATCAATTAGGAAAAATTTGTGCGAAAACGGAGGAAAAATATTGTTTTTTAACAATAATTAGTTTAATTAAAACGTTCGAGACGAAGAGCTTCGTTTTTTCGTCTAATTAAAACGTTCGAGATGAAAATCTTTGTTATTTTGGTCCGATGGATTTTCGACGTCAATTTTCACTAATATTTTCGAATCAGCGAGAACGGTACACCTGATAGACTGGCTACCCGTCTACGGGGGATGTCTTTTATGTTTTGCATGATAGGACATAGAGGACACCATTCATCAAATGACAGTACTGAAAATGCATCTCTATGATTTTCCAATATAAATCCAAAATTTCAGCTCTATGCGTGCGGTATTTTAGCCACAAAAACTGCCAAAGTTCACAAGTTTATTGAAAAATGGAATTACATTTTCGCGCAATAATTTGTTACATTTTTCAAAGGCCATTATCTCGACAAGAATAACTCGGCGATCTAGTATCTAATTCGGCATTGAAGCACCATATCAGTCTCATTGCAATTCCGATTATAAGATAATAAAAACAATTCGTGAAAATAGTACCAAGAACGATTTAGTATTCACTAAAGCAGATAAAGGTAACACCGTCATTGCGATTAGTAAAACCGATTATATTTCTAAAACTGAAGAATTCTTAACAGCCGGAAACTATATAACATCAACTAAGGATCCTACCGCAAAATTTCAGAAAGTTGTTAAAAACATAATTTCGACAGCAAAATCATTAATTACAGACCAAGAAAAATATAAATTCATTAACTCCAATCCACAATCCCCCGAATTATATTCGTTGATAAAACTTCATAAACCTAATTACCCTATTAGACCTGTTGTTTCTTATGTAACGGCACCTTCGTTCAAACTTTCAAAATTCCTCAACGACTTGCTAATAAAACATTGCAATTTTAAATCTGAATTTTCGGTCAAAATTCATACGAACTTATTGCCAATATCAAAGATACCACTATACCACCTAATTCCAAACTTATTTCTTTCGATGTTAAGAATCTATTTCCCAACATTCCTCCAAAAGATACGTATTACTTAATTGAAGAATTATTAGAAAGGAATCATGTCAATACTATCATTAAATCAGATATTCTTTCATTATTAAAAATTTGTTTGGATCAAAATTATTTCCATTTCAATTACAAATATTATACTATTGAAGACGGCTTGATTATGGGCAATCCGTTGAGTCCTTTGTTAGCAGAAATTTTCATGAATAACTTAGAGAAATTAATTCATAATCATCCACTCAGTAAATATTGTTTATACTGGTATCGCTATGTAGACGATATCATTATTTGCTTCACAGGAACAGATAGACAGTTGAAAATTTTCGAAAATCATATAAATTCATTACATCCAAAAATTGCATTCACAACCGAAATAGAAAGCAATAATTCGATAAATTTCTTAGACGTAACAATTTCGAATGAAAATGGTAAACATGTTTTCGCAATTTACCATAAGCCGTCACATACAGATATTATAATACATAACTCGTCGTGTCATCCATATCAACATAAAATGTCAGCATTCAATAGTTTTATTCATAGATTGATTAACATCCCGCTATCACCAGAAAATTTCAACAAAGAACTAAATTTGATTAAACAAATAGCCAAAAATAATGGTTACAATCCCAAACTAATAAATAATATTTCAAATAAAAACCAAAGTAGAATCGCATTTAATGAAGTTTACCCTGTCGATAAATTGAAACAAAAATTCAACACCTTAACCTACGTTGGCATTACAAGTGAGAAACTGAAATCATTCTTAAGTAGCAATAATTTCAACATAGCTTTCCAAACTAATAATAATTTAGGCAAATATATAAAAATAATAAAACCAAACCAGGTAAAAACAATAAATCAGGTGTTTATAGATTGAATTGCAATGACTGTGATAATTTCTACATTGGTAGAACACATAGAAATTTTAATATTAGAATATCGGAACATAAACGCAGTTTTTCAAATAAAAAATCAGATTCAAATTACGCGAATCATCTCTTAGGAAATAATCATTCTTTCGACCCACAGTTTGAAATTTTGCATACAGATAATAAATATTGGAAGGTAGATCTTTGGGAAACTTTAGAAATAAATAAATACAAACACTCAGGTAGACTCATCAATGAACAAGTCGATTTAAACCCTTCACCTCTATTGAATCTTTTCGGGGAGCAATCTATTCCTTAATTTTATTGGATATACCTGTCATAAATAACCACTTAGGAGGAGGCGACCAATAAGCTTTTAATTACTCAAGAACATTTATAGTTATATTCTCATTTACATTTTTCTGCATAATCATTCGTCTGAAGAAGCTACGGTGTAGTGAAACGCGTTACGAATCGCAATTATTAAGTAAAATTCCTTAAAACACAGTACTTGTTTTTTATTATCCATATCAGTCAACAGTTTCCTGTTAGTTGGAAGAATTTAAACTTATAAGGTTTAGATTTTGTGACGATCCAAAGTCAGGTACACCAAAACAGTGTTTTTCAAGAAAATGTGGAAGCTGTGCGTAAGGTTATCTAGGAAAATCGACATGCAATATACCGAGAGAGTTAGTCATCATTGAGAATTTCAAATAGAATACAAAATATTTTGTATAAAAAAGTGTGAGAAAATTCGTTTCCTGTTAGATACCGCATCGGTTGACAGAAGAAATGAAAGCTGAAAGGGTGAATCGATATCAAAAAATCTCTGAACCGTTTTATCTTTGGAAAGCACAGAATCGAAAAACCATTACTGCCTATTTGTACACAAAAAAAATTTCTACGAAATACAATAATGAATCTTAGCTTTTGTTTCCTGAATATAAGATTTTTTTCGTTTTTACCATCTCCTGACGAGGATAATATTTCCGAAAATGGTACGCCCAGTTGATATGAAATAATATTGGAAAATACCATATTTTTGGGCGTAAAATAAGTTATCTGCTTCACTCTGATTTTAAATATTTTCTAAACCATGTGGCAAACAAGAAAACACATAAAAACTCTTTTCCAGGAAAAGTCATGCTCAATTCGAAAATGTGTCAGAGGAATAGGATGCCTTGTTTGGAGAAATGATTGTTGAAAGCAATACTACGCCACTGATTGAAGTTATAGAACATAAGTATAAAAAACACCACTGGAGCTATCGAGCCATTAATGCTTGAACTTGGGAAAGCAAGAAATTAGGAACCATATTGGGAGAAAAGGTTTGGTATTCGATACGTCTCTGAAAATAAAGAATATCGCTACGAGAATATCGGTACATGTTTCGCTCTTGACAATTGAACTATCCTGCTACGAATTAAATACCTTTCATTCGAGGAAAATTAATTATGTCGCGGTTTATAGGGCAGTACGAATACGCGGATCAGACGAGAACGAGGGCCTCCTTTGCACGTCGTTGTTATTCAATATTGTTTCCGGAAACACAAAACCTGAAAATGGATCTGATATACCCTGTTTCATAGGAAGTGACCCTTGCTAGTGAAATATGATCTAGATCCGCATTCAGGTAAAAAAGAAGCTCACAATATTACTCGTTCTGTTTGGTCTGATCGGAATATCTGATGAAGTTTTCTATTTGATGATAAATGAGAAGTTTTTGAGCTCCCTGTTAGATAGATCGTTGAACGAAATGGAGCGAATTTTTTCATCGAACTGAAAAGAATTTGTTTGGTTTACCAGAACAAACATAATTTCGATCGAAGGAATGAAACTCCCAATTTTAATGGAAGAATTCAGCATATCTCACTAACCACATTGAAAAGTTTTATTCAGAGGGCAATATTCAATATTTCATCAAATGTAAAATATCCGTAACTGAAGGCGCTGGTTCTTCGATCTAGCCATCACAATCATCGTCAACCAGTGCCACAATAGTAGTGTGAAGCTGGGTTTAGACCTACCTCGCTAACGGTACCTCGCACCATGTAGACAGCCCCCTTCTCCGAGGAAACCCTGGGCGAGCCGGCGTCAGTCGGTTTTCAGTCGCGCTTCAAACGAAACTCACCGCGTTCCCTCGCGTCATTTGATCGAGAAACTGAAGGTGTAGCCATGTTGAACTCCCTTACGAGACTGATTACCGACTCGCCGGTCCTGCGGTTTACTGTCCCAGGTGAGGAAATGCGCTTCGAGTGAACAGTGGGGCGAGGATGAGTTTGATGCGTTCGTCTAAACTCACCTTTACGATATAATCGGACATTATGAATAGGTGCAACAATTGTTCATTATCGTGATGCAAAATCAATGAGTTTTATTTCTACAAATCTGGCCTTTTTCGACGAATTTGTTCTCTCAAATACCGCATAATGCACAGGTATAAGTCGACAAGAATATCTGTGCGGATGAGATTTTTGTAAGATGCGCGAAGAAAAAAAGAGATTGCAAGAGGAGGAAATAAGATGGATAATACGTTCTGCAATGTAATGTCGAATAGCTATCAGGTTCGGCGTAAGGGCTTCTTTAGAAAATTATCCCTGTTAGGCATATGGCATTTCAAGGTACTCGATGATTTTAATTTCTTTTACAAAGAAGTAAGTCACAGACTCATCACCAGTTAAACAGGAAGTTTTCGAGGCAGCGATTTTTCTAACTGAACCTTCATAATAAGTAATATTGTTTTCTCCCTAAAATTCAAATTTTCAAGAATATCTGGAATCTGAATAATAGGAAGAAATACAGTAATTGAAGGTCGATATTCAATAGGAATTTGAAGCGGAGGATTAGTAACAATGTTTTTCCTAAGTACCTAGTATCTCTGTGATACCTCGATGGGTTTATATTGGATTAACGACATAACAAAGAAAACGGAAATTTTAAGAGGGACAATCGTATTCCGATTTATCTGGTTGCCAGTTCAATAATAGAAACTCATTGAAAATGGTAGAAATTTTATTCATGTGTCTATTTTTTGCAAACAGTTCAAATATGAAACACAAAATCAATTAAATAACGAAAAATGAAAATTTCCTGTCAGATAGTTCTTCAACAGTACTAGAAGACTATTGCTCTCACTACTTGCAAAGTAATTATGAGTGTCGATAACGTCATCCAGCACAGGTTCTTGCTCCTTAAAAGATTGTTAAATTGTAGAATAAAGAATATCAATGATATGGAGAAAACGAAGAGAAAAACTCATCACACAGTTTTTCCACAGTTTTCATTGAGAAATCAACACTCCTATTAGCTACATAAACTTTCATGGCTGCCCGAACTTTTTCAATCGGGTTTAAGTCAGGATGATACGGCGGAAGTCCAAGTACATTTTGGCCCTGATCATTCAGGAGTTTGTCAATAGTATACGTTTTATATCTGGGTTTGTGCAATTTAATTAGATTATAAAGTTTCATGACAAGATTACGACCAAAACGATCAAGAATATGGGACAATATGGAGAAGACGTACTTTTGAAAATATATAATAGGGTATGGCAAGAACAAATCCCGGAACACTGGCAGATCTCAATGATAATCCCAATTTACTAATCAGGAGACAAACATGAATGTAAAAACTATAGAGGAATCACGTTATTATGCATGACTATGAAAATATATGAACAAATAATAGATATGAAGCTGAGGCCGATTATTGAGAAACACAAAGTAGATTTCGAAAAGGAAGAAGTTTTCAAGATCATATATTTAGCATGAAGATATTGATGGAGAAATCTAACAGGACGAAGAAGAAAATATACCTAGCGTTCATGGACTTGGAAAAAGATTTTGATACGGTGCCTAGACGAAGATTATGGAAAATACTACGTAGAAGAGGAATCAAAGCAAAAATTATAGGACTGAATAATAGAAATTGCATTATAAGTGGAAACAGGAAATCGGAATATTTCAAGACAACGGAGGTAATTAGACAGTGGGGTGGGCTTAGTCCTCTGTTGTTTATAATCTTTATGGATGAAATAATAAAAAATTGCTCGACAGAAGTGAGGAAAATCCAGATTTGATATAGAAACTTACAGCAAGTAGAAGTATCAGAAGGGGCATACGCGGATTATATAATGATAATGAATATATGAATATGTGAAACAGAGAATTAGATAAGAGCGGTATGAAAATTAAAAGAGAAAAAAAGACACAAATATACAGATAGAGAGGACCAAAATAGAACAAATAGAAAAATATACGTACTTAGGAGTTGAACTCGAAGAATGACGAAAGCAAGATGCTGAAATCAATGAAAGAATCGAAAAGACTATGAAGACATATTATGATATCAGCAAAAATTTCATAAATAAGAAAGAAGTGTCAAGAGTCACAAAAAAGGAAGTATTCACATCCATCTATAGGCCAATACTTGGATGTGAGTCATGGGTTCTAGATAAAAACCACAAAAAAAAAACTCAAGCTGTCGAAATGAAATATCTTAGGAGGGTTAGGGGAGTTACAAAGAGGGATAAACTGAAGAACATTGACATACGAAAGGAATTAGCAATTGAATCAACTTTGAAATTTAAAGAGAAAAGGCAGCTCAGCTGGTGGGGACATCTTCAGAGAATCGATAATTTACGGCAAGTCAAACGTATATGGGAGGCAAAGACTAACGGAGAGGTGAAAAGAAGTAGACCACGACAAACATGGGATGAAATTATGGGGAAATATTGGGACAACAGAGCAAAAATTGGACAAAGGTTAAAGCAATCGCAAGACAGAAGATTGAATGGAGTAATTTCATATAAGAACAGTATTGTTAATATATCGAATTTTCATGAAATGTTGATATATTGTAGACCATACACCATTTCAGATGGTAAAAGGATTTTGAAAATATATATATATATATATATATATATATATATATATATATATATATATATATATATATATATATATATATATAAATTTTGCTTTGAGCATCCTGCGAAGGCAATATTTAGCCGTTGCAGACACTCTTTCATTCCTTCTTTTCGGGAAGCCATGTTCAGGTATTTCTCTGTTTGTACATTGTGATATGGGGCGTTATATATCACTAACACACAGTTTGGTGGAAAATTTGGAATAATTTGATTGAGGAGGTCGTTACTTGATGAAAATCGATATACATATTTTCAATGAAATAAAACTAAAGTATTTAGATTTTCACTACATTAACAGAACTATGACCGGTTTCACCACACTGTGGCTTCATCAGATAGATATACAAACTAATGAACAGAGTTATTCCTTATATATTAGTCTTATTTCCTACTTAATATTACAATAGGTACAAGAGGTATGTTGGAAAACCCATCGGAGTTGCTTACTTTATGAATTGAAGAATTGAAGATTGAGTAAAGGAGAAGGATTTAGATCTAATTGACTATTAAGTATCCTACCTGAATTCTTTTCTTTGTTGATCTCGAAAATTTCCAATAGATTGAGTTTTTGTCTGTTATTTTTATTGTGTAAAATTTTGAAATTATCATTAAAATTATGGTTTTCTTCGAGTAAGTGATTAGAATAATGGGAATCTGATTTATGATAATTAAAACTACGTTTGTGCCCGGATAATCTAACTTTGAAATTAATTTCTAAAGGTTCTACCAATATAAATTTTATTACAATCCTTGCTAGACAGTTCATAAACACCGGATTCATTACTTTTATCAATTTTAGATTTGCCGTTTTTGATATGTCGGCCTAAAGAATTATCAGTTCGGAATACTATATTGAAATTATAATGCGAGAGGAATGATTTTAATTTTAGACTAGGATTACCAATATAAGTTGAGCTTTTGTATTTTGTGTTAAAATTTTTATAGTTGGAAATACTTTCTGGATTGCTTTTTGAAATTTTTTCGTGAAATCATATTCTCAATCATAGTTGGACTGTAACCGTTATTGACTGCTATTTGTTTAATTATATTTAGCTCTTTTATGAAATTATTTTGTGACATTGAGATATTATTTATATGGATAAGGATGTGTAGATGAGCTGTAGATAGTAATATCTGTATACGATGGCTTATTAAAAATAGAAAAATCATGTTTGCCGTTAATTTTAGTAATAGTTAAATCCAGAAAGTTAATGGAGTTTTCTGTTTCTATCTCTAACGTGAATTTAATATTATCGTGAATTTTGTTAATGAATGTTTTGAATGACTCTAATTGTCTGTTTGTGCCAGTGAAACAACAAATGATATCGTCGACATATCTAATTCAATAAATAAAGTGTTTGAATAACGGATGTTCTTGGATAGTTTTTTCAATATTATCCATGAAAATTTCAGCGAGCAGAGGGCTCAGAGGATTACCCACGATTAAACCTTTTTCACTATTATATAATACTCCATTGAAGTTAAAATAATTTTGTTCTAAACAAATTTCTAAAGGGTGTAAGATTTCTGATTGAATTATCGAATTGACTTTATTAATTTGAAGGGCGTTCTTGATGAGTTTCACTGTATCACTAGGTGGAACACTAGGGAATAGATTTACTACATCCCATGACATAAGTTTAGCGTTCGGTGGTAGTATCGTGTGCTGAATTTTATTTATTAGGACTGAACAGTTTTTTATTGAGAATTTAGGTTCAAAATTAGCGTACTGTCGAATGATGTCTATGAGAAAGCGTGAAAATTTTTGCAGCTGGAGCTTGAAAATATGAAACTACTGGTCTAATAGGATACCCTGTTTTATGGAGTTTGACGAGGGAGTAAAGTTTTGGTGATTGCGGGTTGTCAATGAAAAGTTTATATTTTTGGTTGGTAGGTATTATAGACTTGGCATACTCTAAAGCGTTTTTTACTAAGGATTGAAATTCATTAGTTGGATCTTTATCAATTTCTTCATAACAACCTTATTCAATGAAATTTTGGGTTTTCAATAAATAATCTGCTTTATTTAAGGCTATGACTGTATGACCTTTGTCTGCTTTGGTGAATATGATATCTTCACTAAAATTAACGGCAAACATGATTTTTCTATTTTTCATAAACCATCGCATACAGATATTACTATTCACAGCTCATCTACACATCCTTATCCACATAAATTAGCAGCTTACAATAGTAGGGTACATAAACTCATTAATATCCCAATGTCACAAAATTATTTCATAAAAGAGCTAAATATAATTAAACAAATAGCAGTCAATAACGGTTACAGTCCAACTATGATTGAGAACATGATTTCACGCAAAAAATTTCAAAAAGCAATCCAGGAAGTATTTCCAAGTATAAAAAGTTCTAACACAAAATACAACAGCTTAACTTAAATTGGTAATCCTAGTCTAAAATTAAAATCATTCCTCTTGCATTATAATTTCAATATAGCATTCCGAACTGATAATTCTTTAGACCGACATATCAAAAACTGCAAATCTAAAATTGATAAAAGTAATAAATCCGGTGTTTATAAACTGTCTTGCGGGGATTGTAATAAAATTTATATTGGTAGAACCTTCAGAAATTTCAAAGTTAGAATATCCGAGCACAAACGTAGTTTCAATTATCATAAATCAGATTCCCATTATTCCAATCACTTATTCGAAGAAAACCATAATTTTAATGATAATTTCAAAATATTACACAATGAAAATAACAGACAAAAACTCAATCTATTGGAAATTTTAGAGATCAACAAAGAAAAGAATTCAGGTAGATTACTTAATAGTCAATTAGATCTAAATCCTTCTCCTTTACTCAGTCTGTTCAATTCATAAAGTAAGCAACTCCGATGGGTTTTCCAACATACCTCTTGTACCTATTGTAATATTAAGTAGGAAATAAGACTAATATATCAGGAATAACTCTGTTCAATAAATTGTATCTATTTGATGAAGCCACAGTGTGGTGAAACCGGTTATAGTTTTGTTAATATAGTGAAAATCTAAATATTTGGAATAAGTTTTTCTCTCAACCATTTTTCGTAGTTTGCGAAATTCATATCATCGTGATAATCACCGGTTTTACAATTCGAGTTAAATCTCAGACATGCGTTTCATACGAATCCAAACGAATCACTCTTATATGTATGGGAGGAATGAATATATGTTTCGTCCATGTAAATTATTAGTGTCTCTTCTTGACGGTATCGTTTGATGCTTCTTGAATAATTCAAACGTAGTTGCTGTATTTTAGGTTTTTCCATAAGAAGCATTCCATTCGTTATCGTCTCAATCCACGGAACCCCATTCCTCTCAAAACTTTTCGAATGCTCTCTCGTGATCCTGCATATTCATTCTCATCGACGAACTTTTGATGGATTCGTTTTAATGTGGGTACGATTTCATCGACGATGAAAGAAGTGCCGACAAACCTAAAACGCAGAGCTCTATCGAAGTCATCGACATCTGTTCTCTTAGCTGATTTTCTTCTCTCTTTATCGGGAATTGAAAAACTGTTATTTTCGCAACCTTCAATCTTCTTCTTTTTGCACAGTTCGCAAACCTACTCCTGTTGCAACAGCTACGCCTTCTCGAACCTTTTTGAAAGAAATCACAGGTTTATTCTACATCCCTTCTAGTTTCATGAAATGAATGACATTCGCAATTATTTCCCTGGATTAGCCACTCAATTTTTCCTTTTCAAATCGGAATCCATCCTCACCAAGACTTAGAAATATCGAAAAGAAATTTCTTGTTCCCTTAAAAGCTGAATCGCGATGTAATAATATCCCTTCGAGAGAATGCCATCGAGGCAATTGGTAGATACATCTAATTCGGAGTCGAATCGGTCACGGTTATCCCGTCTCCATCTGACCAAACATCGGTATTTGTTTGAGTTCCTAACAACATAACAGTGATGAATGATGCATGCTGTCCTGAAAATGGTTTGCATATAAATTCGGGAATTCGTGATGTTTAATTCATGATACTCGATTACCTCCGTATATTATAGTGAAAGTTTTGATTCATATTAAAATATGCGAAAGCGAATATCTACGAGCCGGAAAAGGCTTCTCGTCCCTTCCTGCTGCAAATACGATTTGGATTATTCTGGGAAAATTCTAATTTTCACAGCATCATCAATATGTTTCAATATCAATGTTCATGTGCGAAAAAAGGTTGGAAGAGATTTGCTTTGTGGAAATATATCAATTAATAATTAATTCTCATGGAGACTAACTCTAGCGATTAGTGTTATTCACACTAAAGTAGATATTCACAATACTTTGTAAGTTAATATAAATTGAATAGATAACTTTTGTCTGATTTCCACAATGTTTATCTTCAAAACATACGACCGGTTTCGATAGATACATCAATTTCAAGTGTCTAGAGCTAACAGTTATGAGAAAGTTTGTGCTTACTATACCTATTTTAATTGTGGCAAGTGATTTCAATCTAGTTATCTATTGAGAGTGGTGACTTTTAAGATTTTTACAAAGTTTTCTAATTTCCAAGCTTTCCAACAGATTCATTGACGTCCTCTTAATGCATTTGTGGAGAATTTTCAAATTATCAAATGTAATTCTGTGATTTGTAGATTTAATATGTTCAAACACTGAGGATTTATCATTTGAGGGGAGATGTGATGATGATTTGAATGTTTATGCAAAATGTCGACCTGTTTGTCCTACTTAAGTTCTTAGGCATTTATCGCATTCAATTCTGGATATTCCAGACTATTTGAATTTATCAATTGTTTTTGTTTAGCATTGAATAGTAATTTGCTTATGTTAGGGCCACTGGAAGAAAAGGTTGATGAATAAAATTCGATAAGATAATTGCTGATGTTACTAGAGAGGAACCATTGTAAGTTAGACATGCGTATTCATTATCTGGTTTCTGCAAAATGGAACATATTAAAGGAAAATTTGATTTCATTATATAACCTTTTTACAAATCTGTTCAACAGAAATCAAATCTCCCCGCCGAATAAAAGACCTAAAAAACGAAACGGTGGCTTTTACTGAAGTTGCAGCAGTGTGGTATTCGTGGTTTCAGAACTTTCTGACAAATCGTAGTTACTGTGTGAGGGTTGGTGAATCGTTCTCGGGCGATAAATCGGTCCTAAGTGGAGTAACCCAAGGTTCGGTGCTAGGGCCTCTCTTATTTTATGTGTATGGTTCGGACTTGATGAACGTCTGCACAAGTTGCATTTTACGCAAATTTTCACTAATCCACTGACCTACCACACAACATTACAAAGAGTCCTGCTCAATATATCTGAATGGTGCGCCGATTGGCTTCTTATTTTAAATGTTCACAAGAGCGCAGTTCATAATCTGGGAGGAAATAATCCAAAGAATTTAAATCAAATCATTGGGCACATCTCAGAAAAGTGTAGATTCTTATACCGACTTGGGCGATCTTTCCTTGTCAGAGGATATTCTTTCAATTTGTAAGAAAGCGAATTGGATGACAAATTTACTCAAAAAATCCTTCAGGAAAGTTTCCTTTGTACGAGTTTGTACAAAACCTATGTTCGTCCTCTCCTGGAATATGCCAGCCCAGTGTGGAATGCAGATCTTGTACGAGATGGAATAGCCCCAGAATCAGTTCAGAAAAGAGCGTCTCGTATCACTTTTGGAAGATTTCGACCGTCTCATGAAAAAGACTTGCAATGGCCAAAATATCGCCGTTTGAAGAGCGAAAGTTACGTGGAGACATAATTATTGCATACCGGGCCCTGAAGGGACTGATAGGCGAAAATGTATCATTCTCATTTAAAATAAACAGAGACAGTGGACTGAGAGTTCACCGATTAAAGTTGAAAAAGGAAATTTTGAAATCAGATCGAAACAATCATTCCTTCTCCATAGAATCTTCAAAACTTGGAACAACTTACTATCGTCTATGAATAACTTCAAAAACAAGTATGATTCGTGGGTGTCTCCACGTTTTAGTGATTTTCGAGCTGTCTATCACTCATATTTCAATACTATTCAGCTTTAGTTTCAAAATCTAAATTATGTTAAAAGGGTTGTAACAGTCCGATTTCTCGAATTAATCATTTATATCTCTTAAACTCAGTTTTCATAATTTTGCTAATTCAATCTTATTTTATCAAGTTAAATATTCAAACAGTTTGAAATTCGAATCAAGAATCTACAGGTAATAATACCCAATGAAAATTACAGTTACCTCCAGGAGGTGTCGTTGGTATTGATCTGGGTTGTTCATCGGTTAATTATTAGTCAGTACTTGAAAGAAAATCGTTTTCTCGTTGCTGTGGGAGAACGGAAAGCAGTACTCATTCTATGTTTCATTTCCACTTTATTGTTGTGAAGAGAATAATCTCGCTTTTTCATTAGTTCTTTTTGAATATCAATAGTTTTTCATAGAACCTACATAAGTTCGGAATTCATTAGATTCGCTCATTCCATTTAGAAAATCTTCCGAATCGTTCGTGATTTTATTGGAGCTGCGTTGTATCGATTAGAGTGAGTAATTTTCCGAAAAAGTAATTAAGTATTCTTTTGGTTTTCTGGATAAATTCCAATCGTCTAAGGCGTTATAAGTAGTCGGTAATTTTGCCGGATTTCCTCAACAACGAATTCAATTGGAGAGTGGAGAATTTTCTTTCGTTATATCAACCTAGATCGATATCTGCTATTTCAAGGATTTTTTTCACCATCAAGATATTTTAGTGTCACGAATTTTTACTTTTATGCCAAATCTTCAAACAAACTCATACTTCACAGTATGGATGAATAGTAGAGTCCTTTAGAGACCTGTTCATCACAAAATTATTTGCATTTTAAATCAAAATTTTTTTAATGAAGCTCAGGACTCATCAAACGATCCCCCCACTCAGCTTAGCAGATATTTTTATGAACAATCTTAAATAATTTATAATCAATAATAAGTAAGCACAAAAACATATTATTTTTTGGTACTCATACGTTGATGATGATCTTGTGGGTTTTCCAGGCTCTAAATTACAAGTTTTTACGTGTTCTAAATGAAATGCATAGTAAAATAACTTTTACTGCTGAAATTGAAACCAACAATTCAATAAACCTCCTAGACATAACCATCATTAAACTCAATAATAATCACACCTACGAGATATATCTGAAAAAGCATTAACAGATTCAACAATGATTCTGTTGACCACATTACACAAAAGTTAGACTCTTATGATTTTCTGATTCATAGAGAATCCATTCCCTATACAAAACTGACTTCAATACGGAAATGAATATTATAAAGAAAATTGCATCAAATGATAATATTCCACATAAACAATATTATTAAACACAAAGAACAAAAATAATTTTCTCTACTATATTCCATTTCAGAGAAACCGTTAAATAAATACGCATCTCTAATTTACATTGGCATCCTCTCTGATAATATTAGCAATTATCAAAATTAATTGAACAATCTCCTCTTCAATTGATTCCAACATAAACGAATTACTATTCAATGTCAACCAAAAATTTAATAAATTCAAACAGTCTGGAATATACAAAATTGAATTCAATGAATGTCTAACAGCTTACGTGTCTCTTCCGAGATAGCAAATCCACTGTTTTCGAATATCTTGAATCTACAAATCACATAACTACATTAGATAATTCAAAAATTCCCCACAAATGCAATAAAGAATGACAATGAATCTGTTGGAGACTTCGAAAAACAACAAACTCTGTAAAAACCGAAATCTCCCACGCTCAATAGCCTACTAGAATTAACTGATTCCCCAGCACTCAAAATTCAAAAGACATACTAAAAAATGACGTATTTGTCGAAACCGGTCGAGTGTATTGAAAAGAAACTTTGTGCAAAACAGACAAATCAGATCATTTAGATTTAAATCAATTTCCATAAAATAAATCTATCAAAACTTCATCGTGTACCTCTATACCATTTATTGAGTTAGAAAATAAATGAAAATCATTAATGACCTAGTCTGGCTTATATAATGGATGGCGAAAGAAAATCGAGCCTCAGTTTGTTGATTCTAACTATAGCAACATTTTAGGAATAAGCGGATATATAATTATGGTGAAAAAATATTCTCTTCTACGTTCGGTCCTATTTTCAATCCATATTCGCATAATATTCGCAAGTAGTTTTTGCCTATTCGTTTTTACTATACCTGGTATAGTCTATGTAAATCTCGATAGATTAAACTATCGATCAAAACATTGCTGTCAGAGTATTGTACGGGAATATGTTCGCGTTGCAGATGCCCCCAGAGAAGATTTTTCATTAAAACTGAAAGCAACTGATTTGAAACCATAAATTCATATCAATTCTATTGTTTCGAATAAATATTTCGAAACTGTCACGGAATTACTTCGGAAAAATCATATGGAATAAATAACAGGGAACCCCGAGCAGAAAATGTGTTGTTTTTTGTAACAATTCAACATACAATTCGAGCATAAAAGATATTGGAATGCATTCACAAAAAGTGAGTTTTATCAAGAGTGATGTCATCACTATGCCTGAATTTTATATAGGAAAAATCTGAAAGCAATTTTCATTTACGAAGCGTATATGAGAGGCATACGCAACGGCCGATGTGTTGATTGGAAATAATGGGTTACTTCTCTCAATATTATATGGCGAAGATACATTTAAACTGAGGATGGCTTCATAAAATTTAAATGTATTGTTTGTCCCTGTCCTGCATCTGCTCCGATTTCTAAGTCGTTAGTAATGTCAAACAGGCCATTAAAGAAGTTGGAGATGAAGAAGATTGAGGCAACAAATATTTGTTTTGGGAGGCTAAATAACTAACCAATCAACATTTAGAATACAGATGGAAGAAGAGAGAAAACGCTAAACTCTGTGCTGAGTGGATATATTTTTTACTAACATTCCATCATGAGTTGCACCGCAAAATAAGACTTTTTCTTTTTTCTTTCTACAAACAAATCCCAGCAAAATTCTCTACTACACTTACACAACTTAGACACTCGTTATCTGTTAGTTGCTGCAATACCGAAAGTAAAATTATAATTATTCTTGAGTACAGGATGTCCTAAATTAGATACATTTATGGTTTTTCCGTTGATTGTAGAGATAGAGAATCCTAGTTTTCACAATCCTGTTCTACTAATACATAAGAAGGAAGAATGAGCTAACGGAATTTTTATTATATTGATTTTTGGGATACAGAGGGGTTTGGAAGTTTTAAAAAACCCAATCCATACCCCTTGTCTCACGCGAGATCGCAAAATGAGGAACTACTTTTTATAGAAAACTTCAATCGTAAATCAGTAGACTAACTCAATTTTCTATTTACGTTGTTATTTCAGAAATATAAAAACTGAGAGTGAATTTTCTCACCTTGTGTAAAATTCTTGAATATTCTATTGGTAACGAATCCTTTTCGACGCGAATTTTGAGAAACTACGACTTCATAACTGATCAATCCTTCATAAATACGTAAAATGTTCGGACAACTACACAACTACAACACTGAAGAGAGCGGAAATAAAATTTTGGTCCTACACGTCCAAACATTCCCCAATAATGGGTAGTCTCGATTCTCTAAGGCATCATCCTTATGTTATTGACAAATTCTCA
Organism: Cryptolaemus montrouzieri; assembly: GCA_013387265.2. Classification (NCBI taxonomy): domain Eukaryota; kingdom Metazoa; phylum Arthropoda; class Insecta; order Coleoptera; family Coccinellidae; genus Cryptolaemus; species Cryptolaemus montrouzieri. The sequence continues at coordinate 64,208,535 of JABFTP020000124.1, read as the reverse complement.
TCTATATTATTGAAGTCGTAAGGCCTTTTTCAGGAATAATCCGAGGGGATGACGGTAGTTTTAACCGGGAGAAGAAGAAGCGACGTGGCGAAAAAGCGGGGGCCTAAGGCCCCTGCGAGTAATTTCTTCCGGAAGGAAAAGGTCGAAGAAAGGTTTGTGCCAAACTTCGAGCCTCTAGCATGAACGACGAAGCGCTGAGAATTTTTCGAAATATTTCGCCGAAATGTCGCCAATAGCAAACGAAAAGTCAAAACGGCCAGATTTCATCGGAATCGGAAACTTCGGTCTTTCGGAAGGCAATCGGAGCGTTCGATCGAGCGAAAATTCCCGAAGAATGCCCCGAGAAAGCGAAAAAAAAAGGTCTACGATTTTTCGCGAGTAGAAGGGTTAATTTCGTCATACTATTATGTCTATACAAATTTTTTCATCGCGTTAAATCGTTTCAAAACCTGGACAAGGAGCAAGCCTAGAGTTTCGCATATTACGCCGCAATAGTTTCATTTCCGTAAAACACCTGAAAAACTAGAAAATCTTCGATTGAACAAAAGGCTATCAGCGGACTTTTGCAAAATTTCGCTCTATTTTCCTCATTCCGAGAATCTCTGACGGCTAGAAATTAAATGAATCAATGAACGTCGAGCTGTCCAAATTAGAGTTTTTCTTTCATCTACCCTACTTATACAGGGTTATCGGAAGGAATGATTCGGGTGTCGAACGATTCCTACATATCTCGAGATCGGGTCCGCGAAGAAGAATCGTTACTCTACTACTTAATTTTCGAATTTGGGAGGATTTTTGAGACCTAGAACTACGGGAAAAGGACTGGAAACACGGGGGCGGGGCCAGCCACCTCTCCTATTTCCTCTTAGATCGCTATTCAAGCTCTGCCGGTAGTTAACTTAAAGAACGTGCCAAAGTCTATGTCGCCAACACAGCTGCATATTTCTTCAGAGTTTCTATTCCGGAAGTCAGCTTTACCAGCGTGAAAAATTTAATGCTCTCTACTGAATGAAAATAGTGAGATGAAAATAGTTAGTAACTTCAACTTTCAACAACATAATTTCGGTACTGCCAACATCTGGAATACAGTGCGCTCTCTCTTAAAATGACAATATGAGACGGAATGAAATATCCATGTGTACAGACATTATTTCAATTAGTCTTATATTCGATCAGTCAGATTAAATAATTTCTAATTTTATTTCGGTGAACAGTTTAACGAAACTTGAAATGGCGACCTCTATCGGCCAAACGAAGAAAACTTTTCATATAGGTTAGTTGACCTAAATCGACTTATTTCGAGCTGAAGAATCTGTGGTATAACGTTGTACACGAAATTCACGGACACCCTGTATACAAATTCGACCATATCTGACATAAAAGCAACATAGTTGGACAATTTTTTTCTGTTTTACTTATTAATAATAGCCCCAAAATAGTTTCCATACAAAGAAGTTGGAAGCAATCACAGAAGTTGATATTTTGGGTCTAATTCGAAAACTGATAACTCATTCTGTTAATTTTTTCCGTTCTGTTTAGGTCTTAAAATGTTGAAAAACTCATTATTTTCAATTTTTATTTGATGTTCAAATCTGGATAAACTGCGAAAATTATAATTTTTGTATGCATTTTCGATCATAACTTATCATATGAACGCCATAAATTTTTATCCATCTACTATATTTTCTTCGTTGAACCCTCGTAATGAAAAAACATAATTGAAAATAAAATTCAAACCTTATTGAAAAATCAATATACGGTATAATCTATTCTACAATTTTAAATCAGCGTGAATTCATCATAAAATTTCCATGACTAGAATTGATAGCATATTGGATTCGAATTATTTTGTCCTGATAAATTATTAATATTCATTACTAGCAGATGAATTCTTATTCATTAAAGATTACAGATTTTCACTATACAAATATGCAAACTTGCGACGCGTTTTACCATACAAGAACTACATTCAAAACTTTCAAATATCACATTGGTAAGAGCAAGTATTTATCCCAATAGGAAGAAAATCCAAACAGGGCTGCATTTTTCAAGATCTGAAAAGTCTAAGGAATGTTGAAGAATTGAAGTCTACTGAACTATCAAGAGAAAATCCGGAATTTTTCTTTGTATTGATTTCAATGTTTCCCAAAGGTTCAGTTCAAATCTATTATTTTCATTATATCAAGTATTAGAATTATCATTAATAGTAAACAAAGCAATCGAAATAAGAAAGACTCTTCAGAGAATTAATTAATCCTCTAGAAAGTTAGGCAATTAATAACTAACGAAATGATGTCACTATTTAAAACCATGAAATTGTTTGAATAAACGTTCTAAGAATTTATCATCTTCTGGAGTTTCATTCATATATAAATTCCAAGTTTTCGTCATGAAAATATAAAATGTTGTTAATTTTTTTTTTTTTTCATTTTCCTCCAATTGAAAAAATGTATGATCAACAAGATAAAAAGCATTCAAATGCTTTCATGATGTAGTACTTCAACATTTATACGCAGAAAAAGATCTAGATGAAGGACAATTTATTCAAATATTTTTATAGTCTTGAATGAAAACTAAGGTCCGAAAACATATCGTTAGACTCTTCAATACTAATTAAATTTTATTTCTCAACAGGACTCTACTCTTTCAGATGTTCAACTGATATTTAATATTATAAAAACCGTTTCAAGTGCTGTACTCATTCTGGAAAATATATTTTCGTGTCATGAAGGTCGAATGGGGCCATATATTTTAACTTTAAATTAGGACCATAAGTAAGTTACTTAAAGTTTCGGAAATTAGGACTTTTATTGGGGATTTCATTCTCTTTCAGAATTTTCGTATTAATAATCGTTTCTGAATTATTTCCGGAAATTCTTCCTCAATCAAAATTTAATAATTCTGCTTATAATCATTACGGAAATTAAACTGAGAGCCATGATAAAACAGTTGGTGCAGAGACAAACCTAGTGCTCATGAAACTTTCTCCTGATCTCACTACAAACGCAATTCAAGGAAACATGAGGAGATCATATCAACGTTGATTATTTAGACACAGAAACTAATAAGCCCGTGTTAAATATGTTGGAAGCTTTCGGAGATTAAATGATACACAAATTCAGCCTTATCATTTAACTTATTCAATTCTGAGAATGCGAAAGATATTGCTCTCTCCCTGTTTCACGTTCACCCTTACATCTCTGTTTGTTATCCCAAACTTGTCTTTGCTAATTAAGTTAATGGAAAAAACCACAATGTCATACTACGTCATATGACAGAAAGGATTATTTCACATCTAGTATGTTTAATCAACTGGAGAAGTAGTTCTTTCAGGAACTACTTGGATGCAGGAGTATTTGCAATAAAAACTTCTCATTTCCAACATTCTTTTAATATCTAGTCGAATAGAAATTGATTAGGTCTAAATTTTTTTTGCAAACGTGTTAAATTTTTAGGCAATTACCGCTCCTCAGTTTTACGTATACGAACGACGGTGTTCCCTTAGAAACGGTTGGTTCCATCAAGGATTTCGCTGTTTATCTGTATATTAAGTTGTCTTTTAATCTGCACGTGGATTCTATGGTTGCTCGCGTGAACAAATTGCTTGATTTCTGGTTCAACCCTATCTTTTTCGAATATGCGCTCACTTATTATCTTCTACGTTTCTATTCTTCGCCCCGTCATACTTATGCCACTTCATAGAGGATCCTTCAAAAAGGGTTGCAGGTTTCGATATAAGTAGGAAAAAATTGGTGTACATTGAATCGTCTCAGGACAGGACATGGTCCTAATAATCGTATGTTGTTCAAATGGAATACTGTAGAAAGTCCGGCATGTTAATGTGGCGCAGCTGAAGAAACAATATGACATTTAGTCCTCGATTGTCCTATTTACCATTTTACGGGTGGTTTTCAAGAAATTCATTCCGTTTCAGATAATTTAATTAACTGGGTAGAGAACTTCAAGTCTATTTAGGAGATTAGTTTTGAATCTTGAGGTTATTATGGGCTACACCCCCGAATGGTGTAAGAGATGTTCCCTGTTGAAAAAAACAGAGCATTAGTTGAGTTCTTAGATAAGGTTAGAACTGCTCCCCCTTAGGGCTTTATGCCGATGGTATAGGTTGATAAGGCAAGGGCTATATTCCCGTAGGGCTTCATTCCCAAAAGGTGTATGAGATGTTTCCTGTTGAAAAACAGAGGAGCATTAGTTAAGTGCTTGTATTGAAGTGAGTTTAAACATATAAGAGTTAGGTATGTTTGATGAAATATTTTTCTGCTGGTTTTCTTTTTCCTTTGTTACAGATTTTTCCTGGCCCAAATCCCCCTCCCTTTTCATCCTCGTCTTCGTGAAGAAATCATGGAGTGCAAGATGAGAATAACAGAATGAAGCTGCTAAGCAGAAATATTTTTGGTACTCTTTTTGTACACATGACACTAACACAACATAAACAGACAAGCTATTGATAGTGCAATAGCGACAGGGAAACGAGTTTTTTTCCACAGGTTTTTTTCACTCATTTGTTGAATCATACGCAAGAAAGTTCCCCTGTTAGCTATTGTATTTCTGGAGTGGAATTGTTTTTGATGCCAATAACTATTCTTTCTCGTAGATCCTATTTTGCTGTTTTATTTACTTTCCAGGTGATATAAACTCTTACATTAATTGCTCAGATATTCAAGGACATCTTTCATTTCGAGACCCTCAAACGTTTTTTTCTCACTAAAAATTCAAATGGGACATTCAGTCGATAATTCAGTCTTTTTTGAACAACTTCACATATTGATCTTGAAAATATTCCAAGAATTGGTAGAAAAAGTTGGGTGAAAAATTTTTTCTCATCCTGATTTTCAGCTGAAATAGAAATATTTTTTTCATCTCACGACGTTGGCACTCCTGAAGTTGTTGTGTTTTTCATGGATGTTCTAGGAAAACAAAGAACCATTTTTTACTAAAACCAACCTGAATTTTATTTCCGTTCGAATTCGAAATGACCGACTTTCTCAAATATTAATTTTCCAGCGCATTAAAAAAGTTTTCGAGATCGTAATTAATCAACTGCGTAATTCAATCACTAGATCGAACCTTTCCCATGATTCTGAGGGGTCGAACTCTAATATTGATTCAACTGGCCGTCAGAGTACATAGTGTCTCAAATTAAATGTATCTAAATGAAATCTATTTCAATTGATTTTAGCATATAGCCAGATGTCATATCCGTCACAATACTATGAATTATTTAAGATGACGCGTAGACGATATCATCGAACAAGAACAATGGCCCCCAAAAAGTCCCGATCTTAATCCGTGTGACTATTTTCTGTGGGGTCATTTGGAAGAAATGGTGTGTAAATTTGGTATTATATTCAATAATTGTGACTAACTGAGGCAAAAATTTCAAGAATGTTGGAACAACCTTGTTCAAGAAGTAATTTCGAGATCCATAGAGAGCTAGACAAGATGGGTGCAGATGGTTGTGGATGCCAATGGAGATCATATTCCATTCTGAGTACTTGATTCTTTTTGTGGAATGTTTTGCTCATGTAATTTGTTAAACAAAATCATGTCGTATTATTATTCTCGCAGATGTTTTTAACAGTTGGCATCTCTGAGATATTTTGGGGAACAGTCATCCTGATCGTCTTCCTAATGACCCTGTTGCCCGAAATTTTTCTCCACAATCATAGATTCCATTTCTTTTGTAATTAGGGGCGGGAAATTGACCTAATATTTGCCTAGCAGTATAGCCACGCACAAATAAATTTCAATGAAACGCTTATCCTCATTTGTTGAAACCATTGTTAACAATTTCAAACGTCAAAAACAAGCAACACCAAGATGATATTCCTGTTCAAGCCAGATGTCGTCTAAAACTCGATGACATTTCATTATTTTTTGTTTATCATAGAGTTAATGCAAGCAGTCTATGTTCAGAGGTTTCACAACAGGAGGAAACATTGTTGACTACAATTGGCACAATTCTGAATCAATATTCAAGTTCGACCCCTCAAAACGATTGGAAAGGCTCAATCTAGTGGGTGAGTTACGAAAATGATTCATTACGACCGCGAAAAAGTTTTTAATGCGTGGAGAAAATTGTTAATATTTGAGGAAGTCGACCATTTTGAATTCGAACTGAAATTGAATTTTAGGTCAGTTTTAGTAAAACATGGTTTTTTGTCTTCTTAGAACATTCATGAAAAACGCAACAACTTCAGGAGTGCCAACGCCAAGAGGTGAAAAAAATATTTCAAATTCAGCTGATAGTCGGAATGAAAGAAAATCTTCACGCTACTTCTTTGCCAATTCTTAGAATAATTTCAAAATCAATATATCAAATTGTTCAGAAAAGACTAAATTATCAACTGAATGCCCCATTCGATTTTTTTAGTGAAAACAAAACGTTCCAGCGATCTAGAAATATTACTCATTTTCGCAAGAGTCAACCATATTGAATTTCCACGGAAGTGAAATTTCGATACAATTTCTAAAAAGCCTATTCCTTTGGCTTCCCAATGAAGCAAGCACTCTAAAGTTGAGAAAGTTATAACGGAAAAAAAACGTCCGGTTTTTTCTGGCACACCCTATATATAATCAAAAGATTCCTTGGTTAATTCTTATTACTATTATTCTGTTTTTCGTTGACTCCAACTTCAAATATATTGTCCTTTTGATTCTAAGTTGAAAATATAATAAAAGTCCCTTCTATAACGATTTCTCCAATCATCAAATTATCTCGTTCCTATGCAAGCAATAACCTGTGAAAGGAAACAAGTAGTGTCACGATTCGCTGTTTGAATAGTAACGAAAATGAGGAATATTCATTGTAAATAACAGAAAATTACCTTTGAAGTTTGCATGCATTGACGAACAACATTAAAGTAAACTTGAATTACTGATATATTTCTGCACTTATCTTTTAAAAGCTCTTCTTTCGAAATGACATACTTGAAAGAAGAACACTTTGACATTTGTTGTCTGTCATTTTCTGTATCTGTCAGGTTTTGAGTTGCGTATTTAAATAGTTAGGTAATTTCTTCCCAGATTGTAATTATCCTCTTCTTGTATACAATAAGTAAAATTTATGGAAGTTGTGGAAGTGTAATCAATTGGCAAGAACTGGTACGTTGTTATAAGAGAGCCCAGGAGAACGTCAAATAGCTAAAATTATTGAAAAGGGTCTTGAAGTAGTTTCAAAAATTTACGGAAGATTATATATTCTGTTGTATCGAAATCAACTATAGGAATTGAGGAATGTTAATCTTAATGAACTATCAGGTTATCGCTTGAAGCAGAAGATTTTTTAGAACAGTGGCTGCAGGTTTACCACATCAGTTGCGGGATTAACTTTTGCGAGTAATCGCTTAGCATGAAATAATGAAGACAGAAGCACATCAACATCTCTCCAACAGTCTCGTTTTCGACTTAATGATTCAGATCGAAGAGTATGGACCTGGAGACAATTCTTCTCCAGCTTATATTGATTACAGACTTCTATTTGGTGGTGGGTTAATTATGTTTTGAGGGGGTATTTCTTCAGAATGACGTACACATTTAATTTCTGTTGATGGTTTTGATGGTTCTCTGACAGCACAGAGATATATTGTGGACATTCTGGAAGATCACGCGAAGCCAGTCTAGACGACTGAGATCAACGATGACACTTTTTGCAAGATTATGCCACATTTCATAGGGCCAGAGTTGTTACGGAATAAGGTGCTTCGATGAAGTCCGTATTTGAAGCACATTGAGCATGTCTTCGATGATTTAGGTAAACGTACTCAAACTGGGATTCTGGTTCCAATAATTGCTCATCAACTAAGAGAACTGCTTCAGCTTGAGTGCAACAATATACACCATAATGTTATTCTCAACATTGACCAACGGAGTACCTAGCAGGATTCAAGTTATCATCAAAACAAGAAGAGGTATTACTTGAAACTTGTGATGAATTTCGCAATCCGTTCTAGTATTCTGCCGCCTCTCTTATGTTGTACTTGAACCCATTTGTTTTTATCCCTTCATGGTTCATATGACATCACGGAAATGCATTACAGAATAGTAAGCAATTATTCGGATCAGGAGAATTTGAGGATCTGATCGAAAATTCCAGAAAACTCAAAATTTTTACAGTGAACTCAAATTTTCGAAAGAGGAAAATGAACTCCCGGTTTACCTACAGTTCTTTCTTTGAAAAGGGTGAGCATGAATTAGCCGATATTGAATTCAGACTGTTAGGTACAAGAACACATCTGAGCAAGAAACTTTCCTGAATTTTTACAACAAAAATTCAATAGCATTTTAAAATATTTTTCTTAAATTCATTCGGCGCAAGTTACTTATTTTCTGGGACAGGTTACCAATGTGGAACGTTAAATAAACAAGGTAAGCTATGCACCACAATTATTCATCTGTTTTTAGTTTAAAAGCATTAATACAATGAAAATTTCAATTGCTTGTAGGCAACAATCAGAGTAAAGTTTGTTAGATTACGATAAAGTATAACCGAAAACATTACATCATGCCGAATACTCGCTAATAAAATTCAGATAACCCACCATCTGATACCTACTCATCAGCGCCGAAACTTCATTACTTTTACAAATAAACTGGAATAACTTTCCCTTTCATCTCGATAAGCGAAATGCTGGAAATTGTGATGATAAATAATCGAATCATTGAAAGGATTATCTTTAAATATGTTGTTATAATTTTTGTGATAGAAATGCAGATTACTATTCTGTAATCATAACAAACAACGTGGCCTGAACTGGACGCTACGATTTTTCGAAAACACTTTCTACGCTCATTAAGAAAGTTTTTTTTGTAATATATAAGTCAACTAGAGCAGCAGAATTCCTGATGATTACTAAACACTCTGAAACTCTTTCGAAATTCATCTCATTGTGGCAACGTATCTAAATTAAAGATCTTCCAGCTCATATACTTACAACAATTATTCAAGCGATAAATATAGAACTATACATAAAACGGCTAGACACACAGACAACTAAAACCACCCACGCACAATTTTCCCATGCACCCGATCACCGGAATCGAACCCGCGCCAAAGCGGACGCGTCTCGCTGACGATTTTCTCAACAGGTCTCCAATCGCCACCCTCTCTCTGTAAGTCCTTCGCGTCGCGCCGTCGGACCCGACTGGGGGTTTGGACCGCGTTAGATCCCGTCGTGCCGTTCCGTTCCGCGATCGGCACCCTGCGTGCTGCGCGCTTGCCGTTCGCGCGAACGAATTATCTCCGGAATCGCAATCAATCCATCAGACGGGACGCCTCCGCGGATTCTGAAGCGATGCGTGAACGTGCGTTAGAGGGACTTTCCTGCGGCCTGATGTGCTTACTGATGTGAAGTAGCCGATGGGCCTTCTGAATTCGGTTTGGATCTGGACCATAAGGCTTTATTTCAGATGTTGGGATACGGATTATTAGGAGCTGAAGGACTCTATCTTTTCCAGATTATCACTGATTTATCTCTGGAACAAACGCCAGAGTAGATGGCAACCCTGCCCATTTCAAATATGGATACGAGAGAGAATTGGACAATAACCCACTTTTCTATACTGGGTGTCATTCATTCTTCAACATAATCACTTTTTACGCCATAATCTCACTCAGACAATATTTTGGAGAAAATTTCCGAAAATATAGGTCCTCCTAGCCATATTTTCATGTACAAAAACAAACAGCAGTCACTAGGATCCAGATCAGTAAAATATGGTGGATGCTGTAGAAATTGATGCTTGTTTGGCTGTTGCAATGGCAGGAGAATGGCCAGGGGCACTGTAATATTGAAACAGGATTTTCTTTTCGGCAGAATGTGGCCGTTTTGTTCTGATTTCCCCATTCAATCAGTCAAACTGTGTGCAAAGTACTCTCCATTCATGGTCTTTCCTTTTGGAAAAAATTTTTGAGGTAATGACCTGTGCATTCCATAGGACGATGGCTATCACCTTGCCGACTGATACAATCACCTGGTTTCTAGAATATACTGCCACCGTGAAGCGAGCTAAAATAAATCAAGGTTTCATCCACTGTGATAAAACGGCGCAACAATACACCTGAGTGTGATTCAAAGCGCCGAAAAGTAGTCTGGGGAAATTGCGACCTTTCCTCAATTGTCAACAAATAAGGCACCCATCTTACCGATAACGTTCTCATGTGAAAATGCTAATGCGAGATGTTAAAACTAATTTATATGGGTGTTTGCAGTCGCATCTGTTACGACCTCCGTCGGCGATCTTCTATCACAATATCGTGAACTTTCATTCTCAGAGCTGTGGACTCAATGGAACAATCCGAGCAGGAGAATTAGATATCAGTATTTGAGTGTGAACTGATTGACAGATTCGCCACTATGGCCCAGTGGTCTATTGCGGCACACTCTACCTCAAATGGTACTTATAAGTTGCATCCTTCTAGTGAATTTTAGAAGCTTAGTGAGTGAGAGCTTGATAAGCTCAGCCAGTTTGTGAGATCCTCAAGCCTGTCCCCAGCTGGACATTCGCACATGACCTGCTCTATTCTGCTTTCTCCACTCATGAATCATCTTAGGCAGATAGATATAAGGATTTGAGTGTGAACTGATTTACAGATCCGTCACTACGATCCAGTGGTCTATTGTGGAACAGTTTACCTCAAATTTCACTTCTAAACTGCATCATTCTCATGAAGTTTAGAAGCTTAGTCAGTGAGAGCTTGATAAGCTTAGTCAGTGAGAGCTTGATAAGCTTAGTCATGTCCAGTTTGTAAGATGCTCAAGCCTGTCCCAAGCTGGGCATTCGCTCATGTCCTGCTCTATTCTACCTCCTCCACTTATGAATCATCTTAGGCAGATAGATATAATGATTTGAGAGTGAACTGATAGGCAGACCCACCAGTATGACCCAGTGGTCTATTGTGACACACTCTACCTCAAATTTCACCTTCAAATTACATCCTTCTTATAAAATTTAGAAGTTTGGTGAGTGAGAACTCAATAAGCTCAGTCACATCCAGTTTGTGTGAACCGCAGGTTTGTCCCCAGCTTGGCATTCGCATATGACCTGTTCTATTCTACCTACCCCACGCATGATCTGAACATATCAATTCTAACCTATTCAACTAAGTTCTGAGACGACAGGGCCCCATTATATGGTATTATATCAAAGGTCGATCCTGAAAAGTTTAAGCCAAGCCTTGGCTCTCGTATTGAACGAATCACTGATGATAATTCGGGAGTCTGTAGCCTGTAATAGGTCCATACACTTCGTACTCTTCCGTCCGTTTGTCGGTTCTCGGTTCAACACCTCATTTCGAACTGATGAACTGTTTTATTCGTACACTTGCTTTGAAGACTGACGCTTTGAACAGTTCCACAACGTTCGTGTGAGAGGACTAATAACAAATTAGCCGTAGTAGTGGTGGTGGCTTTTGCCGTTTTTTAAATGAATAAACGGAAAAGCGAGTAATATAGGCTAGACAGTAGTTGTCAAGAGTCGAGAATTGTTTCTTCAATATTGTTCATTCGTGAATTCAATATGTGCTAAGTTGAAAGACACTGACTGTGAAGAAATCCTAGATCGCCAGCACGATCTAACCGACAACCCGACATGTTGAAATCAAACCATGACAGATATTCGAACCGATGGTTCGATCGGGCGGCTTTTCCCCAAATACAAGCAGTTTCACTCGCGTCAAATCGGAAACCGACAACGGACGAAAAAGACGAAGTGTTTGGCCTTCACGGTTCAGTCTGTGCTCGCGTACCTTCAGGTCCAACTACGGTTATTTTTCATCAATGCGTTCTTCTGGGGAATGCCGAGTCCCAATTCCCGAATGATCTGGGGGCCATATCATATGTAACCTTATTCTTGCTCCCAGTCTGGCAAGGGTTAAACGACATTTAGGCACCATAAGTAGCGTGCAGTTGGCCGGTGCCAATGTCCCTCGGGGCAGTTTGGCTATCGGTAATGATTTTTATTGATTCACCTGTCAATCCCCCACATGTAGAATGTTAGCACAACAAACGACAGTGAATAGTTCTTCTTGAAAAATATTCGCAAATCTGCCTAGACAGATAGACTGTTCCTTGGTAGCACCTCGACCACATTCACCAGCTACAACACCTTGAGCAGTTTTCGAGCTGTCTGTGAACTAAATAGACTGGCCGATTCCTGTCAACTTCATCTTCGTGTCAGCATCTTGTTATCCTCATTATCAGCCTATAAAGCGCCGGGCACTAATCTGCCCATTTTTATTCCATTCCGAGAAGGGTGATGATATCTCTAGTTAGTAATTCTAGCTGCTCATCTAATCACCAAATGCAAAGAAACAAGTCTCAGTATCATCAGTACTATGGTTACAGTGTGTATCGAAATGATATATTGATCAACATGTAGGCCGTTCTCTACAATTTAGAGAACTTGAGTTGGTGATGAATTATCTTAATTGATGCCATAGTAATTGTCGATGGATCTTTTGGAGTGAAGAGTAACTTTTACACTCGATATTCACTCTTTTTATTTTAATATAGAAAGAGCAATTCGTCTGGTTTGATTGATTGTCGTCAAATCAATATGGTAATGAACATATCAGTATAAAATTTCATGTTTGTACTTTTTTAGGCATTGTATCGTCCAAATATGTTATAACATTTGTATCAGTGTCATTACTTTATTCATTCTTACATGACATGATCAATTTGCCCTCGTAAAAGTCTGTGATCAGTCCGATCTGAAGATAAATATAGCGTAATATCTCGAAACCCAAGGCAACTCAAAATCTTGTACTTTCCCAAAAAACAACGAATATTGCAACTCTCTTAACGCCTCGCACCCTAACTCGAAAAATTTACCTAGGCAGGTCCCTTTATCACTTGGATATACTATTCTCAAAGTAAATGAAATTTGAAAACAAAGTTCACAGTTGGAAGTTTCATTAATAACTTTTGGTACAGATAATCAAACTGAGCACCGTCTATCTCCAAATAGTAACATGAATAAGACAAAATCATTTCCAAACAGAGCAATGGCGTAAATATGGCTCCCTTTTTTTGATACTCCTGTAGAAAAATGGGTACATTATTGATTTTTTATCATTCTGTCATTTCGTCCCCTAAAACAATTCAAAATACAATGAAAACTCTTTTGAATATTTTCGTTAAATTAAGAGTTTCTAAGTTATTCAAAGAATTGTATTCACTGGCACGCATCTGGTTCGAATTCAGTGAAAATTTGAGTAGCACTAAACGGCGCAAAAATTATTCCCAATGAGACGCAAGGCACAGATAAGACTTATTTTGCTTCAAAAGGAACGTATTTGAAAGAAGGATTCTTCTTGACAATACGTTGGATGGAAAAAGAATGAGAGGAATATTAGATTAATTGAAGAAAAATTGACAGAGCTAAATTTCACAGGGGGAATTGTTATTTAACTATTTTCACACAGAAATGTGTTATTAATTTGAAACTCAAAATGTTCGTGCGATTTCAATACTGTATCTTCTATTCGTAATATAAGCAAAGCGTAATACGCAGGAATCTACTTTTTTCCAAAAAAACAATTAGTTGCTATGCAACTAAATGAACTAAATTTTCGGAAGTAATTGGTGTAATAATTTTGTCCGAAGAAATCGCCACTGAATGCATTTTTCGAAACTTGATTTAGTGCTTAATCACGTTTCATATATCGTCTCAAACTAAACCGAATTTCAATTTTTATTTCGAAAAATCTTGGACATCTGCACCTCGAAAACAATGTTCCGAAAATATCATGTTCGTGCTGAATCTTCTCCAAATAAATGAAGGCTTTGATCCCAGACGTTCATTTCTCCACTTAAGAATCACCTTGTTTGAGAATAATTTCACCATAAAAAAGTTTTGAATCTGATTTTAACTAATTATAATCCATAATTTGGGTAAGGGGAACATTGTTAATGACGACCAACAATGGTTGGGATTCTAAGCTGCTTAATGAGATGGTTGCACGCAAATAACTTATCTGGAAGCTTACCCGAACATCCAGCATGCCAACAAGAAACTTAATAGCTTCATTTACATTCCTATTCTCTACAAAAACTGGATCACATCTCTACTGATATAAAAATTTTTTGTAAATCTTGTACTTTTGTCAGTAATTTACAGACAAATTCCATATTTTATTAGATATTTCGTTTGTCGTGGAAAGGTGTGAGATATTTAATATCATGTTCCTAACACAAATTGTTTCCACAGCTCACAGATGTTTTTATTTCAATATTTACCTCAGCGCATTCGCCAATTTGCATGGGAAGTTAATAAAATTCATATTCAATTATAAATCGATTCGAGGGATAATTCTGAATTCACTTTTCTTACCCTAAATAGAGTGATGTTTTTGAGAATACAAAATATCTCTCGCATCCGGAACAAGCAAACTAAATCTATATATATTAAAATGGTCGAATTAATCAGAATGGTTCGAAAGATATGACGATTTCAAATTTGAAGATTTTTCAAATAATCAGTCTGTATTACTGTCACAAACGGCAATAGACCAATTTTCATATCAATTTCGCTCGTTCTCTATATCTTAAGCGACTTGAGCAATGTCCATTTAGTCAGAACTCACCCTGTTATTAAAAATATTATATAATATGTATGTATATTATACAATACGATAATTTTTTACATAAAACTTATTTAGCAGTTATTCCATAATCGATAAGTTAACAACATTCAATTTTAGATGAGAACGCGTCACATTCAGACACATTTCGTTACAAAATAGAGAAGGAAGGCATGACTTAGACAGAAACAGATAAATTCCGTAATCATGGAAGTAGAGAAAAATAAATACATATACGAATCTATAGAATAAGGAGAGTCTTTGCAAAAGGCGAAACTAAATTCACTGTGATACTCGAAGAAGATTTCAACGCAAGTTTGCTTCAAATTATTATTTTCCACCATTATTCTTGGCGCGAAGTTCAGTTTATACTCAAGAACAAATCAACAATTATATATAGAAGATGCAATTTCTTCACGTTATCTCAAAAATATCCTATCATTGAAGTACAGGGGTGTCTTCTAGGTTCTTGGTTGCTGGTAGTCACACTTTTTTTTCAACAATGCTCGTGCAAAGCACAGCAAACAAGAAAATTTACCATTAAAACAGCCATTGAGAAAAAAGTGAGTTTATAATCAAAGTATACCTTTCGAAGAAATGGAAATCGGTTTCGAATTTCAACCATTTCCAGGAAAGATCGATGAACTAAAACATACAAACATAAAAGTCGCCGTTCCAGATGATCTTCCTCTCTTCTTTCTGTCCCTCATAGCGAATCAAAGTTACACACTTTTCAAAATATTGCAAAAGTTTTATTTGGAATAGTTTTCGGTGCACCTCGCGCAATTCTCTTCATAAAGACAAAGTTTCGAGTTAATTTTCAAATTAAATCAACACGACTTCAGATCCCCTTCGAATATCCAATCATAAATACCCTTTCAACTGAAAATATCTCGATGTATACTCAAGTATACTCCTTCCTCAACAGAAACAAATTTTGTTATCATAAACTGTAGGCAATTGTTTTGTTGAAACTACCAAAACCGAAAATTCAAGGATAATCCTTACAAATCTCAGTTGGCAATAGTGAGTCGTCCATTGGTATGGCAAGTAAATTTCCTCATTTATTCTTATCTTGAATTCAAGAAACCCTCACGTAAACAAGTAGAAGAGCCAGAAAAAATTGTACCGACATTGGCAAACTGAATCAAATTAAGTCTGTGCCAGTTTGCCTTTCTGAAAAATAAATTGTTACAACCTTCTTCTTTTATCTACACGGTGTAGTCGACAAATTTCAATATTTTAGTATCTAAGCTAGATGAAATATACACACAACGAAATTTATATGGAATCACCCAATATTTTTGAATATTACCTCAGGGATATTGAAAATTGATCTTTTTGAGATATTTCGATCGAAAAAGGAATTAATTAAGGTTTGTTTCACGAATGAAACAAATGAAATAAAATAAGACTCTTTTCGCATGTAATAAAAAAATTGAAAATTGTTTTCTCACGGAGTAGGTGTTTTTTCTAGACCGCTATAGTTTGTATTACCTCGTCTTGCCCTGAGACAAGCCTGAATCCGCCTAGGCATACTTTGAATTTGGTTTTCGTCCTCCTCTGGCGTGATATTCTGCCACCCTTCTGTGGCGGTTTGGATGAGCTGTTTTGGGGTTCTTGGATTATCCTGGCGCGATTTAATTTTCTTTTGAGTTTAGCCTCTAAATGTTCAATAGGATTTAGATCACGAGAGCAAGCTGGCCAGTCCAAAATAGTTATTCCCTCCGTTTCAAGTTAATGTCGCGCGAGGTTGCTGTTATGTGGAGAAGCATTATCTTGCATAAAAATGAAACTCTCACCGTGAGGACCTCACCAGAGTCTCTCCGTGGGCAAGAAACGAAATGAAATCTGTTTTGACCCCTAGCTTAATGCCACCCCAAAACATCACACTGCTCCCTTGGTATTTCGGAATATGTCTTGCTGCTCGGTGTCTAGCTTGTCTTCTATGACACCTTAAAACCCAAATCCGGCGGTCATCTGATCGAACACAAATTCTGATCTTATCCAAAAGAAGAACATTTCGCCAATTCCCAATATTCCGATTTTGGTGCTCGATACATATATTAAGTCTGTTGATTTTATGTTGTCTGGTTAGCTCTGGAACTCTTGCCTTCTGCAGTTTAAACCCCTTGAACGAAGTCTTTGACATATCGTTTCGACTGATATACTGATGCCTGTTGCTTCCAGAATTTGCCTCTGGAGTATGGAGTGCGACGCACTAGGCTCGCTTCTTGAAATTTTGCACAAAAAGAGGTCTTGTTCTTCAGAAGTGATCTTCCTACGACTTCTTTTATTTTGCAGAGATTGTAGATCCACGTAACAGGCGTAGGTTTCTGAAATCACCCCCTGTGATACCACCATTATGGCCGCTATATTCCTATGTGTCACCTTCTTCAACGAGAGCAATTATTCGACCCCTCTGCACATCGGACAATCCAACGTAAAGCATTTACAATTATGATTAAAGGCTTTTTCAAATTTTGAAATTCATAGTTCAAATCTCAGTGACGACTGAGTACAATATCCCGAACATGTGGTGATAATTCAACATTTTATATCATACTGTTACGTGTCAAAGTCCGTAACGCTTCGTTTCTATTATCGCCTTGTCCCAATTACCGCGCCGCCACTGTTAATGAACCGTGTTGCTAAAATTAATCCATCATAGAATTCGAAAATATTGATTGATTGAATAATAATAATACCGTTACGCGCAAAGGAAAAAAAACTAATATCATTAGAATCATCCATTTCAATATCTTTGACATGAACGTTTCCCAAAATGTTACCATCTAAATCTTTCAGTTGTTATACGAGGGAACTAATGACTTTGTTCACAATACAAGGCACAAATTTTGGGGCAACTTTTGAAACAGAATTATCTACTGCTTTGGATTAGATATCATAGAAAAAGAAAGGAAATAGGATAAGGGTATATAGAAAGACGGTGAGACTTAGCCACGTCGACGACCATAGGGTATCATATGAGAACTTCAAACGATAGCGTAGAACCAGCAGATAAAGACAGATAATGCACTGATTTACCACGCAAAAAGATAATTTAAAAGGCTCACGAAACACAGATACACCACACAACTAAGGCAATCGCCATTTGGGAGAAAGAAGAAACGGAAGGAAAGAGGAAAGGAACTATACTCAGTATGATATTAAACAAGTAGTGGCTGGAGACAGTACAGTGCTATAACCTGTAGCAAAAAGCCTGGTATAAGGAGACCTAGTCTGACTGAAACAGGTTATAGCACTGTACTGTCTGCAGCCACTATTCGTTTAACAATATACTGAATATAGTTCTTTTCCTTTTTCCTTCCGTTTCTTCCTACTCCCAAATGGTGATAGCCTTAATTGTGTGCATGGCATATCTGTGTTTTGTGAGCCTTTCAAATTATCTTCTCTCGTGGTAAATTAGTGCATTATCTGTCTTTGTCTGCTGATTCTGCACTATCGTTTGAAGGTCTCATATGATACCCTATGGTCGTCGACGTGGCTAAGTCTCACCATCTATCTATATACTCCTATCCTATTTCTTTTCTTTATATATGATATCTCATTCAAAGCAGTAGATAATTATGCTACAAAATTGGCCCCAAATTTTGTGAACAAAGTTATTAGATTCTTCGTATACCAACTGAAAGATTTGGATGGTAACATTTTGAAAACTTTCATGTCAAAGATATTAAATTGGATGTTTCTAATGATATTAGTTTTTTCCTTTGAGCGTAACGATATTATTATTCAATAAATCAATATACTTGAATTTTATGATGAAATAATTTCAGCACCACGATTCATTACCAGTGGCGGCGCGCTAATTGGGACAAGGTAATAATTGAAACGAAGCGTTACGGACTTTGCCACGTAACAATACAATGCAGTATTTTTACAACAAACTTCATTCTTCACAAGTAGTCAAAGATCCATCGTTGAAAACAATCAATAATGTGGAATATCGAGTGATTCCATATGGACTTGGTTGTGTATACAACCAGAAAAACTAAAGCTTCTTCCCCTTTTTTCGATTAATGGAGAACAGGTTGCCGCAAACGAATTACGAGCTAATGAAACATTCACCAATATCCCGATTAATTTGGAACTTGACTAATAACAATTTCAAAATATCCCTGGCCGTTGTAGACATGATTCAAAAATTCTTGAATAAAAAATATTTTTGCAGGGGTCGCTAATTCTTCTCAAAAATGTGATTTCAAAATATTATAACTATTTTTAGATAGTTTCAAATATGAACATTATCGAATTTTCCAAATTACTCGTAAACTTAATCTACTTACTTAAATTTTATTCATTCATCTTTTTTAGAGTAAAATTGTTTCATCTAGCTGCTGTACTAAGACATTGAAATTTCCACAGCCTGTATTGTATGTCCAATTTTCAATGACGTTTTAGTAGTGCAGTTATGTGAAACATTGGAAATAGAAAAAACTAATTGTTGAAAACTAAACGCAGCTATCTTCTTTGGTTTTCTACTATGTCAGATTTCTCGATTTTCCGGGATTTATGCCAATTTCTCGGTTGCCATCAAAACTATGGCAGAACTATGATACCATCTTACGAGCATTTTTTGAGTAGAATGCAGAATCAAATTCAAAAATTTTTCTTGTTGAATGGTTTTCGAATTAAAATATAAACTTGTGATTTGTTAAACATGAACCATAAGCGAATTTCAATAAGATATAAAAAGTATTTCTTCATCTTTCCAAATATATACATTCTTTCAAAAACGCACGGTGAGTTGATTATTTCATAAATCTGCTTAGAACGGTTGTCGAAATTTTTGTTATTGTTAAGATGGTAAAACTGCTCTTTATATTGACGAAAAGTTTGATGCTTCATTTACTGTGTTCACTGTGCTTGATTTTGTCAATTCTCACAAGTTCTGCAATTTTTTCAATGGATAAAAATATCGCACAAAGAATTTCCCTGAAAATTTTGAT
Source organism: Cryptolaemus montrouzieri (assembly GCA_013387265.2). Lineage (NCBI taxonomy): Eukaryota > Metazoa > Arthropoda > Insecta > Coleoptera > Coccinellidae > Cryptolaemus > Cryptolaemus montrouzieri. The sequence continues at coordinate 64,188,960 of JABFTP020000124.1, read as the reverse complement.
AGCAAATGGAATTTCGTGTGCCGAATCGCTGAAAATGTTAGAGACTTACGGTGAATGGACTTGGTGGTAAGAATTTTGCCTCGCTCTGGTCAGCCAATATCTTGAACTGAAGTTAACCTCGATGAATCGAATGGTAATTGAAAGAAACAATTTAAGTTTGTCAGAGTCTCCGAGTCTCACGAATCAATTCGAACCATTTTAAACGACTGTTAGTACATGAAATACGTTGCCGAATAGTTCCAATCAAATAGTTCCAAAGGACCCGAATTTTTAAATTTGGGAGGCTTTGACTTGATAAAATTACATTATCAATAATGAAACAAGTAATGTGTTCTTTGGAATTTTTCTTAACAATTATGATTCGTAACGCGTTTCACTACATCGTAGCTCCTGCAGACGAATGAATGTACAGAAAATAAGAATGAGAATATAAATATAAATGTTCTTGAGTAATTAAAAGCTTATTGGGTTGCTTCTTCTTAATAGTTATTTATGACAGGTATATCCAATAAAATTAAGGAATAGATTGCTCCCCGAAGAGATTCATTAGAGGTGAAGGGCTTAAATCGACTTGTTCATTGATGAGTCTACCTGAGTGTTTGTATTTGTTGATTTCTAAAGTTTCCCAAAGATCTACCTTCCAATATTTATTATCTATATGCAAAATTTTAAACTGTGGGTCGAAAGAGTGATTATTTTCTAAGAGATGATTCGCGTAATTTGAATCTGATTTTTTATTTGAAAAACTGCGTTTATGTTCCGATATTCTAATATTGAAATTTCTATGTGTTCTACCAATGTAGAAATTATTGCAATTCAATCTATAAACACCTGATTTATTGTTTTACCCTGATTTTGTTTTATTATTTTTATATATTTGCCTAAATTATTATTAGTTTGGAGGGCTATGTTGAAATTATTTCTACTCAAGAATGATTTCAGTTTGTCACTTGTAATGCCAACATAGGTTATGGTGTTGAATTTTTGTTTCAATTTATCGACAGAGTAAACTTCATTCAATACGATTCTACTTTGTTTTGTATTTAAAATATTTATTAGTTTGAGATTGTAACCATTATTTTTGGCTATTTGTTTAATCAAATTTAATTCTTTCTCGAAATTTTCTGGTGATAGCGGGATGTTAATCAATCTATGAATAAAACTGTTGAATGCTGACATTTTATGTTGATACGGATGACATGACGAGAGAGGTATTATAATATCTGTATGTGACGGCTTATGGTAAATTGCGAAAACATGTTTTCCATTTTCATTCGAAACTGTTACGTTTAGGAAATTTATCGAATTATTGCTTTCTATTTCGGTTGTGAATCCAATTTTTGGATGTAATGAATTTATATGATTTTCGGAAATTTTCAACTGTCTATCTGTTCTTGTGAAGCAAATAATAATATCGTCTACATATCGATACCAGTATAAACAATATTTACTGAGTAGATGATAATGACTTAATTTCTCTAAATTATTCATGAATATTTTTGCTAACAAAGGACTTAACAGATTGCCCGTAATCAAGCCGTCTTCAATAATATAATATTTGTTTTTGAAATGGAAATAATTTTGATCTAAACAAATTTGTAATAATGAAAGAATATCTGATTTAATGATCGTATTGACATGATCCTTTTCTAATAATTCTTCAACTAAGTAGTACGTATCTTTCGGAGGAATGTTGGGAAATAGATTCTTAACATTGACAGAAATGAGTTTGGAATTAGGTGTTTTAGTGGAATCTTTGATATTGGCAATTAGTATGTATGAATTTTAGACCGAAAATTTAGATTTAAAATTGCAATGTTTCATTAGCAAGTCGTTAAGGAACTTTGAAAGTTTGAAAAAAGGTGCCGTTACATAAGAAACAACGATCTAATAGGGTAATTAGGTCTATGAAGTTTTATCAACGAATATAATTCGAGGGATTGTGGATTGGAGTTAATGAATTTATATTTTTCTTGGTCTGTAATTAATGATTTTGCTATCAAAATTATGTTCTTAGCCTCTTTCTTAAATTTTGCGGAAGGAGCCTCAGTTGATGTTATATAGTTTCCGGCTGTTAAGAATTCATCAGTTTTTGAAATATAATCGGTTTGACTAATCGCGATGACGGTGTTACCTTTATCTGTAGAACAAATACCATCGATCAACCACCGTATTCACCTGATATGGCTCCGGCCGACTTTTTCTCTTTCCAAAACTCAAATTGACACTTCTACGTACCCGTTTTGAATCTAAAGAAGACATAAAAGAGAATTCACGGCAAGCGTTTGAAAAATGTTTTAATAATTGTATTATTCCTGAGCGTAGATGTGTTTTTTCGAAAGGAGCGTACTTTGAAAACGATACAATGGATTTGGGTGAGAAATAAATATTTTTTGTTTCATTAACCAATTTTCGGTACTTTTTTGATAGAATAAGTAACGTACCTGAAAAATTTTCTCGAAAATTATAATTTTTCCAGAAACTTAATTTCTCTGAATATTGTGAAATTTCGTCTAGTATGCAGGGGTAGTGACAGAACATCTGGAATGTTATCCAAAACGATATTGAGTCGACCATTACTGAGTGATATTAGATCCTCATACTGTGATTTTGGTTTAAGTTGTAACTAATTTCACAAAATTAGGTGGGAAATATTAAATTAACAAACTTAATAGCTATTTCGATATTTCTTTCATCATCAGACGTTTACAAATTGTTAAAACTAGGGTACAGTTTTACAATTTGTCTTTTTCTTTACAGGGTGTTACAAAATAGTATATCACAACTTGAATGGGGTAAATCTTCGTGCAATTTTAAGAAAAAATTTTCATATCAACATAGGTCCGCAAAAGCTTCGTTACAGAGCTACAGGTTGTTGAAATTTCCGGAAGAAATTGTTTTTTTCTTCTATCACAAAATTAAGTGGAAAATTTTTAATTAATTAGGAATTGTGAGTTAAAACTAGGGTACAGTTGTCTCAAATATAGGGTGTTACATAATAGTATGTCACAACTCAAGGAGGTAAATCTACGTGCAATTTTAGGAAAAAAAGTTCATTTAAACACAGGTCCGCAAAAGCTTCGTTACGGAGCTACAGGTTGTTGAAATTTGCGGAAAAAAATGTGTTTTTCTTCGAAACTCCAGCAGTTTTCAAGATATTCAGCCCAAATTTATAATGCAAGCAATTTACACAGCCTTCATCATTACACGACCTAGATTTTAACTGAAATTCACGAGATGTTTTCTTTTCCGAGGCCATGCCTCCGTTTGCCCCTTCAAACTTTTTGCAGTAAGCCACTGATCAGCGTACAATCAATTTTCGTCATCTTCGCTCAATTTAGAAACTTTTTGACACCTGTAATTTTATTAATTAATTATTGAATTTGAATTATTTGAATTGTATGTTATTCGCTTAATGAAAAAATAATAATAGAAATACCCGATAGGTATACCCAAAATTGGCTTTTATTTTGATATCTCGTCTTCTGGGACTCAACTTATACTTATTCAATATCAAACTAAAAAAAAGAACAACTGAAAACTATTTAAGTCTGGGGACGTAGGAGGCCACGGTTTTGGCCCACTCCGACCTATCTATTGGTTTTTGAATGTATTATTCTAGAATTACCTAGCTTCTCCACTAAAATGTGCTGGTGCCACGTCATGCATGAACCACATTATGTTTCTCACCAAAAGTGGCACATGCTCGAGCAATAAAGGTTAGTTTTTCCTCCTCAAGAACTTGCCGATAAGCGGGACCGTTTAGTCTGTTAGGCAAAAAAAATGGCCCAATAAGATAATTTCCATTAGTGAGAATTGTTCTTGATGATGAGATTATTCAATAAAATGGGGGTTTTCCTCAGCCCAAGAATGATTATTGTATAAATTTGTGATAGCAGTTCTCAAAAAGTCAGCATCGTCTGTGAACATTATTTCACTATCAGAATGAGCATTTTCTCTAATTTTATCTAAGAACCATCGGAAGAAATTCTGTCTTGAAGGAAAATCTCGAGGAAGTAGAGTTAGGACGCGTTGAATATGAAACGGGTACAATAAAAGTAGTGGAGAATCCTCCAAACTAGAACATGTGAAATATTCAACTGATTTCCAATTTTTCTAGTACTCACATGGGGATTCAAATCAATACAATTCAAAACTGCTTCCCCAATATCTGGAGTTCACATAGTTTGAGTTGCACCATCTGAATGATCATTTGCAGTAAAATTACCAGTTTCCCTCAACCTTCTGTGGATATTTGAAATTGTTCGTCTGTCAGGTGTTACTCGATTTGGAAAGCGCACCTGATATAATCGCCTAGCTTCTGTTGTATTTCCGTCAGCCAGACCGTACATGTAATGGATATCAGCCAATTCAACGTCCGTAAAATTAGCCTTAGTTAAAATTCAAGAAGTGTAATGAAGTATGCTATAAAAAATAGCTTTCATTCCAAATTTGGGCTGAATATCTCAAAAACTGCAGGAGTTTCGAAGAAAAAAACATTTTTTTCCGCAAATTTCAACACCCTGTAGCTCCGTAACGAAGCTTTTGCGGACCTGTGTTTATATGAACTTTTTTTCCTAAAACTGCACGTAGATTTACCTCCTCAAGTTGTGACATACTATTATGTAACACCTTATATTTGAGACAACTGTACCCTATTTTTAACTCACAATTCCTAATTAATTAAAAAATTTCCACTTAATTTTGTGATATTCTTCACAACATAAACCAAAATCAAAGCGAAAATTATTCATAACTTATGGAAGAGGAAATATCAAAAATAATTTGAAGCGAAATTATCAACAAAAATGATCTTAAATATCAACTACAAGAATTGCAACGTCCATAAACACATCTACGTGCAGTTTGAATTTGAATATTGGTCACTGAAGCTGAACAATTTCCAAAGTTTTCTTTCAGCACTTCAGTATCATTATGGGTTTGTCTATATAATAAATCCTTTACATAGCTCCAGAAATGAAAATCTGACAGGGTTAAATCAGGTAAACGAGGTAGTCATCTAACTGGTCCTCTTGTTTCCATTAAGTTGCACCAAAGGAGTGCTTTAAAAGTTTTGAGACATTTTTTCGAAGGTGTGGGAGGTGTGTCATCATGCTGGAAATATATTAACCTTCTTTTAGCCAAGTGAATTGCATTCAAGAAACCCTCGTCGTCGTTCTCTTTTATCATATCATAATAAAGTTTCTCGCGAAAAATTGTGAAAAATAACGTACGCCGTAACACGGTGGTTGATAATCCGAACCGTCTTTGATGTTAGGCATTCACTTCCCGATGTGAATTGACATCGGACCAGTATCGATCATTGTTGCGATTGAATTATACTTCACTGGTCCACCTCACTTCATCTTGGGCCCGTATTGAACACTGGTAGGATTCGAGATTAACTCACGACATTTCCTAATAACTATGGCAAAATTTATCCCTCACTCATAATCCCTCTGGCTGTAGAAAATGAGATTTCCCCACCATAAGGTTGAAACTCATTTCTTTAGGGAATTCGCAAAACCGTAGACCTTGGTATCGCACTGTCTACTTCAAGTTGCCAAATGAAATTGAAGGATTCACTGTAACAACTCATAGAATTTGCATTGTTACCTCTTTATTATTTTTATTATTGTAACATTTTCCAATGAGTGATTTCTAAAGAGCTATTGTTCATGATATTTACGAATATTTTTCAATTGAAGTTTTCTGCTAATTATTTGTGATTCAACAATTTCAATTGAATAATGGATTCATTTTGACATTTATTGTTGTGAGCATACATCTGAAAAAAATTGGGATGTTTTGTCTAAATTTGCACCAGCATAATGGATGGAACCACAGAATGTTCAAAGATGTTCATCTCTGAGGAATTTTTCAGGCATATTCGATTAATAACGAAAGAAAAAAGTATTCTTCCTATCTCATCAAAATGCACCTATGGTTTACATTCAAAAAACATAAGTTTATATTAAATAATATTAAATTTTTGTCTTCACTGCATTCTACTCGATAAAATGCCCGTAGAATGTCAATATAATTTTCAGCTAACTTTCACAGCAACCGAGATATTGGCATGTACCGAAATTCCGGAAAATCGATAAATCCTGAATAACTCGAAAACAAAAAAAACATATATGCGACCAGTTTTCACGAGTGAACCTCCATCTTCGAAAATCGAGGAATTATTTATAGTATTTCACATAGCTTCCGTACTGAAGCATCGAAAACGGGTCACTCTATTCATAAATAGTTGAATTCATGTAAATGTTCATTAGTCTTCTCAGGAATAATCATCTTGATAATTATTTTAAGAGAATGGCGGATAGAATATTCGAATCAAATGGCCTACCTTTTACTGAAGTTAAAGCAAGCTTGTCGAACAGCACACAAAGGTATAGATATGGAAAAACTTACCTGAAAAAAAATTATAAATTAAAGAAAATCAAATAATATTTGGGATAAAATTTCGTTCAAGAAGCCCTTAATCTTCATTGTGATCATAAAAATTAGGAATTACATGAATTTAGAATATATTCGGTGACATCTGATTATTTAAAGTCGAAACGGTATTATCAGATTTCCTTCAGATTATTGTTTATTAATGAAATTCTGAATGGAATTTAATTTAATTATATTTTGATTTGTTTTGGGCTTCTGTAGAACCTTATGCTCTGCCTTCATCTTTGTATAATAATAATAATAATATACAACAGAAAGGAATAATGGATGATAGACAATATTCAGAAGTTTGCGCTACAACACGCATTTAAATCCTATCCATTTTCGAATTGGCGATATAATAAAACTTTCGTCTTTTCCGGAAGTTTCAGTTTAAATTACAAAATGGCGAATGCGCCGGGGTGAAGCTAAATATGTTTTAAATTCGACGAAGCTTTAATATCAAATAATATTTTCATAACTCTCAATTTCTTACGTAATAGTTGATTAGTCATAATGAATAATGAAATGAAACAAGTTACTTTGTTTTAACTATCACTAATTTATTAATGTAAAGAATAAAAATTACATTGGTTGAACCGGTTTAGGACATACATCCATTATCAACAACAAACTGATGAAAACTTAATATTCATGTATAATACAGAAACAAACATGAAAATAATGATAGTGGGGGTCACACAATTTGAATAATAGTGATTGGTAGGTGATTGAGTCTACCTGGTCGTTAAGTAGGTTATCTCTTTCAACCCTAAATGCTTTGAAACTTTCCATCGACTCAAAGAAATTGAGTTTATTAGATTTATCACAAGAATGAAGAATTTTTAACTGTTGAAGTATTGGAAAAGAATGACATTCATTTAGACAATGAGCAGCTACAGCTGAATCATATTTCTGATGTAGGAATGACTGGAAATGTTCTTATTATCTAGCCTTGACAGAGCGTCCTGTTTGACCTATATAAAAGGAATTTCACTCAGAATTAACTAATGTTAATTAGTATACTCCAGACTTTTCAAATTTATCGGTTTTACTTTTTTACTAACTGGTTTGAATGCAATATGAACTTTTATACTATCAGACAAAACTCTAGCAATCTGTTCTGACGTCTTCCCAAAATATGTTAGGTTAGATTGGGAATATATCATGGTAAATGTGTTGTTCTGTATTTTTCCGATTAATTTAAACTCACTTTTGCTTTTATATCGAAGCCGTTGTTCTATGCAATTGGCTTAATGGTGTTAAATTCTGATTTTTGGTCCATGTCCGATGAAGGCGAAGAAATCGCTGTGTGAATCATGGATTTAACACCATTATTTCAATAGCAGAGATCAACGGCATCGATATAAAAGCAATAGAGAGTTTATTTAATAGAAAAATAAGCAACTACACATTTAACATGATATATCCCCAATGCAAGAACAGATTGCTAGAACTTTTTGACAGTATAAAAGTTCATATTGCATTCGAACCTGTTAGCAAATTGTCAGACCTTCTTTTCAACACAAAAGATAAAACCAATAAATTTGAAAAGTCTGGAGTATACAGGGCTAGATACAAAGAACATTTCCATCATCGCTACATCAGAAATATGATTTAGCTTTAGCTGCACGTTATCTGAATGAATGTCATCCTTTTCCAGAACTTCAACAGTTAAAAAAAATTTATTCCTGTGATAAATCTAATAAACTCAATTTATTTGAATCAAAGGAAATTCTCAAAGTATCTAGGGTTGAAAAAGATAAGCTCCTTATCGACCAGGTAGTCTTAATCACCTACCAATCACCATTATTCAAGTTGCTGTAACCCCCACTATCATTATCTTGATGTTTACTCGTGTATTGTACATGAGTATTCTGTTTTCATTAGCTTGTTCTTGATAAGGGACATATGTCCGAAACCGGTACAACTAATGTAATTTTTATTCTTTACGTCAATAAATTAATGATAGTTAAAACATAGTAACTTGTTTTATTTCATTATTAAAAATGTCATAATGTGAATGAACGATAAACTAGTTGTTAACAAGTTCAATTAAATTGAAAACGCTATTTCTTAAAATTATATGTGAAATTTATAATGAAATATTTTGCTGGCAACTTTGAAAAGGGAAAATCATTCAATATTAGCTATCTCGCCTCAACAGTGCTTTTCCATGTTCAATATTAAGTTGTGCAGATCCTCTTGAAGGATAACCATCCAGTATTCTTGACAGATCTGGAATAATTGATTTCTATTTCGAAAATAATTCCGAAGAACATTTCCCTGCGGCGTATCTCTAGCTGAGTAGGATTAAGATGAGGAGATCGCGGTCTAAAATGATGATAATGTGCTGTTCCAGGAAATTTCTTGTGGCTTTTCATGTATGTGAAGTATCAACATGAAACCAGAACCGGTTATATTTTCGTATATAATAGCAAGATAAATAACTGACGTTGAATTCTGTACAGCAGAACGAGCTATTACCCATAATTGCGTCTAGGAATTGTTTATTCATCGAGATTTTTAAAACCCTTAGAACTATTCCTGTTCTCCATAAAACTAGTGCTATAAATATTGCAAAATATACCATTTACCACAATTAGGACTAGGAAATAAATTAGAAGTAACATTTCACTAAAATATTTGAATTTGGGAGGCTTTTACCTCTCCATTATCAATCCAAAAAAAAAGTAATATTTTTTGAGGAATTTTACTAAATAATTGTAATTCGTAACGCGCTTCACTACACCGCAGCTTGTTTAGACGAATTAATGTACAGACAACTATATATCGATACAATTGAGAATATAAATACGAATGTTCTTAAGTAATTGAAAGCTTATTGAGTTGCTTCTTCTAAAGTGGTTATTGATGACAGGTATATGCAATAAAGTTATGGAAAGAGATTCAATAGAGGTGCAGGGCCTAAATCGACTTGTTCATTGATGAGTCTACCTGAGTGTTTGTGTTTGTTGATTTCTAAACTTTCCCAGAGATCTACTTTTCAATATTTATTATCTTTATGCAAAATTTCAAACTGTGTGTCGAAAGAGGGATTATTTTCTAAGAGATGATTCACGTAATTTGAATCTGATTTTTTATTGGAAAAACTGCGTTTATGTTCCGATACACACGGCATTTCAATACGAATAATGGTGGTTTCAATTTCATGAATTGATTCTCCTTATAAGATCTTCTGTATCCTGTTTTCTGTTGACACTGTTTGTATGCTTTTGTATGTGTATCATTTCCTTAATGAGTATTCTTTTATAATGAGATTCTCTATCCAGAACCATTGCATTTTCAAAATCGAATGCATGATTCATAGATATCGAATGCTCTGCCAGAGCGGTTTTACGTGTTGAATTTCCACGGTTTGCTGAATTTATACTTCGTTTGTGTTCTGAAATTCTTGTACTTAGATATCTTCCCGTTTGCCCTATATAAACTCCCTCACATTGTTCGCATGGAATTCTATATATTACGTTACTTTCTTCAATCTAGTGAAATACTTATGTAACGTGTTTCGATTTTTAAAAGCGATAGTAACGTCATTTGAATTTTAGATCTTCGCAATTTTCTCAGATAAATTCTGTACGCACGGAATTATATATATATCCTTTCATTCTGACATAAGTTTGTTTTGTCGGTTTCATTTGCTCTCCTGAGTAATTTTTATAAGTTTTACTGGATAAACATTTTTCACGAGATACGACTCAATAGGACTTATATATTTTTCTCATGAAAAACGGTATCAGAAAAATTGAGGGCCCTGTGTTTTAGATTATTTATAATATATACTTTATGTTTGAGAGAGAGGTCTGAATTGAAATTCAAAATCTCTCAGAAAACATTGTTTTATGGTACCAATCTGTGAGCAAGCAATTATTCTCCGTTCTTATGATTCGCAGATCCATGAAGGATATACTACTTCTTCTACTTCAACAGTGAACTGTATCTTTGGATGGAAAGAGTTGAAAACCCTCAATATATTTTCTTTTTTCGACATGGGTACACAGGTAAGTATATTGTCAACAAATCTGTTAAAGAACGGAAGCACAAAACTGAGCCTTGGTATGCACGTGTCCTGCAATTCACTCATGACGAAATCTGCACATATCGGAGAAAGTTCCCCATACCCAAGCCATAAACTTGTCTATAAAAAACTCCATCAGATTTGAAATAACTGTTATCAAAAACGAAATTCAACAACTCCAAAAACTGCTCCAAAGTATAACTACAATGCTCCTGTATTTTTTGCCTTTTCTTTTTTATTATATTAAAAAGGGGTCAATAAAAATATTTGTGAATAAATAAATCACGTCCAAAGATATGAGTCTGTAACCATCAGTCACCTCTTCACCTCGCAAATGTGTTACTACTACAAAGGAATGTTTCACATATTATTGATCTTTATCAAAAGCGAACTTCAGAATCACAACTAAATGTTTTGTGCGCATGTATAGTGGAGAATTTACATAACTTACTATGGGACGTAAAATATAATTCACTTTATGTATTTTAGGTAAGAAATGCATTCTAGAAACACACCATTCTCACATTGCAATATCTTGGTTTCTTTCTTTTCTAACTTTTGTGACCTAACTAAAGAATCTATTATTTTATTAAGTTTCGTTTGAACTTTTTTTGTTGGGTCTTCCTCAAGTATCTGATAAGTATCTCGATTATTCAATAAAACTCTAACTCTATCCAAATAATCTACTTTACGAATAATACTCAGAACAGATTTTCCAACCACTATTTGCTCAAAGTAAAAAAAACTCAGAAACATAAGTTGAATCTCTTGATCTCAAAACAAAGGCCTCATTTCCTCAATACATCAAGCAACGAAAAGTGGTTCATAAATCTCACCAGTGAAATTATACCTGATATTGCGAAGGGGTTGCTTAGTTTTGGAGACAAGTTTAGTTTGCCTTATAACAGCAAAAACAAACCGGTTAAGAATCTAATAGTGGATGTTGAAGTTGCACTTCAATGTTATAGGGATGATAATGAAAGAGTTGAAAAGCGTCATCAAATTATAACTAATCATTCAAGAAATATTTCTTCATCATCATAGGGTAGGTATTCGACTCAGCATGAAAAAGATACTAGAGAATTTTTAAGTTCACATGCGGATATCGTCATCACTAGGGCCGATAAAGGCAAAACATCTGTTGCCATTCGTAAATTAGATTATTTGGATACAGCTAGGATTTTATTGAATGACCCAGATACTTGAGGAAGATCTATCAAAAAAAGTTCAAACGAAACTTAATAAAATAATAGATTCTTTAGTTAGGTCACAAAAGTTAGAAAAGAAAGAAGCCAAGACATTGAAATGTGAGAATGGTGTGTTTCCTAAAATGTACCTCTTACCTAAAATATATAAAGTGAATTATCCTTTACGTCCCATAGTAAGTTATGTAAATTCTCCACTATACATGCTCACAAAACATTTAGCTGAGATTCTGAAGTTCGCTTTTGATGAAGATTAATACTATGTGAAAGATTCTTTTGAAGTAGTAACACATTTGCGAGGTAAAGAGGCGACTGATGGTTACAGACTCATATCTTTGGCCGTGGTTTCTTTAATCACAAATATTTCTATTGACCTTTAAATATAATAAAAAAGAAATGGCAAAAATACAGGACCATTGTAGTTATACTTTGGAGCAGTTTTTGGAGTTGTTGAATTTTGTTTTCGATAACAGTTATTTCAAATCTGATGGAGTTTTTTATAGACAAGTTTATGGCTTTGGTATGGGGAACTGTCTTTCTCCGATATGTGGCGATTCGGTCATGAGTGAATTGCAGGACACGTGTATACTCAGTTTTGTGTTTCCGTTCTTTAAGAGATTTGTTGACGATATTCTTACCTGTGTACCCATGTCAAAAAGAGAAAATATATTGACGGTTTTCAATTCTTTCAATCCAAAGATACAGCTCACTGTTTAAGTAGAGGAAAATAATAGTATATCCTTCTTGGATCTTCGAATCATAAGAACGGAGAATAATTACTTGCTCACAGATTGGTACCATAAAACAACTTTTTGAGAGATCAATCACACCACTCTTTCAAACATAAAGTAAATATTATAAATAATCTAAAACATAGGACCCTCAGTTTTTCAGATACGTTTTCATGAAAAAATTAAAGTCTTATTAAGTCGTATCTCGTGAAAAATGGTTATCCAGTAAAACTTATAAATAAATTACTCAGGAGAGCAATGAATTTGACAAAACAAACTTATGTCAGATATATTGCAAAATTCCGTATGTATAGAATTTATCTGAGAAAATTGCAAAGATCTTAAATTCAAATGACGTTACTATCGCTTTTAAAAAACGAAACACGTTACATAAGTATTTCACTAGATTGAAGGAAAGAACCCCACCACATTTAGAAAGTAACGTAATATATAAAATTCCATGCGAACAATGTGAGGGAGTTTATATAGGGCAAACGGGAAGATATCTAAGTACAAGAATTTCAGAACACAAAGAAAGAAGAAATTCAGCAAACCCTGGAAATTCAACAGGTAAAACCGCTCTGGCAGAGCATGCGATATCTATGAATCATGCATTCGATTTTGAAAATGAAATGGTTCTGGATCGAAAATCTCAGTATAAAAGAAGACTCATTACGAAAATGATACACATACAAAAACATACAAACAGTGTCAACAGAAAACAGGATACAGAAGGTCTTAGTAATTCACATTTCAATCTTATAAAGAGAATCAATTCTTGAAGTTGAAACCACCATTATTCGTTTTGAAAAGCCGTGTGTATCAATCGTTTCCTTAGTACATTATGACAAAGTAAAAATAATAATAATATCAGACCGCACATATTCGATGTTCTGCCAACTACTCCCGAATATCAGTTCGATTGCGAGAGTGGAGAACGCATCTCTTCCGAGCTCTTTGTTACCGTTCAGTAAGACTAAGCAGCCCTTGAATTATCTAGATATGTATCTTTCATTTTATTATTACGAAGGAGATCTGTATATACCTTGTGTGTACCTAGTTTTTTTTTATTTCTAAAAGAAAATTTTATCCTTTTCATTTATTTATTGTATTTTATGGCAGTTTTACATATATATTTCATAGTGTTATCAATTTATTCGAGCTTATGAGTGTTTCGTGTAATGTCGAATAATTCGGTTTTCGATAGAGGAGAGTCTGTTTAATTCATACACATATATGTTCTGTTGCTTCACTTTTCTCAAAGAAGAAAAAATTTTTCTGATAGTAAAATTCATTTCAGAGTCCTGAAGAAGGCAAAACATTGTGCCGAAACGTCGACTGAATGTATAAATAAAGATAAGATCTTCGGAAAAAAACTAGCTGAATTCCACCAATTCGAAATAACTTATAAGAAAAATAGCCAACTAATCATTACTATGAATGAGATTATTCTTCTAAATGGAATCACCCTGTATCGAAATTTTTGATTTTTATCCTCTACTTTCCATTGACGACAATTATATATAGTTTCTTTCAGTAGCAACATCTACAGAAACGAAGTAATTCATTCTTTCAAAACATTATCTTTGTTCATGTCAACTGAAACAATCGGAAAAAGATAACTTCCGGTTGGCCATTCTTTCGTGCGAAAGTGATGAAGTACCAACTCGCAAAATAAATGCTAAAAACGTGGGTATTCGATACAGCTGCGAAAGAACGGGGCCGAGTTTTCTCTTGTCCGAATTCCGGAAAAACACGCGCCACGACGCTGAATCGGGAGATATAACGGCCGCACATCGTCCTGGAAATAGCCCATAGGAGAACGTTTGATTTTTTATTCATGGTCCGGCTGTTCATTTTGGGGATTTTAATCGTTGCCGGTCCGATGCAATCTTGTTCACTTCGCCGAGCTTAATGCAAAATCCGACCCGACACGTGAAAAAGAGAATTATTTAAGAACGTATGGGCTACGCTTTCGTTCTTTTCTGCGAGAAAGCTCGAAGAGCATTGTGATTAAACAGGCCACTGAGGATTTCCTCTGATGTTCGATTACATTCGGTTTCATTCTGGAGATTTTCGACATTCAGTCGAATATTCCCCACTCTTTCAACTTTGTCTTTCTCTCAGTCAAAAGTTAATTCAAATTAAACTAAGACAACTAAAATTCTTCAAAGTATAGCGAACGCCGAAATCTGTGAAATGAAATTTGCCTCCCATGGCATCTGTTTGACAGAAGTCCTTAGGTTCTCGTTAAAGAGCAGATTAGTGGTTTTTACATTCAATGATGGTTTTCCACAGGGATCAGTTCCTGCACCACTGTTATTCTATTTATATATTATATATTCTCACTTAATCCACGAATTGTTTTGCCACAAAACCGGCCGTTTACGGAAAATATTTTCATGCAAACGTCTCAAAACAGTCAAATAGAAGATATTGACCGTTTGACCTAGCGGAACGAATATATAATGAACCACACCACGTATATCGAAGAAAACAATGAGTAATAAAAAACAAGTACTGTGTTTTAAGGAATTTTACTAAATAATTGCGATTCGTAACGCGTTTCACTACACCGTAGCTTCTTCAGACAAATGAATATACAGAAAAAATATTAATGAGAATATAACTATAAATGTTCTTGAGTAATTAAAAGCTTTTTGGGTTGCTTCTTCTTAAGTGGTTATTTATGACAGGTATATCCTATAAAATTAAGGAATAGATTGCTCCCCGAAGAGATTCAATAGAGGTGAAGGGCTTAAATCGACTTGTTAATTGATTAGTCTACCTGAGTGTTTGTATTCATTGATTTCTAAAGTTTCCCAAAGATCTACCTTCCAATATTTATTATCTGTATGCAAAATTTCAAACTGTGGGTCGAAAGAATGATTATTTTCTAAGAGATGATTCGCGTAATTTGAATCTGATTTGAAAAACTGCGTTTATGTTCCGATATTCTAATATTAAAATTTCTATGTGTTCTACCAATGTAGAAATTATCACAGTCATTGCAATTCAATCTATAAACACCTGATTTATTGTTTTTACCTGGTTTGGTTTTATTATTTTTATATATTTGCCTAAATTATTATTAGTTTGGAAAGCTATGTTGAAATTATTGCTACTTAAGAATGGTTTCAGTTTCTCACTTGTTATGCCAACGTAGGTTAAGGTGTCGAATTTTTGTTTCAATTTATCGACAGGGTAAACTTCATTCAATGCGATTCTACTTTGTTTTTATTTGAAATATTATTTATTAGTTTGGGATTGTAACCATTATTTTTCGGCTATTTGTTTAATGAAATTTAGTTCTTTGTTGAAATTTTCTGGTGATAACGGAATGTTAATCAATCTATGAATAAAACTATTGTATGCTGACATTTTATGTTGATATGGATGACACGACGAGTTATGTATTATAATATCTGTATGTGTCGGCTTATGGTAAATTGCGAAAACATGTTTTCCATTTTCATTCGAAATTGTTTCGTCTAAGAAATTTATAGAATTATTGCTTTCTATTTCGGTTGTGAATGCAGTTTTTGGATGTAATGAATTTATATGATTTTCAAAAATTTTCAACTATCTATCTGTTCCTGTGAAGCAAATAATGATATCGTCTATATAGCGATACCAGTATAAACAATATTTACTGAGTGGATGATTATGAATTAATTTCTCTAAGTTATTCATGAATAATTCTGCTAACAAAGGACTTAACGGATTGCCCATAATCAAGCCGTCTTCAATAGTATAATATTTGTTATTGAAATGGAAATAATTTTGATCTAAACAAATTTGTAATAATGAAAGAATATCTGATTTAATGATAGTATTGAGATGATTCTTTTCTAATAATTCTTCAACTAAGTAATACGTATCTTTCGGAGGAATGTTGGGAAATAGATTCTTAACATCGAAAGAAATGAGTTTGGAATTAGGTGGTATAATGGAATCTTTGATATTGGCAATAAGTTCGTATGAATTTTTGACCGAACATTTAGATTTAAAATTGCAATGTTTTATTAGCAAGTCGTTGAGGTATTTTGAAAGTTTGAACGAAGGTGCCGTTACATAAGAAACAACAGGTCTAATAGGGTAATTAGGTTTATGAAGTTTTATCAACGAATATAATTCGGGGGATTGTGGATTGGAGTTAATAAATTTATATTTTTCGTGGTCTGTAATTAATGATTTTGCTGTCGATATTATGTTTTTAACCACTTTCTGAAATTTTGCGGTAGGATCCTTAGTTGATGTTATATAGTTTCCGGCTGTTAAGAATTCTTCAGTTTTAGAAATATAATCGGTTTTACTAATCGCGATGACGGTGTTACCTTTATCTGCTTTAGTGAATACTAAATCGTTCTTGGTACAATTTTCACGAATTGTTTTTATTATCTTATAATCGGAATAGCAATGAGGTGATAATGTCGAAAAGTCTTCTTTGATGATTTTTGCTGTTAGATGTTTGGCTGAAATATTATCTTTGGAGTTTTTGAGAATGATTTCGGAGTCTATTCCTAACTGTTCAAAACTAGTTTTATTATGTTTTGGATGTAAATTATGTTTGAATCCTTTTTTAATAGATCTTTTGTGGTTGTGTAAAATCGGTATTAGTTAAATTAGTGAATCTGTCAAAAATTTATGGTCTGAAAATTTATCAGTTGAAGGTTTGGGTAGAGAAATTTTGAATTTAAGTGAATTCAACTTTTTCTGTTGTTGCTGAAACATTTTATGAATTAAAAGTTTGACATCGTATCTGGATTCAGACTCTAAAATATCAAACTCAACAGGGTTCAATCTAAACAATAATTCCATATGGATTACTTTCAAATATATGTTGGCAACGTCCCTCCTGTTGTACTGGATCTTCATATCCTCTTTGAGCCATATGCGTTGGCCTTTCTCGTTTGCTCTTCTTGCTGGTCCACTGTTGTTATGTGTCTTCAACCGTATGTAATTGGGAGTCAATCCGTTTTTCAAGCACATTGAGTAGAACCATATATTTTGAGTGTGAACTGCACATCTTAGAAGTATTTTGAAATACCACAAAGCCAAAGAGCCGGTATCAGCTTTCTTTAACATTTGAACGGTGTAGTGAAACGCGTTACGAATCGCAATTATTAAGTAAAATTCCTTAAAACACAGTACTTGTTTTTTATTATTGATAATGGAATTTTACCAAGTAAAAGCCTCCCAAATTCAAATGAAAACAATGAGCATCGTCTTGATTTTCGAACGACTTTGACGAAGTCTTTTCGATTTTGGCTCATTTTTGCCCACCCAATCATTGTTGGCTCGTCAGTAAGTCGTATTCATAGATCCATATCTCGTCACCAGTTATGAACGTGGGATCCGAATTCGCACGATCCAGCATGTCTGCAGCTACCTGCATCCGGTACTGCTTTTGAAAAAAATTCACCTCTATCGGAACTAGCCGAGCGGCGACGCGCCGCATGCCCAATTGGTTCACCAAAATCAAACGAGCGGTTTCACGAGAGATATTGAGATCACGAGCTATCTCTCTAACACGGGCATGACGATTTTCGAGCACCATTTTCTTATGTTTTTGGACATTATCGATCTTCCGACCGTCTTTAAAGGCTTTGTACCACTACACCACTTAGGTTTTCGATAGAACATGGTCTCCATAAGCCTTTTCAAGCATTAACAACGATTCAGCACAAGGAATTTTGTTCATAACACAACATTTGAGACAAATTTCTATTGTAAAATTCGCAGAGTACCACTGAGGTCAACTGGTTTCAACAGCTGTCGTAAAGAAATAAGTTCTGTTAAGTCCTCGGTTGGTATATTTGTAAATAAGTTTTCAGTATTCATTGATTTCAGTTTATAGCCTTCATTCACCTGTGTATTCTTTATCTTGTCTACTAGATCTCTTGAGTTTTTGATAATAAGTTTTGTTCTGAGTCCAGTTACCTCTTTATAATATTTATTCAACCATTTCGCAATTTTATATGATGGACTGTCGTAATGTACTAATACTGGTCTTATTGGTATCTCTTCTATACGATCTTCTTCTTCTTCAAGTGACATGCAGATTCCTGCGTAGAAGTCCATCCTTTCACTCATCATATGATTCTATTGATTGCAGCATTTTGTAGTGTCTGGAAGTCCTGTATTCCTGTCCACTGTCGTATGTTTCGTAGCCAGGATAGTTTTCTCCTACCTACATCTCTCTTTCCTCCTTCTATTTTACCCTGGAGGATAAGACGCTGGAAGTGATAGCGTTCTCCGCGCAGTACATGTCCAAAATAGCCAATTTTTCTTCTTTTGATGTTTTCGAAAAGTTCACGGTCTATCAAACCAGTTCTTCTCAGTATATCCTCATTCGTTACATGTTCAACCCACGATACCCTCAGCATCCGTCGTAGGGTCCACATCTCGAAGGCCTCAATTTTATTTATAATTGCTGTTTTCAACGTCCATGCCTCGACTCCGTACAAGAGAACGGGTCAGACGTAACATTTCACCATTCTATATCTGAGATTGAGATTTAGGTTTTTGTCTGTCAAGAATTTTTTAAGTTTTATAAACGTTGTACGATCACTCTTATGTAATTTCATGAGTCCATACAACACAAGAAAATTTGTATTTTCTGATATGAGTTTCTTTATGAGTTGTTTCCCGAAAACAAATTCTACTCCTTTCAATAATGCTTCAGTTCTTTTGATTAACGTTCATATGGCTATCTTTCTTTCTTTTATTGAATTGTTATCTGAAACTTCTAAAATTTTTTGGTTCTATACTTTTTTCTTGACAATCACTATACAATTTTCCTTATCTACTTTGGTTATTATCAGTTTTTCTTCTTTCAGTTTCTCCTGAATGGATTTGATGACTTTATCATTGAAAGCTCCTTTCTTCGTTAAACCTGTGTTTGCTTTTGTTGAGTGGTGCTCCTTCCTTATGAGAGGTTTCATCAAATTCTTAGTTTCTACATCATTATCGAGGATATTTTTGACAGTAAGTTCCACTTTTGCTGTAATATTGATTAGATTCTCTTCTCTTTTTGAATTCAAGTAAGGACTATGTTTCAAACCTTTCTCCAACATTTCTATCTCTGCATTTTCGAACTGAACACCTGTATAGTTAACCACACCGTCATGAAACTTATGAAATTGATATAAAATATTTATTTACTCGACAGCAGTTTAACGAACGCTTAATTTAACATTGCAAAACATATCATGTACAAGTATTTCTCTACAAATCCATAATTGTCTTCTCGTTATTGAAAATTAGATGAAAGCAGATACAAAATAGCGACAGCTCTTCTTAGACAATTCGAAAATACGATTCATAAAATAATGAATACTCGGTACCATCTAGAACAAACAATGTTAGAACAACACAATTATCTCCTGCCCGTTAAAAGTATAATAGCCTGAGCGCAACCTTTGTTTCAGAAGCGGGCCTCGCGAGTACAAGATAAAAATAAACTTTAACGTTTTACAAGCTTGACAGCAACTCGAAACTCCCTTCTTATCAAATTAAGTCAAAACGTAAAAAAAGCGAGAGACAAAGTTTATTATCTACGGAATAACTAGATTCTGTTCCATCAAAGAAATTATGCGGTTTAATAAATGTATTTCCATTAAATAACCGTTTTTTGCCGAGAAAAACCCGAACTTGAAGGAAACGCGCTGACCGAGAAAGTTATGGCGAACGACAAAAGAAATTGAAATCTGAAACTCGTGACGAATGGGGGAAAAGTTTTCCGGGAGCAGGTGGGTCCGAAAAACTTTATTTCTGTTCATTCTATCAACGCCCCAATTTGTTATATTTATTGAATCGAAATAACGACGAACTGCGTCTACTCAGTATGGGCGACAATGAACATATATTTACGGAGACAAGCTTCTGTTATCTTTCCCTGATTAACGAAAAAGAAAATTTCGATAGAAACTTTCAGTCTTCCCTTACATCGTGATTGGAAGCTCGGAAATTTTCGATGAAATTTTTCCCAAATAGACGACTTACAGTCCTTCATTGGTTGAAATGTAAACTATACGTTTTTCCAAATTGTCGGAGTTTAGATTTGATTGAATTATCCGCTGTACTGGATTAGTTCCTTGGAAAATTTGGAAAAGTGAAACTTAAGATGAGGTTGCTTTCGATTCCCGTACCTAACGTTTTGGTACCAACACTATCGACTTTGTCAGATCCATTACTCGAAACACCTTAACCTCAAAGTCCACACTCTATCAAAGACCTTTTTCGTTTTCTTCGTTTTTTTTGTCCTCACCCTTCTAGTCCTACGTATTACCTATTTCAGTTATCAGTTATTGTCTTTTTCGTCCTTTGCTTTGCTGCTCCGTTTTCTACTCTTTGACCGCCCAAACTTGTGCGGATGAAGAAGAACGTCGAATATTTTACCGGACAAAACTGGTGAATCATGAATTTTCTGTCGCTGAATAAGGTTAGATAATTACGCATTATTTCATATTGTCAATTAAGTTTTTAATACTGAACATTTAGAGTTGATGCTCGAAACAGATTATAAAAAAGGCTAGTACCTCTGTTTTAATAGTTCTAGCTGCACCAGTACCTAGTTTTCTCCCTAATCACCCTGTTGTCCGAAATTTTTTTCAAGGTCATAGATTGTACTTCTTTTGTAATTAGGGACTTAAAACTGGCGTAATATTTGCCTAGCTGTATAGCCACGTACAAATAAACATTCAATGAAACGCTTATCCTCATTTGTTATCACCATTGTTACCATGTTCAGAGATTTCACAACGGAGGGTGCATATGATGCAGAAGAAGAGTAACATTATTGACGACAATTGGCACAATTCTGAATCATTAGTCGAGTTCGACCCCTCCAAATGATGGAAAACGTTCAATCCAGTGATTAAATTACGCAGTTGATGCATTAAGACCGCGAAAAAGTTTTTAATGCGCGGAAAAAATTGTTAATATTTGGAGAAATCGGCCATTTTGAATTCGAACGGAAATCAAATTTTAGGTTGGTTTAGGTAAAATATGGTTCTTTGTCTTCTTAGAACATCTATGAAATACGCAACAATTTCAGGAGTGCCTACGCCATGAGGTGAAAAAGATATTTTGATTTCAGCTGAAAATAATTCTTCACGCTACTTTTTTACCACTTCTTGGATTATTTTCAAGATCTATATGTCAAATTGTTCAGAAAGGACTGAATTATAGACTGAATGCCCCATTCGAATTTTTAGTGAAAGAAAAACGTTCCAGCGATCTTGAAATATTTCTCATTTTCGAATCAGCCATATTGGATTTCACCGGACCTGAAATCTCGATACAATTTCTGAAAAACATAGTTCTTTGGCTTTCCAATGAAGCAAGAACTAATAATCTAGCTCTAAAATTGCGAAAGTTATAACGGAAAACAAATTGTCCGATTTTCTATGGCACACCCTATATTGGGTGATTCACCAGTGGCGCGGTGCTCTGTAGCTCGTACACTCTTGAAGATTTCATTTTTGTTCGAACGGTATTGTAATTAGAAAGTAAGCAGCAATTTCTTTTGAAGTAAACAGGGTGTCCAATTTTCTATGAACAAATCGTGGGTGGTTTTTTCAGCACCAGTTTTCAGTTGTTTTTCGACAGCAAAGACCCAAAATTTCATAAGGGTGGAATTATGCTACTACCGGAAAGATGGCATAAGGTGTTGGACCAGAACAGCCAATATATAACTTAACAAAGTATTTGTTTATTATAGTTTAATTATACGAAAACTGTCTACAATTTCCACGAAAAAATCGAAATTACTTTCCGAACAACCCTTTATATATATATATATATATATATATATATATATATATATATATATATATATATATATATATATTGAGTGAAAAGGGTGTCCCGGTTTCATATAGAAAAATCGTGGGTGGTTTTTTCAGATTGGAAGACCACTTTTTGTTCAAGATTCTGAAGCGGTCTCACTTCTGCGATAATGTCTTAAAATAATAAGTCATGGCATGCTCCTTCGGTCAGAGAGGATGAATACTTTTTCCTTTCTTTTTCTTATTGCACGAGGATAGCTTCATTGATGATGGGCATAAAATATAGTGCTATATCTTTGCAGCAGTAACCTTATCTTTATTTTCGACCATTTTCGAATTAATAATTAATAAAATCAGAGGTTGCGAAAGCAGAGTTTATTAGTACATATCATTATACTTGATCAGAAAAATTGAGATATTTTAAGATAGTCGAGTATGGAATACGTAATAGATTGGTTTTTGGTGAGATGATCTACAAGGTGTTGAACTATTTCAATAAGTGTTCGAAATGTTGCCCGTTTCCTTGTAGACACAACTCAATATTCTGAGGAAAGCCGTTGAACTCGCAACAACATTTGAGAATTAACTGACTGAAAGGCGTCGAGTATTCTCTGTTTCATATCCAACTGTGTTGTAGAAGGAATCTGGTAAACGATGCCCTCAATATAACCTCACAATAAAAGAATATAAACTTGTAAGGTCCGGAGACCTAGCTGGCCATCTAATAGGACCACCACATCCTATCCATTTGTTTGGAAATACATGATTCAAATGCTCTCTAACCTGATGTGAGTAATGTGCCGGTGCTCCATCCTGTTAAAACCATAAATCTTGTCTTATATGCTCTCGTACATCGGCAAGTAACATTGGTAGATGATTTTGCAGAAAATCTAAATACATTTCACCATTGAGGTGCCCGTCGAAAAAGTGCGGCCCAATTAGATATCCATCTACTATAGCGGCCCATACATTCAAGGACCAACGATGCTGGTGATCTATTTGTCTCATGAGGTGTGGATTTTCCGTGGTGTAATAATCAAAGTAATTCTTGTTACAAGCTCATTCTTGTGGAAAGTTGCCTCGTCCGAGAAAAGAACTCTGCTAAACATATTTGGATTTTCCGCTAATTTGTTACTTGCCCAATTGCAAAAATTGATTCGATTTTCATAGTCTTGACTGTTCACTTCCTGGAGCAGCTGTACATGATGTGCATAAAATTTATTCACTTTCAAGACTCTCTGGACGGAAGTTTGACTTATATCTGTTAACTGAGAAATCTCTCTTTGGCTTTTATTAGGGTCCTCTGTCACTGTCAACAAAACTGATAACTGGTTGTCTACAGCTGTAACAGTTTTTGGTTTCTCATGTTTTTTGTGAGCGATATAACCCGTTTCGATAAATCTAATTAGAGGTTTCTCAAAACATCTTGCATCAGGATGCCTCTTATCAGGAAACCTTTATGCATAATCTCTACTTGCCAACAAAGAATTTCTATCACACTCACCCAGAATTAAAATCATATCAACCATTTCTTCTTTGGAGAACTTCATGGCAGTCAATTGAGAAAATTGGGTTCAAACCTTACTTTAACAATGTTTAATAACGAAACACTGATAAGTTCACCATGTAAAATGCAGAATATGATATGTCCGGACACCTGACAGAAGGCTCAAATGAAAAAAAATGTCAACACATACCTCGATTTACATTTTAATCATCTTGATTTTATCATTCGTTAAAAGAATCATCTTATTTAGGTTTCATTTTTTACTACTTGAATCATTACAGAAAGAAAAATTCTGTGCGAATAATGATGCATGTTGAGGAGTTTGATTCGGTTTGTAGAATTTTCATCAAAAATTTTTACAAATAATCGAATATTTCGAAAACGATCGAAGATGAAGACAAGGCTACTTCTGCAAAAATATAGCACAATATTTTATGCGTTGACATGAATAATAAAATACCGGGTGTTTCATTTGAAAAAATCAAGATATGAAGATTTTAAAATTACAATATTCAATAATTGTTTTGAGTCAATCCTGTATAAAATGGGTATAATCTATTTCAATTCATCAGTAAAGCTATCCTTGGGCAATAAGAAAACGAAAGGAAAAAGGAATCATCATCATGATGTGAGAGCCTATTTTCATGAATTTTACAGAAAAAGTTTAGGACGCTCTTGAACCTTGAACAAAAAAGTGGTTTTCCAATATGAAAAAACCTCGCAAGAATTTTTAATATAAAATTGGGACACCCTGTTTACTGCAAAATAAATTTCAGCAATAGATTCTTACTTCCTAAATACAATACCGTTCGAAAAAAAATGAAATCTTTAAGAGTGTACGAGCTACAGAGCACCGCGCCACTGGTGAATCACCCAGTATATTGAAACCGGTATAGCAATAATAATACAAGCATTTCCTAAATATTATCTATAAACTGTCAAGCATGATACTCTAGAGCCTACTACATGAATATGAAAAGAATTTTTTGATTGCTCTAATAGTAAGGGCCTTCAAATAACAGACATATTTTTCAGCATCATTATATTAGCGTATATAACGACATACTCGCAACAACGATGTCCCAGACACCTAAATACTCCAGTATATATCACAAACACTTCTTACCTGGACATTTAATTCAGCAAGTAATGGATTTTAACCATTAACTTGACGATTTCACGAGGCAAAACCTAAAAGTTAGGCCTGGAAGTGAACTTTTCGCGCGTTCACATTTCATTTCGAAACATCCAACCCTAACTAATGAAAATGAATGCGTCTCCCACCTTGACAAAACTGATCGTTAAACGTGTGTCCTTTAATGAAAAGATAAATAACAAAGGAATGTTCCCTTTATTACAACTAAAAGCACTTAGCAAATAAAACCCACGTGTATATTTCATTGTTTTCAGGAGGAGAACAAGTTGTGTTCGGATGACAATGGATGAAAGCCTCCACGTCGGCTAACGCGACAACCATTCGCGTTCGTTTTACAATATCTCCAAAGAGTTTTTATCGTACGTGAGTGGGTTGGACCCTTTGGCGTACGATAATTGACGACAAACGCGTCTCGAGAAATGCAAAAATTTCATTGAATTTACAATTCGTGCTAGGATTACGAACTTGTACACATAATATCATATGCCAACGGTTCAGTGATATATATTCAATAATTTTGAGATTTTACTGAATCATTGCTCATAAACCATTCCAAAGTTACAATCCACGAAAAAGCCGAAAAGCTAAATAGAGAGTCTTCCAACCTAATCCATATAAAATTATAATGATTTTTCAATTCATAGTTTATTTATACATAATAACTAATTTTTAATATTTATTTTATTACGTCTCAATACTGAATCATTTAAAAGGTATATAGATTTTGATTTTTAGCTTCTCCCGAAATTATCATAACTTTTTGTTTTTGTTTGGAGAGCGAATTGAACAAAACTTCGCAGAGTTATTG
The DNA here is from genome assembly GCA_013387265.2 of Cryptolaemus montrouzieri. Classification (NCBI taxonomy): domain Eukaryota; kingdom Metazoa; phylum Arthropoda; class Insecta; order Coleoptera; family Coccinellidae; genus Cryptolaemus; species Cryptolaemus montrouzieri. The sequence goes on along the minus strand of JABFTP020000124.1, from coordinate 64,163,276 downwards.
GAATTACGATTCCCTATATGCAAGCTTGAAAAGATTAGCATAACAACTTCCGGTTTCACCGGAATCGACACAAAGTTTGTTTAGCTAAATAAAAAAAATATTAGAAATACTCGATAGGAATGCCTAAAATTTGCTTTGATTTTGATAGCTCGCCTTCTGATACTCAACTTATACTTATTCAATCTAAAACTAAAAAAAGAACTATTAAAAAATAGGTAAAAAACTTTTTAAGTTAAACGGTTTTATGTTAAACATACATTGCACTGTTTAAGATAAAGGTACTAAAACCAAAAATAATAAAAATAGGTAAAAAACTTTTTAAGTTAAACGGTTTTATGTTAAACATACATTGCACTGTTTAAGATAAATGTACTAAAACCAAAAATAATAAAATAGATACAGTCGTGGGAATTATAAACATATGCATAGACTAGACTAAAATAAAACCGTGGGGCACGTCAATTGTCTACAAATTATCGACTTAATGTGCGATAGAAGAATCGTTTAATTCGTCGTTAGGCAGTTGGCCCGCAGACGGTGAGGAAATTATTTACTATTTTCTTGCTCATGGAAATTCTAATAGTTATACACTCCATGTAAATAAAAGAGATGTTTTAACTAGTTTATCGTTGGACATTCACACTTCTGGCTGGCGAGGAATCGTTTCACTGCTTGTTGTTTGTCTTTAATCGACAAAACATATGACAAAAGTACTACTCGCTCACCACTATGAAACCCTAAAACTCGCTTATAATCGAGCTTGCTAGCTTGTTTCCACATTCTAGCGCTACTTATCACACGTCCATCCTTGTCGGTTGCACAACTGCCTAATAATTATAGTGTAACATTACAAAACAAACATTTTAATCAACGATTGTAGACAATTCACTTGCCCCACGGTTTTATTTTAGTCTAGTCTATGCATATGCTTATAATTCCCACGACTGTATCTATTTTATTATTTTTGGTTTTTAGTACATTTATCTTAAACAGTGCAATGTATGTTTAACATAAAACCGTTTAACTTAAAAAGTTTTTTACCTATTTTATTATTTTTGGTTTTAGTACATTTATCTTAAACAGTGCAATGTATGTTTAACATAAAACCGTTTAACTTAAAAGTTTTTTACCTATTTTTATTTTCTAGTTTTAGTTTTATTTCGCATTCTTTTTAATTCATTTTTGAAGCCTTCGTTTACGTTGTGTTGCAGTTTCTGTCTTATTTATGTTTGTATTTTTATATTTTCTTTACCATTTTGTTCCCACGAGTAATGGACATTTAAACGGTCGACCCCCAGAGGTCCAATAAAGGGCAAGGCTATGTACAACAAGATGCGCCTGAGTCTTGAGGGAAAACGCTAACGACATATCATTTTTATCCACCCTAATGCCATACAGTTCTCGGCGCGTTTTAACCTTTCACCTTAACTTGGGTGGTGTACCGCTAACGACGTATCATTTTTGCCACCCTAACGCCACACAGTCCTCAACACGATACAAAATCTTGACTTGGGTGGTGAATTCAGGCTGGATACATTGTATTCTACTGTTTGAGCACTTTCATTTGATACCCATATTGATAGGATTGATAAAACCTACGTTATCCGCCATTTTGTAGCGGCCGCCTTCTTGGATTTCAATTTTTTATAGTATATTGTATTCTGCTTGTTGAGCCCTTTCATTTGATACCCATATTGATGGGATTAATAAAACATAAATCATCCGCCATTTTGTAGCGGCGGCCATCTTGTATTTATAATGATAATGAATAAATATAATTGTATTGTCACCAAAATCTAAAGTGTATACAAAATTTTAGATTAATCGGTTGACAGGAAGAGGTGAAATTTGAATTACTAAATTTGACCCAAGAATAAATAAAACAAACGGGGTGAGCTAAATAAAACCGTTTAAAAACTGAATCAATTGCTGGAAGTGTCCTACACCTGCAAGAATACAGGCCTCTATCCTTCTTCTCATATTATCATGCACTCTTTAAAATATTCCTGGGGTATTTCTTATCGTGCCACAAGAGGTTATTATTCGATTTCTCAAATCTTCTTCAGTGTTCACTGGTGTGGTATAAACTAAACTTTTGAGATATCCCCGTTAGAAAAAGTCTAAACTATTTAAGTCTGGGGACCTAGGAGGCCATGGTTCTGGCCCACTCCGACTTATCCATCGGTTGAATGTATTATTCAAGAATTCTCTTGCTTCTCCAATAAAATGTGCTAGTGCCCCGTCATGCATGAACCACATAATGTTTATCACCAAAAGTGGCACATCCTCGAGCAATAAAGGTAACTCCTCCTCAAGAAATTGCCGATAAGCAGGACCGTTTAGTCTGTTAGGCAAAAGGAATGGCCCAATCTCAAGGAAGTAGAGTTTGGACGTGTTGAATATGAAACGGGTACAATAAAAGTCGTGGAGCATCCTCCAAACTAGAACATGTGAAATATGCAACTAATTTCTGACTTTTCTTGTACTCACATGAGGATTCAAATCAATACAATTTAAAACAGCTTCCTCAATATTTGGAGTTCTCATTGTTTGGGTTGCACCTTTTAAATGATTATTTCCAGTAAAAGTACCAGTTTTCCTCAACCTTCTGTGGATATTTGAAAATGTTCACCTGTCTGGTGTTACTCGTGTGTTTCCGTCATGTAATGGATATCAGCCAATTCGGCGTTAGTAAAATGAGCCATTTCTTCTTACAGCAAAAACTTCAAAAGTCTTAAACTAATCGTTAATCTAATAAACAATTCGAGCAGACACTGGTTCAACTTTAGCAACTGTCTAAATAAATAAATAAATGAAAAAAATCAAAGCCTACTAGTCATTTTTTTAATTAGAAGTGTTTTCAATTCAGCGAATGCATACAATCGTTTAATGATTTTCTGCTCGAGAACGGTTGGAGATACGAAAAAATTAAAAGTGTCAAAAAAGTTTTTAAATTGAACGAAGATTTAATTTTTGAACTTTATGTCAATTTAATGCGTTATTTACAACAGCTGCGCAATACGATCGGAAATGAAATTGTCACTAAGTAAGATATTATCAACAAAATCAAAAATCAATGTTGAATAAGATTGGTGCTTCAAGAAATATAGTGGCACTTTGTTGAATATTCACCATGATTTGTTTTCTTTTTTCCTAATATATTTCTACCTTGTTTTGTTTATTTGAGTATTTTATTTTAATTCAATTTAATACACATAAAATGTTGATATAGTCTCTTAGTTCAATTATTTCATTCTAAACTTTCTCGAATGATAAAAAAAACGATTTCTACTCAACAATCAATTATTTCATCGATTTTCATGAAATCGATTCATAAAAGGCATAATCAGGTGTCGTCTTTTTGGCAGGATATTTTACATATTGAAATAGTATGAACGGTCTCAAAACAAAGTTGAAGAAGATTGTAAACTTTTTCATGACTGAATTATAGCCCCCTAAAAGTGCCACCCTCAAAATACTTTTTCTGCGATATATAATCGCAGATCGTAGAATAACCATAGTAGAGGTTCATGAATTTCAGTTGATTCTCTTGTATTATTCTCTCATTAAAATTTCTAAATCAAGAACATTTGGGGGTAAAAATCTCGCTATCATTTTTATTGGTAGAGTTTAGGCCATTTCATATATTAATTCTGAAAACTTCAATAATTTCTCTCGAAAAAAATTACTTTTGTGCGAGGTCGCTAGTTTGCGTTTTCGGGTAGAATGGTTTTAAAATTTCTCCATCGAAGACGGCACCTAGAATTTTGTGGAACTTATGCAGATAGGGACATGGACGAAGGGCGAAACCTTCTGCTAAAGACGAGTTTCGTTCTACGAGATGGACGCCATCTATGACAAAGACCCGGAGAAAGATAGGCCCAAAGTTGTTTCTCTCTTTGTCTTCAATTTGGTGATGGAGAAGTGATGGTATGGAACATAATTTCTTTTGAAGCCCGCAAAGATTGTGTTACACTTCAGGGAGGTATTCACACTGACAGATACGTAATAGTTAGCTCGAAAGAACATGTAGTTCCTTATATGCCATTTGTACTGGAAAATTTCCTCCTAAAGGAAGATTATGCTCGACAATATATCCCGAAAGATTGTTTTTAAACGATATTGGTGTTTGGCTGTTAAGTTGAATTGGTCTTAATTCCATTTTCCATTCAAATTCTTCAGTGTGTGTACGTATACAGCGATAATTTCGCAAATTGTAATTAATGAGATTGTGGTGTATGCTTGGTTGACAACCAGATATGAATAAAGAGCGATATGTCTTTCGACATATTGCTTCCTTGCCGACACGGTTTGTAGCGTTGCGGTGAATAGTCGAACTAGGTTTTCCGTTTATCAACCCTTTTTTTCATGGTTTCCCGGTGGCGATTGCTAATGGCCTGTGTGTCAGTTCGATGGAGAGCGCAATAAAATTTATATGTTTTGTTACGCTCCAACGGATTGGGACGATTAAGTGGCAGATTGGCCTGATGTTTTGAATGAGTATGCAATATTGACGAGGTCGAAAGAGATCGAAACTGCTGTCTATTGCTCCTATTCATGACATTCGACCAAGCTGTACCGCTGCTATGTGGCCCAGATAGCGATGATTATGGAGATGGATCGGAAACCAGCTCCTTCAGGGAAGCATATTTAACATTCTACTGAAGGTTGAATATTGTTCCATGAATAGAAATTCCTCAATGTGTCTGCTTTTACTCCATTTCTATGTGAAAAATATCTTACCAAATGAACGACACCTAATTATGAGATACCTTGTACTGAAGAAAGAAAAATGGTATATGGATCCATTCTTCATTCAATGTTAAAACACCGAAAATTACTACGTTTGAAAACTTAGTTTTTTCTACATTTTATGTGTTCGATGGGTATTTATCCATCCTAGACTATGAGCAGAATGGTCATCCCGATATAAACCCAATCGCAACCCACCTGGTTGTTGCCGCTTAATTAAAACGAAAGAGAAAAGGGAAGCATCCGCGCTCAGGCAAGTCAATTAGCGAATGGCTTATACGTTATAATTTGTCCACCGCAGTAATGTTTTCATTTAGCGCCATTCCGTTTTCCGCAAACACGCGAACGCCGTTAATGCCCTTAACTGAAAAAAATTCGAATTTTAAACGGTTTTACGGGCACAATGTCTCCATAAAACGCGCCACCATTCGGTCCGATCGTAAATCCTGAATACGGCTGTTTGCGAATCAACGCTCCAGATATATTTTGTCATTTGGTTATTATGAAAATGTACGCAGGGAGGATTACCTAAATATTCCATTCATTGATGTAATTTTCCATTGGCGAAATGAAAAATAATGGAAGAATTCAATTTTTGGAATTTTCTGAGTAACAACCACTCGGAAAGTCTGGTTCAATTAACGTTCTACTTTCTACTTGTGAATTAAAATTTGTTTCATCAGAATATACCGAAGTCGTTCAGTTAATTTTTCATCATTCGCTTTAACGACATTATTTTTAGCATTCCTCACCTAACCTTCTGGTAATAAAAATCAGATGTATCGAATGTCGGCGCTAAAGGGTTCAGAAATATTTGGGAGAAAGGTTTATCCACCAATTTCAAATTTTGGCATTAAAATAAATACTGATCTACAATTGTCAATCCTTTTCAGAGCGATACCACTTCCGCTTATACCGGAAATCTACTGCTACTTCGCTATTTCAAATTGCATGGTGTACTTTTTAATTTTTTGCATTAAACGGCATCCTTCCAGCTTCTTTCAAACTTCCTTCAAGATAGCCGTGGTAGAGCTTACATGAAATCGGTTGAGATCTTATCATAATAACCTCAAGGCATCACTAAATCGTATTGGAGTCGCAGCAGACTCTACTGCCAGTGTCAGGAGAGAATTGATAACGTTTTGTGGCAATGATCAACACAGATATGAATGAAGGTAGATGTACTTATCAGAAACACAAACATTCAAGCATGTAATGCTTTAATGCAGTTTCTTTGTAACTGTGATTAAAAAATATGAGATGAACAAAATTTCAACATAAGATAGTCTTAACAAAGAATTCATGCAACTGTACTGTATTCACCGATAGCCGAATAAACCATAAGCCGTCACATACAGACATTATAATACATAACTCGTCGTGTCGTCCGTATCAACATAAAATGTCAGCATTAAACAGTTTTATTCATAGATTGATTAGCATCCCGTTATCAACAGAAAATTTCATTAAAGAATTAAATTTAATTAAACAAAAAAGTTTACCCTGTCCATAGATTGAAACAAAATTCAACACCTCAACCTACGTTGGTATTACAAGTGAGAAACTGACATAATTTTTGAGTAGAAATAATTTCAACATAGCTTTCCAAACTGATAATAGCTTAGGCAAATATATGAAAAAACAATAAAACCAAATCAAATAAAATGATAAATCAGGTGTTTATGGATTGAATTACAATGACTGTAATAATTTTAAAAATTTCAACATTAGAATATCGGAACAAAGACGCAGTTTTTCAAACAAAACTCAGATTCAAATTACGCGAATCATCTCCAAGAAAATAATCACTCTTTCGACCCACAGATCGAAATTTTACATACAGATACTAAATATTGGAAAGTAGATCTGTGGGAAACTTTATAAATCAACAAACACAAGGACTCAGGTAGACTCATTGATGAACAAGTCGATTTAAGCCCTTCACCTATATTGAATCTCTTCAGGCAGCAATCTATTCCTTAATTTTATTGGATACAACTGTCATCAATAGCCACTTAATAAGAAGAAACTCAATAAGCTTTTAATTACTTGAGAACATTTGCATTTAAATTCACATTTATTCACAACTATATAAAGTTGTCATTATTTCTTTAGATTCATTCATCTGGAGAAGCTACGGTGTAGCGAAACGCGTTACGAATCTCAATTATTCAGTAAAATTCCTCAAAAAAATTACTTATTTTCATTAGGGCGAGCTGAAGTCGATTTCGGAAAAAAGAGTTTAAAATATGTTTTAATGATTAGATTATTTGTTGGCGTAAATGTATTCTTTCAGAAGGGGCCTAGTTTGAAGGCGATACAATAAATTTGGATGAAAAACGAATATTTTGTGTTTCATTGGCCAATTTTCGATACTTTTTTAACAGAGTGCACAGGGTGGTGCATAATAGTATGTCACAACTTGAGGAGGTAAACCTACGTGCAATTTTTAGGAAAAAGAGAGCTACAGGGTGTTGAAATTTCCGGAAAAATAGGTTTTTTCTCTAAAACTCCTGCAGTTTCGAGATATTCAGCCCAAATTTGGAATGCGAGCTATTTGCTACAGCCTCCATCATCACACGTCCTAAATTTTAAGTAGAATCTACAAGGTGTTTTCTTTTCCGGAGCCATGTCTTCTTTTCCCCTTTCAAACTTTTTTTCAGTACGTCATCTTACAATCAATTTTCGTCATCTCGTTCAATTTAGAAACTTTTTTGACGATTGTAATTTTTTCCTATCTAAAACCGTTCTCGAGCAAAAATTATTAAATATTAAAATGTATGCATTCGCTGAATTGAATTTGATTAAAAAAATGACTAGTAGGCTTTGATTTTTTTCATTTATTTATTTATTTTGACAGTTGCTGCTGAAGTTGAACCAGTATCTGCTCGAATTGTTCATTAAATTAACGATTAGTTTAAAGACGTTTGAAGTTATTGCTGTAAGAAAAATGGCTAATTTTACTAACGCCGAATTGGCTGACAGAAAATAGGCGATTATATCAGGTGCGCTTTCCAAATCGAGTAACACCAGACAGGCGAAAATTCTCAAATATCCACAGAAGGTTAAGGAAACTGGTACTTTTACTGCAAATATCATTTAAAAGGTGCACTCAAACTATGAGAACTCCAGATATTGAGGAAGCAGTTTTGAATTGTATTGATTTGAATCCTCATGTGAGTAAAAATTGGAAATCAGTTGAATATTTTACATGTTCTAGTTTGGAGAATTGTCCACTAGTTTTTCTTAAATAGAATTATGCTCATTTTGATGATGAAATAAGTGAACTGCTATCACAAATTTTCACAATTATTATTATAGGGCTGAGGAAAACCCCCATTTGATTGAAGAACCTCATCATCAAGAACAATTCTCACTGAATGTCTGGGTCGGAATGATTGGAAATTATTTGATTGGGCCAATTTTTTGCCTAACAGATTAAACGGTCCCGCTTATCGGCAATTTCTTGAGGAGGAGTTACCTTTATTGCTCGAGGATGTGCCACTATTTGTGAGAAAATTAATGTGGTGCATGCTTGACGAGACACTAGCACACTTTATTTGAGAAGCTAGAGAATTCTTGAAAAATACATTCAACAGCCGATGGATAAGTCGGGGTGGGCCAGAACCATGGCCTCCTTGGTCCCCAGACGTAAATAGTTTAGACTTTTTCTTATGGGGATATCTCAAAAGTTTAATTTATACTACTCCAGTGATTACTGAAGATGAATTGTGAAATCGAAAAATAACCTCTTGTGACACGATAAGAGATACCCCAGGAATATTTCAAAGAGTGCATGATAATATGCGAAGAAGGACAGAGGCCTGTATTCTTGCAGGTGAAGGATACTTCCAGCAATTGATTTAGTTTTTAATTTTTCTTTTTTTCAGTTTTATATTGAATAAGTATAAGTTGAGTCTCAGGAGGCGAGCTATCAAAATAAAAGCAAATTTTGGGCATTCCTATCGAGTATTTCTAATATTTTTTTTATTTAGCGAATAACATACAATTCAAATTCAATAATTTTTCATCCTAAACGGTTGGAGATACGAAAAAAATACAGGTGTCAAAAAATTTTCTGAATTGAACGAAGATGATGAAAATTGATTGTACGCTGATCAGTGGCGTACTGCAAAAAAAGTTTGAAAGGGCAAAAGGACACATGACCTCGGAAAAGAAAACACCTTGTGAATTTCAGTTGAAATCTAGGACGTGTAAAGATGGGGGCTGTGAAAAACAGCTTGCATTCCAAATTTAGGTTGAATATCTCAAAACTTGTAGGAGTTTTGGAGAAAAAACCAATTCTTTCTGGAAATTTCAATACCCTTTAGCTCCGCAGCGAAGCTTTTGCGGACCTACGTTTATCTGAACTTTTTTTCTTAAAATTGCACGTAGATTTACCCCCTCAAGTTGTGACACCCTGTATATTGCTAGCTTGATATTCATTCGAAATTAAATGGTTCACCTTAAACAATAAGTTGCAAATTCTGACGGAGGCCATTTCCTCAAACTTTATATTCTCTATGCATAAAACATGAATTATATAGTCTCAGAAGTTTTAGTCAAGAACAACCAACAGTTTTATCTTCATTTCCGCCTCGTAAAAATCGCTTAAATGTGGTAAATTTTTTGAGGCGAACGCATTAAATCTGTTGATATGCTTTAATGGCCTTGAAGAAACAACATTGTCGCTGCAAGAAACTCATCACCAAAATCCCGTGATGGATGAATTGATTCGAGCGGCAATCACGAAAGAATTAGGATAAGATAATACGTTCTGCTTGATTTGAAAGGTAATGACGATCGATAAGCAATTTCAACATTAGCCTGTCAGCGTAATCTGCGTGTTCGCTCAAGAATAAAAATGAATCTTAAAGCAGAAAATTATTTCCCTCCTTGTTGACTCGAAAATTTTCCATGATTTAGGATAAATCATTTTCAAATGAAAATACGAAGGTATTGACGCAATTATAATCAGGGTTACAAACTAGGGATTCACGACTTAACTCGAAAATCGAGCTGCTTGACTTAATATCAAGTCAAGCTCTTGTATTCAAAATGCGAGGCAACTTTTCAGAAGCAAAGTCAAGTTTGTAACAAAGGTTGAAAATTCAAGTGTCTTGAATCGCAAAACTTGAAATGAATGAGATAAAAAAACACAAGGTTTAACTTTAATCTACACTTTATTTGAAAAATTCGACGACGTTCCGCTGACACAGCAGCTTTATCAAGAATGAAAAACAGAATGAAGAGTATGGTATTATAAACAAATCGTAGAACAAGTTGGATGAATAACAGGAAAATCCACACCGAGCCATTGTACAGTTAGTATGAAAGGTAATAAAAACTAATTAAACAAGTTAAGTAGGGGTGAATAATTCACATCTACCTGTTCATTCAAAAGTTTGTCCGAATGTTTGTATCTATTTATTTCTAATGCTTCTAGGAGATCTAATTTTGAACTTTTGATTTCATATGTAATATGTCAAAGTTTTTATTGAATGAATGGTTTTCTTTTATTAGGTGGTTTGAATAATTTGAATCAGATTTATTTTTATCGAAGCTACGTTTATGTTCAGATGTACTTATGCCAAAACTCCTATAGGTCCTACCGATATAAATTTTATCACAAGAACCGCAATTGAGTTTATAGATTCCTGATTTACTTGATTTTTCAACACGAAATTTATTATTTTTAATATGTTTACCTAAGTTATTAGAAGTTTTGAAAGTTATATTAAGATTTTGTTTGACGAGAAAGGATTTAATATTTGTACTTGCAGAACCGCAGAATGTTAAACTGTTGAATATTTTATAGTCTTTATGAATAGGATATACTTCATTTATTGCTTTCTGATACAGTTTTTACGAATGATTAGATCTATCATATCCGGATTATATGAATTATTAATGGCTATCTGTTTGATGATGTTTAACTCTTTATTATAATCTTCTACTGATAAAGGTAAATTGAGTAACCGATGTACCATGCTGTTTAAAGCTGCAACTTTGTGTTAAATTGGATGTAATGAGTAGTTATGTATAATTGTATCAGTATGTGTTGGTTTACGAAAGACCGAAAAACATGATTATTATTTTGTTTAGTGATTTTAAGTCCAAAAATTAATCGTTCTGTTCGATTTCTATCGTGAATTTAATGTTCAAATGGATGGAATTAATGAAATTAAGAAATAAGTCTAATTGACGAATAGTTCCAATGAATCATACTAAGATGTCGTCAACATATCTATACCAATAAAGAAATTTGGAAATGAGTGGATGTGTATGAATTTTTTGTTCAATATTATTCATAAAAATCTCTGCTAAAAGTGGACTCAAAGGATTTCCCATGATCAAACCATTTTCACTACTGTAATTGAAAGAAAAATAATTTTGTTCAATGCGAACGTCGAACAGTTTCAATATTTCTGATTTAATTATGTGGTTAACATGATTCGAATTCAACATGTTTTCGATTGATATTTTGACATCACCTGGAGGAACACTTGGGTATAAATTCTCAACATCAAACGAAATAAGTTTTGCGTTATGTGGTAGGTTAACGTTTTTATGTTATTTATCAATTCGAAAGAATTTTTATAGAAAATTTTGATTTGAATGAACAATAATTTTAATGATATCTATAAGGTAGTGCGACAATTTCACGGCTGGGGCTGTAACGTAAGATACGACTGGTCTAACGGGGTTATTTACTTTATGCAATTTAATGAGTGAATACAGTTGAGGTGATTGAGGGTTTTGGTTTTAAAAATAATAAATCTCGTGTTGAAAAATCAAGTAAATCAGGAATCTATAAACTCAATTGCGGTTCTTGTGATAAAATTTATATCGGTATGACCTATAGGAGTTTTGGCATAGAAACATCTGAACATAAACGTAGCTTCGATAAAAATAAATCTGATTCAAATTATTCAAACCACCTAATAAAAGAAAACCATTCATTCAATAAAAACTTTGACATATTACATATAAAATCAAAAGTTCAAAATTAGATCTCCTAGAAGCTTTAGAAATAAATAGATACAAACATTCGGACAAGCTTTTGAATGAACAGGTAGATGTGAATTATTCACCCCTACTTAACTTGTTTAGTTAGTTTTTATTACCTTTCATACTAACTGTACAATGGCTCGGTGTGGATTTTCCTGCTATTCATCCAACTTGTTCTACGATTTGTTTATTATACCATACTCTTCATTCTGTTTTTCATTCTTGATAAAGCTGCTGTGTCAGCGAAACGTCGTCGAATTTTTCAAATAAAGTGTAGATTAAAGTTAAACCTTGTGTTTTTTATCTCATTTATATCATGGATCTACATCAAGTAACGGCCTCCACAATTCAAAAACTTGAAAGCTTGAATTAGAAGACAATAACAATAAATCATTGCTTATATTCAAAAAGACCGAAAATAATACTGGTCGGAAAATATTTGAAGAATTCATGAGGTGTTGAAGGAAACATAAATACAGAACAAAAACAAGAGTGAAAGTGAAATGCATATTTTCATATAAAACACACACACACACAAACAACATAATCTAATTTTCTATAAAGTAACTGAAATACACAAACCAGGAACACCTAAACCTTTTTATCATCAAGTGCGGTCCGATCTCTTAACACTTAACGTCACTCTTCCTACCCGTCTCCCTGACGTGAAATCTCTCCTTCTTGGACTATGAAGCCGCCAAATATAATTACCACCGTGACACAATGCGACAAATATTCAACATCATTATACAGAATCTGCGAAGCATAATGAATAGGTACGAGGGGAGTACAGAAGTATATACAGACGCATCCAAATCCGAGGCTGGCGTAGGATCAGCGGTTGTGACATCTAATTCTGTGCTTAAATTCACTTTTCCATCACAAAGCAGCGTGTACACTGCTGAACTGTTCGCTATTCTTCAAGCCTTAATTCACATCAACTCCTGCCAAGAAGAAGAATTCATCATCCTAACCGATTCACTCAGCTCCCTTCAGACACTCAAGAAAATACCATCGCAAATAAAATAAAACAAGAACAAGAAAAGTCCCGAACGAAGGAAATCATTTTCATCTGGGTGCCATCACACATAGGAATTCCAGGCAACGGAGAAGCTGACAAATATACTCCATCAGTGATAAAAACGCAGTTCAGGGTGAGAGACTTAGTGACTAGTGACGTGAAGAAGTTTATGAAATCAAAAAAGAATTCTGCAAGGCAATTTAAGTGGTCGAACACGACCTCAAAACTCCGGTCAGTGAAACCATTCGTGAAACCACTTGATCGAAATAAACAAATAAAAATCGCGCGACTTAGACTTGGCACACGATCTTCACCCACAGTTATTTAATGAGTGGGAAGCCACAGCCCCAATGTAACAACTGTAACGTAAGACAATCAGTCGAACATATCATGGCAATATGCCCCAGATTCTCTGAAGAGACAAGACTATATCAGATTCCCGATAATATTGAGGAAGTACTTGGACCAAATTGCAACTTTGAAAATACCATCAAGTACCTACAAGCTTCAAACATTGAAAATATTTAAATATTCTGTTACCCTTAGTACCTCATATATCGCTAATAACCCCCGGGTTGATGCGATCTTTGTTAAATAAAAAAAACTTCTGTGAAAATAAAAACAACTGTGAGAACTAAATGAATATTATACCTACATTGAAACTTAACTGAATATAATAAGAATAAGCAAAACTACATTCCCACTACGCAGTTTTTGGACCAAGATATTTCTTTTATATATTTTTTATATATTTATATGCATTTTCCTATATATGACTTAAGGGGAACTCCCTGGACTATCTCGACTGTAGGTTCTCAGGGAATCACCGCTCATTCTCGATTCACTCTTTCTCCGAAAGGGTTCTGTTGAATACCGTAAATAGTAAACCTTAATCGATGGATTATTATAATTACACCTCCGGCCGCTAGATGACGACACTTCATACATTTCTGTCAGTTATCTATATATTTTAAGAATGAATTATTGAGTTTTTAACTCTTTGGAACCTGTTGTAGGCGTCATAAATCTTTTGTTGTCTGTTGTTGATTAATACAGAAATCTTTTCATTTCTGAAATAACTGCTGGTTGATTTCTTCCCTTTTTCCTTCATATTAACCTAATTTCCTTGCAAAGCTCTTTCTATCTAATTAATAGTAATGATGATCTATTTATTTTATGGAATTTCATCTTCAAAGTAAAACGAAATAAGATACTTTTGTCACTTTTCCACAATTTATTTAATAATCACTACCGGTTTCGACCTAACGGTCATTTTCAAGAAAATAACCCTATAACAGATGAGTAGGTAAGTACAAGTGCAGAGTGAAAGTGATCCTAGATATTGAGTAGTGGGGATGCATTAAGCTCTAGTTGGCTGTTGAGGGTAGTAAATTGTGAGTTTTTACATAATTTGTTAATCTCCAAACTTTAGAACAATTTAATCTCTCTCCCATTGTTACATTTATGAAGGATTTTAAGGTTGTTTAATAATATCGAGTGGTTGGTTGATTTTATGTGTTCAAATATTGGCGAATTTTTATCTGAGGAAATATGTTCCTTGTATCCAGCTTCAAAACTCCTCCCTGTTTGTCCGACATAGGGTACCTGACATTCATTGCATTCGATTTGATGTATTGCGGATTGCTTGAATTTATGGTTCTTTTGTTTGGCATTGAATAATGATCTGATTGAGTTGGAGTCGCTTAAGAATGAAGTAGTTATGTTGAATTTTTAAAAGTAATTACTGATTTTGTTAGAGAGTTTGCCGGTGTATCTGAGACTAGTCTACCATTTTCCGGGGTTTCTACGACTTTGTAGTAATTGAGAGGTAATACGTTGTTCTTTGCGTTCAATAATTCAATTCAGAAAATGTTGTGGTATATTGTTATTTGAGGCAATTTTTCTGATGATGTTAAGTTCAGTTTGGAAATTTTCTGTCGAAACGGAAACAGAGTAAGCTTCCATAAACACAAACTCACAGAAATTGTCAGAAAATCTGACATAAAAACTAACAATCAGAATCAGTTCAAAATAATAAAGTCCATATCAAATAAAATCCAAGCCGAAGATCTCATAATGACTTGAGCTGATAAAGGCAATAGTTTAGAATGCCTCAATAAGGATCTATACGAAGAAAAGATGCAGGATGTACTGGAAATAATGGATATCACCGAAATAACAAAAGATCCAACCAAACTTTTCACAAACGAAATCAAAGAAGAGCTAAGTTTGTCAGAACACATAGCACATACAGATGGGTGAAGAGAAACTGATTCAAATGAATGTTCAAGCTCCAAAAATGAACGTATTGATTAAACTACATAAGGAAGAAAAATCTGCAAGACCTGTAGTATCATATATAAACACAGCATCAGGTAAACCAGCCAAATTCTTGAATCAAAATTTTAGGTCTCATGAATTTTCACGCACAATACACTATTTCCAGTTCTGTAGATATCAACTTTCAAATCTCACAATCTCCCAATATATTAAGTTAGTCTCTTTCGATGTCAAAAATATGTATCAGGACATTCCAACGAATGGGTGTCTTCCCCTTGTTACAGATATCCTATCCGAGTATAACACCGCCATATATCACTAATGAACTTAGCAATCTTCTTCAAATATGCCTTGAACAAACTTCAGTTCTTTCAATGGGATCACCTCTTAGTCCCCTACTAGCTGACATTTTCATGGATAATTTGGAGAAAAACTCAATGTTACACACAGATTCCGCTAAAAAACACATTATTTTCTGGTACAGATATGAAGATGACAATTTAGCTGATTTTCGTGGTTCAAACAAACAGACAAATTCAGGAATTTTTTAATTTCCTGAATAAAATACGTTGCCGCATCAGCTTCACTGCTGAAATAGAAAATAATAACCCAATTAATTTCATAGACTTAACCATGATCAACTCAAATAACCATCTGACCTATAACTTATAACTCCATAATTCATAGAGCTTACTCTGTTCCCCTTCCGACAGCAAATCTCCAAACTGAACTTAACATCATCAGAAAAATTGCCTCAAATAACAATATACCACAAAATTTTCTAAATACAATTTTTAAACGCAAAGAACAACGTATTACCTCTCAATTACTATCGTAACGTTTCTTAGTTCGTGAAATTATTTGTGGGTTCAAATCAAACACTTCAACGTTACAAAAACACTAACTTATTTATTTGCACGTGGACTGAACAATTGATACTGCTTAATTTATCTCTCAACACTTTGTCCACTTATTCGCGCTCTATATTGAAAACTCCCTCCTCTGCGCTTCGCGCTCTCTTCTTATATACAAGTACGAAGTGCTCTAGAACATTTGCGTAACTGCGGCTCTATTCCAGATCTTCATTCAAGAAACTACCGGAAACGGCAACACTGATTCCTTCGTAATACGGCGCGTTGAAACATTTAAATCTTTCTCGAATTCTCCCGAGAGTGTCCCGCTCTCGTCAATACGCGGGGTCATGACAAGGTCGGCTTCAGGGACGATTGGATATCATTACACTATGTAGCATCGTAGAAACCCCGGAAAAAAGATACACTAGTCTCAGATACATCGGCGATTTCTCTAACAAAATCAGTAATTACTTTTAAAAATTCAACATAACTACTTCATTCTCAAGCGGCCCCAACTTAAGCACATTTTCTTCAATGCCAAACAAAAAAACGATAAATTCAAGCAATCAGGAATTAATCGAATCAAATGTAATGAATGTTAGGTAGCCTATGTCGGACAAACAGGGAGAAGTTTTCAAGCTAGATTCAGATAAAAATTCTATAGTATTTGAGCACATAAAACCAACCAACTCGATATCATTAAACAATCTTAAAATACTTCAGAAATGTAACAAGGAAAGAGATGAATGAGTTTGTTTGGAGCTTAATGCATCCCCACTACTCAATATCTAGTAAAACTTTCACTGTGTACTTGTACTTACCTACTCATCTGTTATATTGTTATTCACTTGGAAATGACCGTAAGGTCGAAACCGGTCGTGATTATTAAATAAATTGTGGAAAAGTGACAAGAGTGTCTTATTTCGTTTTACTTTTTCTATCTACTTGTTGCGCTGCGAAACTAATTGACTAGATCGAACGTACAGAATTTGAGAATCCCAGTGTATCGCAGCCAATTAAAAACCTGTGTACGACTAGAGATACTACCTACTTCTATTGCACAAGTGTAAGTATAGCAACAAGCAAGTGAACTTAACTTTATGCTCTTACAAGTATCAAGCTTTCAAGCAGCTTGAAGAAGCTTGATGTCAAGTCAATCTTTTGGGTTGCAAAAGAAAATCAAATCAAACCTTTGATTTTTTGAAAGCTTAAATTTCAAGGCAAGTCAACTTTTTGAAAAATTTTCAAGCTTCTTGAATTGAAGAAACCTTATTCAGAACCTCAAAACAAAATAAGGAATTTCTATGTTTCTTTAACGTTTCTGCTTTCTTGAAATTATTTGTGGGTTCGAACCAAACACTTCAACGTTACAAGAACACTTACTAGTATATTTACACGTAGCCTGAACAATTGAAACACTAACTAAATGACTAATTTATATAAAACTATCGATACTGCTTAATTTATCTCTAACACTGTCCACTTACACGCGCTCTTTATTAAAACTTAATCATCTGCGCTTCACGCTCTCTTCTTATGTACACGTACGAATTGTTCTAGGACATTTGCTTAACGTTGGCTCTGTTCCAGATCTTCGTTCCAGAACCTTCCGGAAACGGCAACACTGATTTCTTCGTAATACGGCGCGCTGAAACCTTTAAATCTTTCTTGAATTCCACCGAAATTGCCCCGCTACTCTTCAAGCCGCTTGGCCATGACAGGGTCGGTTTCAGGGACGAGTGGATATCGTTACCCTTCTTTGTCTTTCTGTCAAAATCCGGTTTGTCAAAAATACGTGAAAGCTTCAAGTTAAAACTGATGAATATAAATAAGAATGAAAAATCTGTGTATCACTTGAGAACGATTAGCTATTTTTTCTAGTATTGAAACGTTCGTAATAGTCTGAATTAGGTTTTGATGGAAGAAATTTGGAAAATCCAGCCGCAAACACAATATATAATATAAAACACAGACTCAAAATCTAGTAAATTGATAAACAAGACCTGTCACATATCAATGCACAGTTATTTTTTTGTACGAAAGTACAATATTTGTGTGTACTTTCTATTGGATCTGACAATATGAATGACATAATTGGCCGATTCTTTTTTGTTTAGTTAATATGGCCACGGCAAGTCGGAGAATCGCACAAGCTTCACAATTCATGAGAGTTCTATGTTAACGGGCATTAAGGTTTTCTCTTACTATTTTCAACATGAAAATATCCTCAGTAGACAATAAAGTAGAGATCTTTTTCCAGTATATCCGCAAGTACCAAATCGTTTGAAATACATTGAATTGAACCTGAAAATATGATCAAAATTGAATTGGCTAGTTTTTATATTCGACCGAGTCGTACTTCAAGAGAAAATTAATTTTCAGTTCTCTATATCTAAAAGGTGATATTCGAATGGAAATAAAACTTCCCAGTCCGTCCCTGGAAAACATAAATATTCTGCATAGGGCCTGATTGACCTTGAACACAAAAAAAATTGACGAAAATTTCATTCAAATGCGTTCGGCCGTTTATGATTTATGGCAATTAATGCATTCTCCATATTGCCAAAACACCTTGTACACTTAATATGACGTTCGAACTTCCACAGATGTATGATATCTTCACACGAAATATTTCCTTCTGTTCACGAAATACTCTGTGTAAAAGTCATTTTGTCAGAGTAAGTAATTTTGAATTGGCTAATGAAAATGCATTGTTGTTATAAGACTTTTGAAGATTTCTATATAGAAAATGTTTTCTATGGAATATACGAAAAGCAACATTTATGAGTGCGGACCTGAGCATTTATGACGTCACGTACAAAGTTTAAGATGCATCAGTTGAAAATAACTATCAAGTATGAATTCAAAATACCGTACAGGTTCAAAAATATAGAGAAAAAATTTCCCGAATAAAAAATACCTTACATCACACAAGAACATAACAACATACGTCGTCTTTATTGAACCGCCTTTACATCAAATACTCAGTTACCATATATAGGAATATGTATCTCTGAATATCTCATAGTCAAAACTATGAAAAAGCAGTGCTTGTGAACCTTCCAATTGTAGTTTCTAAAATTAAAATTTCATAATTTTAAATTAAAAGTTAGTCTAGTTTTCACATCTGGCATTCCAAATCCAAAAAAAAATTTCACTTCAAAAAAACCAAAGTGCAACGATACGTGATGTTTCCAATTGGTCACCCACCCAAATGCTAACCGCAATCGACGCTGCTTGGCTTCTGTGATCTATATTATGATCAGAAATTTTTCTAAAAAATTATTAGCATTCTGAAATAAAACAATGAATAGACTAGTAATTCCATCTTCAATTCATTATTGTTAAAATATGGTATATATTATAGGATTATACCGAACCAAAATTCATCCACACACCCAAGGAAGCATACATTTGCAAATATTTAATTATAATTATATCATTATTAGGGTCGAAAATAGAATACTCTGTATATTATAGTTATTGAAACATGTACCAGACTCAGTAGAAAGGAAGAAAATCTTCGAGATTCAATTCGTTTCATGAACGCAGTGTGCGGGAACCATCGTGCGCAAGTCAGATTTGTACATATTGGGTTTTTCCCAAATGTAAGTAACCTTTTTCCCAGAAAATATATCCTTACAACCCTTGAATATAAACGAATTATGAAAAAGAAGATTTTACAGACTTAAATTAAATCTGAAACTATTTCATTGTATAATATATCCCTAAATAGAAGGCTTTGTACAAAGTGAAGCCATAGCACTTTGCTCATCAGAAATTTCGTTAGTTATAAATGCCCAATATTCGTTTCTATCAATTCAAAGCGACAATGTGGACGTACCATTATAAATTTGTATCCTGAAGTTCAAATCCACTTGCTCACTATTGTCCTCATGTCTTTTCACATAAAAAAAGTGATTTTACTTCATCACTTACACCATCATGAAAATTCACTGTAGAGTTTAAGGCAAGCGCACTAAAGATTTTATGTGATTTGCATACGCCAAACAAACTAAATGAAAACCTGAACTCAGTTTTTGCAAATATATATCAGAAATACTACTTTTGCGAAAAAATATCTAGCGCATTGTTAAGCAATTATTTCTATGAAGTACGCAAGTAGAAATCAAATTTAAATTCTGAAACCTTTTTCGAAAAGTAGCAAAAGTAAAAACCGACGACCCGTAAAAACCGACCACCATTATACACTCACACTTCTGTGATCGAGTTCTATGCTTTCATAAGGGCACTTGTTCTCGACACAGTATTTCTGATCGTAATAGTTTTCCACTCCCATCCTTTTTCTCTTGAGAATTGAACGCATTGAAGATTCCAGTGACCAACTTGAAAATTACACCAATAGTCTATAATCCTTCAGCATGAGTTTCTAAAGTAGTAGCTGTTTATGGAATTTCAAGTACTTCGAAGTGGCAGCAATTTTCGCGGAAGAAAAGGAGTAAAAATGAGTTCAATTCTAAGAAATCAATCAAATCAATTTTCAAGGGGTAGTAATTTAATAGTTATAGTGAAATGCAAATCATGAAAATGTGTATAATTGTTGGTCAGAAAGCTCAAAGATGATAAAACCAGACTGCCTTTAATAAGTCTTATTCATCCATTTATGAATATGAAATAAAGTGCTGTTTTATAATGTTGCTAACTCCAGTTAAGTAGCGAAATATTATTGAATCTTCATGAGAGCTTTCATCTATTGAAATGTAAAGAAAAGTATGTTATTGTAAGACTTTGTTACAGTATATTCGTCCCTCATTTAACTGATAGGTACTCAAAGAGGTGCAATCCCCATTTCACGCACTTGATAATAATTTGGAAATATGTACTCATTTATACATTTGAAAAATTTGTGCTCTAGCGGATACTTAAGATACTAACTTTCTAATGGGTTATGAAGCAGTTTGCAGAATTCTGTTGGTAAACAGAAAGAGCAAACTATGTAAGCCGAAATAGTTGCCGATGTAGCCGAAATCTGCAGCCTCTAGGAACGAGAGCTGAAAGTAGAGGACCGCGTAAAAACAATTCTAGAAATCGATACGTTACTACAACTGTTCCGCGTTAGAGGGCACTGTTAACAATTTCTGAGCAGTCGTTGAATGTTTTGAATCTGCTGTATGGATGGGTGTTGGTACGATCTATAAACTATATAAACGTTTGAAAACTGAAGTATTTGTAACAAGAATAAACAGCATGAGTGCTGAAAATCCCTAAGGAAGAATCAACGTAGAAATCAATCACAAACATATATTCTCAAAATTCAAACAAATTTGTGGAACTGCAGCTTGGTGAAAAATTTTTCCTTAAGACCAACGGAATTAGTCTGAAGATCAACAATTTCACACAGAATATGTGAAAAATTGTCCAGAGCCCTCTTACTACTTTCTACACTTCTCTGAAAAAATTAAAATAAAAGTGCGATTCTTTGGATGATTTAATTCATCCATGTAATACCTATCTTTGTACACTTCTTTAAAAATTAATTTTATCGCTACGGTTAATCTTGTTTTCCAAATGAAATTTAATTCAAAATTATTTCAATTTGAAACCTTGCACTGAAAAGATCCCATAATTAGGCAAAACATCTGAAATGCTGTACTTTCTGCTTATTCTTTAACTGTATATTCTCACGAACATTTAACGTTATTCAAGTGCACAATTATTACAGAATCTATCAAGTTTTCATCCATTAGTTTGCAGTAGTATTGATTACTGGAAATAATCATTTGTTGAGAAGACTTTGAGGAATAAACAATTTTTCCTAGATATTTTATTCAAATACCAAATTGAAAATCATAATGATATAAAAATTCATAATATAACAATAACACTAGTGAATCATGTGTATAAATAAATTACTTCAGACCAATTCATTCTTTGAACATCTCTATCTCTCAAATAAAACTTGTCAAGGGAGGAAAAGGGTTCTGCTTACTAACAACAACTTTCCTATGCTGATGTGAAATATATCCCTTAATTTTTCCTTCGTAGATAAGATTAGCAACAATACACTCAGTCTCGTCAAGGTCCACATCACTTTGTCCTAAATACACTAAGGCAGTCTGTAACGCTTCCACAGGTATCTGATGTGTTTTCAAAATGTGATAAACCTTCTTGAAAAGATTTCGATATGCAATTATCTTCAACTTTTCAATTATTAAATAAATGCCACACTTGATAAAGAACGACTCATGAACCTCAATTAATTCATCGAATGCTTTCAAATTTCCTTGACACACAGCTTGGACTAATTCCCAAAATTGAATAACATCATATTTTTCCAATACTGACTTACTCGGAATATATCCAAGTAGCATTTTAACTGGAACCAGATATATCAAAATTAGTCTTTTGTTCTTTTTACTGGACTTATGACAATTTTCAAAAGCATAAGTGAGATATTCATCTGCCATTTTGTAGTCACTATCGAACATAGCTTTACGTCCAACAAAATATTTATAGGTTATCTGTTGACCCAGCGAGAAGCTATCATTGAACGGGGATGATTGTATTGCTCTTATGAGTGGTTTACATAAATGCAATTTATTAATTCTAAAATATACTTTAAACAACTGGTTCACAAGTGCCAACATTCCAATACGTTTCGTATCTTCTTCTGCAGATCTATTGTCTGCTGCACATACCCGAAAACATCCCATAAGACACTCTGCAGCTTTTTCCAGAATTTCACCAGGTTTTTCGTTAACTCCACTGTGCGACTTTTCTGCTTGTTGAGCTAGTAACCTCAGATCTAAGCATATGCAATACATAATTGGCAGGGACCAATTTTCTTCCTTTTGCAATTGAAGAATTTTTGTGAAACTTTGTGTTAAATTGCTCTGGATTTGATACGCTCCCATGTAATCTTGTTGACTCAAAGCAAATAGACATTTCAAATGAAGAATTACCAATTCATCTAAAGGGCTAGGTAAGAATCTTTCAACCAATCCTTCAGGTTTTTCAATATGATAATTTGGCCAATTAGCATGTTCATGTCGAAGAGACATGAATACTGCCACTTTCGCTCCATCTTGAGAATTCCACGCTCTCTCGAGGATTTGTAAATAGTTGCTGACAGACATGAAAGTCATCTTGAAAACGTGTGACAAATCGTATAAATAATATTGGTGTATACTTTTGGATCTTCTCAACTACGATACAACTTCGAAACCACAAAGGCTATTGAGCAATTATGATTATGAAACATAAAATAATATCTATTTACATTATTTTGACTCAACTCTAGTCTCTATTTGATTAGTAAATGTTTTGAGGTTAGAAGCCGGGCAAGCTGCATTACATTGCGGCACGCTACGGAGAAGTAGTGAACTGAATAGCTGCCACCTAGTGAGGAGAAACTGAAATGGAGATATGCCAGCATATTGTTATTACAGGAATGAATGGACATGAAATTCAAAACTAGAACTATGCGTTTTGAATAATCATTTCACTCCACGTTTACGTTTGAATCTGGTAGAGGGTGAGCAAACTTAATTGTTCATTTTTGGCATGAGATGCATTGAAACAGTGGCGCAACACATACACAACGAAAAGGACATTCAATGTTTAATTCACTTTCAACGAGATGTTGTTTCCGGGAACACCTAAAGATAAGTCTACAATTGACAATGTGAACAAAAGTTATTTCTTTGAGGAAAGAACAATGTTAGAGGTGGTTGTATTTATTATTTTTCTTCTGTTTTATCCATTATATACGCGATTAGCAATCATTGAATATTAAAGAGTAGTCTAGGTCGGATTTGAACTCATTTCATTAGTGAGTTGAGATGAATTGATACCCTCCTATCATATCAATGGCGATCACGCCAGGCGCCCCATAGAAAACAACAAGCAATTGAATAAACATGAAAATTGAAATATAATAAGGTTGAGAAAAGACTAAAATAATTTTACCTCTACCCCGACCTGTTTCTGAAGGATATGAAGTCCAGAGAAGCACAGAATTGCGTTTTGATAAATCCTAAGGTATCGTCGATTCACTTCTAAATTTTGCTTCAGAGTCAAATATATCGTAGGTTAGGTACTAATTAAGGTGAATATTCTCAATTTAGGACCCGGTATGCATTGAGGCCGTGATTATTTCTCGTAAACACCCTCTTGTGAAGCTTGCGAAACTTTGGTAAGGGAGCTCTAGATCCACTGTATATGACCAGGACATTGGAAAAAATATGTTCTTTTATCTTATCATTTTGTCGGTAACCACGACACTACGTGATTCCCGATAGCCACACGATGCATAAATGCTTATTAAGTTAGTAGTTCGATAAGAATCCATCTACCATTACAATTTCTTTTTAATTTGAAGGAAATATCATATTTACTCTATTTTTTGTTTGCGACACATATATGCGTCGTTCTGTATGTTCAAATCGTGAAATATTTACTCAGGGTTTTTTTGCCATTTGTGTGAAGCCTGAAAACTCGTACTGCATATTTGAAAGCTAAAGAAATCAAAGTTTATTGAAAACCTATTGAATGGTAAGCTTTAATCCTAGTAAAACTTCTTTGTTTCCGGAATTCTAGTTCTGTTATAATTACGGCACGCAACGGAGAATTAGAGAACCAAATAACTGCATATAATGTTTTCAATATATTTGATGTGCAATACAGTACCTATTACTACCCTACCCAATTCTCACTTACAAATCTATTTCAAATTCAATATTTAAGTAATAATTTCAAATCGTAATTCTTTAATAATTTTCTGAGTAATATGCAATTTCACCAAATGATAGCCTGGAGGCTCTCCTCCAGTTCAACCAAATATAGCTGACTATATGACCATAGTCTTGAATTCCTTTATTCCACTTAATGCAATTAACTTTCGACTAAGAAGATCAGAGATGGCGAATATATTTGTGAGGTATATTTGAGTGACCCCATAAACATAGCCTTCAATAGTTCTGTTTAAACGTTAAAATATGCAATAAATGTTAGCTGGCCGTATATTTCTATTCCAAGAGTAAGACACTCGCTCACTAGAGGTTGGAACAATTCAGAGGTTGTTAAGTCGAGTGAAAATTTCAGAAACTTATACTGTTTGGTAACAAACAGTGATTCAGAGGAGCTCAGGGAAGCATACAATAGGAACAAAGATTTATATACAAAATTAATTGACTCTGCTAGACTGATATGTTACACGAATCAAATTGCTGGGCCTCGAACAAAATCAAAGGATTATGGAGGGAGGTAAACCAACTGTTGGGGCTCATTGCGTCGTATGTCACTAGAGCACTCAAAGGATCGCAATTTGATCGTTTCCAGTCCAGTTGACTCGGAGCTCAAATGTTCAGAAAGCACTTTTCTTCGGTCAGTAGCAAACATCTAAATTTGTCCTATAGATAACAAATCGCTCAGTCATGTACTTCAGTCTTGTTGAAGGCTTCTTTTGTTTATTTTGAGACCACTGAAGCTATTAGCTAACTAAAGATCTGTAGTAGAGCGGGAGCGGATGGAATTAGTGGCAAAATGATCAAATCTGTACTGTCCTCGGTTTCTCTACCTACCAACAATCTAATTAAATAGTTAGTTGATGTTGGGAAGTTCTCGAACTGCTTAAGAAAGTCCACATTGATTCAAATACATAAAATGGGTGAAAGGGATGACTATAGACACATATCTCTAATTAGCACTCGTTAAAATGATTGAAGCTAGTAGAGTTTACAAGATATTGACCTATTGCCACCACGGATTCAAACTAGAGAGTGCTGCACATGATCTGGTCAATAGTGTTTATAGAGAACTTGACTGAGGCCGAAAGGTGACCAGTTTGAATAAAACCCTTCTTTTATTGATACGAAAATATTCAATGAGTTAGACGTGAAAAAAATGCTTTGTACCTTTTCAAATTCAACAATAGGATAAAACATTACTGTTGACAAACGGCTACAACTCTGCGAAGTTTCCTTCCTAGCTAGAGTTTGTCAAATGGTTAGTGCGCAAGTGACCTTGAACCTGCTTACAGCAGCTCTGTAATTCCCTGGCTGTTACAGGTGTAATCAACGCGCCCAACGATGATAGAATTACGTGAATTGACATATTATTTTCCTTATTTGTTTTGATGGCTTTTACCTCGAGCCAAAGCAGGTTTGTACAACGCACCAGTATTCTACTTATTCTTGAACAATGGTTGCGAGAAGTTTCATCTGGCGAGGAGGCTGAGGAGAGATTCATGCAAGATCAACAGGAGTAAGATGAAGATATTGTTCACGAAAGTGATCACGACTCAGTTTCTGAACAAGATGCAGACGGGACAAGTGGAGAAGATGACAGTGCATTGGTAAGTGATAAATATTTTATGCCTGAAAAGCATGACATCAAATGGAAAATGGAAAGACCTGTCTCTAATGTTCGTACTCGTGACCAAAATATAATAAAATTGCTACCTGGGCCTAAAAATTGGGCTAAGTATGCAAAGACCGAAATAGAATGTATAAACCTTATGATAATTGATGAAATTGTAAGAACCACCAGGGCTTGTACAAATATTCAAATTTCCCAAATTCGAGAAAATTATTAACGGGAGCGAGATATACGGGATACTGATGATCGCGAAATCAGAGCTTTCATAGATGTTCTCTGCGTAATTGGAAAGTTCTAGGAAAAATATTCACAAAATTCGGGACAATTCCAGAGGCTCTGGGATACTCTTGCTATCTTGCAATGAGTGAAAAAAGATTCCGAATTATCCTTCGTTGCCTTCGGTTAGATGTTGTTATTAACAGAGATTAAAGAAGGCCATTGACGAGTTGGCACCCATTAGAGCTGTATTTGAAATGTTTTAGCTACTTTCCAGAATAATTTCATAGCCAGCTAATTCTTAACAGTTGATGAGCAGTTCATGGCAATTCGAAGTCGTTGCTCATTCAAGCAATTTATTCCTAGCAAACCAGCCAACTATGGAATAAGAATGTTTGCTTTGGTGGACGCAGACACGGCTTATACTTTCAATTTGGAGACCTTTGTTTGAGGACCATATTTTTTGAGTAATACTTCGGAAGATATTGTCATCACTGGGGACACTTGGTTTTCCACTTATTCCTTGCTACTAAGTTACTCAAAACAACTTTAACATTTGTTGGCACAGTTCGGAAGAACACAACAGAAATACGAAAAGAATTTCTACCAAACAAAACTCGTCACCAATATAATTAACAATTCGGTTTTCAAGAGAATTGCACACTGGTTTCATATTGTACCAAAAAAAGTAACGGTGATTTTAATCTCAACAATGTATCATGATGCGAGAAAAAACAGACATAATTACGTTTTATAATGAAACGAAAATTGGTGTTGATTTGGTTGACCAAAACATTCAAAAATATAACGTTATGAACCTGTCAGGAATAAATACCCATGTAATTGTCAATAATCAAAATTTGAATGCAAACACAAGCATGACACTAGCACTTTCTAGAAAAAATTGGAAGGGAATTAGTAAAACCACAGATAGAAAAACGTTCACAAATTCTACATATACCAACACATTTGAAACGACGAGCAAAGGAACTTTTAAATTTTCCAGAAGAATATCCCCAATACATTCCAATCCCAAAAGACACCATAATATGCGGTTTCTGTGAAGCACCGTCAAAAATAAAACACAACATCCAGAAACATGTGTGCAAAATGTAAACAATTTATAGGTAAAGACCACATGGGGCAAATTTGTCCTAACTGTTTATAAAAATGGCTGTATATGTATTTATTATATTTTGTACATAATATTTTATTTTCCATTAATAATTTTTAATAAAATGAACTTGCATCACGTGCTTTACTTATAGAATGCATAATAAGGTGTTTTTATTGAAAGAAAATGGCATGCACTTGAATAAAAATTAATTTTGATTTGTTCATTATAATAATTGCATAAGATAGTACATATTTAATTGCTTTATAATTGAAAGTAATTAATATTATTTTTCTGTTATGCAATTCTGGTTTAAGTAATGGTTATAGCTGTAGCCAACACGCCTAACGGTGTCATCAACAAGAGCAAAATTATTGTGAAATATAGATACGTAGATTTTGTATACTATGTAATGCTGGGGTGCTCAAACGGTCTATCACGAGTGCTTTTTGAGTAGATCTCGAGAAGAAAAATTTTTTAATAAGTAGGTAAATAAACTAAAAAAGTTTATTACGTAATAAAATAACACTCTGCTAGCGGCAAAAGTCGGCATTATCAAAGGAACGCGCTGTACTTGCCAGAGAAGAGTCGCGTTTTTTATTATTGCCGCTTTTCTAAAAATTTCGGGCGGCGCGTTTGACTGAAACATTGGAGACTTTCGTTCACGCCGACATAAATGTTGGGCCTGCAGGAATTGGAGTCATTCCGAATTGTAACTTAAATTCAATACTACGTCGATACGAAGTTTATTATTAAATAGTAAAAGTAAGTGTTACAGTGGTAACTTAGGAGGCATTATTAAACGGTTCATAAACACTATGAAAAGGATTTTCCGCCACAGAGTGAATTAAGAAAACGAAAAGTTTCTGGTTTGAACTAAGAACAAACCATGTTCACAAGACAAACTAAACAATCAAATGCTGCTACGATCGCGTCAATTAAATAAAATTCAAATAAAGCATTTATTGAAGCGGGTGAAACTTTATTTGGAAATTTTAAAAATAAAACAGAAACCATGTCTTCTATTAGAGAACTTCAGTTATCTTGTTTGACTGTCATAAGGAGTATTGAAGTCATGAGTCAGGACATGGCAGATAAACTAAAACATGATATCATGAAATGTACATACTTTTCTTTACAGTTAGACTAATCCACCGATATAACAGACACTGCCCAACTGTGTTTTATTAGTCGGAAGGTATTCAATGACATGCTGACTAAAGAAGAATTTTTAACAATCATTCCTCTAAAGGGGAAGACACGTGGCGAAGATATATATGACGTTTTCTGTAGAAAACTACAAGCTACCAATATATAAATTAGTGTGCATTACAACCGATGGAGCACCAGAAATGACTGGAAGCAAAAACGGTTTTGTGGCATTGTGTTGAGCTAATTAAGATGTTCCTTCATTTTTTCATTTCATTGCATTATACTTCAACAAGTTCTGTGTTCAAAAGTTTCAAACACGGAGGAAATTATGGGCATTGCAACAAAAATTGTGAATTCTATCCGTGCACGTAACTTGCAACGGCGGCTCTTTAAGTTACAGTTGGAAGATAGGAAGTCAGCCGAAGACACTGATTTAGTTCTTCACACGAACGTTGAGGAAAATTCCTAGGAAGGTTTCAAGAATTATTGTCCCAAATAACAGCTTTTCTAGACGAAAGAAGTGATGACACTCAGATGATGAAAAACGAAAAATGGCTGACTGATTTGGCATTTTTGACTGACATCACAATGCACTTAAACTCCATAAAATTCATTCGAAAGTAAATGCAATCATAGATCAACTGAAAAGAGTCTTTGAAAGCAAGGATTCCTCAGTTGATACGTATGAGGCTGAATTATCAAATATTTTGGAACAATTCGAAATTCGTTTTTATGATTGCAGTAAACTGGCAAATATAACATCATTTATGAGTTATCCTTTTTCATGTAAAAACATTGCGGCAATAGTTATTGAAATAGCAAGTGAGTTTGATATGAACTCATGTTCTGTTGACAATGAGTTGGTGCAGACTATATCAGATATACATCTCAATGTTTCAGCATCTCATACAAATTTCTGGTGTTTTATATCTGAATTTAGATATCCGAATTTAAGGCAAATCACCCTTCAACTGACAGCAATGTTTGGGTCAGCTTACTTGTGCGAGTCTGCATTTTCTGAAATGAAGATAATTGAGTCAAAATATCGCAATCGACTAAGTTTAACACCATATGTAACTCTTTTTTTGTAACAACCAACAAACTCGCAATTTTGAATAACTATGAGTTTTTTCATTGATATAGATATAAAAATAACTAAACCTAACCCAAACCTTGACTAAAATAATGTATATTGTGCAGAAAGCTAATATCTATCTATGCTACGGTACACCCTACCTAGGTAGGGGGTAGGGTGTATCGTGTATATACGACAACCCTGCATCACACATACTTGCAGCCTCTCAGAGTCAATCGTAAGTAGTCTAAAAATATTGCGGTAGATCGCCAGCAGTTCAAGTTTGAGCACCCCTGATGTAATGTGTGCGTTCATATGTGACAATTTTTTGTTTACATATGTTTATAATTCATCATGTAAAACCTAACGAGTACATCCATTGACATAATATTGTAATATATAGCTTTTGTGCAATAAATGATTTACTTTAATTTGATTTGATTTTAAAGGCGAGAACAACGTTCATGTAAAAGCCTACTCACTCTCGCCACAAAGACATTGTAGTTAAACGGTTCCAGTATTATTTTTTCGAGAAGATTTCAAAGATACCAGAGGGTGTGATTAGCACTTGATTGAAATACTAAATAATCGGAATGTGTCTAGCCTGTACTTGAGGATCCATGAAATTATAATAAATTACACAGTTTTGGCATTGTATTGAAAACACAGCTTATTGCGTATCCAATCGAATCCTTCCCACCCAATTGCATGGCGAATAAATATCATAATTTGGCCTATCAACGAAACAATCTACGAACAAACAAAATTATAAGATGTAGATCAATGTAAAATAAGTACATAACTTTGAAAAAGTTTTAATGAAAGAAAATAACACACTCGATACTGTTTTCATCGAAATATCCACGACAACCAAGAACCTTTATATATAAGACACTACGACAAATCTTTTCAGATTGACACACTGTCGAATATTGAAAATATAAAAATGTTCCAAATTTTAGTTCAGAGATCCTTCGGCGGTAATTTGAAATTCTTGAGATGGATTGGACTATATAGAACTTCGAATTTTACTTCTCGGTTTTATAAGTTTTATGGTGTTACTTTCTACGTTTTAGCGGCATGGATTTTTCCATTACTTGCTGCATCAGCTACCATACTAGACGCAGATGCAGATATCAGTCGTGTCACAGACACCCTTTATCTTCTTCCCCAAATGTGGATTTTAACGGTGAAAATATTACCCTTTCTCAACAAAAGTTCAGAAATAAATAATTTGCTGCTCAAAATCAACAGCGAGCAAATTAGACATCGTTTATCCAAGCATCAGGAGATTATGGCAAGCTGCAGCGACGAATGCAGAAAATTGTTTTTATTTTTTATCGCCTCGTCCGTGACAGCATGGATTTTTTGGATGACCGGTCCGTTGTTCGTCAAAGATATGATTGTACCAATGGAAATTCTTTTACCATTTGAGCTGACGAAGGAACATGCTTTGTATTATCCAACTCTCAGTTATATTGGTGGCTGTAAGTTTTTCCAATTTTGTAATTCATAAGTATACCGGGTATTCTGCATTGAGTGGCCTATCAGTCGTTTATAGCGAACTGAAATTTTGGTAATTGATTCAGCTGGTCCGAAACTCTATTTCTGAAATATTTTCTCCTCAATGGTACTTCTGGTTATACCATTATTTAATATAGAATCGATGACTGGTTCGACAACACTTGTTATTCCAATTACAAAATCATCTACCACATAAATCTAGCTTGTTTCGTTCATGAAATATCATAGTTTTACATGAAAATATTCAAGTTTTTGCTTTAAAAAAAATTGATATATCTCGAGAACGGCGTGAGCTACCAAAATAATGAAAGGCGTTTTGCGAACAAGAAACCACGCGGGACATCACTTATATCCGACTGAATCTGTCAGTATACAGGGTGTTACATAATAGTATGTCACAACTTGAGGAAGTAAATTTACGTGAAATTTTAAGAAAAAAAGTTTATATAAACATAGGTCCGCAAAAGCTTCGTTACGGAGCTACAGGATGTTGAAATTTCCGGAAAAAATTCTTCAAAATTCCTGCAGTTTTCGAGATATTCCCCAAATTTGCAATGCAAGCAATTTTTTACAGCCTTCATCATTAAACGTCCTAAATTCTAACAGAAATCTACAAGGTGTTTTATTTTCTGGAGCCATGTCTCCTCTTTCCCTTTCAAACTTTCTTACAGTACGCCACTGATCATCGTACAATCAATTTTCGTCATGTTCGTTGTATTCAGAAACTTTTTTGACACTTAAAATTTGTTAGTATCTCCAACCGGTTTCGAGTGAAAAATTATTGAATTTGAATTGTATGTTACTCGTCGCTAAATAAAAAAAAACAATAGAAATACTCGATATGCGTGCTCAAAATTTTATTTATTTTGATAGCTCGTCATTTTAGACTCAACTTATACTGATTCACTATCAAATTAAAAAAAACAATTAAAAACTAAATAAATTGTTGGAAGTGTCCTCCACCTGCAAGAATATAGGCCTCTCTCCTTCGCATACTATCACGCACTCTTTGAAATATTCCTGGGGTATTTCTTATCGTGTCACAAGAGATTATTATTAGGTTTCTCAATTCTTCTACAGTGTTCACTGGAGTGGTCTAAACTAAGCTATTGAGATATCCCCATAAGAAAAACTATAAACTATTTAAGTCTGGGAACCTAGGAGGCCATGGTTCTGGTTCACCCCATCATATCCATCGGTTGTAGAATGTATTATTCAAGAATTCACTAGCTTCTCCACTAAAATGTGGTGGTGCCCCGTCATGCATGAACCATATTAAGTTTTTCACCAAAACTGGCACATCCTCGAGCAATAAAGGTAACTCCTCACGAAATTGCTGATAAGCGCGACCGTTCAGTCTGTTAAGCAAAAAAAATGGCCTAATCGAATAATTTTCGATTATTCCGAGCCAAGCATTTAGTGAGAATTGTTCATGATGATGAGATTCTTCAATCAAATGGAGGTTTTCCTCAGCCCAATAATGATTATTGTGAAAATTTGTGATAGCAGTTCTCGAAAAGTTAGCTTCGTCTGTGAACATTATTTCACTATCAAAATGAGCATTTTCTCTAATTTTGTCTAAAAACTATCTGCAGAAATTCAGTCTTGAAGGAAAATCTCGAGCAAGTAGAGTTTAGACGCGTTGAATATGAAACGGATACAAAAAAGTCGTCGAGAATCCTCCATACTAGAACATGTGAAATATTCAATTGATCAATTGAGGATTCAAATCTATACAATTCAAAAGTCAAAGATCAAAAGCTCAATATCTGGAGTTCTCATAGTTTGAGTTGCACCTTTTAAAAGTTAACAGTAAAAATACCAGTTTCCCTTAACCTTCTGTGAATATTTGAGAATGTTCGCCTGTCTGGTGTTACTCGATTTGGAAAGCGCACCGGATATAATCGCCTAGCTTCTGTAGTGTTTCCGTCAGCCAGGCTGTACATGCAATGGATGTCAGCCAATTCGGCGTTAGTGAAATTAGCCATTTTTTCTTACAGCAATAACTTCAAAAGCCTTAAAACTAATCGTTATCAAAGCCTACTAGTCATTTTTCTTATTAGATGTGCTTTCAATTCAGCGAATGCATACAATAATTTAATAATTTTTTGCTCGAGAACGGTTGAAGATACGATGAAATTACAGGTGTCAAAAAAGTTTCTGAATTGAACGAAGATGACGAAAATTAATTGTGCCCTGATCAGTGGCGTACAGCAAAAAAGTTTGAGAGGGCAATAGAAGACATGGCTCCGGAAAAGAAAGCACCTTGTAGATTCTAGTTAAAATTTAGGATGTGTAATGATGAAGGCTGTAGAAAATAGCTTGTATTCCAAATTTGGACTGAATATCTCGAAAACTGCAGGAGTTTTGAAGAAAAAAAACAATTTTTTATGAAAATTTCAACACCCTGTAGCTCCGTTACGGAGCTTTTGCGGACCTATTATTATATGAACTTATTTCCTTAAAATTGCACGTAGATTCACCCCCTCAAGTTGTGACATACTGTTATGTAACACCCTGTAAATGAGCAAATATATCCCAAGCGTATTGAAATGAAAAGAAATGGTTTTTGAGCTATGGACAATTATGTCACCAAATCTCCAACTTCGAGCAAAAATAAACACACAGTGATTGAAATGATGCCATGTTCATCTCAACCACATATTATCAAAACAATCTCATGTTCATAATTATAAGACATATGTCCAATCATCAGTACATCGTGTAACTTCAGTGGTGCCTCTACGATTGTTTTGAGTGCTGCTTATCGTGAAACTTCGCAGAATGATTCATCAGGGTGATGACAGTTCGAATACAATTTTTCGTATGCACAACAATGGGAGAAGTGTCAAAGGAATTGTTCGAATATTTCGGGTGAGTCCTCGTGATGAGAAAAATTATTAGGAAGAGCAAGTAATGATACTTAGAACTAATTTAATTGTTCGATTGTTAAGCGAAATCCTTCTGACAATGCACCCCAAATATTTAATGCGTTGAGGGCCGCAACGGGGGTGATAATTTCCAAACAAGTATGTATGAGTATAATCTCAGAGCTAAAAGACCTTTAGTGTGCCGTCAACATAATAAGGGAAGAATAGAATTGGAAATAATCATAATAATTGAAATTCCTACTACAAGAATCAAATAGTTAACTTGTAAAAATGATTATACCAAGGGATTCGTCATGAATATCGACACCAAGGTCAATGGCTCTTTGTGTCTCCCTTTCTTGCTATTACTTTTTCTGCTTGATTCCTAAAAAGAGGGGAAGGGGAATGTTCAGCTGATCGCTCATTTACAGCATTTCTGTGCTCGATCGGTTACACTTAAGGCGGATTTACGCCGGACATGTGATTATCAAATGAACTGGTTTTTCGATTTCAATTTCATACCACCTGCACTGAAGGTTATTCTTCAGTACTGCAAATGTAATATCTGACCTTGCCATGCGTCGTCACTATCTGTACCAGGAGCCATACATTAGTTCAACTGCCTACAAGTGCCAACTTTATCCATGTTTTACTGTGTGATATACCCAGAATTGCCTTGGATTGGCGACTACCTCGATCATTCAACCAGGTGTGCCTATGTTGTTCTGCTAGCCAGTCCCTAGCCTTGCCTTAACAAATAGGCTGAGATTTCAACTAACCTTCTAAAGTATTCTTAGCTCCTTGACAGATTAGCCTACCTGCAATCTCATTTCCATTTAGATTTAGAGAACACTAATTTGGCGGTTGGTGAATGATGGGGATGTCACTTCGGTAACAAATCCTCATTCATCTTGCATATAATGATAGGCACATCTTGCGTTGAGGTCCGACCAGATGGAAAACTACAAAAACAAGGAGATCAACCAAATAATGGAACTACAACCGAGGGCAACAGGAAAGAGGACATCCCTAGTACAATGGAAGAGAAAACAACAGGCCAGCATAAATGCTCCAGAACATAAAAGAAGGAGGATAACCAACCAGTTGAACCCCAGGACAAACCAAGGAGATGTAGAACAAGCGAGATGAAGAGGAAAAAGGATAGAAATTCGACCCTCACCAAAATTCAAGGATCTACGTGCGTTGAGGAGTCAAGGAGAATGATGTCGAGCAGAATATGAAGTTTAGTGTAGCATTAAGTGGGAGTGAAGGTTTGGCTTCGTGAAAAAAATCATGAACGATCACAGAGAGTCGCTGCTTCCCAGGAATCAAATAATCACACCGGATATATACGCGAAGCGAATACTGTTGGCTATTATACTATCATTCCAAAAATTTCAGGCTTGATATGACTTGTACAATCTTATTTTCATCTGATGATTATGTATTTTGTAGGTGTTTTATATGGAGCGATAGCTAATTCATCGATGGATTGTCTGATATCTGGTTTGATCTACCACATTTCCGGACAAATAAAAATTCTGAAATACAACTTGAGTCACATTGGTGAAAACGCAGATCAAACATTGTCGCATATGGAGGAAACTGGAGAAGAACAAACGAATCGAAATTATGTAATTTCAACACATCTTCAAGAATGTATAGAACATTATGATGACATAATAAGGTAACTCCTTTTTTAGGGGAATTAATTATTGTTGATGATTTCTAACAGCACTATACTCAGGACCTCCAACTTGACCTAAAATCTAAGAAAACAAGTGTCCTAATTTCGACCGAAAATTTTTTAGAGTGGTGAAGAGAATCCAAAAATGGCATTCTCCGAACCAGTGAGATTAGATATATACATTGCTTGGACATAATAACTAATAGAATAAATTATACAGTGTGTTCCAACGAAAATTTGACCCCCCCTATAACTCCAAAATGAGTAACATTAGCGAAAAACACCAAGACACGTCGATTTTTGTTTCGAGGGGGAACATTTTTCGAAATAATTCGAAACTTGTCAGATCAACCCCCTACCCCCAGCAACCCTAATTTCGAAATTCATCATAGGAATAAGGGTCGAGTGGCACCTTACTGTAAAGGTCTGTCAATTCTCCATTCTGATTTGTCATTTTAGAATTTTAAATTAACATACAGGGTGTCCCAACCGAGGGTAAAGTTGAATTCCTGCAAATCCCAAATACTAAATGAAATCGATTTATTTTGGCATAATGCAAGCGCAGGTTTATGCTCGGTCTAGAAAAACGACCTACACTTGTGAATTTGGAGTTGGTGCAATCAACCCCTATTTCCAGCATCCCCAACTCAAAAATCATTCGATCGAAAATAGGTCAAGTGGCACCTCGTTGGAAAGGTATTTCAATTTTCTCTTCGAATTTGGTATTTTCGAAATTCAGAATCAGCATACAGGGTGTCCCGGAGCAGGAACACTGAAAACCCAAATAACTTTTTGAAACTGGTTCATTTCGGTATAATACGAGAACATGTTTATGTTTGATTCGAGAATAAGACTCTCTTGCGTGAATATGGAATTTTTGCAATCAATCTCTTCCATTCAGCATCCCCAACTCAAAAAATCATACAAGTGATTACAGGTTGAGTGGCAAAGTTCCAGAAAGATTTTTCTATTTTCTGAATCACTGAGGCATTGGTTTCAGTTTGGCAATCGAGGTTTTCTGGCGTGAGGATCAGGATGAGGGGATGATGGAGAAACTGATTGGATGCTCATCTAAACAGGAAAACGAGATTTATTGAACTTGTATTCAATTGAAAACAAAAAACTAACTTGATTATTACAACAATTGTTCAAAATGACCTCCGCCCACCTCCATACAGTTATACAGACGATTTTCGAACTCTCTTCTCACATTAGCGAAAACTTCAGGAGTCAAAAGTCGGCATTCTGTGATAATCCTCATCCGCAGCTCCTCCAGGTTTTCTGGTCTTGTGGCATAAACTTTAGATTTTAGATGGCCCCACAAAAAAAAATCTAGGGGATTTAAATCTGGTGACCTGGCTGGCCACTCAACAGGTCCTCTTCTACCAATCCACCTTCCTGGGAAATTTTCGTCTAAATATTGGCGCACCCGAGCATCATAATGCGGAGGAGCACCGTCTTGTTGAAAACGCATTTCGTCCTCAGAAAGAGTTGGATCGTTCTGTAAAATTTCTGTCAATCTAGGATGTATGTGTTCCTCTAACAACTGTAGGTAGCCATTTCCATTCAGATTACCCTCAATAAAGAAAGGCCCAACTAGATGATTGCCAAAAATTCCTGCCCAAACGTTCAACTTCTGAGGCCTTTGCGTGTGGGCCTCTCTAAACCAATGAGGATTCTGTGTGTCCCAATATCGACAATTATGTCTATTCACTTCACCACTGAGCATAAAGGTGCTTTCATCAGAAAAACAGATGTTATTCAGAAAATTTGGATTAGCGTTTAGGTTTTCACTTAGATTTTCACAAAACTGTAAACGACGATCTGGATCATCTTCGTTTATTTCATGCACTAATTTTACCTTGTAGGGTGAAATTTGTGATGTTTCACGATTCTATGGACAGTTGTAGCTGATACACCAGTCAGACGAGATAGTTTTCTGATCGAAGTAGTATTCTCCATTTGTAGATGACCCACTACTGCCACTTCCGTTGCCTCATTTCTGACAGGACATGCCACTTCATGTTTTTGTTTGCCACCGAACCCGTAGCTAGGAATTTGTCAACCAAATATTTAACGTACTGGTGACTGACTCCTTTCTCTTTCAGGATGGTTCCTATCGAATATCCTTGCCGTTTCTTTGGCACAACTGTTATTTCGAAAATACGTCGATACAATTTCGACCCTTTCCTCAGTGGAATAAACCATTTTCAGATTAATTTCAACTGACGAACAACAACAATAATGAGGAACTGATCTGAATAATAATAATATTTCATTGCAAAAATGAGAAATAACAGATGACTGCACGCCAGATGGAAATGAAAAAAATGTGAACATTTTCAATGCAGAAATCAGCTTTATTTCTTCGTAATTGATGCTCAACACATCGTACCCCAATACTTTTAACAGTTTCGAATTAATTTCAGTTGATAATTTCAAATGACGATATTGAATTTTTCGAAAGCGACATCCTGTATGGAGAGCCGAACTGAATGAAATGCTTTAATCATTCTGGAATTCAAAAAACCTTTCTGAAGATATGCCACTTGAATTATTTGTATGATTTTCAAGTTGGGGATGCTGAATGGAAGGGGTTGATTGCAAAAATTCTATAACCACACAAGAAAGTCCTATTCTCGGATCAAACATGTTCTCGTATACCGAAATGAACCAGTTTCAAAAAGTTATTTGGATTTTCAATGTTCCTGCTTCGGGACACCCTGTATGATGATTCTGAATTTCGAAAATACCAAATTCGAAGAGAAAATTGCAGTACCTTTCCAACGAGGTGCCACTTGACCTATTATCGATCGAATGATTTTTGAGTTGGGGATGCTGGAAATAGGGGGTTGATTGCACCAACTCCAAATTCACAAGTGTAGGTCGTTTTTCTAGACCGAGCATAAACCTGCGCTTGCATTATGCCAAAATAAATCTATTTCATTTAGTATTTGGGATTTCCAGGAATTCAACTTCACCCTTGGTTGGGACACCCTGTATGTTAATTTAAAATTCTAAAATGACAAATCAAGGTGGAGAATTGACAGACCTTTTCAGTAAGGTGCCACTCGACCCTTATTCCCTATGATGAATTTCAAAGTTAGGGTTGCTGGGGTAGGGGTTGATCTGAGAAGTTTCGAATTATTTCGAAAATGCTCCCCTCGAAACAAAAATCGACGTGTCTTGGTGTTTTTCGCTAATGTTACTCATTTCGGAGTTATAGGGGGTCAAATTTTCGTTGGAACACACTGTAGATTATTAAAGACACAGTGTCGTGATAGCACGTAATCATCTGGAATGTATGCGCACATATTGACTAGTATTTTCCATCCAATTAACTTAGTTGCGAAAGTGATAATACGGGTGGGAGGTGCTTTATTAACTTAATTTTCGAAGATATGGACTAAGTTGTTGAAATATTGGCGTACCATAAAACAAGATTCAATTATCTATAAGATTATATTTGTTACCTAGCCCGGTATTCTAATATATGGATCAGATTATCTCGACCTAATGTTCATGTGATGAAAAAGGTATATTGATTGAACTATATGTATCTCCTTCTTCAAGTGCCATCTCCGAGTCGAAGGTTGGCAATCATCATCGCTATTTTTACTTTAGAAGCGGCAGATTTAAAAAGTTGGTTCGAAGTGCATCTCTCAGGTTCCTCAGCCATGAGATTCTTCTCCTTCCTATACTTCGTTTTCCCTGTATTTTGCCTTGGATAATCAGTTGTAGGAATTTATATTTTTCACCTCTCATAATATGGCCCAGATATTCCAATTTACGTTTCTTGAGTGTGTTAGCAACCTCTCTTTCCCTGCCCATGCGTCTCTGAACTTCTGCATTTGTTACTCGATCCATCCATGATATTCTAAGAATCCTCCTATACACCCACATTTCAAATGCTTCAATCTTTTAAAGAATTGCGGCATTCACTGTCCATGCTTCCGCTCCATAAAGGAGAGTAGAGAAAACATAACATTTAGCTAAACGATGTTTTAATGCCATACTTAGATCTTTACTACGAAAAACTTTGTCCATTTTTATGAAGTTGGCTCGGGCTTTTTCTATTCTTATTCTTATTTCTTGGGTGTATTCATTTGTGCTGTTCACCATTGCTCCAAGGTAAGTATATTGCTACACTCTTTCTACATTTCTGCCGTTTATAGTTAGACTAACATTTACTGGATTGTTCTTTGAGATTACCATGAATTTTGTCTTTTTTATGTTTAGTGATAACCCATATTCCTCACTGTAAGTAGATACTCTGGTCATTAGTCTCTGCAGAGCTTCGATACTCTCCGCTAAGATTACTGTGTCGTCCGCATATCTTATGTTGTTTACCCGTGTTCCACCAACTGTTATCCCACATTCTTCGTTTTCCAGAGCTTTCTTAAGTATTTCTTCAGCATATGCATTGAAGAGTGTCGGCGATAGAACGCATCCCTGTCTTACCCCTCGTTGTATTTCAATTTCTTCTGATGTGTGGTTGTCCATGCATATTATAGCTTTTTGCTTATAATGAAGATTATTGATGATCTGTACGTCTCTGCTATCTAGATGTTTTGTTTTAAGGATGTCTATCAGTTGATCATGACGAACCTTGTCAAAGGCTTTTTTATAGTCTATGAAACACGCATAGACCACTTTGTTGACATCGAGATACCTTTGAGTCAACACGTTGAATGCGAAAAGGGCTTCGCTTCGCTTATATCCATGTCAACTTTATGGTATATTCAATTATGAATAACCTTGAGGAGCAGTTTGAGAGTGTGTGACATCAGACTGATTGAACGATGATCTCTACATTCTCTAGCATGTGATTTTTTGGTAAGCAGATGAAAGTAGATACTAACCATTCTCTTGGAATATTTCCAGTTCTGTATACTTTATTGAATATATTGACAAAGAGACCGATATGATTGTCGTTCAATTAATTTGTGTATATAACTTGCCAATTGATCTGGTCCGGACCTTTTCCCATTTTTCATGTTCTTTAATGCATGTTTCACCTCTTCTTTAGTAATATCTGGGCCTATCTCTTCACAGTATGTGTTAATTTCTTCTGGTCCAGTTCTGTTATCCATAAATAACTCTTCTGTGTATTCCTTCCATCTTTGTAGTTTATCTGCTGTATTCATTAAGATCTTACCCTCTTTATTTACAAGAATAGTGCTTTGTTTCTTTCTCTGTGTGCCTGCAAGCTCTTTCACTTTTTTGTGTAGGTTGAACATGTCATATTTTCTGTCTAAATCCTCAATTTCTTTGCATCTGTCCTCGTAATACTCTTCTTTTGCTTGACGAATCTTTACTCTAATTTCCTTTTGTAGTTGTTTGTACTTTTGAGTGTTCTGACTTTTATAAAGTCTTCTCTCGTTCATCATTTTTAATATTTCTTCAGTCATCCACTCCTGTTTTTTCTCTTTATCTTCAGTTAGAATCTCTGTACAAGGGTTAATTATATTTCTTTTTAATTCCTCCCATTCTTCGTTAATATTTTAGTGATCTATTTGTATTCTATTTAAGTTTTCATAGATTCTGTTCTGGGCTTGTTCTCTAATGTTTGGCACTTGTAGTTTTGTTGTGTTGATCTTTGGTGTAGCTTTTGGTTCTTTAAGAATTTTTAGTTTCAGCTTCAGAGTGGCAACCAACGGATTGTGGTCCGAAAAAACGTCGGCACCAGGATATGCTTTCACTGACTGAATGGCATTCCTGTATCTCTCATTAACGAGAATGAAATCAATTTGATTTCTAACGATCTTATCATTAAGTCCATCTAAAGGAGCGCGCCATGTATAAAGTCTTCTCTTCGGCAGTTTGAAGAATGTGTTGGTAATGATTAGCTTCTTCTCTTGACAAAATTCCACAAGGCGGTCTCCTCTCTCATTTCGTTCTCCTAATCCATAATCTCCAACCACTCCCCCACTTCTTCCGCTGCCAATCTTCGAATTGAAATCTCCCATTAAAACTGTAATTTCTCTATTATTTACTATTTTTAGAGCTTCTTGAAGCTGTTGGTAAAAGGTATTCAGTTCTTCATCTGTTGCCTGTGTTGTTGGAGCATACACTTGTATTTAATTTAATTTCGTATGGGTCGTTTCCAGTTGTATTATCATCACTCTCAGAAATTGGGACAAATCCTACGACTGCTCTGCTGGATGATTTGTCTATTCATCTTTGCGCATTGATCCCTCAAATTTTGGACATTTTGTTCGATTCAATTAATTTTTAGAGCATTCGTGCACTTAAGAAAATGATCATGGATCTCATATAAGAAGCTAATATACAGCTGCTACCTTTGATAGAGGAATTAAACATTGGACCAGACTGCTACTTTTTTCAAAGATATTTTGAAACAAAGCATTCCTCATCATGATTTCTTTTAATAAACAGACATAGAGCTTCTTCAATAATCGGAAGGTTCTCACGTGTTTTGCTCAATTTGTGCAAAGATTTGGTATCCACAGCCAGAAGCTGGTTGAGCTGAGGGCAGGCCTAGAACAAGTGCTGACAAGTGAAGTGATACTTAGCTATGCTTGTATTTGAATCTTCTCATCTTGAAATGTACCTTTGCTATTCTGGAAAATTGTATCGGCTTCAGATCGTGTATTACATCTATCACGAATTACTGGCATAATGAGTCCAACTAGATATAATACAATTTCAATTATCTCTTTAGTACCTTAAAGGATATTTTCTTCAT
Source organism: Cryptolaemus montrouzieri (assembly GCA_013387265.2). NCBI lineage: Eukaryota > Metazoa > Arthropoda > Insecta > Coleoptera > Coccinellidae > Cryptolaemus > Cryptolaemus montrouzieri. Next base: position 64,120,673 of record JABFTP020000124.1, on the reverse strand, counting down.
TTTTTCAGCTATACTAGAGATCTTCAGACAACTTTCTCCTCAGTTCCGTTCATTCAATTGATAGCAAGTGCAGGCATAATTTGCGTGTCCTGCTTTCAAATTATGATTGTGAGTATCAAGATTATTACTTTTGAATATATGTATTTTAAACCGTGTAAAAGAACATTGATTCAAAATTCATTGAAGTTCCAGTTTCAGTAGCACTGGCCAATCAGCTATCAAATTAATTTGACAGCCAAAATCTCGAATTCAGATGAGAACAGAAGAAGCTAATTTTCTTGCGACGATTAAACGTCATGTTTTGTTCGAAAAAAAAATATCGCAGGCAAAAGAAGGCCTGAAAATAGTACTGCAATTCTTGAACATAAATTTCAATGATTGAGAAGTAGTCCACTGCGTTCGGTCGTGGTCTAACCAGTAGAATGGCGCCGAACGTTCAGGTCGCCTTGTAGAGCTCGTCACGCCAGAAATCATCAATCAAATCCAAGATATGATACTGGATGATAGAAGAAAGCTGAAGGCATCTCATACAAGAATATTTGGATATGGAAAAGCTATATGCGCCACCTAAGACACAACTATATGAACTCTTCAAAGTAAAATAAAGCACACCAAACACCAATAGTGGGCTTCTCCGGTTGTACCTATCGGCTAACAAAGTCATGAAATTTGTTTCGTGGGATTCAAATTGGCTATTTTGAAAAATGTGAAACGATAATAAAAAGAGAGCTTTCGGGCACATTTGATATTGATTTGAAACAAAACGGTTGCTTATAGTTACCATTCCATGAATCTATAAATTAAGCAACGGACTGTTATTGTATCCATATTTGATTCCTAACTATTTTCTGATCATACCTGGCTAGGTGGTAAAAGATATGGGTCGACTGAATATGTGTCCACTGCAATCAATTCCTATTTCAAGTCATGAGATAACCTTTCATTTGAAAGAAATCCTAAAATTGTGAAAACGCAAGTCTAAATGTATTGAGTAAAAAGAATACGTTCAAAAAGTCACTGACTTAACTCAACAATGATAACACGCGTAGTTATCATGTTATTTGTAGACACATTGAAGACTTTTGTTCACGGAACAATATTCAACCTTCCTTAGAATGTTAAATATCCTTCCCTGAAGGAGCTGGTTTTCCGATCCACCCTTTATACTCATCTTCAACCAGTGCCAGACAGCAGTGATACATTCCGACCAGATGTCAGGAATAGGAGCAATACACTGCAGTTTCGACCTCATTTGACTTCCTCAGTATCCCAACATCATTCCAGACTGCCACATACCAATCTCAATGACCATGACGATAATGGGTAGATATCAAACAGAAAACTTCAAGAAGCCACACTAGTTCGAATATTAACCGCAGCGCTACACACTGTGTCCGCAAGAAAGCGATCTGTCGAAAATTTAACGCTCTTAATTCTTGTCTAGTTATCAACCAGGTATACGTACTCAGTGTGGCTTCTTGAAGTTTTCTGTTCGATATCTACCCTTTGTGTTCATGGTTTCCCGGTGCTAGTGAGTGGCCTCGATATCGGTTCATTGGAGGCTGTACCACTGCTGTGTGACCATGGTTTACGATGATTTTGAAGAGTGGATCGAAAATCCAGCTGCTTCAGGGAAGAATATTCAACATTCTAAGAAATATTGAATATTGTTCCATGAATAAAAGTCTTCAATGAGTCACTTTTTATCAGAATCCGCTCTTAGAGTCGTGTTCACTTCGACATAACATAAGTATTATCTAAATTTCATTTCAGCTCGATCCCTCATCAGCTAGTTTTTTTGGTATGATTTCTTACGTTGTAACTATGATATGTCAGATCTTCATGTACTGCCACTATGGAAATGAACTATATCATGAGGTGAGTATTTGACTGATCTTTATACTCAATATTTTCTTTGATTAGCCTGCTAACATCTATAAAACCCATTTTAGTCCAGACAAAATAGACGTTAAAAAGCTGATTTTGCATCAATTCCTAAGAAACTGAATTTGTGTAAGGGTCTACAATACTTAGTCACAGGTACTATACCAAAAATGTTTTTCATTGAAGATTCATCTGAACTGGAAAGTCTATTTCGTCTGGATTATTAAACTGCTATTACAAATATATTTTTCTTCAAATTTTAGAGCATTTCCATTGGTAATTCATTATATATGTGCGACTGGTATACATTCGATAAAAATTCTAAAACAATGGTGTTCATGATAATGGAACGTGCCAAAAAACCATTGATCCTCAGAGCAGGAAATCTTCTACCCCTGTCAGTAGAAACATTCTTGTCAGTAAGTTGACTATGCAGTATATTATTCGAGTTTTCATCAGAATGTTTGACTAAGCTCATTCCTGATTCAGTGGACTCAAGTAGAGCGTTGTTCGTTTGAGTATACTGAAAGTTTTTCCAAAACATGACGTATAACCTTGAATGGATCTTGCCTGGTATACGGCATTAACGAATACAGAATTATCGTCGTCATTGAGTGTCGGGATATTTTATTTTTTATTAACAGTAAGAATGTTTCGGCTACAAGGCCATTTATATCCGCTAGTACATTTAACTTTTTTATTACAGTATTCAGAATATTTCAATACTAATAGATATTTAAATGAGTGAATTGTAGTTTATTGCCTTCAGGAACTGGAGTAGAAAGTCGATGTTGTCATCATTGATTTTGAGTATTTTTGGCATGTTCTCTGCCAGGTTCTTTCGTTCCTGAACTTCAGGCAGTCAACTAGGAGGTGTTTCACTGTATATGGGGTGTTATATGTGTCGCATATGGGTGGCTTTTCGTTAGTCAGAGGGTGTGAGTGGGTGAATGTGTGACCAATTCGAAGTCTACGGACTATGACCTGATGTTGTCGGCTATGTTTTGTTGTTCCCTCAAGTTCTCGTAGTTTTCCAACGCTTTCTGACCATTCTGTTTGCCAACTATTGAACATATAGTCGTTATGGTAGGTTCGAAGATCTTTACTTATTTGAATACTATCTGTGATATGATTTAAAAGCACTGTTTCTTTAGCAGATTTATCTACTTTTTCATTTTCTTCTTGACCGACATGCGATGGAATCCACAGGAGTGTTGTGAATATTTTTTTAGCTATAAGGTATTGTGTTATATTGAGGATTTCAACGACTATAGGATTTGTCAGGTTCATATTTTGTATAGATGTTATGGCCGATAATGATTCAGAGCAGATAAGTATTTTCGACTGTTTCGTCAGCATTTGATTTTATAATTTGCATTGCTCGTAGAATGGCAAATAGTTCTGCCGTATGTATTGAACATACGTCTGGTAGTTAGCATTTTGCCACATCGTTGTTGCATAATATCGCACAACCGCTGTTAGTATTGCTTTACTTAATTGTGATTTGAAAATTCATGAATGCAACTTGGGAACCACTGGAAACAAAAAACTTAGAGAATATCTACAGGGCAAACTTAGGGAATCAAGTAGCAAAACCAACGTGTCGACGTGCAATTTTATGTCGTTCACGCCAGTTGTTATGAATTCTGATAAAATGAAAATCATTATTCATTGAAACATAAATCGTCCTAAGGTTCCATGGAATACAGGCTACACAGTAGAAGACCTGTGACGGGGAATTAGAGTCCGCGAGCTCTAAAACGAGCTCTGTCAATCATCCTTAAGGTTCAATATCGATTATCAGTATTCAATCACTGGAAATGTTGAAAACAGAAATCCAAGATCGCTTTCCAGCAATCCTCGAATTTCGAGACAGTTCAATAATAGAAAATATATATAAGATAACCATTTAAGAATTTAACTGGTCCATTGTATTTCAAACTTCCAGGTAGAAAGGAAAATACCATAGACGGCGGTAAAATTAGTTGAAGAAATAGAATTTATACATTTGTTTATCCCCAAATTATTTGGTCTATCTTGATAGCTAGGTACTTAGTTGAAGATCATTTACATGCTTTTAATTTAATAATACCTAAAACCAAATTCCCAATTCTATTTTTCAATAACGAAATGAAAGTTTATAAATTTTAAGACCATGGAAATAATTATTAAATCATAAAGATGAATCAAGATCACGATCTGCCTATTTCGATCCACTGCTGAATGTAGGCTTTTCCTTTTTCCGTCCATTTCTGCCGATTTTTTGCTTCTCTCATCCATAGAAGACCCGCTGTCTTTATTAGGTCGTCTCTCCATCTGGTATTGGGTCTTCCTTTACTTCGTGTTTCTCTTGGGCGCCACTCCAGAAGACGTTTAGTCCATCTATTGTCCGTTCTTCGGGCCACATGTCCTGCCCATTTCCACTTCAGTTCCGCTGTTCTTTCTATGACATCAGTAAACTTAGTACGCTCTCTTATCCAAGTGTTTCTCTAACGGTCTGATAGTCTGATACCAAGCATAATTCTTTCTTGTGCTCTCTGTGTCCTAGCCAGTTTTTGCGCTAGTTTTTTCGTTAAGCACCAAGTTTCAGCTCCATACGTAACACTGGTCGTAAAGTTCACTTCGTTGCTTAAGTTATATATATATATATATATATATATATATATATATATATATATATATATATATATATATATATATATATATATATATATATATATATATATATATATATATATATATATATATATATATATATATATATATATATATATATATATATATATATATATATATATATATATATATATACTTTGAACTTTTTTAGTGTCATTCTTTATCCGACAACTGGTGAGGATCACTACTTATTAGGACAATGTCATCAGCAAACCGAAGGTGATTTATGTATTCTCCGTCTATGTTTATTCCTTTACTAAACCAGTCTATATATATATAGCAGTATATATTTTCTATAAGTCTCGTGTATCTACTATCGATTCTACATGTGTTTGGTGAGTTTAGTAGGTGAAAACTCGTCAAAATAATGGGTAATTTATTCAATTATGAAACTTAACATGTAGCAGTGACAGATATTTGTAAATTTTACTGAATGAAAATAATTAACAATATTTGTGGTTCCGTTATATATTATTAGTGATTAATTTGCAAAAAAATGTTAATCATCACCTCCATCGGTATTGTCATTATTACTGTGTTCATAACGCTATTGTAGGATTCATATTATCATCATCCGCAATATGCTCTTTTTCTGAATGTTGTTCTTCAATTTCTTTAATTTTTCATATATTGACTTGAAAACAGTTGCACATTGCTGATCAGCAAATTTTTAATTACTAGATTCTTAACATCTTCTAATTTGAAAGTGACATTTTTGAGGCAACCCAGCTTTTGACATATACTCACAATTTTTATATTGGGTTTAATTCAGGATGATAACGGGGTAAGCGGAGAACCGAATGCCTATGAGCACCCAGTAGGAATTGATAAGATATATTTTGACCCGTGGTTTATGCTCCTGAATTATTCTATATAATTCTAGTTTGGTGGCTTGTTATTCAAAAATTATATCTTTTGCTAACCATTTTTTGGCCTTCTTATTCGAAATCACAATATTTTTATCTGTAGATACATTGTGGTACGTAGCGTTATCCATTACAACCACAGAATTGGGTGGTAAATTTGATATTAATTTATCTTCTATCCACTTTTTGAAATTCCCATTTTCATTATCATTTCATCGTATCATCATGATAGTCCCCTGATTTGGCCTCATTTTCGAATATTAAAAGTGAATCTGGAACGAAACACTTCTCCTGACAGCGTGAGTTAAAACCAACCGAGGACCTTTTCCAATTTTTTATGTAATCCATGAACAGAATTGTTTAACCACTGATGAGAAGTAGTGTAGTTACAATTGATATATATTTCATATATATAAATATATATATATATATATATATATATATATATATATATATATATATATATATATATATATATATATATATATATATATATATATATATATATATATATATATATATATATATATATATCAATTTTCTGTTATATGTTCTGATCTTTTTCAAATAATCTAGTCGTTTTGTTCTGATATCCAGTGATTCAACTAAAATTTGTCTGTTATCCATCTGTAATCAACAAACTGCGTGCAATTTTGTGGTAATTCTAAAATGATTTTTCATGCAGTCATCTCTTCCCACTTATATTTCAGTTTTAGGAAAACTTCGCCTTCTTCTTAGGGGGTTTGAAAAGTCCAATGCTTCACTACTTAATACATCAAGTCGTTCCCTTTTTAATTATTTTCACAGTACTTGTAGATATATTCATTTACACACAAGATCATAACTTGGTTTAAGAGAAAGCTCAAACCATTATACGCTTCATTATACATCATTGGTATTAAATCAAAAATTGATTTCCTACATTTACCACCAAACACCATTTTCACATAGATCTTTTAAAACAATTTGACTAGTTCTAGGTTCACAGTGAGAATGAGACGCTAGGCTACTGATAACTTCTAGCTGGAAGTAAGCATCGCCTACTAGGCTGTTCCGCATTTCGAATTTGCATCTCCGATGACCTTGAGAGATCATTTTAGAGCTCGCGGACTCTAGCTCCAATTCTTGCGAAATCCATCAATGAATCTAGTTGTGTGGGAATGTCCCTGATATGCACAAAACACCTATCATCTTGGCAATTCAGATGAAAAATGACAATTTAGACAATTCATAAAATTACAGACCGATTCTGTTATTAGCCACAGTGTCGTAGGTTTCCGAAGAGTATTATATATCGATTGATTATTTCGCTATTTCGGCTTTTACACCGAAAAGTATTTTCGACTTTGTGGAGCTCATCAAAGTAAGACACTACGAGGGATAATATGTTGTGTTTTGTTTTCATTCTTAACTCTAGAGGGAGGCGATGCCTATCATAACACAGGTGTGGACTTCCAAAATGATTTAATGTGTGGGTTCACTAATTTCTTGAAGAGGGCCAAATTGTTCTCGAAAAGATGTTCGATAGGACTTCCACAGCGCACTAGTCCTGCCAACGAAAGAATTTTTGTAAAGAGAGGAACGCCACGAGCCTGATTTCCCTTTAGAACTAGATTCTTTCGGGAACCAAGGCTTTCAGTACTTCAGAGCGTTTAACACCTTCAAGACAGAGGCTGTAGGTCATCCCTGATCTCCGCTGAGTCGATGAGGACGTATAGTTCTCTTCTGGACGGTATCCAATAGATGTAATAAATGTTTGAGTGCGAAGCCCCACTGGGAACACTTTTGCAGGTCGCACCAATTCAAAAAAATCATCAGCTCTGATTGCGTAATACTAGACCGTTGAAAGATAACTGAGTTTAGCAAAAGCAGATTTGGTACTCGCTAACACATGGTCAACCCAGCAAACTCCGGTGATGAATGTGATACCGAGTAGATGCATGTTTTTTCTTAGGAAATCCGATGTCTTTGCTTGATTAAAGAAGGTTCTCTAGCAGTGACTTTTCTGGAAAACGTTCTTGATTGCATCTTGTTTTACCAAGTTTAACTGGTTCCATTCTGATATATCCTACAAGTTTGAATTCAGTGACTTTGTCGATGTGTCTCCTCAGAAGTTATAGGATGCTGGCTGAAAAATGAGGACACCAGAGTACAGTCGTCTCCTAACCCAAATATTCTGTTTTCGGGGGAATAGAGCAGATCATTATCTGCAACAGAAAAACCTGTCGAAGGTCTTTAAGATATTCAAGAGCAATAGCTCTTGATTTACCATTCTTTCTGATTGTAATGTCCACAAATGCGTAACGTATAAACAGTTGATCCTTGTCTTCGGAAATTCGAGCTATTTTAGGAGCTCATCCTTCTTCACTCTTCCATGACTTTCGATATAGTGGGCAAGAATTCGATTGGACGATAATTTTGAGGACGGCCTTTATTCTCTTCCTTAGGAATCGATTATATTCACGCAAATTTTCAACACCATGGAAACGCATAGGTCTCATACGAAATCTGTAATAGATGATTACGAACAAGTGCTAACTCTGGAGCACATTCCTCCAAAAGAGTTGCTGATATCCTCCCAAGACACAGTGCTTTCTTACATTTCACTTGTTGATGGACAGACATTCGGTACAACTTGTGGTGTGCGTATTTTTCGAGTTATTTCCCACCATTGACTATCAATTTAGGGTGGAAATTGATGACGAAATTACCCAACCATTTCATTTTACTTGCGGAATGCCACAGGGAAGCGTTTAGGGGCTACTACAGTTCTGTCTGTTCATCAATGGCTTATAACACAGATATAGAAAATTTGAGCTTATACTGATTGACAGCCCAGTCACTGCAACGCAGTGATCTATTCTGGCACACTCGTTCTTAAATTGCACGTACCATCTCCAATCTTCTTTTAAAAGCCATAATTTTTATGGGTGAGAGCTTAGTAAGCTCAGTCAGCTCCAAGTCTTTAAGTCTGGTTCTGTCCCAGCTGACGTGATCTCTTGATTCTATTTCCTCGCATATTCTGCATGAAAGGTTCTCGATCAATTCCAACTTATTTAGGTGATTTTTGAGGCAACAGTGTGTCAGTAATATGGCAATTAGAACTGTCCGGTTAAGTCTGGGGAGTTTATACCAAGTCTTGGCTTTCTAAATTGAAGGTCTACTGCTGGTACGCCGAAAAACTAAGACTTTCAAGTCTAACTACTGGTTACACTATCGTTGCGGTCTGCAGGGGAATTCCAGTGAATCCCTAGGCAGTTCTTTGGGTGGTCAATGAAACCGATTTCTCATTGTCTCCAATGCCATAATGGTAAACTTCCATCTTTCTCTCTTTCTTCCTCCCAGTTTGGCAAGGATTGAACGACATTCATATACCATAAGTGACGTGTAGTTGTCTGATGGAAAAATCTCCAGCGCATCTAGGCTATCCGTAATGATTTTTATTGGCCTTATGGACAATCTCCTCGCAAGCAGAAGGTTAGCATTATAGTCAATGGCGATTATTTTTGCTTGAAGAATAGTCGCAAGTCTCCGAGATAGATAAACTGTTTCTTGGCAGCACCACGACCATATGCAGCCCCTGCAACGGTTTGGGAAGTTTTAGAGCCATCTAAGGACCAACAGGAACAAAAAAACGTTCGCTGGACCTGGCCTGTTTTTGGCTACTAGGAATGATAATCTGAAATGGCACTATGTTGGTCTTGGGTATTGCTATGTCAGAATTCATACCCAGCATCTCGTTGTCCTCATTTTTCGTCCATAAGGCGAGGAGCATGAAGCTGACCATATTTGTCTCATTCCGGGAAAGGTGATGGAATTTGTACGTAGCCATTCTAGCTGCTATTTTGATCACCAGGCGAAGAGTTTCGAAGCCCCATATCAGTTTCATGGCTTCATTAGGTGTAAAGAGAAATCCTTCAATGACCATCATGCAAAACGATCTCAGAAATGTAGGGAGATTGAGTTGTAAATTTTCGCCAAATGGGTATTTGGATTTTCCTGCGAAACGGTTAGTTTTATGACAAAGACATTTCTGACAAAAATTGAAGATCCTGCAATTATCTGCGAAAATTGTTGCCACACTTTTTTTCGTAACATTATTCGTTTCTGAGAAAAACCGATTCTAAATTTAATTTAGATGTAATTTCCATAATAAGCATGGCTACGCTGCCTATGTACATCATTGGACTCATAACTTAAGTATATATCAGTCTGCGGGAGTAATACATTAATAACGGAAATTTAGCATATGTGATATATTTTTGAGAAGGAAACAAAAACTCTACTCAACGAATTCAAAGTTTGAAAAAACGATTGTATAATTGAAAAACCGTTGGCGAAGGAAAAGTTACCGCATGTAGTTCTATTTTACGTTCAAAAGTGCGCGTATAATGCCAAAACCATTTTACTCTATTTTAAAACGAGCAAGATATTGGCACTCACTGATTTCAAAATTTTCAAATAACTCAAAAAACGAAGAAAGCTAGCTTGAATCTGTTAACGGTAGTGAATTCCTCACGCGAAAAGACGATAAAATGAAGAAATAAGGGAGAAGGTAATTTTTTTCTATTCACAATATTTCACATAACTGCAGTACTAAAACACTGAAATTTGTACTAAGAAAGGAAAAAATTGCTTTGCATCAAGGAGTAAGACGTTACTCGAAAAGGTTCCAAACTTATTCGTAAGAAAAATATTTAAGTTATCGAACAGTTCATAGTGGCACATAAGGGAAAAATTGGACTTCGAAGTAACGAATATATAAATTTCAGAACGTCATTTATTCCCATTTACTAGAATATGCAATTTGCTTTTGATTCATGTACAATCACTAAATTTCAGTTTGTTTTCCTATTATATTTCATGAGTACGTAATAATTTTATTCAGTTCTGGCTGGAAATGTTGAATTTAGTCTTCATTAATTGGGATTTTGGCACTTTATTTGCATTTGCTATTTGCTGGGAACATATGAGTGTGATATTAACTGTAGGTTGAAATGAAAACTGCAATCTTGTTTCAGTATTTTATTCGGTGTCATATGGGACTATAATTCTTTCTCATTTGGAGGAACATATGATAATGTAATTATATTGTACACATGGATTCATATTTTTCATTGAATAATTTTAATGCTTGAAAATATGTTAATTTGTTTATTTATACATTCATTCAATCTATTTTCAATGAAATAAAACTAAAGTATTTAGATTTTCACTATATTAACAAAACTATGACCGGTTTCACCACACAGTGGCTTCATCAGATAGATACAAACTAATGAACAGAGTTATTCCTTATATATTAGTCTTATTTCCTACTTAATATTACAATAGGTACAAGAGGTATGTAGGAAAACCCATCGGAGTTGCTTACTTTATGAATTGAAAAGATTGAGTAAAGGAGAAGGATTTAGATCTAATTGACTATTAAGTAACCTACCTGAATTCTTTTCTTTGCTGATCTCTAAAATTTACAATAGATTGAGTTTTTGTCTGTTATTTTCATTGTGTAAAATTTTGAAATCATCATTAAAGTTATAATTTTCTTCGAGTAAGTGATTAGAATAATGGGAATCTGATTTATGATAATTAAAACAACGTTTGTGCTCGGATAATCTAGCTTTGAAATTTCTGAAAGTTCTACCAATATAAATTTTATTACAATATAAACACCGGATTTATTACTTTTATCAATTTTAGATTTGCAGTTTTTGATATGTCGGCCTAAAGAATTATCAGTTCGGAATGCTATATTGAAATTATAATGCGAGAGGAATGATTTTAATTTTAGGCTAGGATTACCAATATAAGTTAAGCTGTTGTATTTTGTGTCTGAACGTTTTATATTTGGAAATACTTCCTGGATTGTTATTTGAAACTAATTTTAGTAATAGTTAAATCCAGAAAGTTAATGGAATTTTCTGTTTCTATCTCTAAAGTGAATTTAATTCATTAACAAAATTTACGATAATATTAAATTCACTTTAGAGATGAAACAGAAAACTCCATCAATTTTCTGAATTTAACTATTACTAAAATTAACGGCAAACATGATTTTTCTATTTTTCATAAGCCATCGCATACATATATTACTATTCACAGCTCATCTACACACCCTTATCCACATAAATTAGCAGCTTACAATAGTATGGTACATAGACTCATTAATATCCCAATGTCACAAAATAATTTTAGAAAAGAGCTAAATATAATTAAACAAATAGCAGTCAATAACGGTTACAATCCAACTATGATTGAGAACATGATTTCACGAAAACAATTTCAAATAGCAATCCAGGAAGTATCTCCAAATATAAAAAGTTCAGACACAAAATATAACAGCTTAACTTATATTGGTAATCCTAGTCTAAAATTAAAATCATTCCTCTCGCATTATAATTTCAATATAGCATTCCGAACTTATAATTATTTAGGCCGACATATCAAAGACTGCAAATCTAAAATTGATAAAAGTAATAAATCCGATGTTTATATTGTAATAAAATTTATATTGGTAGAACTTTCAGAAATTTCAAAGCTAGATTATCCGAGCACAAACGTAGTTTTAATTATCATAAATCAGATTCCCATTATTCTAATCATTTACTCGAAGAAAACCATAACTTTAATGATGATTTCAAAATTTTACACAATGAAAATAACAGACAAAAACTCAATCTATTGGAAATTTCAGAGATCAACAAAGAAAAGAATCCAGGTAGGTTACTTAATAGTCAATTAGATCTAAATCCTTCTCCTTTACTCAATCTTTTCAATTCATAAAGTAAGCAACTCCGATGGGTTTCCAACATACCTCTTGTACCTATTGTGAAATTAAGCAGGAAATAAGACTAATTTATGAGGAATAACTCTGTTCATTAGTTTGTATCTATCTGATGAAGCCACAGTATGGTGAAACCGGTCATAGTTTTGTTAATATAGTGAAAATCTAAATACTTTAGTTTCATTTCATTGAAAATATGTATATCGATATTCTGATTGAATATATTAAATGTTGATGTTGAGTCAAAACATGATCGGAAGAAAGCATAGTACCATCGACGACACAATGAAGCCTTGTCTAAATTTATAGATAAGGCATTTCCGAGCATTGAACTTCTTTATGTCCTCCAAGCAATTGATAAAAGTTATCTTGGAACTTTCGCCATAGATTAGTTTGATAATTCGATTAGGTAAGTTCAGTATTGATTTGAAAATGGAGTTACGAGGTTCATAGAGAAAATCACGAGGAGTCATACTGTTTAATAATACATATTTATTTATGGGGAAAGGACTGTGAAATTTTCATATATATATTCTCACATTGTTTTGCTATCTGCTACACCGTGCCATTTGGAATAGCAAAATTGTATTCAATGTCTGGTAAAACCGGAAATGGCACCGCTCTGAGAACAATTACAATTGCAGATCAGTATCCATATACTATGATGCCAAAATTTGGAATTGAGCGATAAACCTGTTTCTCATATACTTTGAATTGACGTTTTAAAGAGAACAGCTGTACGGGCCGCAAAGAACATCTGTGCGGGTGAAATAACCCTCCCTTGTTGCGCGTTACCATTGTCGGTCTTGTGGTCAAACGCTCAGTTCTTAATGAACCTTTGAAGCTTTAAGAAGATCCAAGTGAACAGGACTGAATATTGGAAATTTGATTTCAATATTTCTAAGTTTTGGGGAGGATTCAATTCGTTTCCAATTTGAAAGGGACAAAATTGAGTGGGCAATCCAGGAAAATAATTGAGGATGTCATTCACTTCATGAAACGAGAAGGGATGCAGAATGAACCTATGATTTCTTTGAAAAAAGTTCAAGAACGCTACTGCGAACTGTGAAAAAAATTTCCAGTAAAATTAAGGAGATTGCAGATGGCGAAAATTACAGTTTCTCAACTCCCGATAAAAAGACAGGAGAATCAGCGAAGAAAACAGATCTCTATGACTTCGGTAAACCTCTGCTTCGTAGGTTCGTCGTCAATTCTTCACATCATCAAAGCGAATCTATCAAAAGTTCGTCGATGAGAAGAATATGCAGGATCACGAGAGAGCATTCGAAAAGTGTTGAGAGGAATGGAGTTTCGTTGGATTAAGTCGAAAACTAATAGGAAGCTACTTATGGAAAAACCTGAAATACACCAAATACATTTGAATTATTTAAGAAACATCAAATGATACTGTCAATAAAAGAAACCAATAATTTACATGGACGAAACATATATTCATTTCTCCCATACACACAAGAAGGCTTGAAGTGACGATATAAACGACGGTCTACGTCAGCCTGTTAGTGAATGTGGATTCGTACGAAACGCATATCATACCTTTAAGTCCATTTGTAAAACCGGTGATTATCACGATGATATGGAAAAAAGAAAAATGCTTGAGAGAAAAACTCATTCCAAATTCACCTCCTAATAGTGTGTTAGTAAGCGATAAGGGTCCATATCACAATGCACAAACAGAAAAACACCCGGAAATGGCTTTCCGAAAATGGCTTCCCGAAAAGAAGAAATCAAAGAGTGGCTGCACCGTCGAAAAATTGCCTCTGCAGATGGTATGCTGAGAGCCGAACTTTATAATCTAATTAAATTGCACACATCCTGATATAGAGCGTATGCTATTGACACTCCTGAATGATCAAGGCCACGATGTACTTAGACTTCCCCCTTATCAACCTGACTTAAACCCGACTGAAAAAGTCTGGGCAACCATGAAAGTTTATGTAAATGACAGAAATGTTGTTTTCTCAATAAAAAATGTGGAAAAACTGTGTGGTGAGTTTTTCTCTTCGTTTTCTTTAGATCAGTGGGAATCATTATGCGACAATACGCAAAATATTGGACAATCTTTTATGGAGCAAGAACCTATGCGAAATGACGTTATCAAAAATTTCAAAATCACTTGTCAAGCTGACGATAGTGAGAGCAACAGCGAGTCTTCTAGTTCTGATGAAGAACCATCTGACATAGAAAATTTTTAATTTTTCGTTATTTAACTTATTTTGTGTTTCATATTTGAATTGATTCATTTGTCCTCAAGCTAGCGTAATAGGATTATACCCCTATTTCGTTAATCTTATATAAACCCATCAAGGTATCACAAAGATACTAGGCACTTTGCCTCAAATCCCTATTGAATAACAACTTTCAATTACTACATTTCATCCTATTGTACAAATTCCAGATATTCTTGAAAATTTGAATTATATGGAGAAAACAATAGTACTTATTATGAAGGTTCAGTTAGAAAAACCCTGCCTCGAAAATTTTCTATAGTCTAATTGGTGATGAGTCTGTGACTCATTTCTTTGAAATAGAAATTAAAATGATCGAGTACCTTGAAATGCTATATGCATATAAGATAGTATAAATAATAAAATTTCTTCCTATTCAACCAAAACGATTTTGATCCAATGTTTCCTTAAACAGAGATCCAACAGATTCATGAAAACCATGATTTTTTTATACAATTCTCAATTCCATTTCGTAACATATTAATTCGGATAGTAAATAATTATGCGGTCGCATAGAGAATAGAATCATCTTTTTCTATTCATATTTGGAGTAGGAACTGCATGGGGTCGGAGCAGATACAGGGAGAACGTAACAAGTCTCCAATCAAAATCAAATCTGCATCAGGAAATTCGCAGAAAAAGTTATTTGGGTTGATTGGGTTTCATTGAAATGCAATGTATACAAAATTATGAAAAGTTTCCGCATAGCTTCTCAATATCCTGGCTTTACACTTAAGAGATGAGCATGGGAGGATTGATGTGATCCATTGGTGTGTGATTCTTTCGATATACCGTCGACGATGCAAAATAAAATCTCATGATTTCAAAATAGGTTTTGTTCTTTTGGAAATGTTTTAATTTATAGATATATATTCATTATACCTAGTGAATATATGAAAGGATACTAGCATTTCAGAATGGAATACCACTCAGAAATTTCATTTTGAAATTACCTGCTCGAACGAGTTCTGCCAAGGCATCGCTATGACGTCACCTCCCCCTAAACAACATTGTTCTATCTATGCAATAGCTATTGAATGGTTTGGTTTCTCTGAGTGCCTTGTGCTATATATTCAACGGTTATAATTTACAAATTTTCCCAAATATTTTACAGTATACTTGAGTCAAAATATAACAATCAAAATACCACAGAATCCTTTTGTATGTACCAATCGAATTGATAAAGAGATGAGCCATCAATATACAAATAGGAAGTAAGATTTATGATACGTTCTGCAATGTAATGTCAAATAGCTGTCAGGGTCGGCGTAAGGGCTTTTTGAGTAAATTATACTCGGTGATTCACCAGTGGCGCGGTGCTCTGTAGCTCGTACACTCTTGAAGATTTCATTTTTGTTCGAACAGTATTTTATTCAAAAGTAAGAATCTACTTCAGCAATTTATTTTGCAATGAAGAGGGTGTCACAATTTTCTATGAAAGAATCTTGAGTAATTTTTTCAGATTGGAAGACCAGTTTTTTGTTCAGAATTCAGGAGCGGCCTAAACTCTGCTAAAATTCCTTTAAGTATTAAGTTTTCTTGTTGAGTAGTTTCGTCACAATATTTTTCTTCCGTAAAAATTCATGAAAATAGTCTCTCACATAATCGCATGCTCCTTCGGCCAGACAGGATGAATACTTTTTTCTTTCGTTTTCTTATTGCCCAAGGATAGCTTTATTGATGAATTGAAATAGATTATCCTCTTTTATACAGGAGTGACTCAAAAATTTTATTGAATATTGTAATATTAAAAATATCATATCTCAATTTTGTCAAATGGAAAACCCTGTATTTTATTATTCATGTTAATGCATGAAATATGGTGCTATATTTTGCAAAAGTAACCTTACCTCTATCTTCGATCATTATTGAAATATTCGATTATTTGTAGAAATTTCTGATGAAAATACTACAAACCGTATCAAACTCATCAACATGCATAATTATTCGCACAGAAGCTTTTTTTTCTGTGATGATTCAAGTAGTAAAAAGTGAAACCTAAACAAGATAATTCTTTTAACGAATCATAGAATCATGATAACCAAAACGTAAATCGAGGTATGTGTTGACAGTTTTTTATATGTGCCTTCTGTCAGGTGTCCGGACATATCATATTCTGTATTTTACATGGTGAACATATCAGTGTTTCGTTATTGAACATTGTTGAAGTGAGGTTTGAGCCGAATTTTCTCAACTGAATGCCATGAAGTTCTCCAAAGAAGAAATGGTCGATATGATTTATATTCTGGGTGAGTGTGATAGAAATTCTTTGTTGGCAAGTAGAGTTTATGCACAAAGGTTTCCTGATAAGTGGCATCCTGATGCGAGATGCTTTGAAAAACTTCTAATTAGATTTATCGAAACGGGTAACATCGCTTACAAAAACATAAAAACCAGAAACTGCTACAGCTAAAGACAATCAGTTATCACTTTTGTTGTCAGTGACAAAGGACCCATATAAAAGCCAAAGAGAGATTTCTCACATCAGAGATATAAGTCAAACTTTCGGCCAGAGAATCTTAAAAGTGAATAAATTTCATGCATATCATGTACAGCTCCACCAGGAGAACTGAGCAATCAAGACTATGAAAATCGAATCAATTTTTGCAATTGGGCAAGTGACAAAGTAGCGGAAAATCCAAATATGTTTTCTTGGACGAGGCAACTTTCCACAAGAATGGTCTTGTTAACAGGCACACTTTGTATAATTATGCCAAGAAAAATCCACACCTCATGAGACAAAAAATCCTCAGCATCGTTGGTCCTTGAATGTATGGGCCGCTATAGTAGGTGGATATCTAATTATGCCGCACTTTTCGACGGGCACCGCAATGGTGGAATGTATTTAGATTTTCTGCAAAATCATCTACCAATGTTACTTGCCGATGTACCAGAGCATATAAGACAAGATTTGTGGTTTCAACAGGATGGAGCACCGGCATATTACTCCCATCAGGTTAGGGAGCATTTGAAACATGTATTTCCAAACGAATGGATAGGACGTGGTGGTCCTGTAAGATGGCCAACTAGGTCTCCGAACCTTACAAGTCTAGATTTTTTCTTGTGAGGTTATATTAAGGGAATCGTTTACCAGATTCCTTCTACAATACAGTTGGATATGAGACAGAGAATAGTCGACGCCTTTCAGTCAGTTAATCCCCAAAAGTTCTCGAGAGTTCAATGGTCTTTCCTCAGAAGGATTGAGTTGTGTCACCAAAGAAACGGGCAACATTTCGAAAACTTATTGAAATAGTTCAACACCTTGTAGATCATCTCACCAAAAACGAATCTATTACGTATTTCATACACGAATACCTTAAAATATTTCCATTTCTCTGATCAAGTATAACGATATGTACTAATAAACTCTTCATTCGCAACCTCTGATTTTATTATTATAATTTTTTTTATTTCGAAAATGGTCGAAGATAAAGATAAAGTTACTTCTGCAAAAATGTGGCACAATATTTTATGCGTTGACATGAATAATAAAATACAGGATGAACCATTTGAAAAAATCAAGATATGATAATTTTAAAATTACAATATTCAATAATTTTTTGAGTAACTCCTCTATAAAATGAGGATAACCTATTTTTATTCATCGATAAATCTATCATTGGGCAATAAGAAAACGGAAGGAAAAAGTACTCATCCTCTCTGGCCGAAGGAGCATGCGATGATGTTAGAGCCTATTTTCATTAATTTTCAAGGAGAAAAATATTGTGACGAAACTACTCACCAAAAAAACTTATTACTTAAATATATCACAGCAGAGTTTAGGACGCTCTTGAATATTCAACAAGAAGTGGTCTTCCAATCTGAAAAAACCTCCCAAGGTTTTTTTAAAGAAAATTGGAACACCCTGTTTACTCCAAATAAATTGCTGAATTAGATTTTTTTTACTTTCTTAATACAATACCGTTCGAACAAGAATGAAATCTTCAACAGTGTACGAGCTACAGAGCCCGGCGGTACTGGTGAATCACCCAGTATATTAACCTCTCCAAATTTGACTAGGTAATGGAATTATATTATCTGCATGCGTATAAACTGTTCTGAAAATTTATGAATTCCTCAGAATATACGCCAACAATATTATTATCAACGAAATAAGCTGAGATATGACAAGTTTTTCGTTCGAAAGTGATATTTCCAAATGTGATTTGTATAAGACGTTTATATAAATCTTTCTAAAGCACTAAAATGTTAAAATTTTTGTGTATACTTCAAGGAATGAACAGTTGTAGAAACAAAATTCGGCAAAAGACTCTTGTTTTATCTTCACTTTTTATAAATCACACTAACTATTTAGAAAATTTTTCAGTTTGTTAATATTGCATAAGAGCCATGTATAATTCATATTATGTTTCAGATAATGAGGAAGGCTTATTCATTATTGGCAATCCTGAAAAATTACAAATAGGACCGAGGAGAACTAACTACAATGCATAAAGATGTTGAGCAAGAAACGAAATATATTTTATATCTGTCTATAATAACTAATAATGCAGAATGAAAGGAAATCCAATATCAACACACGCTTTCATTTATTTACGTTTGGAGCTTTACTATACATGAACCCTTAATTCAGAAATGTAAACCCTCCAAATATTTTAAATAGCAAAAATAGATTTAATGAAATTTTGTTGGAAAGTTTTTCATTTTTCTGCATTACTTAGAAATTTTTGAAATAGATCACATTTTCTGGAATAAAAAATAAGCATTCCTCTGTGTGTAAATTCAAATGGTGAAATATTTATGAATATTACTAGCGCAAACGAATTGATTTGACAGAAAGGAAAATATTTCAATGTAGACAAGCCAGTTAAGAATTTGGGAATAACATCTTGGACGCTTTCCACATTTGACTGTATTGCTGCCAAGAAAGCAAGAGAATGTGAGTCAATATTGTTATTTCATAATTTATTTGATTTAGTGTGACTATTATTATTTTTCGCTTCTTCACATAAAAAATTCGAACCTCACTATTTGCGGTCCAACGACTTTTCAAAAGGAAGGCACTTCGGTTTTCAAATGAGGGATTTAAATTCTCGGAATCAATATCAATTCAATATTATCTATGTTAACCACGGTCCTTTTATCTTAATCTTTGATTCAGTACAAAAAGTTAGACCATATTTATATACTGGGTGATTCACCAGTGGCGCGGTGCTCTATAGCTCGAACACTCTTGAAGATTTCAATTTTGTTCGAACGGTATTGTATTTAGAAAAGTAAGAATCTACTTCAGAAATCTATTTTGCAGTCAACGGCGTGTCCCAATTTTCTTTAAAAAAATTTTTGGAGGTTTTTCAGATTGGAACACTTTTTCGTTGGATATTCAAGAGCGTCCTAAATTCTGCTATAATGTCTTTAAGTATTAAGTTTTTTTGGTGAGTAGTTTCGTCACAATATTTTTTTTCCGTAAAAATTCATGAAAATAGGCTCTCACATCAATGCATGCTCCTTCGGCCAGAGAGGATGACTGCTTTTTCCCTTTCGTTTTCTTATTTCCCAAGGAGAGCTTCATTGATGAATTGAAATAGATTATCCTCATTTTATACAGGAGTGACACAAAAAATTATTGAATATTGTAATTTTAAAAATATCATATCTTAATATTTTCAAATGGAACATTCTGTATTTTATTATTCATGTCAACGCATAAATTATTGCGCCATATTTTTGCAGAAGTAACCTTATCTTTATCCTCGATCATTTCCGAAATATTCGATCATTTGTAAAATTGTTGATTAAAATTCTACAAACCGAATCAAACTCATCAACATGCATCATTATTCGAACATAAGTTTTTTTTCTGTCATGATTCAAGTAATCAAAATTTAAACCTAAACAAGATAATTCTTTTAACGAATGATGAAATCAAGATGATTAAAACGTAAATCGACATTTTTTTTAATTTGTGCCTTATGTCAGGTGTCCGGACATATCATATTCTGCATTTTACATGGTAAACTTATCAGTGTTTCGTTATTAAACATTGTTAAAGTGAGGTTTGAACTCAATTTTCTCAATTGACTGCCATGAAGTTCTCCAAAGAAGAAATGGATGATATGATTTTTATTCTGGGTCAGTGTGATAGAAATTCTTTGTTGGCAAGTAGAGTTTATGCACAAAGGTTTCCTGATAAGAGGCATCCTGATGCAAGATGCTTTGAAAAACTTCTGATTAGATTTATCGAAACGGGTAATATCGCTTACAAGAAACATGAACCACCAAGAACTGCTGCAGCTAAAGACAACCAGTTATCAGTTTAGTTGACAGTGACAGAGGACCCATATAAAAGCCAAAGAGAAATTTCTCAGTTAACAGATATGAGTCAAACTTCCATTCAGAGAATCTTGAAAGTGAATAAATTTCATGCATATCATGTACAGCTCCATCAGGAACTGAACAATCAAGACTATGAAAATCCAATCTATGTTTGCGATTGGGCAAGTGGCAAAGTAGCGAAAAATTCAAATATATTAAGCAGAGTTCTTTTCTCGGACGAGGCAACTTTCCACAAGAATGGGCTTGTTAACAGGCAAAACTTTCATTACTACGCCATGAAAAATCCACACCTCATGAGAAAAATAGATCACCAGCATCGTTGGTCCTGGAATGGATGGGCCGCTATAGTAGATGGATATCTAATTGGGCCGCATTTTTTCGACGGGCACCTAAATAGTGAAATGTATTTAGATTTTCTGCAAAATCATCTACCAATGTTACTTGCCGATGTACCAGAGCATATGAGGCAAGATTTGTGGTTTCAACAGGATGGATCACCGGCACATTACTCACATCAGGTTAGGGAGCGTTTGAATCATGTATTTCCAAACAAATCGATAGGATCTGGTGGTCCTGTTAGAAGGCCAGCTAGGTCTCCGGACCTTACAAGTCTAGATTTTTTCTTGTAGGGTTATATTAAGGGCATCGTTTACCTTTTACAACACAGTTGGATATGAGACAGAGAATAGTCGACGCCTTTCAGTCAGTTGATCCGCAAATGTTGTCGAGAGTTCAACGGTCTTTCCTCACAAGGATTGAGTTGTGTCTACAAAGAAACGGGTAACATTTCGAACAATCATTGAAATAGTTCAACACCTTGTAGAGCATCTCACCAAAAACCAATCTATTATGTATTTCATATACGACTACCTTAAAATATTTCCATTTCTCTGATCGAGTATAATGATATGTACTAATTAACTCTTCTTTCGCAACCTCTTATTTTATTATTTTAGTTTATTTTTTCATTTCGAAATTGGTCGAAGATGAAGATAAGGTTACTTCTGCAAAAATATAGCACAATATTTTATGCGTTGACATGAATAATAAAATACAGGGTGTTCCATTTGGAAAAATCAAGATATGATAATTTTAAAATTACAATATTCAATAATTTTTTGAGTCACTCCTGTATGAAATGAGGATAATCTATTTCAATTCATCAATAAAGCTATCCTTGCAATAAGATTCATGAATTTTTAAAGAAAAGAAATTATTGTGATGAAACTACTCACCAAAAAAAATTATTACTCAAAGACATAATAGCAGAATTTAGGCTGCTCCTGAATCTTGGACAAAAAAGTGAACTTCCAATCTGAAAAAACCACCCAAGATTTTTGTATAGAAAATTGTGACACCCTGTTTACTGCAAAATAAATTGCTGAAGTAGATTCTTACTTTCTAAATTCAATACCGTTCGAACAAAAATGAAATCTTCAAGAATGTACGAGCTGCAGAGCACCACGCCACTGATAAATCACGTAGTATAACATCAATTCAGGTACTTCACAATAGATGAGGCTATATAACATTGTATTAAGGCTTTACAGCAAGAATTGGTTTTCAGATATACATTTACTTTCGAATGTGAATAGTTTTAAATCTACCGATCTATCAGAATATTTAAAAACTATAACATTATCAGTCAAAGACTCAAGGTACCAGCTAGGGACTTTCCCTCTGGAGAAATGCAGTACACAAGCCTTAGTCAAGTATGAATTATGAATTGTGTTATCAAGTGATAGCTGATCGTCTCCCAAGAGAAAAGTTGCCAAAACGATCCAATAACGTGAATACAGGATCTTTTACATTAGCGCTTTGTAACAATCGCACCTTTATGTGAACAGGAATTAACATGTTTAGACC
The DNA here is from genome assembly GCA_013387265.2 of Cryptolaemus montrouzieri. Lineage (NCBI taxonomy): Eukaryota > Metazoa > Arthropoda > Insecta > Coleoptera > Coccinellidae > Cryptolaemus > Cryptolaemus montrouzieri. The sequence continues at coordinate 64,098,054 of JABFTP020000124.1, read as the reverse complement.
TTCACTAGACCTTTACTATTACTCAATTATAGAAGTGCCTATGAAGTGTGTCAGTGTCACTTTTTATTAAAAAGTTTGGGTTCGACAAATCCACTTTATGTTCCATTAGAAATTACTAAAAAGATTTTTGTAAGTAGTTAATCAACTAAGATCAGTATTATGAGAAAAGCTGAATATCGTTTGATGGAAAACAAATGAAGAAAGAGTACGGAACCGGTTCGGGAGAAATGCTCAAAGGCAGAGCTCTATATTTGAATGGAAAGTTGATGTCACCTAATTAAAAATTCAATGCAAACAACAGATGGTTGTTACCTATGGATCGATACGGAATATGGTTTTTGAAAATCGAATCGAGAAATATACAACGTAGATGAGACTGATTCATACTGGGAATTACACATTCGTTTAAAATGTTCATAACATCTGCTATATCCCTTTCGCATTAATTTGGCGGTAGTCTAGCATCATTTGTTGAACTATGGCGAAATTATCGTTGGAAGTTGCTGTTTCTGGACGTGCCGAATGCCCATCGTCTCTCAAGCTCTTTCGGCCACGTTCAAATTCTTCTGTCCGAAATTTCACTGTGGTAAATAATGCCGCAGAATCCCCATACATAAAATCCAACTTATGTTTAATTTACATAGACGTATTAACGTTCCAAAACAATTATTTAATGACAGCTCGATACTCGATTTTGTCCATTTTCAAGAAAACACATCAACTCACTCAAAACTCATATCAACGGCGCGTCCAAAGTAGCTGAAACCTAGGTTAGGTTAGGTGAGTAACAGATGCACAATGTAAACTCACTACCTTTTATTTATTACTGCTGCCATCTTCACGTAGCAGTCGGAAACTTTCCCGACAATCCTCGTATGTGTTATTTGGAAAGATTTCATTTATATTTGAACCAAAATACTAACAATAATATTCCATATTTTTGGGATAAACTGTATATCTTACATGATAAATATGTCACGATATTATTTAAAATACATTAAAATTTCTCAGATTGGATAAGAAATAACAATTCGTCCTACAAGCATTTAATAAATCAATATTATCACATATTTTGAATCTCTGCGCAACAGGTAACATTTCTGTTAATATATTAATTTATACAGAAAAATACATTCAATTTATTACTGCAGATATCAATGTTATGGTTGTAAGTGAATGTATTTCCTGGCAAATTTATGCAAATTTCGTGCTAAATATAGCAGGGAATCCATCTAGTCACCTACTTATATCAGGCCTTTCCAAAAACGAGAAGTTGAAAGTGTTAATGGCTGGTAAGTTTCTATTTTATATTTATTGGAATTTGATGATACAAGGCCTCATAATTAATTGATGAATTAATCTATTAATTATATACATACTGATTTTTATGCACTTTTTGTTTCAGGTAACTCGTTTTGGAAGAATCAATGTGGGCGAGAATTTCTTCTAAGATCAAGGCTACTCACTTCATAACGACTTACTAATCTTCGATTAAAATTCATATAAAATAAATTTAATTGGAAGTTAATGAAATGAAAACCTCGATCCTCATATATCTCAGTTGTTTTAATGAAAAAACCACGAAAATCGCTTCCTTTTTCGTGTGTATCATCACAATGGCTCCAACATTTAGAGTTGAAAATCGTTATGAAAATCATGATATTTGCAGTATGTGCAAATTTTACCTACATTCCCTGAAATTCACCAGATTTCGTTCTTTCAAATCGTTTGATACGATGTCAGAATTAGTATTATTATTATCTCAAGTTTATAGTAAATTTCCACTTTTGGAGTTATCCGAATTTTCCGTATTTTCAGTCAGTTTTCCATTTTTTTGACATGAAAACCCTTTGGACTATAAAGAATATTCTTAAAAAACAAATGGCCCAATTAGTCTGTTTTCAAATGATGTTTTCGATCGCAGGTAGATCTCGAGAAGATAAACATTTTTAATAAGTAGGTAAACTAAACTACAAAAATGCCCCAGTGAAGATAAGATCACCATCGAGATGTTGAAGATGGGAGGAGAATAACTGTTGGATAACGTACAGATCCTTCTCAGCAAATGCCTAAATGAAGGAAGAATACCAATGGTATGAAATAATGCTCAAGCCATTCTTCTCTATAAGAAGAGAGACAGAAATAACATAGAAAATTACCGCCCAATATGCCTTTTATTGCACTTGTACATTTTACTGACGAAAATAATGACAAATAGATTAACCAATAAAATGAACGCTTATCAATCTGTCAAACAAGCCGGCTTTCGGAAAGGCTTCAGTACAGAAAACCATTTGCAAGTGATACGGACTCTTATCGAAAAAACCTCAGAGTACAATGTGATATTGCACATGGCATTTATAGATTTCAAGAAAGCGTTTGACTTCATTAAAACTTGGGCAACACTAAGAGCACTTAATAACGCAAGAGTAGACAGTAGATATTCAAATCTCATCAAATACGTATAGGAAAATGCCACAATCCTAATAACGATAGACGAAGAAACAACAACAAAAGAAATCCCTGTGAAAAGAAGCATACGACAGGGAGACACGATCTCTCCAAAATTATTTACATTGGCTCTGAAAGACAAGAAGGGTTTGAAGTGGGAAACGAGAGGCATAAATATTGATTGTGTAGGTCTGAACCATCTTCGATTTGCGGACGACATAGTCCTTATAAGTGATGATGCCGAAGATCTTTGCACAATGCTGGAAGAGCTATCTGAGGCTGCCTTGACTCGAGATGAACCTGGATAAAACTGAAGTTATGAGTCCTGAAAATTCAAGAATCAGTATCGGTAACCACGAGATCGAAAATGCTACAGAATAAATTTATCTAGGGCATAAAATTTTACAAGGCAGGGAAAATCAAACCTCTGAAATATCGAGAAGAATTGAACTAGGTTGGGCTGCATTTGGAAGACTGGATCATCTGGTTGAAATCTCGAGAAATCCCAATAAATCTCAAAAGGAAAACGCTGGAGACAATTATTATGCCAGTCCTCACATACGGTCTTGAGACAATCATTCTCACCCGCATACGCCAACAAACTCCAGGTGACACAACGAGCAATGAAGATCGATGCTTGGTGTTAGTTTGCGAGATAAGATCAAAAATGAGGAAATATGACGAAGAACACGCGTAACGGACTCTTTGAGAAGAATAGCGGAACTCAAATGGCGCAGGGCTGGACGTGTAGCCCGCCAAGAACGAAACAGATGAACTCATAGAATAATGGTATGGCACCCAAGACAAACCAAGAGGAGTGTTGGTAGACCTCCCAAACGATGGCGGGATGATATCCAGAAAACAGCAGGAAAAAATTTGGCTCAGATTGCCTTAAATTGACAAAGATGGAAAGATTTGGAAGATTCCTTTATCCAATATACAGGCTGAAGAGAGAGGAGAGAGAAACTACAAAAATTGATTACGTACTAAAATTACACTCTACTAGCGCTAAAGGGCGGCTTTATCAAAGGAACGCGCGGAACTTGTCAAAGAAAAGCCGCGTTTGTTATTCTTGTCGCTTTTTTAGAAATTACGGGCAGCGCGTTTGACGGAAACATTCGAGACCGATATAAATAATGCGCCTGTAGGAATTTGAGTCATTCTGATTTCTAACTTTGATTCAATACTACACCGATACAAATAAAGAATAAAATTAAAATGCTATGGTGAATATATGCTCCCTGACAGTCAAGTTGGCGGCAAAGCTTTCCACTTGTCATTTCATTCGATGCATACACGAAGAGGTCTTCAGAAAATAAACTTGAAACTTTGCAGTCAATAGCTGAAAAACGAAAATAAGTTTTTATAACAGTTCATACACTGATTCGACGTTAGTCAGGCCTAAAAATTCCGTGTAGGACTCTATACAGGTTTGCAAATTTCCTTTGGAGGTAACTAAAGAGTAAGTCAAGTTCGCATATTTCAAAGGATGAAAGTATCCAAATAACTATTTTTTTTGAATAACCAATTTTCAATAGAATAAGAATAAAATTAATAAATTCAGTAGAAGGCACTGAATCCCCTAAAGTACTTTTTTCGCACATAGGAAAAAACGAGATAAAAGTTTGAAATAAGAACTGGGTTCCCGCTCGAAAAAGACGGAAATGCTCTTTACATTTCCTACATTCAAATATTATAATACCATGCATAATTCCATGTGATTTTGTGTTTTTATTAATGGACTAATATTATTCAATTCATGTTTACACCTCGACCTTCAATTTGCTATTTTAATGTGGTTCTAACATTTGCTGAGATCAAGGCAACACATCTAAATGTGTGAATAAAATATGGATTAAAAAAATTATTTACAGCTTTTTCGATGAAGATATTATCGTGTTTAATCAATGATTGAACGTTTCCACAGATTTATATCATTGTATTAGATCGATGAATTTTTCAATCAAGGTGTTATGTAATGTATGTCGATACAATATGGCGAAGGCGCCAGACAATTTACTGAAATTAAATTGTGCTTCGAAACGAATTGATGATTAAGCAAAAATTAAGAAGTTATAACATCCTACAATTCAAGTGGATAACATAGAAGATTAACAATGAACTGTTCACTAGCTAATATTACACAGGGTGTAGCAATGAAACTAAAATCTACTTTTTAGACAGATGTTATAGATGACCTCTTTATGATACAAGGAAGGATCATTGTGCTATTTATTTTTCCAGAAAGTAATAGTTGTTGACTCTATTTGGCTATATCAATTGATGCATTTTCGAATAATGGTCTTAATTGTATTTTTTTCTATTGATTGGCCAGTATTCGGATCTACAGGCATACAAAGATATGGTATTCGCGCATTATAATATATAAAACGTGATTGTTTCAAAGCAAAACCATCAAACGAAAATCACATTATATGCAATCTACCGAAAGAACGAATTGTAAAAGCACGGGCTTTTCGAATGCCGGCATGGACTACTGTGGTCCATTTCACATAAAAGAAAAGAAGTTAAGAAATCGCAATAAAGTGAAGACTTACCCATGTATTTTTGTTTGCTTCACATCAAAAGCCATTCACTTGGAGTTAGTAACAGATCTTACAACAAATTCATTCATTGCATGTTTAAAAAGATTCTCATAATGAAATAGTCAATGAATTTTTAGTGGATTAGGTACAAATTGGCATCTCATTACTCCTAGATCCCCACATTTAGGAGGTCTATGGGAGGCAGCAGTAAAATCGTTCAAACACCATTTTTATAGAATTATTATGGAAAAATTATTCATTTATGAAGAGCTGCAAACTTATATGGTTGAAATTGAATCTATTCTTAATTCTCGTCCCTTGACTCTATTATCATCCGATCCTAATGATCTTCAAGCTCTTTCTCCTTCTCATTTTCTTATTGGGGAAACATTCATAAGCATCCCTGAACAAGATATCAGAGATGTACCTGTGAATCGACTCTCTTCTTGACAACATATACAGTATATAAAACAACAACCCTGGAATCGGTGGGATAAAGAGTACCTAAATACTCTGAATACCAGAACTAAATGGCATATAGAAAATTCAGATCAATTCAAGATCAGCACCATGGTCATTCTGAAGGAAAATGAAATGTCTCTTCATCAGTGTATTCTGGGTCGCAAAACTGAAATATACCCAGGTACGTGTTGTATCAGTGAAGACTAATCTCGTATCGGCTTGTTGATGTTTCATAACTTTCTTCTGAATTTAATGTTTGAGTTTTTCATCCGGCTCGAAGAACCATGTATATAATTGGGGTTGTATTGTATATACAATCCCACACATGAGTAAAATTAATTAAACGCCGTATTTTTAGATGAATAATTGTGATATATAACGTGATTTTACGAATAAAACGCAAACGTCTATTTTTTGTTGAATTATATTGAATGAATTGTTTTTCGTAGTTGTGGATACAAAAAAAGGTCAAACTATATTTTATATGAACTGAAGTTCACTAACTAGATAATGATATATTTGTTTTAAATATAATGCAAATCTCAACATGTTTATATCTCTCTAGTTATAACATGTGAATTTGAAACACCTGGTTGACAGCCAGAACATTACCTCTCGACAAATCGCTTCTTGCAGACACAGTGTGAAGGGTTGCGGTAAATAGATTAATCACCTTTCCTTTCTGTTTGATTTCTGCCTTTGTTTTCATGGTTTACCGAAGGCGATGGTAAGTGGCCTCTGCGTCAGTTCGTTGAAGGGTGCCAATACATATACATCTCTTGATGCGCTCCTACGGATTGAGATGAGAAGTTGGTAGTCTGGCCTGGTGCTCAAGATGGGTGTGCAATACTGACGAAGTCAAACTAGACCAAAACTGCAGTCTATTCATGACATGCGACAGGACTGTACTACTGCCGAGTGGCTCTGGTGGACGATGATTATGTAGGGTGGATATTCTTTAGGCAGGGATATTTAATATTCCACGAAAAGTTGAATATTGTTCCCTGAATAAATGTCTTCAATATATTTTTATTGAATGCACACCCAGTTTGCCAAAACTAGATACAATAAACAAGTGGATTCTGAAACCTTCAATTTTTTTCAAACCCTTCAAACTTATTGCAAATTTTCTGTTCTAGGTTAGATAATTATTGAGACTTCTTTCAATCATATCCTATATATTGAATTTATTCAGGGACGGTTTAAGGTGAAACCTAATTCTTCAGTTCTCACACATTTAATAGCATAGAAGGCGAACGGAAACAGAAAACTTATACTGCTAACAAAAACTGAAGAAACATTTAAATATTGAATGATGTTTGAAAACAATGAAATATTATTGGTGGTCTTAATTACATTTCTACACTGGAAAATGAGCACAAAACCCCAAATATTTTGTTTACGGTGGAATGGATCAGATTGTTAATGTGCAACAGAAGAAGAGAGTCTGGAGCCCTGGGGTACTCCTACATTAACCTGAAGAGATTCACTCGTTACACCTTCAATTACCAAGCGAATCGATCTACTGAAGATATGTTGATGGCTACAAATGCGTTACGTATGCAAAGAGGTCACATGTTGATCGTTGTCTACGAAAACCGTATTGTCGATCACTGATAATATCCTGTAACTCGAGATACTTTATTATGCTCATCGTTTGTTACACTTTTCATGACGATCGACATACTGAGCAATAGTGCGATTTGGCGATCCTTTTGGGATAGACATTTCTTCCTTTTCTCTTCAACTTTCCAACACATCGAAAAAGTGTGGTTTTCGTACAAAATCTATCAAACTAATCTAATATACGAGGACGGTTTGATAAGTCTGTGACTTTGAATTTCCCGCGCAGTTACTTCAAATGCAACAGTGCTGCCCTCAACTGTAATCTATCAAATGGCAACTTTCTAATTTTGATCAATCTACGTCGTGTTTGATAGCCGTTCAAAGCAGACAACCTCGTGAATTTTTACGAAAATGGAGAAAAGTGAATTTCGTGTGCTGATTAAGCATTCCAAATTGATAGACGAATTTTAATGACAATTTCTTGATTCAATGGAATTTCTCCAAAATGGTGATTTTCCACTTGAAATTAAATATATTTTGCAAAAATAGAGATAAACGCATGAAACAAGAAGGGCGTTACTGTAGGAAGATGTGTCTTGACAGACCATGATATTGTACGTTTCAACTCGGACCACGAAATTCCACAGGGTGTTACGAATTTTTGACAGAAAAAACACTTTTAGTTTTGCCCCCGTATAAAATTTTTTTTGTTTTCTCTTATAATTTCTACAAAGCAGAAGAGTTGATCTATAACTTGCCGAAAAAATCATCTAAATCGGTTGAGAATTAGGAAAAAAATATCGTACTTCGAATTTGGTTAAATTTTCGCTAATTTTGCCTCCGAGTGTACGTTGACTCGGTACCATCAATTTCAATGGTTAAACAGTGGTTTACAGAGTTCTGTTGTAGTCGTACCAGCACTAGTGACGCCGAACGTTCAGGTCATCCGAAATAATAAGTGTTTTATTTCCAACAGGTAAAACCCAAATACAGGAAATATGCATACTATACATATTGGAAAAATTATGAAATAAACATAAAATGAAAATACTGATTTCAAGCGCAGCAAGAAGAATACTTAATGATAAAAGAAAAAAAACTGAAGAGTAAATTGCAGAATCTTAGAGTGAACTGTTCAAATACAACCTACCCAAAGAGGAGAATGTTCAAAGTTTACATCACATAAAGCAGAAATGGAATTATAGGTTCTACATATAAACGAAATTGGAGATTTATGAATACATTCGTCCTAGGGATACTGAGAGCAAACATTCGTTAATTCCTCGAGGATAACCTCGGAATAAAACTTCAGCTGGGCCACTATCGGCGGGCAATCTAGCTTGTTTCTTAGGAGAGTAAATAAAAATCAAAGAGCCAGAAGGCCCCTTCTGATTTCAAGGGACGTCATTTTGAATCTTGTCAAGAAGGGACCATGATATCATTCCCTTCTTAGATAAACACCATCCTCCTTCCAGGCAAAATACTTTACAAATTTCTTCTGAATGGCCTCTAAGTGATACATATGACATAAATAAATTGGATTCCAAATAATTGAGCCGTATTCAATTTTTCTTCGGAAGAGGCTTTCGAAAAGACGAATCAAAGTTGAAGAGTTCTTGAAATTTTCACCCTTTCGAATTATGAATCCATATAGTCTGGTAGCAGATGAAAAAAGGTTGTTGATGTGTGATAAAAAAATGAATTTTTGATCGAAAATATTACCTAGATCTTTAGCTTCATTGGATCGCCTAAAAACAGTTTTATATATTTCATAATCGAACAGTTGAATCATTTTCTTTCGAGTGAAGCTCGCTACGCTACACTTAGACACATTCAAGTCAAGAAAATTGCTCCGACACCAACCAGATACAAAAACAATAACCTCCTGTAATCTCTCACAATCACGTTGAGTTTTGATTTCTAGACAGTTCTTCAAATCGTCAGCATACATCCGGTTCGGAATATCTGTTACATCCAGGGGATCATCTATGAACCTAATAAACAACAGAGGGCCCAGATTTGAACCCTGCGGAGAACCAAAAATTTTTCTGCTTAGCAGCTTCACTCTCTCATTATCATATTGTACTCCGTGATTTCCAGGACTTCTGCACGGAGACAAGGGTGAAAAAGAAGGTGGATTGGGACAGGAAAAATCTGTAACAATGGAAGAAGAAAACCAGCAGAAAAATAGTTCATCAAACATACCTAATTCTTATATGTCTAGACTCACTCGAATCCAAGAGCTATTGCTCCTCTGTTTTTCAACAGGGAACATCTCATACACCACTTGAGAATGAAGCCCTACGAGGGTGTAGCTCGGGCCTTATTACCATACATCACTACCGGAAGTAGCCTCAAATTCGCAAGAGTGGATACCTTTAAGTTGAATGAATTGTCGACGACCGACAAGATAAGACTACAAGAGAGCGATTAAGGCATCAGAGAGTCCGAATCTGGTTTTCAGGTTATCTTGCAGTATTCGATGATTTTTTTATCAAATGCCTTTTGAAAATCCGTATGAATGACGTCAACCTGGTCGGCACGATCCAAAACCTCAATGATATGCTGAGAGAAAACGACTAAATTACTTATGCTAGACCTATTCCACATAGAGCCATGCTGCTCAGTTCCAATCCTACCTCTAATTGCAGAAAATATTGAGTTGGATAAAATTATCTCTAGAAGTTTAGAAACATTACAGAGATCGGGCAAAAACTCGTATGTAGTCTTCAACCACAAAAGTAGAAATTCCATCCAGGCCAGCATTATGCTTCTTTGATAACTTTTTTGCAGCAGAAATTATGTCACTCTCACATATAATATTCAAATGAACAATGTTCTGATGATTGATATCAATGTTATCATTCACAATCGCATGATCATCTCGCGTATCGTAAACACCACTGAAGTATTTGACAAATGCACCGGAAAAATCGGCAGTTCTTTCATAGGAACGATCTTCATCACGCATCTCACCAGGTATTCTTGAATGACCTTTCTTTTGCTGGATGAATGACCAGAAGTCAGAGGGGTCAGTGGAAATTTTCTCTTCTGCGAGGCGAAGGAAGTTCTTGTAGGCTGAAATCAATTTTGTTTTAACAAGACCCCTTTACATTTCATACCGCTTGAAGTGAAATTCAGAGCCTTGTTTCTTAGTGTGGTAGGCTTTTTCTCTTTTTATAATGCATTGTATTAAATCCGGTCCATACCAAGATGGAAAACGGCGCTTGCGTTTAAATTTATATGGTACTGTTTTCTTCAAAATACCTTGCAAAATTGAATGGAATTCCTCGCAAGCAACCTCAGCATTATCCACCAATTTCATAACAGTAGACCAATCAGCTTCATGAACCATTTGATACATCAAGGGATAATTCGCCTTTCTGAAATTGAACTCTTCCATTATCGCATGGTTTACACCCACATCATGTACACATTGAGCTCCGACATCAAGGGAGGATGATGATAATCTATAGGAACTAGCGGTGACGCATCATAAAGCATTTTACATGTCTTATTCGAGAAGACCAAATCCAAAATTCTGTTATTATCTTTCACAATATTATTGTATTGCTTAAGAGCAAGACTATTCGAGACCATCATCAATGAAATTCCTTTAGCGTCGGTCAGATAAGGTGTCAAACAACAATTCGAAAGTGGCTACATCGGTCGATACAGTACAAGAATGAAAAGAACAGCTGAGTTAGCTTTCTTACAGCAGACAATATCAATCAAGGGTACAAGTTCATGTAAAACAGATAAATCAACTTTCTCTGTGCAATATCTTTGATGAACGGCCACCAAGACACCTCATCTCTTAGAATTGTTAGTTGCGATAAGATTTCTGTCCTGTCTGTGGACTGCATAATCAGATGGAAACAACTCAGAGTCAGAAACCCCTTGCTGTAACCACGTTTTAATATTGCATATGATTTCGTAATCAGATGTGATCACAGAACACAAAAATACATGAGTTTTAGAATTGAGACCCTGGACATTTTGATGAAAACAGGCTATCTTATTATTACTGTAATTGGGTGTATTTAGTATAAATCCACAATTGTTGGAAGACCTTCTTGTTATTTAATTCCAAAATTTTTCCCATCTCCCTTTTGTTTGGTCATTTTAGCTTTCAAATTGCTATCAAAAGTTTGTTGCTCAGGTGTTTTATCAGCAGAAATGGGAATGTGAGAGTACTGTGGTGACTCTTTCAGTGATTTGGATGATTTCAATCTTTTACGTACCTCATGACTATCAGAGAAAGTAATCTTGATCGGACGTGGTTTGTTGGAGTTACCAATGATTTTCCCCATTCTTTGTACCTTCACACCATCAGATACATCAGGCTTGATACTTTTGATAACTTCGCCGTTTTCATGAGCAACTCGTTGATCTCTGGGTGTATTCGAAGGCTACTCCGGCAAACCATAAAGCATAAAGAAGTGATCACACCGGAAATCTTCAGTAAAATCCAAGAAATGATATTGGCCCATTGGAGAATGAAAGTGCGTGAGTTGGCTCATGCTGTAGGTATCTCAGCTGAACGGGTACATCATATTTTTCACGAATATTTGGATATGAAAAAACTCTCTGCGAGATGATTGCTCACACTCAACCATAAGCGCATCTGACCACTTTAAAAGAGCGTTTAACGATAAGCAGCCGTAATCCGAACGAGTTTTTGCGCCGTTTTGTTACTGTAGATCCATGGTTCCACACAATACGCCCGAGACTGAGGAACAATCGAAATAGGACCAAAAAAAGCTTTTAAACAGATTCAACGTTGATTTGAAGCAAAAACGGCCGCATTTGGTGAAGAATAAAGTGCTGTTTAATCAAGACAATGCACGTGTACATAATTGTCTAGTCACGATGGCCAAAATCCACGAATTGGGATACGATTTGTTACCCCATCCAGCATATTCTCCAGATCTAGCCCTCTGCGACTATCTCATACCTTAGAGAAGGGGTTGGTCGGAAGAGATTTGAGTCTAATGCAGAAGTCATTACCGAAACAAAGGCGTATTTTGAGAGCCTTGAGAAAACCTATTACTTGGAGGGGATAAAAAAATTAGAAAAACACTGTACTAAATGTATAGAGCTGATAAGTGATTACGTAGAAAAATAAAATGTTTATGTACCGAAAAAAATTTGTGTTATTCGAAAAGTCACTGACTTATCAAACTGCCCTCGTATCTTCTCTGTTCAAAGATCGCCTCTTCATAATAATTTCATGAAATGATAATATTTTTCTTATGCAATGAAAAGAAAGACACATACAAAATTTGAAAATGCAAGATGAGATAAATATGAAATATCGTCCCAACGGTACATTTCATTTCGAAAAATTAATTTCGAAATCGGATGCTGCATTCAAGATCTTGATATCGATTTGAAATGTTTATTGTGTTAATAGAAAAAAGCTGTACAGCCATTCATCAAAACTCTTCTTTGTGGAGTTTATTTATGTTTTGAGCTCCTTTGTTGTATAGATTTCTGTCGGCTGCAGCTTTTAGGACTGTAGTCGCAAAGGTTGGACCATCTAAATGGTCTGTATTCCAAGTTCGAAAAGAACGAGGAAAAACATTCATCATTTCATAGTACATTTCAGACTAAATGCGAAAATCCACTTTAACAGAAAATAGTTGCTAGCCAATGATTAATGATACTTACACCAACTTTGAACGACTTGAAAACTACCAATAAGAGCCAGATAGAATGCAACTTCTCACGCTGAGAATCGAAAATAAATTCCACAATTTCACGTTTACAAATTTCGACCGCCGTTCATTATCGCCAGTCGCATCAATTCAGCCTCGATTGATTTCGACATTTTAAATGTCAAGGACGAGGAACATCCTGAACGGAGTCTCCTTCCAATCGTATCACAACAGATAAATTAGAGAGAGAAATATTCGCCATTAACGTAACACTTTATGGACGCAAACCTTTAAGTTCGGAAACGAAAGCGAGAGTGATACATAAATTCGACTTAAAATCCCATCTATGCGCGATTATTTATTCTCGATACATCTTCTCGACTTACGATCGGCTTTTCACTTACGTTTTCACTCGGATAATATTAATATCCCCTGTCGAATTCTCTGTTTCGACGGCGGCAGACGGTGATATATTGCAGTTCGTTCTGCAACAACAAGAAGACCTGGCTTTGGCCAGGTGTTTATTCCGCCAACGTTATCGCTTATTATTTTGATTTATGGCGCTCCGGATACAATGGCTGTTAGGGTTGTCTCACGTAACTGAGGATATTGCGTAATTCTAGATGTCGCTTATTAATAACGGTACCGGAATTACGAGTCAACCTTATCGCTTTTAATTTGACGTGATATTGGGCTTAAATAGTGCTGAAGAATACAGAATTTTAATTTTAATATACAGTAGGGCCTCGCTAATCCCCCTCTCGTGTCGAGGGAAGGGATCTTTAACGTCCAAAACATCTCTGTTAGAAAGGACCGACGGCTTTATATCTCTTCTGAAAGATGGACAGTAAAACGATTCCCAGAATCCGAAAAAACGCACTGACTTTGTGGGGATTGAACCCATATAACTCTGCGCTGGAGAGGAGCATCAAATCCTCTACGCCACCGAGACGGCTCTTTCGATACTTCAAAGCACACCGTAATTCGGACAGGCGGAGATTTGTGGGGTGGACCTTCGCGGGAATAGGTGCAGGATGCAAGGTGTCAATCATTTGTTTGTAGTCACTGGACTGCTTTTTATTTATCATCATGCGGTGAAATTCTACATTGATACACTGAACAACAAAATTGCACTTTTTGTCTGATGAATGACTTATGTCACTCGATGTTCACTAATTTGACGTCGTTGATTCTGAATACACCCTCATTCGTTTTCTAATAGCTCTTGCTTACGAGTTATACCAGATCTTCATCTCTGATATAGGATTTAATGCACGCAGGGGTTTGTTAGACCAATTTAAGAAGCGCACGGAATAAGACATATGAAAATGGCGGGACGAAAGCTATCGAGGGATGAATTTACTATCAGACCAGTTAGACAAGAGTTTCAGAAGTTTTTCAAGAGAATATCTAACATTGGAACAATGCCGACGAATCTGGTTTATACTGGCGACTGTTGCCCAGTAATACTTTAGCCTTTGGTAATGAGTAGTCGGAAAATGATGAGGATGATAGTTACATTTGTGACTTGTGAAATGCGTCTGAAGCCCATAGACTTCAATAACTTACTATAAGAATATCAAAAAACTCGAGGACATTTCAATCATCGCGAAGTTTGGAAGATCCGAGACACTGGAAATTTTAAACACGGCTTTGAAATGGACAGAAGATAACAAATCTGAAAGCCCCGGAGTTATGTTTCCCCGTTAACTAAGAAATCGTGCGAAAACGCCAAATACATCTACTAGACATCATGTCTCATATTTGATCTCCTGTGCACTGAGCAGCTTGCCTGCGCATCCAGGCTGAGCCATACAGTCGGCAGTTGATATTACATATGACGGAATATGGTAGTCCGCTCACTCGGCTGTCATAAATTCTTGGCGACAGGACAGTGACTATGGGCAGTTAGAACAACTCAATGCAAATTTATTTTGCCGTGAGTCTCCACGTGCTAGTCGTAGAAGTTATAGTAATTATCAATTTTTTGAGTTATTCCTTCAAGCTTTTTTTACGTATATGTCTCGATGAAAGGGTTACATCTGGGTATGGACTGACTGTAGAGAATTGAACAACATTGTTTTGAAAGTAAAATTGTATAATTTAAAATAGGTTAGTTATAAGTATACGATCCGGCTAGGGAAGTAAGAAGTCTCATAACTAAAGCAGCAGCTCTGTCAGGGTGTCTTAGAGATGTGATATGGTCAAACCAGCACGTGGGAACAGATAGCAAGGTGAAGATCTATAAGACTAGCGTCAGACCTATCATGACTTACGGCATAGAAGCACGCGAAGACACAAACAAAACTAAAAGTATGCTACGCGCGGTCGAAATGAAAACCCTAAGAACTATCCTCGGAAAGACCAGACTGGACAGGATAAGAAACACTGACATACGAGCTCAATGCGGCATAGTAGACATAGTCAGATGGGGCAGACAAAGACGAAGAGAGTGGTATGCGCACGTGCGAAGAATGCACGAAAACAGATTACCGCGCATAATGATGGAGAGCAAGCCACATGGAAAGCGCCCACCAGGAAGAACCCCAAAAAGGTGGAAGGAAAGCTGGCAGTCCACCCCGCAAGGAACCATCCAGAGATGACTTCGGCAAGCAACAGACCAATAGATCTATTTAAAAGAATAAGAAGAAGAAGAAGTTATAAGTATATGCTATTGTATACTTTAGTTCTAAGTACAACCCTGTACAGTAACGCTGAGCTGTTGGTGAATCATAGGATTTTCTATTGCTTTCAATCTGCTCATATTCCTTTGTGAATAGTTATTAAAGAGATATTTTGTTACTAGAAAGGTACTACCCTGCATTAAACCAGCGAGGTATAACCTTTTTACAAATTCAATTATCCATTTTATTAATGTATTTGTCACGTTATGATACTATGTTCTGACCCTTCTTGAGAGATATTAAATCAACGGTTTTTACATCTGCGCCATGACCTGTTTGGGTGGTAATCTTTGCGAGGTCAACCAAAGGCATAAAAGTAACTTCTGTGGTCTGAAAATTCTGAGTATAATTCTAAGACATTTATTCGTGAAAACCTGTAGCCCATCAGTTAGAGTATTCGTTACCTTCCAAGTTTCGCAATCGTACAACAGTACATACTTCATGTTAGACTGATATAGACACAATTAGGTTTGTATAGAATACTGGCTGGAATTCTACACTGGTCTGAGTATGCTGAAAGCGTGTTGGGCTTTATGTAGTCGGTGTCTTATATCGGATTGGGCTCCCCCACACCGGGTGATAGTGCTGCCAAGATAGGTAAATTCGTTGACGTCCTCTATGTTTTCGTCTCCTACTCGAAAGGCACTGCTGCAGTTTGTGTTCAGCCTCATGGATTTGGTCTCTTGTATATTATTGGGCAGTCCAATCTTCTACACACATCGTCAGCATACTCTAGGTCATTCAGGTAGTCAGTTAATCTTCCTGACAAGAGGTCGAACTTGTCAGTACTTATGTTGTAGTGAGCGACGCAGCATTTTGCGTCTTTATAGATAGTTTTGATCAGGTTTACTATTTTCTCAGTTACTCCTCTCAGCTTAAGTACTTCCAAATTGCTTTTGTGACAGTCCATGAAAGGCTGTCATTCCACTGATTGTTCAATGAGGATTCGGACTGTGTTAATATGGTCAGTGCAGGAAAAACTTGGTTTGAAACCAGCTTGGTTCGGTCGCAAGATCGGGAATATTGATTATACAGATCAATAAATATAACCTAAGTATTATGTCATACCAAGCAGTGGGCACAAATACTCTAGCCCTCAATAAAAAGGGTTTGACACGATGCCTTGATGAATAAACTTATCTCATATGGACTTCCGGAAAAATTGTTTAATATGAATAGTAGCTTCTTCTCCAGCAGATCGATTCAAGTGGTATAGCGAATGAATCTTTACAGGTTAATGCAGGAGTACCACAGGGCTCCATACTCTCGCCAACTCAATTTTTTGTTACTCATTAATGACCTGCTCAACTCTACAGAAAACAGAATATTTAGGTTGGAGGATGACTGTACAAATGGTTAATGCAGGAGTACCACAGGGCTCCATACTCTCGCCAACTCAATTTTTTGTTACTCATTAATGACCTGCTCAACTCTACCGAAAACAGAATATTTAGGTTGGAGGACGACTGTACCCTGGTGTCCTCATATTCAAGGCAGCTTCCTATAACTGCTTAGGAGACACAGCGACACAGGTGCCAACAGAACATGTCACTGAATGTAGACAAGATATTAGAGTGGTATTAGAGCCATTGCTCTTGATATCTCAAGGGCCGCCAAAAGAGTTCGACACGATGCCTTGATGAATAAACTTATCTCATATGGACTTCCGGAAAAATTGTTTAATATGAATAGTAGCTTCTTCTCCAGCAGATCGATTCAAGTGGCTAGAGTACAAAGAATGAGATGGCTTGGCCATGTTTTCCGACTGGGAGACGATAGAGCAACAAGACAAGTTTTGACAAGGGAATAACGGGAAAAAAAGGCAGGGGAAGACCACGCACGAAATGGATCAAGATGGTGGAGAAAGATATTGAAGAGCTAGAAGTGAAGGACTGGAAGGGAGCAGTTATGAATAAAATGAAATGGAGAAGAACGTGTAATGAAGCCATGGGAGTTCCATTCTAAAGCTGCCCTAGCAATGTTTTCATCGTGTCGTCTTAGTGTATGCCCTAACCATCCCCACTTTCGTCTGCGGATCTCCTTCTGGACTTCTACCTGCTCAGTTAGGTACAGAAGATCGCTGTTGCGGATTGTTTGTGGCCAGTATATAGTGAGAATCCGCCCCAGGCATTTGTTAACGAAAACCTGGATTTTGCCAGCTGATTGTTTTCTCATCTTTCATGTCTCACAGCCTTATAGAAGTACAGTCTTTATGTTAGAGTTGAAAAGTTTTATTTTAGTTTTGGATGTTATATGTCTCGCGTTCCAAATAGATCTCAGTTGGGCAAAAGCTTGTTGTGCTTTTCATAGTCTTTGTTTTATGTTCTTTTCCATCTTTTGTTATTATGCTGCCCAGATATGTGAATTCGTCAACGTCTTCAATTTATCTTGTGTTGGTCTGGAAAGGGTCTTGCTTCGTCACGTTTATGCGCATTGATTTTGTTTTATTGACATTTATACTGAGACCACCTTTGGAGGCTTCTTCTTCCACTGCCTTGAGGATAGATTGAATATCTTCGTATGATTGAGGGGTTAAACAAATCGGCGTTACCCAGGCCCGTGAGGTACTTATTCCGCGTTTGCCCTTGGTAGCTCGGCACATTATCCAGTCCAGTACTATGTTAAAGAGTAAAGGCGATAGAATGCATCCCTGCCTAACCTAAAAGCTAAATTCGGTGCTCTCATGGCTGTTGTGGAGCATGGTACAATGTGCATTTTCATAGAGCTGGCGAACGACAGTTATTATTTTACCAGGTACTCCTCTCTCCCTCAGTATGTTCCAGATACATCTTCAAAAACTGCTGTCGAAAGCTCTTAGAAAGTCGACAAATATCAGGTAGAGCGGAGAGCCGAATTTCTACGGATTGTAAATGCTCCGAATCACTGAAAAATCTCATCAGCAGACGGTCCAACTAGCACATCCACGTAGCTCTCTCTATGAAAATTCTTTTGTGTACAGTGATGATCTTTATTGCTTCTTCTCCTCAGTTCTTAAGATATCTTTCAACCCGTCCCAAACAAAATCAGTTAACATGACCAAAAATTATAAAACAGAGTTACTCCAATCTCTTCAATATTCATCCGTTCAACAGATGAAGTGAAGTTAACTGATGTTGTTGGCAAACCTAAAATGCAAACACAGAGCTGACATTCATGGAAATCTATCAAAAAGAATATTTCCAAAAATTTCACATCTTCTTTGAAGAAATAAGAAATATTGTCCAGAATGTAAAAATTAGCGAGAGTCTCGTTGATCCATAGAAAGGAAGACACTAACGACTTTAGCAATTATAGACCAATTTCCACATTGCCAACGGTCTCGAAGGTCTTAAAGAAGATATCACTGCTTTATCAAAAATGATTGAAGCATTGACAGACGCCTTTGATAGATATGAACTATTAGCTGGTGACCTTTGTAAATCATTCGATCTTATCTTTCAAGACGAACCTCCCAGAAATGAAGATTTGATCTGGTTGTAGAATAATCCCATCAACGATTAGGAAGAACAAGTAGAAAAGAACCTTCAAGCGAAATACAAAATGCTCTTTCAGAATATTCTGTAGGTTCGGTATTACGGCAGAGTATAGACAGTGGTGAAGTGCGTATTTTGACAGTGTGTATAATAACACTGATAGACAAAAATTACCTCAATGAATGTGAAATGGAATTGAATGGGTATTTTGTATCTACAACTAGTCTGTAACTAATCTGCACATTTAGAAAATTTCGATCACCCTCAGTTTTTTGCAACAGATATTAATCTTTTCTTAATCAAAAACGGTAAAAAAATGTTTCAAATGAACAAAAAACATCTTATATTTACTTTTATTCAGTAAATTCCAGTCATGAAATCGGGGCGCCAACAATTCTGCTTTTGTTTACTGAGACCCAAATCACGTACCAAGCCATTGAGATCGTTTTAAGTTATAAAATAAGGTTCTCTGTTTGAACTACTGGTCTCAAAAGTCGGATCGTAATCCGAACTCTCGGATACATTTTCTTCGGTCTTGTCATCCATGTTTACTGGAGGCTGAGGAACAGGTAAATCATCACTGTGTGGAATAGGTCTTTGAGCAAATTGTAGATTTGGATAGTTCACAGAGTGCCTTGATTTGTGATTAATACCTTTTATAGAAGTTTGGTAGAAATAACAATCTGATACATGGTCTTTCGGTTCGGCCCATATCATTGGAACTGCGAACGTCATATGACGAGATCCTTTAGCCCATGATGTTAATAAAGTGACACACTGTGCACAGCAAACACAAGGAGTCCAGGTTTTGTCCAAATTTTGCGCCGGAAAACCAAAATTATTAAAATAATAGTGTTCAACTAATGGTGTCAAACGACGACGTTGACTTTTAACAGTAAGTTGACCGCAAATATAACAGAAGTTATCAGGATGGTTTACATACACTCTCCGTATCCTAGTGTGTTGTATGACACTAATCTTAAAAAACAATTGTTTTAATTTCCATATTTTTTTTTATATTATATGACTTGATTTCGTTTAATAAATTTACTATTTATCAGTGTAATTAAAAAGAGCGTTGGATGTTATGAACGTATCTGACACGAAAGTTAAAGAAACGATACCAAGATGTAATACTTAACGTATTACACACTTATCTTATATTTAAATGGTCTATTCAAATGATTTCTATTTTTATGCACTTTTGATTACGCGAATTTCACATAACACGATTTTTTGCAAATCGTCTCCCTGGAGTAAATCACGACTTAACAACTCTAAACAGAATTTAATGCTTATTCTTATTCACTAAAATGAACCAATAAAAAATTCAAATTCAAATGAAAATCCTGATTTTTCATCTTATTCTTTCAGGAAACATAATAAATCAGCGAAACGTATTTAGTGAACGAAATATTACTTCATGAATCCGCAATAAACTTAAGATCAGCGTATCGAAATATACGGGAATCACTTTTTTATTTACCTGCCTTCTCCGTTTGAAAACGATTCGGAGCATCTTACCTGAAAAGAGAAATCTCCAATTATTTTTCCAATATTGGGAGCACACAATTGAATAAATTATTATTTTCTCCAATTCCATTCACTGTGTTACGAATAAGAATTATTACGTAAAAGAAGATAAAGTTCACATTACGTGTAGGTTAAGTAATAAATACAAGTATATAAGTAAGTATCAATTACACAAATTTTTCCAAACTTTCTTATTTTATAATTGAAAGATATAAATTCTAAAGGACTAAGAACCAAAAATAAGAAACGAAATGAGCAATTGAAACAATATAAATAAAGAATCAATCATTTGCACTGGTGGTTGGATATTTATTATTCCAGCAAAGCAATATATATATATATATATATATATATATATATATATATATATATATATATATATATATATATATATATATATAAATTTAAAAAAATTACATGATATATATACTTTATAATGTTACACCTCTGAACTTGACAATGCAAAAGGTAGATTTTGATATATTTGATGATAATTCTAAAACAGAAAGTTGGATGCAGAAGGAATTACACAGTAAGCACCCTAAAGAATTGAAAAATGATTATATTGATGAAATCGCATCGAATAAATGGTTAGTTTCAGGAGAATTGTTTGCTGAAACCGAAGGCTTGGCAATTGCGATCCAGGATCAGGTTGTTTTCACGAGGAATTATAGAAAACACATCATCAAACAAAATAAAGATGATTTTTGCCGTAGATGTTTCTGTTCTTCAGAAACAGTTTTTCATATATTATCATCTTGCTCAGTCCTTGCTTCAACAGATTATTCAGAAAGACATATAGCCGTCGCTTATATTATTCATGTTAATCTAGGAATTAAACATGACCTCATTCTCAAAAGAAAAAAGTTTTACAAATATGAACCTGAGATTATTTGTGAAAATGACAAATATAAACTTTATTTTGATAAAACAATTCTTTGCAACAGAGCTGTAAAACACAATAGACAAGATATCATTCTTACTGATGAACAGAATCAAATAACATATATAATTGATATTGCTATACCCGACACACATTATATACAAATTAAATACAATGAAAAAATTTCTAAATATATGATGCTTGGCGACGAGATTAAAAATGTGGAAAATGAAAAAATTTTATTCTACCGATTATTATTTCCACAAAAGGTGTTATTCCTAGGAATCTTCAAAAATGTATTAAGATTTTGGGTCTGAAAAAATTTGTTTGAACAGTTACAAAGATAACAGTCATCAGATATTGTAATATTCTTCGTAGGTTTCTTTCCGAAAAAAATGAGGTAGAGTCATAGGTTTTCTGTTTAGTTTATATTGCTCAGAATCTCATTTCATATTTTATTTATTTGTTTATATGAATGTAATATAATTAACTGACAATTTTGTCATATTTATATTCAGATCAGTATTCTATTCGATCGTTCACCACTTCACACAAAGGAAACTATTAATGAGTAACATTCAGTGTACTTGACTAAGGTCCGTACACTGGATTTTTCCGGGGAGAAAGCCTCTGGCACTACTCGTTGGTACATTGATATCGTTCTCTGATGATGCTATAGTATGTATATATTCTGGTAGATTAATATATTCTCATAACATTTAACGTTATCCTAATATATAATTATTCCAGGATATGTTTTGATTATAATCATTGCCTGGCAATGGTAGTAATTACCGGGTGGTGGATTTATATTTTTCATGAAATCAGTTTGATTGCATGAACAAATATATGGGCAACTCGTCGGGGTGAAACCCCTATATATATATATATATATATATATATATATATATATATATATATATATATTATGTTAATTGCTAATGAGATATGAATTTATTTAAGGGCCTATCAAAGAATGCCCACTTTTATCTTTTATAGCAAGTCGAATATTTCGACACAATTTGCATATACCAAGTCCAATATTTCGACACAATTTGCATCCTCTTCAGGGAATTAAAAGGGTAAGAACATTTTCTTTTACTTGGGCTGTGACATATTTTAAGTCAAAAATATAAAAAAACTCACAGCTATTGCATACTGGTTTAAGACAAATCACCATACGAAGACGCAATCTGACATTCACCAAATACATTGATCATATAAATTAAGTTGAAATTGAGTTAAAATTACATAGTTAAAATTACAATTAATATATTACATTTGAGATCTGTCTTCGAGACAGTTTCACAAAAGGTAAGGTTACAGACGAACATTGAACATCATATCTGACATTTCGAACTCAGTTATAGAACCAGAAACGTTCTTTCTTGCCCAATGGGAACTACCCTTAGTCTCATTCTAGCCAATGGGGTTGTTTTAAGATAATAGAGACAGTCAAACATATCATTGAATTTGATGTCCCGATACTTTTCCAATATGTGGATGACTTGATTTTGGCAGTTCCGTCTGAAAAAATTCAATATATCCAAGACCAATTCAACAATGTTTTCAAAAATTTCATAAAATTCACTGTAGAACGAGAAACTGAGAGAAGCGTATCTTCCTCAATACAAAACGAAATAAATAAATAAATGAAAACCAACAAAGCCTTCTAGTCATTTTTTTAATTAGAAGTGCTTTCAATTCAGCGAATGCATACAATCGTTCAATAATTTTTTGCTCGAGAACGGTCGGAGGTACGAAAAAATTACATGTGTTTCTAAACTGAACGAAGATGACGAAAATTGATTGGACGGTGATCAGTGGCTTACTGCGAAAAAGTTTGAAAGGGCAAAAGAAGGCATCGCTCAGGAAAAGTATACAACTTGTAGATTCTGGTTAGAATTTAGAACGTGTAATGATGGAGGCTGTAAAAAATAGCTTGCATGCCAAATTTAGGCTGAATATCTCAAAAACTGCAGGAGTTTTGAAGAAAAAATTAGCTTTTGCGGACATATGTTTATATGAAATTTTTTCTTAAAATTGTACATACTATTATGATTTACCATCGTTGTGACAGATTTACCATCTAGACTCAAAGACTGTCATCAGCGCTTGGCATCAATGAATTAGCAACCTTGCATCTGATCCTGCACAGAATATACATGTTGTGACATATAATGGAGGTATAAATACTATACTTTATTCATGATATAATCAAAATTGAGAAAAATTTCACCCTGTTCATGATCCAGTCTAAAAATTACTAGGAAGTGAAAAGAGAATAGATGGAATCTCCGAGCACTCAGACAAACCTTGGTTTTCAGTTACTGAGACTTGATAATGAATTAGAGCATCTGATCCTACAGAATATACATAAACAGATACTGAGTTGATAATGGATTCTATACTTTATTCATGATTAATCAGGAAATTGAGAAAAATTTCAAATTCGACTATATTTTTTTTCGAATTCATGAAATAATTTGCTTATTGATTCAATTTATTGTGTATATAGTTCACTTTTCGTCAGATCATATTTTTTTCAAGTCCAAAAATTACATTTTTCAACAAAAATACTGTATGTTCCAGGAAGTGAAAAGAGAATAGATGGAATCTCCGACGCACTCAGACAAACCTCTCCTACTAAAGAATTGTGGATATCCGCTTTGCTTCTGGTAGATTGATAGGAATTTCCGATTTTCCTCCAAAAACGGTATCAGTTGAAAGAATTGATTCAGTATGTGATATATATGTGGACAGAAGAGAGTAACCCTCAATTGATACCAAAATCACTGACAGTTCGTATTTGAGAAAATATAAGTTTGCTTCGTAACTCAGAAACCGATCGACAAAAATTTTTCGAATATGTCCCTACATTCTACTCGAAAAAGGGCCTGTAGAATGTGAAAACATTTCTTCTTCCCATATCAAAATCCTTCAAAATTTCAGAACAACTCTAATGAGGTTTTCTCAATCTAAATTTGGTCCACCCTATACCTGATACACTTATATCCAAAGGTTCAGACAGAATGATGCCTTATTACATCAAAATCCTCTGTTCACTTTAAAGGACTTTTATTTTCACATTCAAAACTCGATAGAAAATTGGTTTCCTGGTTTTAGGAGAACGCGGAGACGCTATTTCCAATCGAAGGATTTTATGGAAATCGCTTGAGCTCATGTTTCCCTCGAGAATCGTATTCAGTGAGAGGAAATACGATAAATACAAAGTACTCATTGATCTGATGCTAAAGCAACACAATTTAAGGAAACTTTTGACAAACTGATATGTAGTATTAGATATTCATAACGATAAGGATTGCTTCCAAATATTTCTGATGTTTATATTTCCCCTGAGCGGAACTGTTCTACTGGAAAGCAATAATTCAATGCGAACTCCTTTTCACATAGTATGAAAGACCTTCAAACCGCATCGTAATGTTTCACACATAAAAATCCCAAACATAAATCAAAAACAAAGAGAAACACCAAGTATCTTTCATATTTACGAACTTCGTTAGCGCCTATACGAATGGCATCAATTTATTTTCTTTGAAATTAGCGTATGTGGAAGTGAATTACATGTTTGTTGTGTAGGACGAACATCGAATGAAGTACGGTGCACATGTTTTGAGAATGGCCTTTTAGGGCGTTAAATTGGTTCGTGATGTAACGAGCAAAACGATTGCGTTACACATATGTTTACATTTCGTGCGAGTAGTTGAAAGTTGAAGATTTTTCAGTATACTTCGTGCTTTATTATCACATTTCGCATAGGCTCCAAACTTTGTCATTTTAATTCTAGCGCGATGATTGATAAACAGGCCTACAAAAAAAAAATTTGATGCAGCTCTGTTTGTGTCTATGATCGACCCTTTGGTTATTTTCAAGTGCTATATACTAACAAATCAAAAATGATTACAAGATATATTTTTTCTTGAATGTAAATGAGGGTGGGTTATTGATTTCAAGTTGGCTGTTGAGAGTGGTATAATGTGGGGTTTTCCTGAGTTTATTAATTTCCAACCTCTCCAAAAGATTCTTCCTTTATTGCATTCGTAGAGGACTTTCAGATTGTCTAAAATTGTTGTGTGGTTTATTGATCGCTTGTGCTTGAATATTGGGGATTTCTTGTCTGGTCATCTATGTTCTTTGAACCTTCATTCGAAATTTCTACCTGTTTGACCTATAGAACCATTCGTTACATTCGATTTCGTTAATAACAGATTGTTTGAGTTTATCGTTTTTCTGTTTTGCATTAAAAATAAATTTTCAAAGGTTTGGACCGGGTGAAATGAGGTGGTTATTTTGAATTTTGAAAAATAATGTTTCGTTTTAAGTGCG
The DNA here is from genome assembly GCA_013387265.2 of Cryptolaemus montrouzieri. Taxonomy (NCBI): domain Eukaryota; kingdom Metazoa; phylum Arthropoda; class Insecta; order Coleoptera; family Coccinellidae; genus Cryptolaemus; species Cryptolaemus montrouzieri. The sequence continues at coordinate 64,072,449 of JABFTP020000124.1, read as the reverse complement.
ACATAATTAAAACTGACATATCTTATCTCGGGTTTTTCTTCAGTGCTGTAACAGTTCGATTTCTCGAATTGATCATGTATATCTTTCAAACTCAGTTTTCATAATTTCATTAATAAGTCAATCTCATTTCATCAAGTTAAATATTCAAACAGTCTGAAATTCGAATCAAGAATTTACAGGAAATAATACCCAATGAAAATTATAGTTATATCCGTAAGGTGTCGCTGGTATTGATCTGGGTTGTTCAACGGTTAATTGTAAGTCAGTAATTGAAAGAAGATCGTTTTCTCGTTTCTGTGGAAGAAGGGAAAGCAGTACTCATTCTATGTTTCATTTCCACTTTATTGTTGTGAAGAGATAAATTTCGTTTTTTCCTTATTTTTTTTGAAAATCAATAGTTTTTCATAGAACCTAGTCTATATAAGTTCGGAATTCATTAGATTCGCCCTCTTTTCATTTTGAAATCTTTTGTGATTTTATTGGAGATATGTTGTAGCGATTGGAGTGAATAATTTTCAGAAAAAGTTATTGAGTATTCTTTTGATTTTCTGGATAAATTCCAATCATCTGAGGCGTTATAAGTAGTCGGTAATTTTTCCGGATTTCCTCGACAACGAATTTAATTAGAGAGTGGAGGGATTTCGAATTTTCTTTCGTTATATTAACCTAGATCGATATCTGCTATTCCAAGGATTTTTTTCACCATCAAGATATTTTACTGTCACGAGTTTTCATCTTTATGCCAAACCCTGATATTTCACGACTGGGGTAACCACGTCTTTAGGAAACTAGTCTTGCCACCTAGGGCAGTCACCTTGTGAACCATATTTAGCCAATTAAGTAACCTGTAAGCTGTAAGATACAGGAATACCAGAAAACCGATATAAAACACTATCCAACCATTGTGGGAATCAACCTCAGTCCTGAAAGCTGAGTGTTCTTTATGATCCATTTCTTCTCTTCTATCTTCATTAATCGTTGACTGAGCTCTATCATTGAGTTTCATTTTGTTGAAAAGCTCAGATTTTTCTAAATTGAAAATTAGTACTTATGCAGTTTGAATCCCGTCTGAGACTCCTATATTGTAATTGATTAAACTTTATAGTTAAGTTTATTTGCATTAGTTACCTTGATTATAGTTAGCAATTTATTAGTCAGTTACTTTTTATAGATATTGAAGTTAAGATACTGTTTATTTTATTATAATTAAGTCTAGAAATTTATGCAATTTTTATTTCCAACTTAATTGGTAAATTTCAATAAAATAGTAGTTTGAGACTTAGTCTACCTTTATCATTACCTATTATCATTCCAATTTTCCAAGTATAATATTAAGATAGATAAAGCGATTTTATACCCTTAATAGAATATTATTCTAAAATTTTTAGTTACATGTCTATAATGTGGAAAAAGTTTCACTTCTACCGTGGTTTCATAAAACCACACAATCCTTTTTATTTTGTGTGTAGTTGATCTGTTTCAATGTTTCCGTTCTCGATTTTTTATTTTTGAGTTTTTATCAACGTTAAATATTAGTGCTCGATTTTAAATGATGCAATAATAATCTTTCAAATACACACACTATAAAAATCATCACCTGGTATTCTGAATTCAACAATCTATTAAGCTGCTCGATCGCAGTTTCTTTGTCAACATATGTTTTTGGACATATGAGGGGAAAAAACCTATGTAGTAACATTTGTTTCCATATGATCTCAAACACGTCTGAAACAAGAATGAGTTTATTTGACTATCAGTATTCATTCAATTTCTCTTCAGTTTTCACGCTAAATAAATGCAAGTTTTCTATGTTTCTTGTTGGTTTTCGAATCTTTGAATTCATTGTAATGGCCGATGAATGTCCTGGACGCTATTTGAGTGATCATGAAGTGGTAAGAATTGTAACACTTCTAGAGGAGAGGCGAAGCCAACGTTACGTGGCTAACTGGTTGAATGTAACCAAATCATTATTTCAAGAGCAATTAATCGGTACCACGAAACAGGGAATATGGAAGAAGGGCTGGACAGGGAAGACGCACTAAGAGTTGGGCACTGTACGGATAGAATACTACAAAATGAACTTGCACTTTCCAGAAATGTGCATAATTCATTGCAATTTGTTAGGAACAGGCTCAGAGAAGACGATATCAGACCAAGGGTGGCTTCTACCGGTCCGCGTCTCCCCAGAGAGTATCGAGTTGCAGTTTGGAGGAAACATGCAAATTTGGGTATTCCAGAATGGTCGAATGTTCCCTTTTCCGACGAGTCCAGGTTCTGTATAGTATCAAACGATAGCCTGTATACAGACAACCTGGGGAACCATATCAGCAATGCAATATCCGGCAAACCGAAAACTTCGGAGGGGGCTCAGTAATGGTGTGGGGAGGCATTTCTCTCCATGGTCGAACTGAGTTAGTCCTAGTGAATAATGGAATAATGACAGCGGTCAGATACATCGCAGATATCCCTGAACCCCATGTTGTACCCTTTGGACCATTGATTGTCGAGAACTTCATTTATATGCATGATAATGCTCGGCCTCATGCAGCTAGAGTAATTACTGAATTTCTGCAAGATGCCGAAATTGATATTTTAAGATGGCCAGCCAGAAATCCTGACTTGAATCCCATAGAACATGTTTGGGACAAAAATGAGGTGGCAAATTCACCAACTAGAAAATCTGCTTCCTGAAATTTGGAACTCAGTGACTCAAGGGTACATCCAAAATTTGTTTGAGAGGCTTCCGAGACATATGCTCTGATAGCCAAAACGTTCTTTCATATCTGAAAGATACGAAGGTCACATTCAAACTGGTTGACGAACGCAGAACAGCGCCTTGACAACTCAGTGCAACAAACAGAAGTACTCTGATTTGGTGCCCAGCCTATCAGACATCGAAGGAAACGAGATAGCAGACACCCTTGCCGAAAAGGCAACAGCTGTCAGGCCGATGGGACCAGAACCAATTCTGACTATCCCATGGACCTACGTGCTCTATTTTTTTCACCACCGAGGCCCAAAACTAATGGGCAGTCATCTTGGGACTGAGACAGTCAAAAAGGTTCATAAAGGGGCCACAATCAAAGAAGAGGGTACATGAAATACTGTCCCTTGATGAAAAGTCTGTTGGGATGGTAGTGGGACGTAACACCAACTCAACAAACAATGTCATGAAACTATCGAAAACCACCCAGTCCGTGGTAGCCTAGAAAATGAAGAAACAACGGAACACATACTCCGCTCATAAGAAAACCAGAATGAACACCTTGGGCGCTAAAACACACAGTGTTGCGTGCCTTAAGATTAGGTTAAACAAATCTGAATATAATATTACTCAAAATTTCATTACAAAACGAAACATAAATATTTTCCCTAATTATTATAATTCTCCTTTTGTTTTTCGTTGTAGAAATTCCCCACAATTTTGAATCATATAATTTCGTTTTACATCTACACCGAATATTGTAATCCTCTAGTCGGCCATTTCAGTACGGTAAAGGTTATACTGCTCTTGTCCTTTTTAGGCACGTTTCGGTAGTAAACAATACATACCTGCCCATTTATCCGATCTTAGTCTTAGAATCTTTAAATTTTACAATCCAAACTCTCTCTCATTTTCTACAGTATTTAAGAAAATGCACAGACCGAAGAGACATCACTTTCACTTTTCTAACATCTATCTATCATCACTTTACTTTTCTATCATTCTTCTATCATCTATTATTATTATTATTATTATTATTATTGAAGTAATTTAAGGCTGCGGACAAGTCCTATAAAAGCCTAATAACAAAAAATAATTTCTATAGTTTTGCAAGCACTGATAAGTCTATCTTTCATCATCGATCTAACATCACTTATCTAACCATTCACTATTCCTCATCTTATTGTATCGTCAATACAGTCCATCGTCAAATGTATATATGTGTAAATAAACAGTGTTAAACAAGGAATAAATCTCATTACTTACAGTCAGGTAAAACTTACTGTAAGACAAATAACACCCAGCGCCCGGATGATCTAGGAGGCCCCTCAACAGTCTTGCAAGCTACATCAGGAAGTTCTTGCAAGACAAATTAACAACTCAACATAACACGCAAGCACAATGGGCCAAAAGGCCTGAGTGCTGTCCATATGGGCGCCATGCAGGAAGAAGAAGAAGATTCCCAGGACAAAAACGAGAATCACCCAATGCTGAATAGTAAATAGGATGGTAAGTTACATTTGGTGATCGCGAAGTTCACCCAAACAAAGAAAGAAGAGGTATCCTCATAATCATACCTCTAGTAAAAGCTTAGTGGAATGCGACAGATTTCGCTCATTTTTTTAGTCCAGCCCTGGAATTTTATTTTCGTCTACAAACAGTATTGTTAACATCAGTCATGTTATTTGAGGTACGAAGTATCGAGAAAATCGGTTCATGCGTTCAAAAGTTATTATGATTAGAAAATTGGACCAAATCCACAAAACAACCTGTATATCGAAACGAATAGTATTACCTTGTATTCTAAGTGCCGGTTCGAATTTCCTTAGGTATACTCAAACTACAACAGTTCAGATATGTGTGATTACTCGTGAATCATCCTGTATAAGAAAGATAAAGCAAGGTTATAATTATGTAAATATATTAATTTTTCACATACGCCATCATAACTGTCTCGTTAATACCTGCCTGAAATATAATTCTTCTCTTCGCATATTAAAAAGATACGGAATTATTTGACGTAAATTACCTGTTCTAAATAAAAATAAATTTTCGACATTGCGTCTATTATATTTTGAATTATTCTCTCAATATCCAAACGATATATTTCTAATGGACCTAACGTTCAACATTATTGTTAATTAATATCAGTAGGGTCACTGCTTCTAAATTTCATTTCAATCATTTTGCACGATCTCCTTCGGAAATGAATTGATGGGAGCGTATATAAAATTGGTGAATAATAATGTTTTGTATGCACTACGAGCATTAAATGAATTGAAACGCCCTTCAGGCGACATTCATTCTCTAGGCAGGAACCATGTTACCCTTCTGGCGATTCAGTCTACATAACGCCCTTCGGTATGTATTGTGCCAAAATTTCTATGAAATCGGACGATATCTGAATTTGGTTAAAATTTCCACCAGTTCACATACGTGAATAATTTTAATTTAATTTCATGAATCGTTTATTGATGGTCGAAATATAGAATACATGTTTTTGACATAATGGCGTTGAAAATTACTAAAAAATGTGATAGTTACTCTGTAATTGGATTTTTAACATATTCTTACAATAATTTGATTGGCGAGGTTGTTTCTTGATGAGAATTGATATACATTTTTCAATTAGATAAAACTGTTAAAATTTTCTTTATATTCACATATTCATGAAGCGTTCAACTAAACGTTATCTTCATCAATTAAGTAATACGTTTAAAATAAAGATGTGTTCGCGCTAAATACCCCATTAGAAGTATCTACGGATCGGTTCGACTTTCGATAATAACGGACAACGACCACAACTTTGGTATTTCGAATTGCATGGTGTACTTTTAATTTTTTTTTCATTAGGAGGCATTCTTTTTCAAGCAACTCTTCATCCGATTTGTCCATGTAAAAGTAACCACCATTGAGCTATGATTTTTTATATCAAAATTTTCGAAATTATAGCATCATATTCTTTGCCTAAAATAATTTGTTTAGAGTCAATCAAGATTATAAGTTTTCGAGAGCAACGTACTTACCAATGCTGTTTTATATACAGGGTGCACTTTCCAATTAATAAGACAAAATTGTCAAACTGAAGGTTTTTTGCAAATACGCGTACTCATTTTGTTTCCCTTCATTAAAATCATATTTTAAATCAGTATTGATTTGAATTTAACCTAAGCTGGTTTTTATTGCTATTTGTAGAGTATTTGTAGTATAGAATATCAGTAGTATGTAACCTGGCACTTGAGAAAGATACAGAGTGTCGAAACACGTTGTGCTAATATATTATCCTTGTAGAATTCTAAATCGTTTAATTTATTTTTATTTAGTATTGATTTATATTATGTTCATCTATACCTAAAATTTTATCAATATGGCAGTTTATATCGCAATCCATTATATTTGGTCACTCGCCTGGAAATCAATTCTGCTATTAGAACACTATTCTACACTCTCATCTTTGCCTCCTCATATTTCACATAAGATGCAAACACATATAAACACCTCAAAAAAGTATAGGGAACACTTACCAATATCTTCAAAGTATGAATTTGATGATTCGAATTTATAGAAATCGTTCGGTTGGTGTTAGGTTATATTGTATACAATGTATTCTCAAGAAAACAAAATATTATTTGACTTTTCCAAAGCAGCTATTATAAAAAATTTGAAATTTGAAAATGACGAAATTTGGTAAAACACAAAAAAATATCCTTAACTAATATTTTAGAAACGATATGGAAGCACTTATATTTTTAAGTACCCACCTCTGTTATTAATGACACTTTGTCATCGTCGCGGCATGCTCAATATTAAATTGTCTATTACATTTTGGCCTAAGTCATTCCAAGCCCCCTGAACTGCTAATCGAAGCTCCTGTTCATGATGGAAGACGTTTTGACGCAGGAGATTTCTTTTTAGGGTGTCCCACACCCTGATTGATGGGATTCAGATCTGGGGAGCAGGATGACCACGGTAGAAGATCGATATCATTCTCTTCAAGAACGTTCAAGACAACTCTTGCACGACGAGGAGGGGCATTATCTTGTTGGAAGAGTGGATTTTGCCCCATTGTTGGGAGATACGGTACCACTACAGGTAGAACTATCTCATTTGCGTAAGAATTTCCCATGAGGTTGTTCTGTATGACAACGAGGTCAGTTCTGCCACCAAGGCGTATACCTCCCCAAAACATCACTGATACGCCTCCCTGTCTAACAACTTCTCGAGCATGCTGGAGACGGTTTTGCTTTTTAGGTTCCCTCCATATTCGAATCCGAATCGGTATAATAACTAAATCTAGATTCATCACTGAAGAGAACTGTGGCCCACCTCTCTTGATCCCAGTTTACTTATTCTTGGCACCAAGCTAAACGAGCAGCGCGATTTCCATGGGTCAGTTGTGGAACTCTTAAAGGACGTCTGGAGTGGAGTTGACCTTAGTGCAGTCGATTTCTCACATTTGGTCGGAAATTTGTACATTATGAACTCGTGATAGCTCTTGAGCTGATTGAGATGCTGTGGTAGTACGATCTCTTCTGGCTTGTAAAACGAAAAATCGGTCTTGGGCGACTGTAGTCCTGAAACGACCTGTATGGCGTTCTTCTACGCTATCTGTTTCATTGAAACGTGACCATAAACGGTTTATGACACTTGGGCTACTTCCCAGAACCCTGGATACTTTCCGTTGTGAGCTCCCAGCTTGGAGCATGCCAACGGCTCGTAACATCTCTTCTCTAGTCAAATGTCGTCTTTCCATGGTCGAATCACATCGGCACTCTACATAATTTGGTGAGAAATTGATGCAGATGTTCATTTCTTGAAAAAAATCATCCATATTGATCGTTCTGGATACGATATATCGATATTCAGAAGTGTTCTCTAGACTTTTTCGAGGTGTTTGTGGGGAGTCGTAAAGGAATTGTGTTCGGGGTTCGCTCAAATAAAAAAATCGAGAAATTGAGTATGGATGACGATGAGATTCATGGTGCCGGGGAGATAGCTCGCGTTTTTAATCAATATTCTGTAAGTATCGGGAAAGAGTTGGCAAAAAAATTTAAAAGAAAAGAAGAACCACTTCAGTAACCAACAATCTTAACACACAACTGTCTTCAACACCAACAAATACAGAAGAGGTAAAAAATATTCTCAAAAATTTAAAAGATAAAAAAGTTGTGGAATTGACGGATCATCTGCAGAGGTGTTCAAGGCGGGTGCTGATTTTTTAGTGTCTCCAATAGAGTATATAGTAAACACAATTATGAGAAATGGGGTGTTCCTGAAGTCCTGAAGACTGCGGTAGTAGGAAATTATGTGCGAACTATAGGCCCATATCTCTGCTTTATGTCCTGTCTAAAATTATAGAAAAAACTTTGAAGAACTGCTTAACCACATATATGACACAAAACAGTATTCTTTCTAGATTTGGTTTCAGGGAGAGCAGGTCCACGCAGGATGCCATTGCTGCACTGACTGAGAAAATTTATAAAGCTTTTGATACTGGGGAGATACCCTTACGTATCCTGATTGATTTGGCAAAGACGTTCGACAGAGTTGAGCATGGCATTCTGGTGGATTTGTTAAAGGAGTTGGGTATTGGTGAGATCGGAGCGGGATTGATACGGAGTTATCTGTCAAATCGAAAACCATTAGTAAAAATTGAGAAAACATTTAGTGATGAACTGCCGTTAAAATGTGGAGTACCACAGGGAACCGTTTTGGTGCCAATATTGTTTTGTTTGTGTATAAATGGTCTCTTTTCCTTGAGTATTAGGGGTAGGCTCATTGAGTTTGCTGATGATACGGCCATTGTTTATTCAGGAAGAATCGGACTTTCTTATTATTAAATCGTGGATGGATGAGCATTTGCTGACTGTTAACTTCGAGAAAGCAAAATATATTCCCTTCTCAGTTGACAAGAGATCGCTCCCTGTGGAAATGCCTCTGAGAATACGAGAAGATGGTTCCACCTTTGAAATACCTAGTACTCATGAATGTTAATATCTCGGCATAGTGTTAGATTCGCACTTGAAGTGGGAAAGCCACATAAACGGGTTGATTTTGAAACAGCGAGGACTGGTGTCTAGGTTCAAGCTCTTATCAAATATACCGGAAATAGATCATTTAAGAATCGTGTATCATGCACTTGTGGAGTCGCAACTGCTTTACGGGTTGATAGCCTGGGGAGGTGCATATAGTAACGTACTGAACAAAATCGTTATTCGACAGAAATGGTTATTAAAGATTATGTGCAAGAAAGATATTTAGTTTCTTACTCTGCTCTTTTATAATGTGGATAATATATGGGATATATATCAATTATACTGCTTCTCCATCTTAATGCATTTGAGAAAAAATACACCATGCCAATCTCTTCTAGATCATGGTGCGAATACAAGGAATTGTCAGTTGTCTTTTCGTGTTCCAAAAGTTCAAACAACAGTTGCTCAAAAAAGATTTTATTATCTTGCCTCCAGAATTTTTAACACTCTTTCTTATGATTTGAAAAGTACACAGAATTTGAAAATGTTCAAAAGAAAACTCAGGAGATGGCTCATGAGTTTAGACAGAGAAAGTGTAAGGAAGTTGATAAATGCTTAGTATTTTTGTTGGATTTGTTTCACAGAATCATTGGATTGGAACTCTTTTTGAATTTAAGAATTCAAAAAAGAAAAGAACACATACATCAAAATTGAAATATTTTTATTCTCAGCCATCCCTCGAACTCGGAAATCTATATTTCAGAAAAAAATTTTTTTTTGACATTTATCGTTGTCGTTCTGTTCTAGTTACTGCAAACAATAAGTTTTGAAGAAATTTTCTTAAATTCACATTAACTGGTTAATTAAGTTTTTTGGAATGATCTGGAAGCTCGATGGATCTGTTATCACTTAAAATTAAAATAATTCATGGTGGTACCAAATGAATCACTTGCATTTAATGTGAGGTTCTCCAGGAATAAAATGTAGTTAAGATCTTCAAATATTTAACATAATTTAAATTTGTTTTGTTTTGGGAACTGGTGTTCCTAATAAATTGCTTGCAGGGGGTCGTTGATCAGAGTTGGATAACAATGGTTCAGACAAAGAATCGAAGAAATTACCTGGACGGGGTCATTGTAACCCCGTACCTTACTCAACGGGTTTTCAACATTGAATTTAGCCTCAATTCGTGGCTGCTTTTACGACTGATAAACAGAACACACTGATGATCTAGTCGGCTTCTTCTGAACTAAATATCATGAAATTTGTCAGTTGGGTTGTCAGCTCTAACCGTTCTCGTGGATCGAAACAGAACGAACTGAAATTACTAAAATATTTTGAGAATAACATGAACAATATTTTTGTTTGATGAACATCCGGTTCATTTTCAAATCCACATTTAAATGAAAATTATCACGTTTATTGTAAACATCGCTTATCAAAAATAGGCTTGGTTAGTCAAAACTCATCTCTTAAACATCATTTGACATTAAACTTGGAAGATGAACTGTCTCCAAGGCTAAATAATAGAATTAATTAGTAAAATCAAGACTAGGTAAATCATCAAGTTGTACACCGGCCGGTCTATGAATTTTAAATCGTCCTCGAGATTTTCGCGGTATAGGAATTGGCCACATTATAAAAAGCTAAGAATTTTTCTATAAAACTCATTCGATTCTGGTATCTTTTGAATGATACACATAAGATGAGATTCTTTGTGGTGAGTAGAAATATTATTTTAACTGCCTCTAGTATCATCAATATATGGAAACATTGTACGGAAATGATTTTACATCATAAATTGATTCATCTCATTTTCATTCACTTGATTATATTTTATTGATCATTCCAAAAACATACAATGGAATTTCAATTGTGTTGAAGCATTCTTCCCTCTGTAGTAAGGGCGACCATATTTAATTGATATGAACTATTTCAAAATGAATTTCTAATCACAGATTCATAAAACCGGTCAATTAGACTATGTTATTAAAATATAGGACAAAATGTGAAATAAGTTGCAATTCCATGTTCACCTTTGAATGGTGAGGTAAGGTTAGATTTCTGAATTAGAATTCTGTTAGATAACTTCTATGCAATAATTTTCTAAGCAATTATTTCAAAATGGCCATCTCGAATTTGAGTGATTTGTTATTATAGTACATTGAATGAATAGTATGTTAATATTCGAAAGTTGAGATCAAATTTTGTGTGGGATGTACACTCTAGGGACAGGCAGAACAAGGAATCAAATATAATTGAACATTATTCTTCACTTTATATTATTTATTTAAGACAATTATTATATCCCTAGATACGAAATTTTGGGCAATATTTTGTATGACACTATATAAATCGACATTATTCAAACAAAATTTCAGTAAATTATCATGTATTCTAAATTCATTTTAAATTCAATTATTTCTTTTACACAATGAACAAGAATGTATGAAAGAAGTATTTCTGTTATAATTGATCGATTTTGATCTATTCCTCAAAATGATAAAGAACGACAAAGTTCATGCCTTCAACTTATATCGAAGGTGTATATAAAAAATGATTTTTGGAGTTTTTTTCGAAGATATTTATATCTTTCGTTCTGAATTACCATTCATATTGTCAGTTATGAATGAGGAAGGACATGACAAGTTATATTTTGCAGTTTGTTCAAGTTTTTGATTAACAACATCAAATGCACAAGGAAAAAAGTAAAATATATATATGCATGTTCGAATTTTGGACCTTTCCTTTCCGATTATATCTTGAAGAATTTATCAAGACTACAGCGAATAATATGATGAGATAATGAATACAATATGTCGTTCTTTTTGGAAATAAATCACAAGACACTTGTTATTGTAATTAAAATTTTAGCAGTTTTTTATATCTCAGAAAGATATCGAAAATTCATGCAAAAATTATAATTCACCAGATTTGTCCAAATTTTCCACATTTCCGAAGTTTTTCTCTACTTTAACGTGTTCTACGATCATAAATATGTGTTTTTCTTCTTCACAAAACTAATTCGGACTATATTTTGAAATAAGGATTGGCACAATCGCTTAGTGGCACCTCTCGCTCGCAACGATGATAGGTTAGAGGCGACGGCGTACCATGCCTCAAACTAACTGAACCTAACCTAACCTACCTGATATGTGGTCGAGACATATTTCCATTCTCAAACATAAGTTTTGCGTTTATGATATAAGTTTGAATCATTATTAAATGTTGTCAATACAAGCTGGTCCATTTACTATGCACCGTTAAGATGATCTTAATGAACACTCATGTTGACACCAATTCTGCATCTAGAGAAGTAATTCTATCCGAAAATCCCGAAAAAATTTTTTAATTAAGTTTTTAGACCCTATTTTCCCATGTCTCAAGCAATGAAACTAAGGGAAATACCTTACAAGCGTTACTAAACTGTCAAGCTTCCTGGGTGTTAATTTTCCCAAAAATGCAGAATCTCAAAGTTGTCTCCTTCTTGATTAATATATTAGTAACAAATTTTCATATCCTGAACTTTAAAATCGAAATAATTTCCATACACATTTTTGAATTCTATTTCGAAAGCTCAGAAATGGAATTTAGAAAAAAATAGTGCATGTTTATCCCTGAAGTTCATACTTCAAGTAAATACATAGTGAAATTGGGTTTTTAATAATCCTACAGGAACCTACTTTAATTCCGAATCAAAATTGTGTCGATCAAGCCAAAAATGAATCTTTACGCAAAATTTCATCAAAATCGGTTGACTCGTTTTAGTGTAATTGAAAAAGGAACATTTAAATAAAAATTTATTCGATTTGAATGTTGCCAAGGATAGAAACAAACTTTTCCAGCTGAACCTAACCTAACCTACCTGATATGTAGTCAAGACATATTTCCATTCTAAAAGATACGTTTTCCGTTTATGATATAAGTTTGAATCATTATATTAAATGTTGTATCAATACAAGCGGGTCCTTTTACTATGCACCGTTAAGATGATCTTAATGAAAACTCATTTTGACACCAATTCTGCATCTAGAGAAGTAATTTTATTCATAAATCCCGAAATAATTTTTTTAATCAAGTTTTTAGACCCTCTTTTCCCATATCTCCAGCAATGAAACTAAGGGAAATACCTTACAAGCGTTACAAATTGTTAAACTCCCTGGGAGCTAATTTTCCCTAAAATGCAGAAACTCAAAGTTTTCTCTTTTTGTTTGATATCTTATTAACAAATTTTTGAATTCTATTTCGAACGCTCAGGAGTGGCATTTTATATTTATTTTAAAAATATTGCATAGTTATCTATGAAGGCAAAGTTCAAGTAGATAAATACTGAAATTAGGTTTTCAATAATCCCACAGGTAGGTCACATTCAATCGGAATGTGTGTCGATCAAGCCAAAATGTATCTTTGTGTAAAATTTTATTTGAATCGGTTGACTCGCTTTGGTATTATTGAAAAAAAAACATTTAAATGAAAATTATTTAATTTGAATGTAGACAAGAAATGGAACAAATTTTTTCAGCGAAATAGCTGCATTGGAACAATTAAGCACTTGAATTTTACTTTTCAAACATGAACTCCGAAGTGCACCATAGTACATATTTTGTCACGGTGTGCTTAAGTTTTTGTGAAAATAAGTGATTAAGGAAGCATTTGAATTTGGGAGGCTTTTACTTGGTAAAATTCCATTATCAATAACAAAGAACTAGTACTGTGTTTCAAGGAATTTTACTTAATAATTGCGATTCGTAACGCGTTGTTAATTTTCCCAAAAATGCAGAATCTCAAAGTTGTCTCCTTCTTGATTAATATATTAGTAACAAATTTTCATATCCTGAACTTTAAAATCGAAATAATTTCCATACACATTTTTGAATTCTATTTCGAAAGCTCAGAAATGGAATTTAGAAAAAAATAGTGCATGTTTATCCCTGAAGTTCATACTTCAAGTAAATACATAGTGAAATTGGGTTTTTAATAATCCTACAGGAACCTACTTTAATTCCGAATCAAAATTGTGTCGATCAAGCCAAAAATGAATCTTTACGCAAAATTTCATCAAAATCGGTTGACTCGTTTTAGTGTAATTAAAAAAGAAACATTTAAATGAAAATTTATTTGATTTGAATGTTGGCAAGGATAGAAACAAACTTTTCCAGCTGAACCTAACCTAACCTAACCTAACCTAACCTAACCTAACCTACCTGATATGTAGTCAAGACATATTTCCATTCTAAAATATACGTTTTCCGTTTATGACATAAGTTTGAATCATTATATTAAATGTTGTATCAATACAAGCGGGTCCTTTTACTATGCACCGTTAAGATGATCTTAATGAAAACTCATTTTGACACCAATTCTGCATCTAGAGAAGTAATTTTATTCATAAATCCCGAAATAATTTTTTTAATCAAGTTTTAGACCCTCTTTTCCCATATCTCCAGCAATGAAACTAAGGAAATACCTTACAAGCGTTACAAATTGTTAAACTCCTGGGAGCTAATTTTCCTAAAATGCAGAAACTCAAAGTTTTTTCTTTTTGTTTGATATCTTATTAACAAATTTTTACTATGAATTCTATTTCGAACGCTCATTCAGTGGCATTTTATAAGTTTATTTTAAAAATATTGCATAGTTATCTATGAAGTGCAAAGTTCAAGTAGATAAATACTGAAATTAGGTTTTCAATAATCCCACAGGTAGGTCACATTCAATCGGAATGTGTGTCGATCAAGCCAAAATGTATCTTTGTGTAAAATTTTATTTGAATCGGTTGACTCGCTTTGGTATTATTGAAAAAAAAACATTTAAATGAAAATAATTTAATTTGAATGTAGACAAGAAATGGAACAAATTTTTTCAGCGAAATAGCTGCATTGGAACAATTAAGCACTTGAATTTTACTTTTCAAACATGAACTCCGAAGTGCACCATAGTACATATTTTGTCACGGTGTGCTTAAGTTTTTGTGAAAATAAGTGATTAAGGAAGCATTTGAATTTGGGAGGCTTTTACTTGGTAAAATTCCATTATCAATAACAAAGAACAAGTACTGTGTTTCAAGAATTTTACTTAATAATTGCGATTCGTAACGCGTTTCATCACACCGTAGCTTCTTCAGACGAATGATTATGCAGAAAAATATAAATGAGAATATAACTATAAATGTTCTTGAGTAATTAAAAGCTTATTGGTTACTCCCTCTTAAGTGGTTATTTATGACAGGTATATCCATTAAAATTAAGGAATAGATTGCTCCCCGAAAAGATTCAATAGAGGTGAAGGGCTTAAATCGACTTGTTCATTGATGAGTCTACCTGAGTGTTTGTATTTATTTATTTCTAAAGTTTCCCAAAGATCTACCTTCCAATATTTATTATCTGTATGCAAAATTTCAAACTGTGGGTCGAAAGAATGATTATTTTCTAAGAGATGATTCGCGTAATTTGAATCTGATTTTTATTTGAAAAACTGCGTTTATGTTCCGATATTCTAATATTAAAATTTCTATGTGTTCTACCAATGTAGAAATTATCACAGTCATTGCAATTCAATCTATAAACACCTGATTTATTGTTTTTACCTGGTTTGGTTTTATTATTTTTTATATATTTGCCTAAATTATTATTAGTTTGGAAAGCTATGTTGAAATTATTGCTACTTAAGAATGATTTCAGTTTCTCACTTGTAATGCCAACGTAGGTTAAGGTGTTGAATTTTTGTTTCAATTTATCGACAGGGTAAACTTCATTCAATGCGATTCTACTTTGTTTTTATTTAAAATATTATTTATTAGTTTGGGATTGTAACCATTATTTTTGGCTATTTGTTTAATCAAATTTAGTTCTTTCTTGAAATTTTCTGGTGATAGCGGGATGTTAATCAATCTATGAATAAAACTATTGAATGCTGACATTTTATGTTGATATGGATGACACGACGAGTTATGTATTATAATATCTTATGTATGGCTTATGGCAAATTGCGAAAACTTGTTTTCCATTTTCATTCGAAATTGTTACGTCTAAGAAATTTATCGAATTATTGCTTTCTATTTCGATTGTGAATGCAATTTTGGATGTAATGAATTTATATGATTTTCGAAAATTTTAACTGTCTATCTGTTCCTGTGAAGCAAATAATGATATCGTCTACATAGCGATACTAGTATAAACAATATTTACTGAGTGGATGATTATGAATTAATTTCTCTGAGTTATTCATGAAAATTTCTGCTAACAAAGGACTTAACGGATTGCCCATAATCAAGCCGTCTTCAATAGTATAATATTTGTAATTGAAATGGAAATAATTTTGATCTAAACAAATTTTTAATAATGAAAGAATATCTGATTTAATGATAGTATTGACATGATTCCTTTCTAATAATTCTTCAACTAAGTAATACGTATCTTTTGGAGGAATGTTGGGAAATAGATTCTTAACATCGAAAGAAATAAGTTTGGAATTAGGTGGTATATGGTATCTTTGATATTGGCAATAATTTTCATTTTCATGAATAACTTAGAAAATTAATTCATAATCATCCACTCAGTAAATATTGTTTATACTGGTATCGCTTTGTAGACGATATCATTATTTGCTTCACAGGAACAGATAGACAGTTAAAAATTTTCGAAAATCATATAAATTCATTACATCCAAAAATTGCATTCACAACCGAAATGGAAAGCAATAATTCGATAAATTTCTTAGACGTAACAATTTCGAATGAAAATGGAAAACATGTTTTCGCAATTTACCATAAGCCGTCACATACAGATATTATAATACATAACTCGTCGTGTCATCCATATCAACATAAAATGTCAGCATTCAATAGTTTTATTCATAGATTGATTAACATCCCGCTATCACCAGAAAATTTCAAGAAAGAACTAAATTTGATTAAACAAATAGCCAAAAATAATGGTTACAATCCCAAACTAATAAATAATATTTTAAATAAAAACAAAGTAGAATCGCATTGAATGAAGTTTACCCTGTCGATAAATTGAAACAAAAATTCAACACCTTAACCTACGTTGGCATTACAAGTGAGAAACTGAAATCATTCTTAAGTAGCAATAATTTCAACATAGCTTTCCAAACTAATAATAATTTAGGCAAATATATAAAAATAATAAAACCAAACCAGGTAAAAACAATAAATCAGGTGTTTATAGATTGAATTGCAATGACTGTGATAATTTCTACATTGGTAGAACACATAGAAATTTTAATATTAGAATATCGGAACATAAACGCAGTTTTTCAAATAAAAAATCAGATTCAAATTACGCGAATCATCTCTTAGAAAATAATCATTCTTTCGACCCACAGTTTGAAATTTTGCATACAGATAATAAATATTGGAAGGTAGATCTTTGGGAAACTTTAGAAATAAATAAATACAAACACTCAGGTAGACTCATCAATGAAAAAGTCGATTTAAGCCCTTCACCTCTATTGAATCTTTTCGGGGAGCAATCTATTCCTTAATTTTAATGGATATACCTGTCATAAATAACCACTTAAGAAGAAGCAACCCAATAAGCTTTTAATTACTCAAGAACATTTATAGTTATATTCTCATTTATATTTTTCTGCATAATCATTCGTCTGAAGAAGCTACGGTGTAGTGAAACGCGTTACGAATCGCAATTATTACGTAAAATTCCTTAAAACACAGTACTTGTTTTTTGTTATTGATTAAGGAAGCATCTAATAGAGCAGTTTTTTTTGCGAAAGTTGGTAAAACACAGAATCGGCAATTTAAAAATAAATTAACATAAACAAAAATAATTTTTTCAACGCAGAACAAAATAAAATTAGGGATATCGAAAATCATTAATGAAATGATTGAATATTGAATTAGGCAACTGTTACTAAACATCAACTCTGCAAGAGATAAAAAAACTTTTAATTATTTTGAGGATAAATATTTTCATCATAAAATATTACTAACATATAAATACTACTAAATATTAATATTAAAGGATTTCTTTCGTAGAAAATTATTATTCCTTTCGAATACTTTCCGTTTCTTCAAATAAATAAACATAAAGATTGTATTTTCCATTAATTCATGTGGGGAAAGCTTTTGTCGAAACTTGCGAATTGAAGACATTTTATCAGAGTGTGTTCATCCTGTCACATGTTGATGTTAAATAAAAAACAACGGCTGACCGTAAGTGAAATATTTCCACAATTTTCTCAAGAAAAATTATCGATAGCTTGTTGACTTCTATTGTATTCAAAATATTGAACGATAATACATAGCTCAATGTATTGAGTCATATAAAATTCTGAATAATGGTCATGTTCTTGGGAATTTCTTGCAGTTTCATACTTGATGAAAAACTTGTTGCATTTCATTTTTGATAATCTTGATCCATTTTCCTTGCATGTTCTATCATCTCTCCTCTGCATTCGAAGCGCATTATGTTATTTTTAATTATTTTGATTCAAAAAACTCATGGATCTGTATGCAACAGTGCCAAGGAATATTTCATATATTCGTACAAAGATCGTTCCCGAAATCTTCAATATTTTTTACTAGTGGAAATCAGGACATGACTCAAAATGAGAACAAATTTTCATCTAACTTATTATCGAATTATCAATATATGATCAAAGAAATTTACGAGAATAAATATTTTCTTTGGGATCACTACTCCAAACTATTCAAACTATTGTATAAAACTTCGAAATGAGGATCTCATCACTGACTGATAATACTGGGTGATTCACCAGACGCGGTGCTCTGTAGCTCGTACACTCTTGAAGATTTCATTTTTGTTCGAACGGTATTATATTTAGAAAGTAAAAATCTACTTCAGTAATTTATTTTGAAGTAAACAGGTTATCCTAATTTACTATGAAAAAATCGTGGGAGGCTTTTCCGATTGGAAAACCACTTTTTTGTTGAATATTCAAGTGCGTCCCAAACAATCTATTACGTATTTCATACACGACTACCTCAATTTCTCTGATCAAAATAATGATATGTACTGATAAACTCTTCTTTCGCAACCTCTGATTTTATTATTTTAGTTTTTTTATTTCGAAAATGGTCAAAGATAAAGATAAGGTTTCTTCTGCAAAAATATGGCACAATATTTTATGCGTTGGTATGAATAATAAAATATGGGATGTTCCATTTGAAAAAATCAAGATATGATATTTTTAAATATATAATATTCAATAACCTTTTGAGTCACTCCTGTATAAAATAAGGATAACTTATTTCAATTCATCAATGAAGCAATCCTTGGCCAATAAGAAACGAAAGGAAGAAAGTATTCATCCTATCTGGCCGAAGGAGCATGCGATGATGTGAGAGCCTATTTTCATGAATTTTTATGGAAAAAAAATCTTTTGACGAAACTTCTCACCAAAAATTATATATTATAAAGTTCTCGGCAGATGTTCATATGAAATTCGGGATTGAAAAATGTAAGACCCTGAACATTCAAAGAGGAAAAGTGATAGATGGTGAAACACAACTTCTAAACGGTGATATAATACAGTGCATGAGAGATGACGAAACATACAAATATCTAGGATACCAACAAGCCAGACTGCTAGACCAAAAACAATCTAAGGAGAAGATTCGTTCAGAATACAGTCAGCGTCGGAGGTCTGTGCTGAAATCGATGTTGAACTCGGGGAATCTAGTCAAGGCAAACACCTACGCCATTCCAGTGTTGCTTCACTCATTTGGAATAATCAGATGGACTAAGACAGAACTGTATAGTATTCAAAGGCAGACCCGAACGATGCTGACAAAGTACAACAACCATCATCCAAAATCGTCTGTGATACGAACAACTTTGAAGCGGAAAGAAGGAGGACGCGGATTAATAGATATTGTCAATTTACACACCGAACAGAAAAAAAATCTCAGAGAATTCTTCTCAGCAAAAGCTCTCACTTCTGACCTCCATAGAGTGGTATCGTTGGCTGATAAGGGATATACACCTCTAAATCTTGCTACCAGAGATGACCTTCTGAATCTACCATTTCTATCAGATACTGAAAAATAAGAGCAATGGTCAAGAAAGGAATTGCATGAACGACATCACCATGAGATTAATCAACCACACATCGACAAAGAAGCCTCCAACAAATGGTTGATGAAAGGAGAATTATTCGCAGAAACAGAAGGATTCCTTATGGCCATCCAAGACCAAGTGATCGCCACAAACAATTACAAAAAACTTATTATGAAGAACGGAATATTCCAAACAGATGAATGCAGAAAATGCCATATAGGACTGGAGACTATCCAGCATATTACGTCCGGATGCGAACAACTGGCCAATACGGAGTATCTTCAAAGGCATAATCAAGTGTGCAACATTATCCACCAGAAACTTGCAAACAAGTACGGACTTCTGAACACCTTCCAGCCATATTACAAGTATCAACCGGCACCCGTATTGGAAAATGACTTTATCAGATTATACTACGATAGGCCTGTTATCACTGACAGAATGGTGACGAATAATAGGCCGGAGATAGTGGTGTATGATAAGAGAGCCAGAACAGCACTGCTTGTGGATGTTGCCATACCGAATAATAACAACGTGCTGAATAAGTTCCAGGAGGAGGATATATATATATATATATATATATATATATATATATATATATATATATATATATATATATATATATATATATATATATATATACCTAAAGACATTGTAGCAGAGTTTAGGCCGCTCCTGAATTGGGACACCCAGTTTACTGCAAAATAAATTGCTGAAGTAGATTCTTACTTTCTAAATACAATAACGTTCGAACTAAAATGAAATCTTCAAGATGGTACGAGCTACAGAGCACCACGCCACTGGTTAATCATCCAGTATAAATAGTGGAATAAAATATAAAACATATGGTCCCTAATATTATATTAAAAATTTAAATAATTATCCCAATAATCATGATTGATTGAATGTTTGAATGTGAAACGAAATATCCCTAAATTGAATTGAGTGTTCATTTTGGGGAGGTATAAAGCATTATATTCAATTTGAATAAACTAATTGGGATAATATACCTGAAAGAAATTTAAGAGGAGAGAGTAAATTATTAAATATTAATTAAACCTAATCGAGAAGCTAGCTCCTAGTCATCATCGTTAAGGGACTTGGCATAATTCTATGTGATGTTAAGGAATGTAACTAAATTAATCGTTGGTAATTTTTATTAGTATCTTAAACAATACTGGAAGATCCAGGTGAAATGTACTCTCAATTATCTTATGATTTCCGTAAATTCCTTTCGATTCATGTACGCGAAGGGCGTCATAATATGCCTTCATGCAAAGGTTGAGAAACTTAGACTTCTATCCTTTGAATCTATTTTTAGTGTGTCGCTGTTGCCCTCTGCGTGGCCCTCGCAGCTGCCGAGACCGATGTGAAGGAAACCGCTAAAACTAAAAGATACACCTCATCATTGTCAGATGGTATCGAATCGAAACTGGCCTACACCTCCTCTCCTTTCAATGCCGACTACCAAAACTTCGAAAACATCTTCAACGGAGCTCAATCTGGCCAAGCTTTTTCCAGCCTCCAGGGAATCAGTTCTCCTCAATTTTACTCAGGTTTGGGTAAGAGCCAGCCTATCCAAAGCTACTCCAGCTTCCAGGGATTGAGTTCTCCCCAGTTCTACTCTGGTTTGAGTAAAAGCCAGCCCATCCAAGGTTATTCCAGCTTCCATGGATTCAGTTCTCCCCAGTTTTACTCCGGTTTGGGTGAATTGGGTGCCTCTGGTTTAACCGGATTCTCTGGTGTGGCTAAATCTGGTCTATACAACGCTGGATATAGCACTCCATCTCTATATTCTGGTCTTGCAACTTCCGGACTTGGTTATGGATACGGAGCTGCTTACACAAACAACTATGCTGCTCCCCAGGTCTACCATACCCCTGTAAAAGAGCTTGGACCCACCCAAAACGTTCAGGTAGTTTTGAAAAACGAAACAATTTCTATTTAATACTAAATTTATGTTGAATTACAGTACAGAACAGTTACTCAACATGTGCCAGTTCCAGTAGCTCAACCGTACCCCGTTGAAGTTGCCAAACCTGTTAGTGTACCTCAGCCTTACCCAGTACATGTACCTAAACCAGTTCCAGTTCCAGTTAAGGTTGAAGTGCCAGTAGATGTACCAAGGCCATACCCTGTCAAAGTACCACAGCCAGTACCAGTCCAAGTACCTGTTAAAGTACCCGTTGAAGTTCCTAGGCCATACCCCGTAACCGTAACCAAAACTGTTCAAGTACCTGTCGATAAACCAGTATACGTCAAATACCCTGTACAGTATCCAGTGGCAGTACCACAAGCCTATCCTGTAGAAGTTCATCAGCCAGTTCCAGTTAAAGTACCACAACCGGTCGTTGTTAAGGTAAAATAGTTTATTCGACTGTTAATTCCGAAAAGATTGAACGAGTATTCATGAAACTTTCTTTGCAGGAGCCCCATTACGAATTTTCAAAATCAACAGCCTATTTGCAACCAGTAGGCCACCACCACGCATATCCAACATCTTACGCTGGTTTGAAGAGTTATTCTCATTACACAACGCCTTACGTTCCTAGCTCAGTCTACCCAGCCACTTACGCTGCTGGTTTGAAAACTAGCGCAGTTTATCCAGCTTCCTACGCTTCTGCGTCTGTCTACCCAGGTTCCTACAGTTCTAAAGTCTATTCGCATGGTTTACACTCCAGCTCGGTCGTCCCTTCTACTTCCTACCACACAAGTTTGAATGGAGACTACAACAAGGCCATCTACCCATACAGCCACAACTACAACTCGTATGGAAAGTACTTATCAGGCGAAAAGCAGTACATTAACGCTCAACCTCTCAACTATTTGAGAGATGGTGCCAACGATTATGGTCTATTGAAATCTTACATCCCAAGCGTACATGGCGGATACAATGGTTTCAACACTGAACACTCGCATAAAAAATGATTTTATATTTAGTTAGCAGAAAAAAATTGTATATTAAAATCAAATAGATTAAAAAACTGTTGTTTTAATTCCTTTGTTGCTCAAACATGTTTGGGTGTTCCAAGAAGAGGTTCGATGGGTCCTATTCAAATATTATGAAATGTTTTCGTTGAATGAAAACTCTGGTGATTGTGTTCAAAGAGTCGTTTTTCTTATAATCCCTAATTCGGAGACAGGGATAATTTTTCTAAAATGAAAGATAAATCTTGTGAGTCACCGTGTAACAAATGATGATGGTAAAGTGTCAATCAAATGATCTGAATCCTATACCTGTTATGCTCTCAATTTTACACTGCTCCTATAAATTAACGACCAATTTCAATATTTTAAATTTATTTTTTGGTTGGCAACTTATTATTAACACATGTTTTTTCGGATATGTCTGGATATTTGTCAACAAAATCCAATTTTTTTTCTTGGTGTGTATGAAGATACACCACATATCGATTGGACTTATTTCCTCTTTAAGATTTTTTGTTTATGTATGATAACGCTAGACCTCAGCTCATATTGTTAGAAACTACCTTCAAGGTCACGAAATCACTTCAATGAATTGCCTGCACAAAGTCCAGACCTCAATCCTATCGAACACATCTGGGACATTTCAATAGAAGAACTTCGATCTCTTCCCAAAGTTTTACATTTCTCATTATTGATTATATTCCAATTTCAATAAACACCATTTTTATTGCCATTGTTTTCAAGCGTTCCTAAGGGCTAGTGGATTACTGGAAAATTGCGCGTAAATATCTAGGTGTAGTGTAGTTTGGTACATGAGACATGGTAAATTATGTCTAGATTATAAAGGAAAAGTATGTTTCAAAGTTTCTGGAAAAACATAACCAAAAGCAAAATAGGGATTGAAATAATGCAACTCAGTTCAGTTTTGAAGTTAGGGACTTGAAAATTTGTATTCGAGATCTCAAATACATAGTGAAAAATATGAGTATCAGCACTTCTGTAAGAAAAGCCGAAATAAGGGTTGAGAGCCTCATAGAATTTTCTTCAGTTTCAAAGTGAAACATGATCTTGATTGCTAAAAAATACTCTTCCAGAAATTCGGAAAAACCACTCTAGAAAATGTGAAATAGGGTTTAAATTTGATTAGTTTTAAAATTACACATGACAATTTGAATTACACATTGAAATATAGATAGATAGTGATTCACCTATTTCAACAACACACCCTACCCCCGCCCTCTACCTCCTATAAGTGCGAAATAGGGAGACCAGTTTGATTAAGCAAGAACTGACATCATAATCTGAAGTAAAGGTATGTACACGAAAAATTTATTAAAAGAAGAAAAAAAGAAATAACCAAATATTTCCTATGGAAATATAAGGTAGATTATTTTTATATAAGCTTCAGTATTAGCAATCAAATTTTTTTCCACAATGCTATCATTCGGTATTTACAGATGGTAGGCGCTTGAAGATAAATTTGGCGAATAAGTGGATGAGGAAAGAATTCGCCATGTAATTCAAGCAATTTTATCATTGGTTCAAATAACGATATGATGATACATTACGTTGATATAAAAATTTTCCTTTCCTAGTACAGCTGTCCTTCGCAATTTGATCGTTGGAACAAACACATCACGCCATAAAATACTAGCTACTATTGATTCTTTCCCTCCAGTGCTGGGAAGTACACGAGTGCTTTTGTACTCGAGTACAGTAACTAATTACTTTTAGTGCTCTCAGTATTCGGGAATGAATTCTTTTTGAGAAAAGTAACTGTATTCTGTACTCGAATACCTTTTCAGGATGTAACTGTATTCTGTACTCGAATACTTTTTCAGGAAGTAACTGTATTCAGTACTCATTTTCAGTACTCATGATTACAATTCAGTACCTATGATTACAAAAGGTACTCAGTAGTACAGTTTGTATTCATGAGTACAATAAGCATAAAATTCTAAATTTGGTGGGGAAATTCTGCTCTCATCAATTTTAGCCGGTATAAACAAGCGATTTATAGATATCTTAACTTTGAATTCCATAGATACAATTATAGTATGTTTTATGTCCTCAATTCAGACTAAGATGGTTCAGTTGCATAACGAAGTCGAGTATATCAATTGAAAACATAAAACAATTATCATCACGAGTGCTAAAAATATTGATTTAGCCTCACCCAGAGAGGAACTCGACCGCAGTTCTCCCCCCACCAATGATGACTTTTTTCGACTTCAATGTCGATAGTATCCATAGTAAACGCTCCACGCCGTAATGCTCTAAGTTACGGTAATTCGAGAAACTTGTTTTACTTGGTATTGTTATTATGTCTCCCATTTGTTAGTTGAGTGCCTTTCATATTATTACAACAAAACTTGATATTTTGTTTCACTGATATTCATTAGCCACTGGTTAACTCATTAAATGATACATAATACTAGTAACTGCTTCACCAACTCAAAAAGGGTTAGAGAGAGAACTCTATGCTAACAAAAGTATTCATATAAGTATTCGAACAAGTACTCCAGTACAATTGTAATCAGTACTCAATTACTTTTTCACGAAAGTAATCAAAATCGTACCTTTCTTTTGTACTCATCCCAGTATTCGAACCATATATCGTTACATCTAACCCAGCAAACCGATCGTTACTTTCGGTTGCTTTGATCAGCTTCCTTTTTCGTTCCACGCAGTATATAATAGAGTTGATTGTGATATGTAGTAAGCATTCAAATTTTATATACTGTCAAATACAGATCAAAAAAATCAATTTTTTTTTGCTCAGACACTTCCAATTTGTGGTCAGAATCATAAACTCGTGATTGTTGTCGGTACCGAGTAAATCTGGCATCTTCTTCAAGAACAGCTTCCGATGAACAAATGTTCATTTGAAATATAGTGATATCTTGCCAATGTCATATATTTCAAATCACTAGAACGTTCAGCGATATTTGTTATAGTACTTTCACGTTTACAATCAGAAAATCAACATATCACGTTTCTTTTGATTGGTACAGTCCGGATAACACTAATCAAGCTAACAATTTTATTTTATCGAAAGTAATTAAACACAAAATTGCTTTTAGTGCTCGATCTCTATAGCCTCCTCTGCACCCTCTGAAGGATTCCACATAGTAGCTTATGCAGACG
The DNA here is from genome assembly GCA_013387265.2 of Cryptolaemus montrouzieri. Taxonomy (NCBI): domain Eukaryota; kingdom Metazoa; phylum Arthropoda; class Insecta; order Coleoptera; family Coccinellidae; genus Cryptolaemus; species Cryptolaemus montrouzieri. The sequence continues at coordinate 64,046,635 of JABFTP020000124.1, read as the reverse complement.
ATATAATCATCATGATTAGTGGCAACTTTGAAGGATTCCCTGTAATTGAATGCAGATTGCTTCATGAATAATATTAATTTGAAGTAAAAAGCACAATCAATTTGTGAGGGAAAGATGATGGTCTTCATGAAGACCTAGTCTACTTTAACTCAACGCTTCGTTACTCACCACAAGCGACATATTTGTTTGAAATTGTAGACAACAACCTTAACTAAAGCACACATGAAGGCCAATCTTATTTATACCATTTATAAATGCTGCTGCAGGATTGAGGTATGAAACCAAAAATGCAATAATTGGATGAACACTGTCATCATAAGAGCAATGTTGATCTTTGACGCCGTCTGGTGGAAGGAAAACAGGCGATGGTTAAGCTTAGTCGGGTATAGGGAGGTTTGCCTAGATACAACCAGAGCTATGTATACGAGATCCATAAGACCAGAAAAGGTTATGCTGTTTGCCATCACTCCTTTTTTTCATTGAAGATTGTCTTACCAACGATCTGAAGCTAAGTGTGACGTCGTATTAGGAAATTTAACCTACCCCATGGAAAATTCATACCGCTTCTGGAGGAAATATAAGTACACGGCTCGAAGAACGAGATAGGAGCAAAACGTTTAATGTACTCGATATAACTAAAACCAGAACGAGAATGGACTAGAGATGGACACAGCAGTATTTTGAACACAGAGCTGACATCATCATCATCATCATCTGTCAACCATCCTAGTCCACTGCTGAACATAGGTCTTCCTCAACGATCTCCATTCCTCGCGATTTTGGGCCGGATTTATCCAGTTCGTACACACTCGCTTGATATCGTCTTTACAACGAGCTGGTGGATATTGCAGAGCTGACAGCTCTGCAATAAATATGACACGAAGGAAGATAGAAGAACCAAAGAGTGTATACAGAGTGCAAGCAATCGATTATTGATGTGCAGGTATTGAGTATCTTCAAAGCTAACATGATATGTCAGCAAGAACTGCCAAGATCGCTTCCACAATGAACATTTCAGTGTGCTACGTAAAGACACACGAAGAGTACAAAAGCAAAATCAAAAAGAATCAGACCACTAAGAGGATGTCCATGCCAAAGGACGTCGAGCCTGCTATCAAGGCAAGAAAGAGCATAAATTCTCAAAGACCACATCCCAGCAATTTAGAACGGTATGGAATAAAACGATAAACTGCAGGTTAGCAAAGATGCTTCTATCAATCAAAAACTGTAGCTTAATACGTACTAATGTCGAATTACAATAGATTTTAAGCATATTAACTGGACATTGTTTCCTAAATAAACACTTCCATGTCATAGGAAAACGCGAGATCCCCTGCTGCTGACGTAATGGGATTTTTCAGATCAGATATTATATGAGTGTATATTATGTATGAGTATATTATCGACGAGCTCCATCCTTCTCGTAAAGGATACTAGTTTCGTGGGTGCGAGCTTAATAAGCTCAGTCAGCCCCAGTTTGCAAGATCCAAGTTCCTCCATCCTGACTCCTGGCAGCACCTCGACCATAGACACCAGTTCCAACACCTTTTTCAGTTTTTGACCAACAGGGCCCTCAAGTAGAGGGTCCTTGTAGTTGGTCAATTCTTCTCTATCAGGAATGATGATCTGTAATGGCCTCTCCATGTTGGTTTTAGGTGTTGCTATCTCAGACCTCATACTCAGAACTTCATGGTCCTCGGTTTCAGACTGTAAGGCGCCGGGCTCAAAGCCGAAGTTACCTGTTTCATTACGGAAAGATGCTGGAATCTGTAGAAAGCCATTCTAGCCACTGCTCGTATCACCAGATGAAGAGGGACAAGGCCCAATATCAGTTCCATGGTCGCAGTGGGTGTTGAGCGAAAGGCTCCAGTAATCATCATACAGGCCGTTCTCTGTAGTTTAGAGAGCTTGAGTTGGGATTGCTTCTTAAGACTGCACTACCACCAAGCAATTGCAGCCGTACGTAATACGTGGTCTAACCACCATCACATATAGCCACTGAAGTTGATTTGGGGCAAGACACCGCTTTTTTCCAAAGGTCGTTTGACATGTCCAAAAGGAATGTCTAGCCTTGTGTATTGTGTTTTCCAGGTGCGAATTCCTAGTGAGTTTGCTATCCAGGTTAATCCCCAGATATTTTACTTCTTCCACAACCGGAATAAGCACCCCGCCCAGGTTCGGGGAGGAAACAAACATCCTCCTTTTCCTGGTAAATGGTACCATAAGGGTTTTGTTAGGATTTATGCTAAGTTTCTCTCCCTCACAACACTCCTGAATTGCTGACTAAGCTTCCTGATGTATGTCGGAATCATCGCTGTCATCTCTGACAGCCAGAATGACTATTTCATCAGCGTAGGCTTGTACATAAACATCCATTGCCATTGCCACTGCCAGAAGGTCATCAACTAGCAGGGACCACAACAGAGGGGACAGTACTCCTCCCTGAGGTCAGTCCCTGCCATCCACAATAGTGACTACTTCCCCTCTCAGTGAAGTGTTGATTACTCTGGCATTGAGCATGTTACTAATCCATTCTATATGTCTAACTCAATTGAATTTAAGAAAAATTTTACATAGCAAGCAAAGCCATAAAAAGGACTAATGAGATAATCAAAAAGTACATAACCTGCGATATTTCCCCTTTCGCGGAGATGTTCTTCCGTCGCAGTGTGCGTCTTCTAAAACATAATCACTTCCTTGTTCTTGCTTGCCAATTTTGAAGTATAATCGCAAAAATCCCTTCAATATTCAAACTCAACAAAACAATTTCCTCTCTGTTCGACCGAGGGAGCCCCGATGGCCAGGTTCGGTCTTCCGAGTGATGCTCTAGAATCATTATGAACCCAATAATTTGGGTTGACATTTTTGTGGGTCTTGTTTAATTCAACGAAAAATTTACGAAATAAATTTGACAGTCGTTTTAAAAATATGATAAATGTCATAAAAAAATAGATGATGCAATAATATAACGAATAAACTCAGTAAAAGTTTACGAAGAAGAATATACAATGCTTATTTTTTATACCGAAATAAAAAGTTAATATAGGATACGGAATAGGAAACTCTATAATCCCTTAGATCGTAAATTACCGATTTATCAGGAATCCAGTTGGGTTAAGCTAATAAACCGTCTGACCTGATTCTCGCAACAATACTAATTTCTTGGATTGCACAAGGCACTTCAAGGATTTGAAAATAATAAAATCGGGAAAATGGCTGTTTATTACAAATTTTATTGGCTATTGTTTTTCAGATATGCTTAATATTTCTCAAATTTATGACGGAATGCAAAATAGAAATTGAAGATAATTCGCATGTTCTTTCGGAATCGAAACAACTGATTTTATTAATCGAGAACTTTAGATTGGAGACCGTGATCTTTAGCTATCCATATATGTATATCAACACTATATCATCCTCACGGATGTTTAGACCCATTCTTTATATTCATTTATTCCTTCTAATCAGTTCAATTATAGATGCAGATATATTTCAGTTCAAATCCTGTCCCATCACTAAAATGTCACGATGACGTAGGTCGAAAATTATTGGATCCTTTTTGGATATTATCAATGACTGAACCTTGTAACCTTTCCGTTAAATCTATGTTATTCAGGATGTTCTAGAAATGATGTTGATTGAAAGCTGCTACCCAATCCATTCGTGAAGAAGATATTATTGAAAGGTATTATACCATTAAACAGCTAGTTTTTATGCGGATCTACAAATCTCTAAATTCATAAAGAGATATTTTACGAATGCGGGGTCTATCCATACAATCCTGTAGTGCTTGATGATACTTTTTCCGATCATAGAACTATCGTAGCTCATTGTAACATATTCGATACTTTCAAGTCTAATTCATATTCCTATGAGTCTCGCTTTTTCTCGACAAATAATATCGGCGTATTTGAAAGAAATCTTATTGAAGCCGATTGGTCGGAACTGTATCATTTCAATGATATAGATAGTGCATACGATTTTTTTATAAAGCGTTTCATGTCAATATTTAATGCATGTTTCCCAAAATCTAGGCGTATATGTAATAAACCTTACAACCGAAGGTGGGTTAGTCAGAAGATTAGAAAATCAAGCTCAGATTTAAGGATCTTTTTCTCATTGTCAAGTCATTCCCGGAAATGCGGCCTCGCTATCTTGAGGCAAAAAGGTCACACATAAATTTAGTACGAAACACCAAAAAATCTTACTATCAAAATAAAATTTTTTCCTCGGATAATCTTTCTAAGGAGGCATGGAAGACTGTAGCTGAGCTTTCCGGTCGATGTGGCGGTCGGTTGAAGAATATTTCAATTGTGGTAGATGATGTGAGAACTGATGATCCCAGATTGGTTTCTAGAAGTTTCAATGAGTTTTTCAGTAGAGCACCACTGGACATAGTTGATTCCATAAGCAACAGCAGTTATAAAAAGTTGGGCACATCGGGTTATACGAAGAAATCCGGAGAGTTTTTTCTGTCTCCTCTGTCGGACGATGAACTTGTGAATATTATGAAGAATAAACTGAAAAATAAGTGTAATTCTGGTCAATGAAAAAAATGTATATACATATATTGTTAAGCCTCTAGTTTATCTAATAAACTTAAGTTTTTCCAACTGACCTCAGAATCAATAGAGAGTTTCCTCTAAAAGGATGACTCTATTAAGAACTACAGGCCTGTGGACGTATCTTCAGTATTTTCAAACATTTTTGAATGTGCATTTTTGTCTAGGCTCCTGCCGTTTTCTATTCAGGTTCAGTATTTTGTCCAAAAATCAGCATGGCTTTTTGGCGGGGAAATTAACTGATAGCGCTTTGGGGAGGTTCTACGAGGCGCTGTTGGTGGCGGTTGAGGCGGGCGAGTGCCCTGTTGGGATCTTTCTTGATGTCAGCAGGGCGTTTGACTGCATTAATTTGCAAGTTCTCTCCGGGAAGCTTTATGACTGTGGCATACTCTCGATTGGTTGAACTCATTTACCAATGATCGCAGGCAGTATGTTACGGTGGATAGTTTTCATTCAAATAGCAGGAGGAGGGTGTCGTCCGGTTATGCTGAGGTCAAGACAGGCGTGCCGCAGGGATCGGTCCTCGGACCGATTCTGTATATATTATGCGTCAATGATTTAGCTGATGTACCACCAAATACCAAAACTTTACGGCATATGTGGACGACATCTCTGCTCTTGTTTCTCATAATTCCATCGAAGCTGTAGAGAGACGATGCGGTGAGGTCCTATCTAACCTATTTGACTGGTTCTGCTCTCATGATTTACATTTGAATACGAACAAATCTCAGGCTGTCCTGTTACAGATGCCTCAGAAACGTGAATTAGGACCCCTTTCTTTGACGGTTGATCATTCTGGATTAGATGTGACAGATTCCGTGAAATTCCTGGGCATCACAGTAGACCGAATTTTTGTTCTGGAAGTCTCTCATTATCTCATTGGAAGTCAAGATTTATGTATGAAACTCAATAAAATTTGCTACCAGTTTCGATCCTTGCGCCTAATTTTGACCATTAATCAGTTGCTGAACCTCTATCACACCGAGGTAGCTAGCAGACTGACATATGGAATAAAGTTTTGGGGCGCTTCTGTTCTGTCTTCGAGCGTCTTCATTTGTCAAAAGAAGATAATTAGAATTATAGCTGGGTTTCCTCCTGGTCACTCTTGCAGACAGCTTTTTGTTGACCTAGAAATTTTAACTGTGCCCTCGTTATTCATTTTTTGGATGTGTGTCCATATATATGAGAATTTTCATAATTTTTCCCGAAACTCTTCAGTGCACGCCCATGACACCCGAGGCAGGGGCGACTTTATTCTCTCGTTATCGCCTGAATGTGACTGGTAGGTCCACTAACTTTTACGGCCCTAGGCTTTTCAACAAATTCCTTTATCTATTAGGAATTGTACTAGTGTTAAGAGTTTCAAATCTGAGCTGAAGATGTTTTTGACACAAAAGTCTATTTATTGTATCAATGATTTTATGACTTAGAGTCTAGATCCTTGTGTTTTATTGTCTACCGTAAATTTTCAATTTTTATGTAATATACCTACTTACCCTACCTGACACATTCCTACAAATTATTGTAATTTCAAGGAAACGAAGAATACATAGCTGCATAAAGAATACATACATATATAATATGAATATGAAATACTCTCGAACTCAAAGTTTCAACAGAAAATCTACCAAGGCAGGTGTAGTGGAATGATTATGACTGGAAACATAAGGACAGTTTATTTGATTCTTTGATTTATGTCGAAAAATGTTGCTGCGAACATGATGTTTATAAAATACTTCGTTACCAAGACAAAGGGTGTTCAAGATGAAAATGTCCCTTAAGAAAGTTTCTCTAACTTTTAAGAAAATTTCTGGTCCACTTCGAATAGCACATAGTTTGTTCTAGTAAAAGTATTCTGTGCTGTTTCTGGGCGACGCATAGTTTAGAAGCTATTTAAAGCTAATAAAATACCATTCGGCAGTGCATACAGGCAAGATAGATTTCGTTTTCCAATCTGGTAATTAGCTCAACAAAACAATATAGACTTTTGTGAATTTTCTTCCCAATCTTGGATAGGAGAATTTTCAAATAAAATTATTTAACAATAATATCTATTCAAAAGATAATATCAAAACCTACTTTAGTTGATCACTTCCAGCAGTATAGATCTGATCAATCATTTCAAGAAATTCTTGTGCAAGCGAAAGAAGTAGTATCCTCTCTCGAAATTGAAGAAGACTTTCCACCATTACAAACGGTTAGGAGGAAATTTAAACCAAAACTGTTTGACTATGAACACCGAAATGAGACTTCTCATGATCCAAAAACCGCCTTTAAAATTAGATTTTCCTTAAAAATTATAGATCAAACTATAAGCCCTCTGAAAAACCGATTTGACAAATGAGTATGATAATATTTTCGGATTTTTTAGCGACATATTCAAATTAAGTGACGGCGATCATTTGAAACATTGTTCTATTCTTGAAGAGCGACTGACAGATCAGGATAATAAGGATATTGACTCCAGTGATCTATTTAACGAAATTGAAGCGTTTAAGTTGTTTTCATTACTTGATGATACTGACCCCTTAGGTATTTTACAATATATATTTGAAAACAATTTAATCTCCACCTTTCCAAACGTAAGCATTTCACTAAGAATTCTTTTGACATTGACTGTATCTTTAGCTTCTGGCGAGCGATCTTTTTCAAAGTTAAAAATCATTAAAAATTATTTAAGATCGACAATGATTAAAGAAAGATTGTCTGGGCTAACAATATTAGAAATTGAACAAAAAATTTTTGACGCTATAAATTTTAGAGATGTAATTAATAAATTTGCAACTGCAAAATCTTGGAAAATATCGCTACTACAATAGCTATCTTTTATTTTTCTATTGCACCTAGACCTAGCTATGATTTTTGATTTTAAAACGAACTTCCTAGGTATTTTTCCTTAGAAATATCTGTATATTTTTCAGAATATCTAAGAATAAGTACTTATATATATATATATATATATATATATATATATATATATATATATATATATATATATATATATATATATATATATATATATATATATATATATTAGACATTAGGCAATATTTCTGTTATTTGTTCCTAAAAAGATGTGATTTTTAGTTTTAGGTTATTTTCTAGTATTCATAAACAACGACACAGCTTGTCTGTATCCCATTACTTAAATAAATCTTCTCTCTTCTCTTTATTATTTACATGAACGATTTAAATAGGTACTTGGAACACTCTTTTGTGAATTTGTTCGCTGATGACACATTGATATCGGTCTCTGGGGATGACTTCGGGAAGTGGTTGGTGTTATTAATGCGGAACTGGAAATCATGAATAACTGGATGATGTTCAATAAACTGAAACTGAATAGTAACAAAACTAAATGTATGGTACTTGGTTCTAAAGCTAATTGTAGTAAGTTTAAGAGTGAAGTTTATGTATTGAAAATTCGCGACATGGCTCTCAATTTTGTATCTGAAATTAAATATCTGGAAGTGACTATTGATCCCCAATTGAATCTGTCTCAACATGTGTCTGTCTTATGCAAAAAATTGGGAAAAAATCAGTTATTTTTATAGAGTGTGTAATAAACTTTCACTCTGGAGCAGAAGAATTGTATATAATTGTATGATATATCCTAGTTTCAATTATTGTGCTTCTCTTCTGAGTGTTTGTGATAAGAAAGATATTCAACAGTTACAGTTCCTTCAGAATAAGTGTATGAGATTTTTGTTAACATGTAATAGGCGCACCTCTATAAATTTTATGCTTAAAGAACTGAATTTCCTGAGCGTTCGGCAGCTTGTGACTCAATCTTGTCTGGTTCTTATTTACAAAACAGTAAACAAAAAAACACCTTTGTATTTGCAAAAGTTTCTAAAACGAAGATTAGAGTCAGTGTGTTACAGGTTGCGCGGCGCTCAGGATTTTCAAATTGAGAGATATGCCTCAACTGCCATGGAAAGGTCACTTTTATTGAGGGTCTGAAAGCTTATAATACGTTGCCACTTTTGTTAAGTCATCTAGCACTGTAAGGATCTTCAAAGTTAGATTGAAGAAAATGTTTTTTGTTCTTAGAATTATCTTTTCGAAATCTTTGCTGATTTTTCATGTAATATATGTGATTAAGTAGCAGATTGCTAAATAAATAGATATTATTATTATTATAGTAAATGTTTTAAAATGAGTGTGAACAAGAATTTATTTTGTTATGATTCTAACCTAACCTAACCTCTTACTTTAAAAAAAAAATAAAAAAACATGATTCAAAATGCCTTGAGGGGCGCCAAAATCCTTTTTTGCACACAAGCGCCACTAGCCCTCACGGGGCCCTGTACCCCATACATGTTAAATTTAAATCTCAATAAACAAGAACTGATGAAATGTATTGAAAAATGATTTTTACATCAGTTCTTTTGTATGACCTGAAAACTGTCTACGATGATATTTACATTGTTGTTTTCGTTGATAGTTAAAATTGTGACATGATATTTTTACACGTGTTGGACCATTATGAATCATTGCCCTGTATAAAAAAAAATTTAAATTATCCATATACGGATGTCTATATTATTCGTTTTCTAGAAATATGAATTTTGGGTTGAGTACGAACCTGCATTTTGCTGTTTCTTCTCAAGTCTATTCAATAACACTAGCCTAATAAAAGTGTAAAATTTCATAAGAGTTAGTCTACGAGTTCACGAGTTATAACTGATAAACATTTGACCGAAAACAAATAATCACCATGTATTTTGAAAACACGTAAGCTTCAATTACTTGCATACACCATTTCTGAAAGATCTGTAGATACTCTATTACCAATTACAGTGTGACCCTTTCGTCCGGAAACATCCAGTATGTTAATATTTGAAGCAGAGATTCGCTTTGTAGTAATTTCCTGTATTTTTCTAGTACAGATGCGATATATGCCCAATTTTCGAATTATCATAAGCGGAAAAGGTCACTCACCCATCCATCTTTATATTTTATGGCTTTAAATACCCGATGTCTTAATTACCATTTAACGAAAGCATCTCCTTATGACATTTTCACAAATCGGTATCATGAATAACAGGGAATTTGAATAAATATTTGGTGATGATAATTGATCTTCTACCTAAACAGATGTGCCATTCCTGTGTGATTAGTAGACCTGTTTCACCAGAATCGTCCTTCGGAGGCTGATATTCGGATTCGAAAATATAAAAGGTTCTTCTATATTATTGCGAAATCATTCGTTTTCAGAGGTTCTATCGAAGCAACAATGAAGGCAATACTTGTGAGTACAAAATTATTCTTCTTTTTTATTATGGTAGAAAAAAAATTATGTACGGTTAGATAAATGAAACTGAATATTTCCATAATAAAAGTGATACAATAATATTCTTAATTTCAAAGCAATTAGGCTTATTAGAATAAATTTCGAATATATGGCAGAAATACACTTTGATTTAATTGATGATATCGATTAAGTTGCTCAACATTATCCTCAAAATATTGTTCTGGTAACATTTTTCTTTGGAAGAACATGCTGAAGTTTATTTCAATTTCATTATTCGATTTAAAGGGTTGAGTATTTACTACATTTATTTCGTTAGGAAAAATCAATTTTAATTCAAATATATCTTTAATTTTTTTTGTAAATATCATGCATGTTAAATTCATGAATTTGATGGAAGAAAAATAATCCAAGTCGTTTTGGAATTCGTCATTTATAATTGAGAATTCGTCGAGGAAAAAAAGACCGAAAGGGGTCATTATCTGAAAGTGTCGCATCTGGATAATATGTATGAAATAGCATCGACCCTCCCCTAAACTGTAAAATCTTTTAGTTTCTTATGATGTCTCCTATTACCCTGATCGAAAAATATGTGAAATCAGAAAAATGAGTACAACATTTTTATGTTTCTCTCAACAATTCACACGGTTTGCAACTTTCAACTAGCGTTTCAGAATGTTGTAAATTTTCGACAATCGAATTGATGAAATGAAATTCTTCAAACCCTCTTTTCTTGATTGAACGATGAAGAATAATGAATTCCTAGCGTGTAACTTTCCACATAGTTCCCTGTTTATAAGCTGACAAAATTTATAATATTATGGGAATGAAGTGAAATCGTGTTGCTGCTTCTAGTTTTTGATTAAATTAAACAGATGGCAATATGAAATGAATTTAACTCAGATTGTTACGTGAAGAACTTTTTTCCATAACAATCATTACGAAAGTTAAAAATACAACTTCAATCTCAAATTCATCCAATTTTATTCAACTCTCGGAGCTTTTGGTCATTTTCAATATAAATTAATTGTACTTTAAATAATAAATTATAATAATAATTAGCTTCTTAATGTTTCGCTCAATGAATGAGTTAAAATAATCAACAGGTTATGCAGTGGTACTTAATTTGTTGTCTGAAAAGAAAAATTTATCTATACTGGGGAAAATTATTAATTGCAAATATACTATAAGTGTTATGGCACTATCACTACTATCAGTTTTCGTCTCAATGTCAATTATTTTCTGCTATGAAATAGAAAAAAAGCTTGAGGTACAGGGGAAGTTCTAAGGCTCAGAATACGTCTATGTGCCGATTGTATGGAAGGATATTTCCATTTCGCTCGAGTTTTCAGTTAATGCTTCCGAACCAAAATAGTTGTCATGCTGGTTAACGCGTTCTTCCTAGATCATAGCAGTTTGTACCGAAAAATTCACGTTTTACAGACCTTTTGTTACGTAAAGAACTTTTTATCCATAACAATCATTACGATAGTTAAAAATACAACCTCAATCTCAAATTCATCCCATTTGATTCAACTCTCGAAGCTTTTGGTCATTTTTAATATTAATTAATTGAACTTTAAGTAATGACCCGGCGAATAAATAAGCAGATTTTGGAATTCATTAATTTTTTTATAAGAAATTTTATTAGAAAAATACAAAAAATTAAGTACCTACATTAATCATTCATTATGATTTCTGTATTCATGTACATAGATTGCTCTTCACTTAAGTACCTTGTGAAACACAACATTTTTTGTTTTTTATCAGGCGCAAAAACAAATAACTCAGATGGTCTTCCGACCAGTAAACATGCCACATATAATTGACCGTGGGAAAAACATGGATGTTCTAGATTCAAACCACAAACTTTTGAGGATTGGCCTTGTGATTTGTTGATGGTCATGGCAAATGCAAGACGGATCGGAAATTGAAGTCTTTCAAATTCAAACGGTATATCGGTTGAGATCATCGGGATCTACGCGTGAATTGCATTGTCCATCAATTTTCTAACCACCAAACGTGTACCCTTGCAAACTTTTGGTTGGTTTATGTTTCGAAGTATGATTACTACGGAGCCAACCTTTAGGCGTAAATTGTGCGGTGGTAAGCCAGGCACATCCAAGGAGTTTGAAAGATCGATTGGATAGTTGGTGGCTTCATCTTCATTTGTGTAGCAATCAATAGGTTTGAATGAATGCATTGTTCCAATGATCTTATTTTGAATTATGTAGTTCAGGTCATTTACATCTTTATTCTTAGCCGCTAAAATTGCTCGCTCACTCAACCATTCAATATTTTTGTAGTTAGAAATAATGTTTGGAAATACATTGTTGATAAGTTCGTCTTTTGATGGGACAAAATTACAGAAATTATTTGGAAATGATATCAATCCGCTCGATTCATCGACAGGTACTTGACCATTACCGATAATCAGCAATTGCTCCGAGAAATCTTCATCAGATGTATCATTAAGCAATGTAACTCTCATGTTTGTTGTCAGCTGCAGTTTCTTCACTCGACGATTTGAGGCAAGCGTTTAATTCGTCGGCAACCGTAGATCTTGGAACTACTGGCAGTGTTTGGCGAAAATCGCGAGACAGTAAATCATTGCTCCTTCGAAACATCTTTGTCATTGCGTAAATCTTTCAATGTTCGGTTAAGTGCTTTTAATGCACGTTTATGCGCCATTATGCATTCGTCCCAGATGATGATTTTCGTGTCTTGCAATATTACACGTTGGTTCTTCAATAGTTTGAAGATTTAACGGGAATTTTAATGCTGAATGAGCGGTACGGCATCCTTCTAACAACGTGGCAGCTATTCCAGAAGAAGCAACTGCAACCGCTATGTTGGATCTGGCACGAACAGTGGCTAAAACTACTGACATGAGGAATGTCTTACCAGTTCCACCAGGGCATCTAGGAAATATAAACCACCATTTTCATCATCCATTGCTTTCATTAAAGTATCATAAACTTCCTTTTTCCTTTTTTTCGTTTTATAGTTCACTTCCTTTTTTTAATATTGATTTCTTACAAAAATCAAATTGTCATCCATATGTCCCAGACACACAAAAACGCTGTCGAACGCGATAAACAGTATCATATGTCCGTCTCCTGGCTCTAAGCTACGTACCCACCAACTTTCAGCCATATCTGTACAGCCGTTCTTGAGTTATAAATAGTGTGACTAACACGGCTTTCTTTTATATACAGGGTGCTTCAACGAAAACTAAACAGAGGCTATATCTACCAAGTTATTCATTTCTGATCAAAACGTAAAAACAGGTTAATTTTCGTTTCAAGGGGAACATCTTTTGGAGTACAATACTTGCGTGAAATATCAACCCCCTAAGCGGGGGTTGCAATCCTTGAACATTTTGAATGAGAAAGATGGGTCGAGTGATGACTCGAAACAAAGGTAGTATCTTTGTTTACATCGCCTTGACCGAATTTCCATTTTTAATTGAAAACTGTAAGAGCTACAGGGTGAGCACCTGAAAGATAGGAAAGACGATTTCCCTGAGACTACTCAAGTTTCAGTGAAGTAAAATGGAACAGATCCATGCTGATAAATGGCAGTCATAATCAAGTACCATCCTCATCTCGAATTTCAACATGTAGAGCAGGGTTGACCACCCTTGAAATTTGGAAAAGGGTAGATGGGTGAAGTGATACCTCGAAAGAAAGGTATTATCTTTGTCTGCATCCCCGTGAACGAATTTTCATTCTAACTTAACCCATCTAACCTCTCCCAAATTTTCAAGGGTGGTCACTCCTGCTTTAGGGGTTGAAATTTGATATGTGAATGGTGTTTCGGAAGATGACAGCCTTTGATCTCGAATTAATCTGTTTCATGTTTTTGCACTAATAGCTCAGGGAGATAGATAGTCTCCTCTATTTTCAGTACCTCACTCTGTATCTTCTACAGTTTTCAATCAAAAATGAAAATTCATTCACGGGGATGCAGACAAAGATAATACGTTTCCTTCGAGGTATCCCTCGACCAATCTACCCTCTTCTAAATTTTCAAGAGTGGTCACCCCTGCTCTAGGGGTTGAAATTCGAGATGAGGATGGTACTTGATGATGACTACCATTGATCAGCATGGATCTGTTCCATTTTACTTCACTGAAACTTGAATAGTCTCAGGGAAATAGTCTTCCCTATCTTTCAGTTACTCACCCTGTATCTCTTACAGTTTTCAATTAAAAATGGAAATTCGTTCAAGGCGATGTAGACAAAGATATCACCTTTCTTTTGAGTCATCACTCGACCCATCTTCCCCGTTCAAAATGTGTAAGGATGGCAACCCCCGCTTAGGGGGTTGATATTTCAGGCAAGTTTTGTACCCCAAAAGATTTCCCCCTTGAAACAAAAATTGAACTGTTTTGCGTTTTGATCAGAAATGGAAATCTTGGTAGAAATAGCCTCTGTTTAGTTTTCGTTGAAGCACCCTGTATATAGATTAATAATAATAACTAGCTCCTAGATCTTTAGCTTCATAAATAATGATAAATAATCAACAGGTTATGTGGTGGTACTTAATTTGTTGTCTGAAAAGAAAAATGCATCTATAGTAGGGAAAATTATCAATTCCAAATATACTAGTAGTGTAATGATAGACAGCGAAAAATTTCAATTTGAAGTGAAAAAGTAACATTGTTGAGCAGCAAAGAAATAAAACAATTCCAAATCTGTTCATTCCTGGTCAAAAGCCAAAATCTAGAAATTATTCCTAGAGCGATAAAGACGTTCACGAGGGCCTTATTGGAGTTTTACGTTGACGTGAAAAAAATGGGAGTTCTCCAGTTGTAAGTGGGGGCCCACAAAAAAATATCTGGTTTCAATAGTGAAGAAGAAAATGTTGGTTATGTTTTATTTATCAATGTAGGCAGATGATACACTACCAGAAATAATTAAAGGAGCCAACCTGAAATTTACGGTGATTCTTAGCAAGCTGCATTTCTGTTGAAATGATTGTATAAAGAGAGTTTCACTTAAAAGTAGTGATGATGGCTTGAGGGTATCTTTCATTCCACATTTCGTAAAGTGAAATCTGGAAAGCAGTTACAACGGCTGTTTCAGAGGCTGCAATAACTGTTCTACACAAATATTCATTGTGCAAGGAATTCCCTCGAATAACAACAATGTACAAAGCATATTGATGAAATGAGCTCTGATATTGAAAGTTCTTATTTGTAAACAACTTATTTTTTTATTCAATTAAACAGAGAAATTCACGAAAAGTTTCTGTTTGTTGAAATTTTGTAGACGAACCATAAGAGCG
This sequence comes from Cryptolaemus montrouzieri, assembly GCA_013387265.2. NCBI lineage: Eukaryota > Metazoa > Arthropoda > Insecta > Coleoptera > Coccinellidae > Cryptolaemus > Cryptolaemus montrouzieri. Next base: position 64,031,527 of record JABFTP020000124.1, on the reverse strand, counting down.
GATGAATTTATAATGTCCTTACAGATATTTTGAGGTTCAAAGATTTTTCCTATAGCAGCAGATAAAGCTCCTGCCATGTTCAGGCGATATCGTAGTTTATAAGCCATCTTAACAGAATTATACTAAATTAACTGCAATTCAGTGTCATCCACCGATAAAACCTGGTACTGGAAACTTGTAGATTTCACCAAATTCAATCCATGTTTATATCCACAATTTTTCCCTGAACGCAACGAAGATTTCCAACGATTGATCTTAAATTCCTACTGAATTATGCTGGTTGTTGGAAGGTGCATATGTAACAGGATTTCACTCACCGATTGCATCAGTTTCATAGTTTTTGAACATTAAAGATCTAGATTTGAAAGAAAATCTGATCGAATCCAAAACAAACATCGGGTATTTGATGGAGTTGTTCAAAAAATTTACTTCAACTTGTTAGGTACAGGGGAAAATCCTGAATTTCATAGCAATAAAAGCTGGAAGTTCACCTTTTCTTGGAAAACTATGATACATGAAACAAAATAGCTAGATAAATAGATATTAAGTTGACTGTACACTGAGTACCAGCTCCGCCACAATGGCCTAGTGGCCAATTATAGTACATTCTACCTCTTATTTCATCTTCAAGCACCATTCTTCTTTTAAAGGTTGAAGGTTAGTAGATGGATGCTTAATGAGCTTTGTCAGTTCTAGTTTGAGAGGTCCAATTTCCTCAAACCTGGTCCTGTCCCCAGTTGGACTTCCGCATATGATGTATTTTATTGATTCTTCCTCCTCCTCCCATTATTTGCATGAAGGGTTCTCGATCAATCTAAACTTATTTAGATGACAGTTCTCAATTAATGTGTCCGTTAGATCGCTCAGGTCTAGCCTGAAGAGTTAAAGCAAAGCTTTGCTCTCACAGTGGAAGGTCTGCTGATGGCAATCCGAGAGTGTCCTAGGATCTGAGGATTAACGATCAACCGATTTTCCCGTATCTTCAGGTCCAACCACCGGGAGTTTTCTAACTTCTAACTTCTAACTTCGCGGTTTCTGAAGTAAACATAGACTCTGTCCAGTGAATACCATAGCAGCTCCTCGAGCGCCAACGAGTCCACCTTATCATTGCCCTCAATCACCAAGAGGCCCAAGATCAGCATCAGACGAAGCCTCAGTCCCTCAGTCTAGCAAGGATTGAACGACAATCCTGCACCATGAGTTCAGCTTGTTGCTTTTTATCTGTGTGTGATTTTCAATATTGAAAAAAACGAAGAATGGGAGAAACCTACGTGTCGTTCACTTATAGGGAACACAAGAAGAAGGTTTGGGTAGCTATGAACAGTAGGTCAATATTTTGAAATTAATGAAGCAAAATTTAGTCAAAAAATCCTTCACCTTTCAAACTTATCAATGGTAAATATAGGGATATTAAGAATACTTCCAAGAATACCTGATGAATTCTAAGACATATAGACTATTTATTGGCGATTCTCAGCAAATATACACTAACCCCAATACCAGAGGTATAGGGAACCCACAAGTGGACGGTACCTGGAGCTGGATCTGACAGTTTCAGAGTTGATTTGGGTAGTGCTATGAACATGTAGGCTTTAGGTATCAGTTATATTTTGAAATTAATGAAGCAAAATATTAGTCAGAGAGAAATCCTTCACCTTTCAAACTTATCAATGGTAGAATATAGGGATATTAAGAATACTTCCATCAATTGAATACTTTGCATGATGAATTCAACTATCGAAATGAAGATAATCTAACGATCGAAATACCATCATGGATGATAAATGCATTTGATAAAACTGAAGAGGCGAATGTCGTATTTCGAGAGGAACTACATGACCTCAACTCTAATGAGGAACTTAAGGAGAATTTTAAAACAAAGAAAAATTGCAAGAAAATTCTTGATATCGTTTCTCTCGTCAAGAGAAATTCGGTGTCATTCCTATAATCAAAAACGAAAGAGCAGAATGAAAATCACACGAATGATGCCAAATATTGATGATTTTCCGTGAGTCCATCAAATACATCCCACCCATTGAAACAACGAATATTTAATTTATTGATATGCATTTTTTAAGTGACAGGTTGATCATTAAACCTGTAATCATTACTGCGCCATCTCTAGGTCATTCCATGTAATCATTCTAATTTTATAATTTTCTTTTCAGTGCCTTGTTCTGGTATTTGCAGTTGCAGCTGCAGAAATTACTGAAGATAAGACTGAAGGAAACGTTCCAGAAACGACTTTTTCGTCTTCATCAACACCCTCATCTCTGAATTTCGAACATTTGGGGAACAGCCATAAGGAACATGCATTCTCCAATAATCATATATCTGGGTTAGGCTATGCTTTCCCAAATAATAAACATATTTTTGGATTGGCCAATGGTCTGTCGACCAATAATCATATTTCTGGACTGACTCATGGTTTTTCGAGCAACAATCAGATTTCTGGACTAGCCCAAACCTATCCGGCCAATTATAATTTCCGCTACCCTTCATACCCTTCACAGTTCTATGGTGGAAACGTTGCTCACACTTACGGTGAGTACATTAATGCCTGATTCCGCTTGCTCCCAATAATTGAAAGCGACCTTCCAAAATTTCTGTACAAAAAAAAATGAAAGATGCTTTATATTTTGAATTCTATCGAAGAATAGTACCGAAAGTTTCTTTTTTCATTTCAGGATATAGTCCTTTCATCAGTACTAGGTATAACGAATACGGAAACACCTACAATAACGCCCAAGAAGGAAGAATTTCACACGTAGATACCCAAGTACGCGTCGACACAGTGCAACAAAAACATTACAATACCCTCCATACAATCACAAAGCAAGTTCCAGTACCTAAACCCTACCCCGTTCCAGTACAAGTAACTAAAGCCGTTCCCGTACCTCACCCATACCCAGTGCCAATCGCAAAAGCTGTACCAGTTCCATACAAGGTTCATGTTCCAGTGCCCGTAGACAAACCGGTTCCAGTTAGAGTACCCAGCCCTGTTCCAGTACCAGTTCATGTGAAAGTGCCAGTTCCAGTTGAGAAACCATACCCAGTACCCGTTGAGAAAACTGTTCAAGTACCTGTGGAAAGACCAGTTTATATTAGAGTACCTCATCCAGTAGCTGTCAAAGTGGTTCAACCTTACCCTGTGAAAGTAGTCAAACCTGTACCTGTACAAGTTCCCACTCCTGTTGTGGTGAAAGTACCTGAATTGATCAGAGTTCACAAAGTTGATTATACTGTACCATCAACTTACTCTGTCCAGTATGTAGGTGTATATGGTCATGGAGTACATGGAAATGGAGCATACGGTAACGGAGTATACGGCACCGGAGTATACAGCAACGGAGTATACGGCAACGGAGTATACAGCAACGGAGTACAAGGCAACGGAGTATATGGCAACGGAGTGTATGGCAACGGAGTGTACGGTAATGGAGTGTACGGCAACGGAGTGTACGGCAACGGGGTGCACGGTCAAGGTGTCAGTGGTCACTTAGAAGCTGGTCAAGCTAATCATATCTATGGTATAGATGGAGCTACTGCAGCTATCTCAGAATCTGCCCACAGCGATGCTATTGCGTCCCAAATCGATTCAGCTAACTTGGAAGCATCTAATTCTGCATTAGCTCAAGGTGTTTCTTCCGCTCCGTTGGGTTCTTATCCGTTCCAATCTGCTCATCTTGTGGGAGCTCATCAATATCCTGCTGCCCCTGAAGGAGCATACTACGTGAACCAAGATTCAAGCATTACCGACGCCAAGTACGCTTTCAAAAGGGAAACTCCAGCAAAGAAAGAAGAATCAGAGAAGAAGAAACTGTAAATGACTCACTGCCCTTTAAATGTAATAAATAGATTATTTATATTTTATTCTCCGATTGTCTTCCTCTTCCCTCATTATTCTTCGTCTCTTGTTTCATTGTTGATCTTCCGTAATATAAATTCATTCCTTAGTACTTATTTCTTTTTAACTCGAGGAATAAGAATTAATGATTCACATTTAATGAAATATCGAAATGTGTCAGGGCGGTTTCGTATTGACGAAATACACTCCCCACAAAAATTGTCGCATCACCCTACTTTTACGACAATACCTATATAAACTTTCAGGTTGGTCATTCAAGAGTCGCTTGTTAACTTTCAGAGGTGTAAAATAAGAAGATATCATTCAAAAGAGATGAGTTTATGATGGAAAATATCAACAATTTTCGAGATAATGAAAAATTAAGAAATTCTACCATCTTCAAACATTCACGAAGACACCGATCAACTAACATCGAATGGTTACTAATAATTTTCGAAATCGAGTGTTTCCTCCCAGGGCACTAATTACAGTTTGTTAATTACAAACAAATTTTGGTTGTACTCTTTAGTCACTGAGTTCCAAATTTCAGGAATCAGATTTTCTAATTGTTGGAGTGTTCCACAAGGCATCTTACGTTGCTGAATTTGCCATCCCATGTTGTCCCAAACATGTTCAATGGGATTCAAGTCTGGACTTCTGGCTGGCGATCCTAAAATATCAATTTCGACATTTTGCAGATAAGTTGTAACTACTCTAGCTGCATGAGGCCGAGCATTATCATACATATAAATGAAGTTTTCGCCAATCAATGGGCCGAAGGGTACAACATGGGGTAAAAGGATATCTGCGATATATCTGGCCACTGTCATTCTTCCATTATTCACTAGGACTAACTCAGTTCGACCATGGATAGAAATGCCTCCCCACACCATTACTGAGCCCCCTCTGAAGTTTTCGTTTGCCGGATATTGCATTGCTGATACCGTGCCCCAGGTCGTCTGTATACAGGTATGGGTCTATCATTTCATACTAGACAGAACCTGGAATCGTCGGAAAAGAGAACATTCGACCATTCTGGAATACCCAATTTGCGGACCGGTAGAAGCCACCCTTGGTCTGATATCGTCTCTTCTGAGTCTGTTCCTAACAGTTTGCAATGAAATATGCACATTTCTGGAAAGTGCAAGTTCATTTTGTAGCATTCTAGCCGTACAGTGCCGAACTCTTAGTGCAGTTAAACGAAGCCAACGATCATCAACTGGTGCTGTTATCCAATTACTTCCCTGTCCGCATTGAATGAACGCTGATAGTCAAATAAACTCATTCTTGTTTCAGGCGTGTTTGAGATCATATGGAAACAAATGTTACTACATAGATAAGATTTTTTCCCCTCATATGTCTAAGAACATATGTTCACAAAGAAAATGTGATCGAGCTGCTTAATCGATTGTGGAATTCAGAATACCAGGTGATGCGACAATATTTGTGTTGTGTGTATTTCATAAATTTCTAAATATGTTTAATAATTTTTTCCACTGAGATTTTGATAAACATTGAGATTAATTAACCAAAACTTTCCATTTCTGAAAAATATACTTTTCAGGAATGGGAAGAAATGGGATTCAAGAAGTAGTGTTACAGAATGTGCCGCAAACGGTCAAAAACAGGAATCCTCCTAGTTTTCCAATGTGGATATAATTTACCATTTGAGTGATATACAGGGTGTTGTTTTGTCATTCAACCATGAAAAGAATTTGTTGAAATCCGGCACTTTTCAAGGAGAAAATAACAATTGCATTCAATAGTTCAAATGAAGTGAAAGTAACGCTGTAATTTTTATGCAAATCTATTCAGCTGTTTCAAAGTAGGAAGGCAGGGAAATCTATCATTTTTACACAAAACAGCCAACTAAACATAATGAAACCAAAGCAAAGTATTATACCGACAATTCACGTTACTATCGCCCTAACCTGCTGAAAAAAATGATTTCTTTTCGAACAATCCAGTAAATTGCTCTGTTCCTGTACAAAATGCACAACATATTAACATAAATGGAAATAGCCTAGGAATGAATATGCAGGAATGCATATGTCATTAATAAAATTATTTGCAGTGCTAATAATCGGTATTTGTGCAAGTGGTTTTCCAAAAATTTCAATATTCATTCTCATGTAGAAACAACTCGAAATATTTGTTCCGCTTCCCGAAATTCCGATCAATTTTCATTGTTACACTCCATGGTTAACGAACTATTTTCAGTTTTAAGCATTCCGTTCTTTGAAGTTTATTGTTGATTATTTTCATTGTTATAAAGCGACAATTTAGGATATTCTTGTATGGCTTAGACGTTGAAAATGTTTTAATTCTCGTGAACTAAAGAATTTTCCAGAATATTTTGAGAATAAGACAGTTTATGTAATTGCTAATGAATTATATAAGCGAATGTAATGTTAATACCATGAGGACGGAGTAAATGACTGTTAGTTAAGAATTTCCTAGTTAAGACAACGGCTTTCAACAGCTAGGCTTCTTCAACTGCTGCTTCCACAGAACTGTGGAGTGCAAATTAGCATTGAAACAATACGATAACGTCACAGGAAATTTGATTCGAGGCGTTCTAGCTCAGCTCTAATCGCAGCTCATCAAAAAACCCTATTAAATTTCGCCACGGAACTTTCAATCGGTTACAAGATAAGTGGAAGAGAGTTTTGTTCATAGAATAGTTGAGATTTTGTCTTATTCATTGCGATCGATGTTTCCTAGTGTACAGACGTCGAAGTGAGGTATATATCCAGTGTAACTTTTAACCTAGCTGTGATTTCGGTGGAGCCTCAATAACGGCGTGGGGAGGATTTCTCCGAAAGCCCGCACTGATTTCGTCATCGTAAATAATGGAATTCTGAAAGCTCAGAAGTACGTTACAGACATTTTAGGAAAATATGGGTTAGAATTTTCTGTCATGCATGATAACGCTAGATCCCACCTAGCTCACATCGTTAGAAACTATCTTCAATATCACGAAATCACTACAATGAAGTAGCTTGCAAGAAGTCAAATGTGTCTGAGACATTTTCTATAGAAGATTGAGAAGCCAGGAAGAGCAGCCAGCTACCGCAAATGAGATTCGGAACAGACTTATCGAAATTTGGAACAAAACCGATCAGAATGCGGAAAATGAATATCAATCGTCAATGCAGTAATTCTCGTGAGTGAAAATAGCCGGTTATAACAGGTTTGGGGTTTTAGATTTTTTCTGAAACACTCACATCTTTTATTATAAACTATTTTTCAATTTCTATGAGTACCATTTTAATTTCAATTTTTCTCAAGCATTCGTTAGTGCTCGTTTATAACTGAAAAATAGTTCTACAACATATCTTTGTAGGGGGTTTTACCCCGACGAGTTGCCCATATATCTGTTCATGCAATCAAATTGATTTCATGAAAAAATATAAATTCACCACCCGGTAATTATTACCATTGCCAGGCAATGATTATAATCAAAACATATCCTGGAATAATTATATATTAGGATAACGTTAAATGTTATGAGAATATATCAATCTACCAGAATATATACATACTATAGCATCATCAGACAATGATATCAATGTACCAACGAGTAGTGTCAGAGGCTTTCTCCCCGGAAAAATCCAGTGTACGGACCTTAGTCAAGTAACACTGCATTAGCATTAATAGTTTGTCTGAAGTAGTGAACGATCGAATAGAATACTGCTCTGAATATAAATATGACAAATTTGTCAGTTAATTATATTACATTTATATAAACAAAGAAATAAAATATGAAATGAGATTCTGAGCAGTATAAACTAAAGAAAACCTATGACTCTACCTCATTATTTTTTCGGAAAGAAACCTACGAAGAATTTTACAAGATTTGATGACTGTTATCTTTTGTAACTGTTCAAACAAATTTTCTTCAGACCCAAAATTTCAATACTTTTGTGAAGATTTCTAGGAATAACACCTGTTGTGGAAATAATAATCGGTAGAATAAATATTTTCTTCATTTTCCACATTTTTTAATCTCGTCGCCAAGCATCATATATTTAGAAATTTTTTCATTGTATTTATTTTGTATATTATGTGTGTCGAGTATAGCAATATCAATTATATATGTTATTTGATTCTGTTTATCATTAAGAATGATATCTGGTCTATTGTGTTTTATAGCTCTGTCGCAAAGAATTGTTTTATGAAAATAAAGTTTATATTTGTCATTTTCACAAATAATCTCAAGTTCATATATGTGAAATTTTTTCTTTTGGGAATTAGGTCATGTTTAATTCCTAGATTAAAATGAATAATATTAGCGACGGCATTATATCTTTCTAAATAATCTGTTGAAGCAAGGACTGAGCAAGATGAAAATATATGAAAAACTGTTTCTGAAGAACAGAAACATCTACGGCAAGAATCATCTATATTTTATTTGATGATGTGTTTTCTATAATTCCTCGTGAAAACAACCTGATCCTGGATCGCAATTGCCAAGCCTTCTGTTTCAGCAAACAATTCTCCAGATACTAACCATTTATTTGATGCGATTTCATCAATATAATCATTTTTCAATTCTTTAGGGTGCTTTCCGTGTAATTCCTTCTGCATCCAACTTTCTCTTTTAGAATTATCATCAAATATATCAAAATCTACCTTTTGCATTGTTAAGTTCAGAGGTGTAAGAATATAATCTGAAGCAACAACAATATCATGTAACTTAGACGTTCTATATCACCATTCAGGGGGTTTCCTCTAGAAAGACCGGGTCTACTGACCAAGGACTTCCTAGGCAGCAGTTAGGAACATTTCGACGATTCTTCTGGTCCAGAGTATCACCTCCTTCTGTGCTCTACTTATTAGTTCTCTATCAAGTTCTAGGAACTCAGTGTTTTCTGCCAGGTGGTTCTCAACTTATCCATTCGTGGATATTATCAGGGGAAGAATTCTAACCGATCTGAGCTGGTAAATTTCTTTTATTTCAAAAGCTAGATCATGGTACTTCGTTAGTTTCTCCGTACACGCCTTGCTGATGTTATCATCCGCCGGGACGGTTATATCAATGATGGTAGCTCGGCGGTTTTCCTCATCGAAGATAATGATGTCAGGTCTGTTGTGCGGCACCGTTCTGTCTGTTATTATAGTGCTGTCCCAGTAAAGTTTGAACTCACTATTTTCTAATATAGGCTTGGGAAAGTATTCGTGCACCCTTCGAGAGGTAAGTATAAGTCCTACTTTTATGGCAATCGCTTGGTCATAAATTTTTGCCATAGCATTGTGCCGCTGGGTGTACTCTCTTGGCGCCAGGATGGAGCATGAGGACGTTACATGCTGAATGGTTTCCAGACCTTGGAGGCCTCTTCGGCATCTATCAGTTGGAATGTTCTTCTTTGTGATATGCTTCATGTACGCTCTCGTTGGTACCACCTGATCCTGAATAGCAGTGAGACGCCCCTTGGTCTCCGAGAACAAATATCCGGATTTAAGGTAAGTAAGTGATTGATCTTTGTTCACTCTTTTCTCTTTCAGTGCCTCCGGATACCTGCCATGTAAGGGTTTGCTGTGCCATTCCTCCAGCATCTGTTCAGGTGATGGCGTCTGTGGTGGGTCGCTTCTGCATGCTAGATTAAAGCCGTGATGTTTTGGTCTACTTGGCATATCGATTGGAGAAACGGTAAGTTTTTCCAGTGAAAATACTTTCTTAGGTCTGTAACCGCCTTATTGTGGGTCATCGCTACATTCTGCAAACCTCTACCTCCCTGGTGCCTCAGTAAATAAAATCTTACTACCGATGCATGGGGGTGGTGAACACCACATTTGGACATTAGAACTCGGACCCGTGTGTCAATCGCCTTTAAATCCGTGTTTGACTATTTGATCACGGCATACTATGCTTGGTATCGCCCATGTGTTTATTGCAGTGAACATTGCCTTTGAATTTAGTTTACTGCAGAGGACTTTTTATTATATTATATATATATATATATATATATATATATATATATATATATATATATATATATATATATATACCACCTACATTTAATAAATACACTATTATATTGTTTATGTTATGTATAGTTATGTCTAGAAAATTTATGGAGCAGTTATAAGTTTCAACTTCAGAAAATTTAGATCGTGAGTTTCATTGAGGAAGTTCAAAATGTATGTAATTGTCTATTTGAGCCAATTACTTTTCAATACAAAACAAAAACCAGAAAAACTCAAACAATCTGGTATTTACAAAATCAAATATAACAAATGCCCTTCAATCTATGCCGTTCAAACATCTAGACATTCTGAATGCAGGTTCAAAGAACATTTATCTTCTGTAGAGAAATCCCTAATATTAACGCACATTCAATCAACAAATCACACTATATTTTAAGACAATCTCAAAGTCCACCACAAATGCATTAAAGTAGAATGAATCTGTTGAAAAGTTCGGAAATTACTTAACTCAGAAAAACTGCTCATTATACTAATTTTAATAGCGAAATTGAAATGAATAATTCCTCCTATTTAAGGAATAATATATCTTGTTATCATTCTTGTACCTAAGTTAATATTCAGTACCGAAAGGTCTAAGCCGGTCAGATATTTAAAAATAATCGTGGAAAACTGACAGCAGTGTTTCTTCTCTTTCATTTTTCGAAATTGACATTATAAGATGATCCCAGTAGATATAGATCAGGGAAGCTCAAATTTGAACTGCTGGCGATCTACCTAGTCATATTTTTAGACTACTTACGATCGACTCTGAGAGGCTGCAAGTATGTGTGATGCAGGGTTGTCGTGCATACACGATACACCTTACCTACCTATCTAGGTAGGATCTAGCATATATTGATATCAGCTTTCCTCACAATATATATTAATTAAGTCAAGGTTTGGGTTAGGTTGAGTTAGGTTCTTCTTTATAATATCAATGAAAAAAACTCATAGTTACTCAAAATTTCGACTTACGATCGACTCTGAGAGGCTGCAAGTATGTGTGATGCAGGGTTGTCGTACACACATGATACACCCTACCTACCTATCTGCCTAGGTAGGGTGTACTGTAGTATATATAGATATCAGCTTTTCGCACAAAATACATTATTTAGTCAAGATTTGAGCTAGCTTTAGTAAGGTTCTTCTCTATAATATCAATGAAAAAACTCATAGTTATTCAAAATTGCGAGTTTATTGGTTGTTACAAAACAAAAGAGTTACATATGGTGTTAAACTTAACTAAGGAGTGACTATGGACGTTGAAGCGTGGCACTGCATGTCCTCAATATACTTTTCATAAGATGGTACGTAACCACTGAGTTCTAATCGCAAGCCTGTTGAAATATGATCGTCAGTTAATCGATTGCGATATTTTGACTATTATCTTCAGTTCAGAAAATGCAGACTTGCAAGTTCAGCCAAACATTGCCGTCAGTCGAAGGGCGATTTGCCTTAGATTCGGATTTTTATCTTCAGTAGCTAACCTCAATGTTTTTACATGAAAAAGGATAACTCATAAATGATGCTATATTTGCCAATTTACTGCAATCATAAAAACGCATTTCGAATTGTCCAAAATATTTGATAATTCAGTCTCATAGTTAACATAATTCAACTGAGGAATTCTTGTTTTCAAAGACGGAAAATGTTTCAGGTCCATTCTTTTCAGTTGATCTATCATAAGTTGCAATTTATTTTTGAATGCGTTTACTGCGCTAATAATCTCAATAATGGTTTTTCCTTTACCTTGAAGCTCAAGTTAATGGTGTTTATGTGCATTGTGATGTCAGTCAAAACCAAATCAGTCTGCCATTTTTCGTTTTTCAACATCTGAGTGTCATCACCTCTTTCGTATAGAAAAGCTGTTATTTCAGGCAATAATTCTTGAAACCTTTCTAGGAATTTTCCGCGACTTAACCACCTGACGTCTGGGTAAAGAACTAAAGCAGTATGTTCAACTGACTCCCTATTTTCCAACTGCAACTTAAAGAGCCGCCGTTGCAAGCTACGTGCTCGGATGGAATTCACAATTATTGTCGCAATGCCCATAATTTCCTCCGTGTTTAAAACTTTTAAACACAGAACTTATTGATGTATAATGCAATGGAATGAAATGAAGGAAAATCTTCATTAGCTCGAGACATTGCCACAAAACCGTTTTTGTGAAGAACAGGAAGATAATCTTCATTTACACTATTCAAAAAAATTTTTCGAATGCGTTTTTCTCAAAACATCGTTTCTTGACGTCGTTGATACGATTTTACAAAAACTATTCAACTAATCGGGTTTAAACTTTGAATTTTCCGGAAAAAATTGTTTTATCTTCAAAACTCCTGTAGTTTTCGAGATATTCAGCCCAAATTTGAAATGCAAGCTATTTTTGACAGCCTTGATTAATGCACGTCCTAAATTTTAACTAGAATTTACAAGGTGTTTTCTTTTCCGGAGCCATGTCTTCTTTTTTTTCAAACTTTCTTGCAGTACGCCACTGATCAGCGTACAATCAATTTTCGTCATTTTCGTTCAATATAGAAACGTTTTCGACACTTATAATTTTTTCTTTCTCGAGCGAAACATTATTAAACGATTGTATGCATTCGCTGAATTGAAAGCACTTCTAACTAAAAAAACTGACTTGTAGGCTTTTTTATTCATTTATTTATTTTGACAGTTGCTAAAGTTGAACCAGTATCTGCTTGAATTGTTTATTGAATTAACGATTAGTTTCAAGACTTTCGAAGTTATTGCTGTAAGAGAAAATGGCTAATTTTACTAACGCCGAATTGGCTGATATCCATTACATGTACGGTCTGGCTGACGGAAACACAACAGAAGCTAGGCAATTATATCAATTGCGCTTTCCAAATCGGGTAACACCGGACAGGCGAACATTTTCAAATATCCACAGAAGGTTGAGGAAACTGGTACTTTTACTGCTAACAATCATTTAAAATGTGCAACTCAAATAATGAGAACTCCAGATATTGAGGAAGTAGTTTTGAATTGTATTGATTTGAATCATCACGAGAGTACAAGAAAAATTATAAATCAGTTGAATATTTCACATGTTCTAGTTTGGAGGATTCTCCACGACATTTTATTGTACCCATTTCATATTCGACGCATCCAAACTCTACTTCCTCCAGATTTTCCGTCGTGATAGTGAGATAATGTTCAATCACCAAGCTAACTTTTAGAGAATTCTTGAATAATACATTCAACAACCGATGGATAGGTCGGAACCATAGCCTCCTAGGTCCCCCGACTTAAATTGTTGATACTTTTTCTTATGGGGATATCTCAAATGTTTAGTTTATACCACACCAGTGAACACTGTAAAAGAATTGAGAAATCGAATAATAACCTCTTGTGACACGATTGAAAATACCCCAGGAATATTTCAAAGAGTGCGTGATAATATGCGAAGAAAGACAGAGGCCGTATTCTTGCAGATGGAGGACAGTTTTAGTTTGATATTGAATAAGTATAAGTTGACTCTCAGAAGACGAGCTATCAAAATAAGAGCAAATCATTTTCCATTTTGCGAATAACATACAATCCAAATAATTCAAATTCAAAAATTTTTCACTCGAAAACAGTTGGAGATACGAAAAAATTACAAGTGTCGAAAAAATTTCTAATATGAGCGAAGAATACGAAAATTTGCGTACTTCAAGAAAGTTTGAAAGAGCAAAAAGAAAAGGAAGACCTTTGGAAAAGAAAACATCTTGTGAATTTAAGTTGAAATCTAGGACGTGTAATGATGGAGGCTGAAAAAAATAGCTTGCATTCCAAATTTGGGCTGAATAACTCGAAAACTGCAGGGGTTTTGGAAAAAAAAACCACCCTCTAGCTCTTTAACGAAGCTTTTGCGGACCTATGTTTATATAAGCTTTTGTTTTTAAATTTGCACGTAGATTTACTCCCTCAAGTTGTGACATACTATTATGTAACACCCTGTATGTTGCTATAGCCCGTTGAAGAATGGTTGGATTCCGTTGTCATTTGACCACCTCATTGAACACCATGACCTCAAAAGAATAGGTCAAAAAATCGAAAAGTCCGCCATTGTCTTATTTCTCACTTACAGTTTTTGATTTCATGTTTAACGTTGCTTGCATTCAAAATTCGTTCTTCAACGTGACGAACATGAAATATAATAAAACTAAATTAATTTTGTTTGAAACCGAATACTAATTATAATACTGCAAAATGTAAATTTAACAAGCGCCGAATTAATTTATGAATTTGGTGACGTCAATCAAGAAACTCTAAGAATATGATCAAAAATTTTACCAATCATATCAAACTACCTTGTAAAATTTTCCTTCACCACAGATTAAAAATTCTCGTTAAAACAGTAATCTAATTATACAAGCGCCAATGAAAATTTATATAACATCCTGACATTATTTCTTTAATTTATTCTGTCTATCTCTACGATTCTAATAAATGTCGCGATATCCCATGTCGTTTAAAAAATAGTCGTTCTTCGATTAATTGATCTAATCTAAAAGTTTGAAATTCAGCATAGCCTGAAATCCATCGGCGAGCATCCGCGCTAAATGGAATAATTATTCAAATTTCTTGAATATGATATTGAAAGGAAAATCCCATAAGATCACATTTATTCAAAATGAGCTACTCATTGGATATGTAATAGGAATTTGTAGAGATGGGAATGCGCGTGGGGATAATGTAGTGAAATTTTTATGAACGATTTCTGTTTGTTTATAATATGTCGAAACTTTAACGATAAAGGAAACTTTTAATTCATTCAACAAATTCCATAGTTATATGTCCATTGATTGAAAAAGTTACAAGTTTCATTGGTATAGGTACATATACGTGTACTGTACAAAAATAAACTAACATTGAATGAGATTATTCAAACTGATTGAAACACCGAAAATATTTAATTTATTATTATCATGGATAGAAGAATGCTTCGTTTCCGAGATACAGAGTGTTAAATTCAAAAATTTTTCAGTATTATCTTCAATAAAACTGCAGTTTTCTGAATTTTCATCCGAAAATTGATACAATAAATATTAATGAGATAAAATACACAAGGTTTAACTTTAATCTACACTTTATTTGAAAAAATTCGATGACGTTTCGCTGACACAGCAGCTTTATCAAGAATGAAGAATAGAATGAAGAGTATGGTATTATAAACAAATCGTAGAACAAGTTGGATGAATAACAGGAAAATCCACACCGAGCCATTGTACAGTTAGTATGAAAGGTAATAAAAACTAATTAAACAAGTTAAGTAGGGGTGAGTAATTCAAATCTACTTGTTCATTCAAAAGCTTGTCCGAATGTTTGTATCTATTTATTTCTGAATGCTTCTTGGAGATCTAATTTTGAACTTTTTGATTTTATATGTAATATGTCAAAGTTTTTATTGAATGAATGGTTTTCTTTTATTAGATGGTTTGAATAATTTGAATCAGATTTATTTTATCGAAGCTACGTTTATGTTCAGATGTTCTTATGCCAAAACTCCTATAGGTCCTACCGATATAAATTTTATCACAAGAACCGCAATTGAGTTTATAGATTCCTGATTTACTTGATTTTTCAACACGACATTTATTATTTTTAATATGTTTACCTAAGTTATTAGAAGTTTTGAAAGCTATATTAAGATTTTGTTTGACGAGAAAGGATTTAATATTTGTACTTGCAGAACCGCAGAATATTAAACTGTTGAATATTTTATAGTCTTTATGAATAGGATATACTTCATTTATTGCTTTCTGATAGAGTTTTTACGAATGATTAGATCTATCATATCCGGATTATATGAATTATTAATGGCTATCTGTTTGATGATGTTTAACTCTTTATTATAATCTTCTACTGATAAAGGTAAATTGAGTAACCGATGTACCATGCTGTTTAAAGCTGCAACTTTGTGTTGAATTGGATGTAATGAGTAGTTATGTATAATTGTATCAGTATGTGTCGGTTTACGAAAGACCGAAAAAACATGATTATTATTTTGTTTAGTGATTTTAAGTCCAAAAATTTATGGAATCGTTCTGTTCAATTTCTATCGTGAATTTAATGTTCAAATGGATGGAATTAATGAAATTAACAAATAAGTCTAATTGACGAGTAGTTCCAATGAAACATACTAAGATGTCGTCAACATATCTATACCAATAAAGAAATTTGGAAATGAGTGGATGTGTATGAATTTTCTGTTCAATATTATTCATAAAATCTCTCTGCTAAAGTGGACTCAAAGGATTTCCCATGATCAAACCATTTTCACTACTGTAATAGATGTTGTTGAAAGAAAAGTAATTTTGTTCAATGCAAACGTCCAACAGATTCAATATTTCTGATTTGATTATGTGGTTAACATGATTCGAATGCAACATGTTTTCGATTAATATTTTGACATCACCTGGAGGAACACTTGGGTATAAATTCTCAACATCAAACGAAATAAGTTTTGCGTTAGGTGGTAGGTTAACGTTTTTTATGTTATTTATCAATTCGAAAGAATTTTTATAGAAAATTTTGATTTGAATGAACAATAATTTTTTTAATGATATCTATAAGGTAGTGCGACAATTTCACGGCTGGGGCTGTAACGTAAGATACGACTGGTCTAACGGGGTTATTTACTTTATGCAATTTAATGAGTGAATACAGTTGAGGTGGTTGAGGGTTTGGTAAAATTAATTTGTATTTATCTATTGCTTTAATTAAAGATTTTGCGTCATTTATTGCAATTTTAATATTTTCTGAATTTAATAGTTGGATCTTTGTTTAAAATTGTATAGTTTCCGGACGAAATTTTTATCTCATTTATATCATGAATCTACATCAAGTAACGGCCTGCACAATTCAAAAAAAAAAAAAAATATAAATATTTTCAGAAATATACATCTTTTCGGATAGATCATTTATTTACAACCTAGAAGAGGAATCATTAATGAGTAGTGTTGAAAATTAGCAATTTGGTCATTTGGCCAGAATATATGAACATCTCGAAATCTAGAGCAGGATTGACAAAGGCAGACCAAGAATAATGTAGGGACGTGGGACAGGAAAATAGGGTGGATCTTGAAAAAAAAGGCGTATCACAGAGAGAAGTTGAGAGAAAGCTAAAAATGAAATAGAGTGGGTTAATTTTGTATAGATGATATAGTTTGTATACCTCAATATCAAACGGTAATTATATTATATGAAAAATAAAAGAAAATTGAGAAACATTGATAAACTAAACTACTTTATAGGACTTTTACTTTCTAACTTTCATAAATCGATTTTTTCAAAGTGAAAATTTTCCTAGTATAATAAAAATACTGTCCTCCTAAAATTTATTGAGAAATTCGGAATAGAAAAATATAATAAACAATAAACCAAAATATTTTTGATACTATATGGTATATAAAAAACTAGTAAATAAAGCTCTAAAATGTAAAGTAAACCACTCCACCTTTTCAGTGCAGGGGTAAATTCAGGCCATAGACATATGAAACAATTTATTTTTGAAGGTTTATTCATTAGTTTTAAGCCTGATGAATTGAATCGCGTTGAAATTTTGAATGAATTCATTACAGAAAGGCAAAAAAGTGCATCTTTTAGAAGACGCCCTCTGCAGTGCCAAAAAATTTTTTTTTGTACACTTTTATAAAAATCTTTAAAAAATATAATAATTATAAATGAAAATTTTATTTTTGATAATTGTCTTTTTTTCAACTTGGAAAGAATAAAAGTCCCCTCAAACCTCCCACGCTCGCCTCTATATAGTAAGCTGGTATAAATGAGAAGAAACCATACTCAATTTGAATATTTTTATTCAAAATAACAGAGAGGAAAACCCTCAAGAAAACCTCGTCTCACTCGTCACTGATACAAGAACGTAAAGTGGAATCAGATTTGTTGAGCTTACGTTTTTTTTCTTTATTCTTTTTTTGACACTGAGACTTACGTATATGGTGAATCGAAACAAAAAGAAACGAACAAATAACTTTTAATGGAATTCCTACGGGATTAGTATTGAGGTTATACCGGGTGGGACTACTAAAACGAAAAAACTCAATAACTGCTAAACTATTCGTTTCTAGACGAAAAGCAGAAACAGGTCAATTTTTGTCTGAAGGGGGTGCATAAAACTCAATTTTTTGAGTAGGGAAAATAGGTCAAGAGATACCTCATTGGAAAGCTCGATTGGTTCTCAATACAAATGTGTAATAATTTTTGAGTTTTGAAATATTCGGTAGAAGATACAGGCGGGTTTGTCAAAAGACGCGTTATTTTCAGTGATTGCAAAATCAGTCGATTTCGAATGAACATTCACAGAGAGACTGTTGTATTTTGGGGAACAATATCTTCGAATTGATCAGTTAGTTTGAGTAATAACTCATTAGAAAGATTTTAAATTTCTAGAATATTGTAGACAACATTTTTCTTCATCTGCATTGTGATAAAGATATAGGCTGAATTGATAGAGAGCGATACAGTATTTGCGAGGTCTGGTGATTTTGGATAGAGATTCAGAACACGTTTGTTTGGTTTTCAAATAATAGAGCTTATTCAAAGAATCACCTACATGTTGGTAACAAGGGAAAAATTGAAAAAACAATTGAAATTATTATACCTGATACATTTTATAGGTCAACTCGGTATCAATTCAACAAATGTTCAACGTGTTGGCCGCCAATTTCAAAACACAAATACAGATACTATAATCCGTTGTCATAAATCCATCAAATCTGTTGGATCAGTTTTATAAATTTGACACTTTCAGTGGCCCCATAAAAGAAATCCAATGGTGACGAGTCGGGAGAACATGGGGGCCATTCTGTAGGGCCTCTTCTTCCGATTCATCGATCAGGAAATTCTCGATCTAGAAATTGTCGAACAGGAAGTGCAAAATGCGGGGAGACACGATCCTGCTAAAACACAACATCCTCTTCTAAAGAGCTAGGATCATTTTCCAAAATTTTACTTATGAATGTTTTAGGCCCATTACTATTCCTACTGTATACTGTTGAACTTCCTTCTATACTTTCTTCCACCTGCTGTCTCTATGCTGACGATACAAAATTATATAATAATCCATTTTCTGACTTCCACACTCTTCAACAAGATCTAGATCATCTGTCCAGGTGGTGCACCGACTGGCTTTTACCCTGAACTTGGATAAGTGCAAGGTCCTACACCTTGGCAAAAACAACCCCATCGGATGTACAAAATCTCTGGAACTGCTCTGATCACCACATCGAAGCAAGTTGATCTTGGAGTTATCATCTCTAATGACCTAACGTGGACTGATCATATTCAAAGTATTTGCAGCAAGGCTTCTAGACTTTCGTTTCTGCTTCAGAGATCTTTCAAAGGTTGTCAGCCCAAAACTTGTAGTCTCTTATATAATACTTATACTCGTCCATTAATGGAATTCGCAGGTCCTGTGTGGTCTCCCATTTACAATTACGAGACGAATTCTCTCGAATCTATTCAGCGGAGGATAACAAGAATTCCGTACGGGCGTCGGCGACCAAGTTATTCCGAACGCCTCAAAATATTCGATCTTCAACCTTTCAATGATAGACGGCTTCGAGGTGATCTTATAATTGTCTACAGGGCCTTGAATAACAGGTTCGGTGTAGATTTATCTCCACTTCTAACGATCAATCACAACAGACGTCTACGAGGCCACAGACTGAAATTGTATCGAGAAAACTTCAAATCCATCCCAAGACAGAATTTTCTTTCCAATCGTGTATTTACGGCATTAAATGATCTACCACCACATGTAATTTCTTCTCCTTTTGTCAATGCTTTCAAGAATGCCTATGATTCATGGATATTATCTGAAACAGGCAACTGAAGATTTCTAAGTACCTACAACATGTTTTTGATAAGCAATTATTGTATTTCATTTGAGTTTTCTGTAGGTAGGTTAAATGTTTGATCTACTTGCTTTTGAGAATCTTTTCATTTTGTATTCACCAGATTAGAATAGCCTAACCTATTTTTAAGTCATTTTGTGTTACTTTGTTTTCACTGCTTTGCAACCTGTTAGACATAATGTATATTATGATTTTTGAGTTATATAGGCATCACGCCTCAACTCTAATTTATATTAAATAATAATAATAATAATAATAATAATGGTCGGATTGATTAGTTCTTCAAGTAGTTGCAGATTTCCTGGTGAGAAAATGGCCCAATCAGACGATTTCCAGAGATGACAACCCAAACATTCATATTTGGATTTGTACTCCACGAAAGATTCTGGGATTAGAGTCCGATCAGAGCCAGCAGTTATGACGATTCGCAGTACTATTCAAAAATAAAGTACATTCATCCGGGTAGCAAATATTGTTGAGAAAGTGGGGATTTTTATCGATTCACTCACTTGTTATTTCACAGAATTGCACTCTGCGGTCAAAGTCATCCTCATTCAATTCCTGGACTGGTATTGTTTGAAAACTCGTCCAAGAGTTCTTTGACTCACACCAATTTTACTTTCCAATTTTCTTGTACCCAGAGTGGGATCAATCACTACTTGCCCAAGCAACGCAGTTTCCTATTCCCCATTTCGTATGGGCCTTTGGACATGCTCTTTTTTTCTATTCTGAACAGAGCCAGTTTCTCTAAATTTTTCCACCAACTCCAAAATGTACTTGTTACTTACATGTTATTCGTCGTGGCGTTAATTGAAAATAGCAGTTGCCCTATTTGCACAAGAACTATTGCTGAAAAAAATTTCAATAGTTTCTACTCTTTCTGCTATTGAATAAACCATTATACTGGTATGAATGCAACCCGTGAGTGTGAAAAGCAGCTAGATAAACAAACAAACTAATTCGAATTTAATTCATCGAATACAAGCAATCTGGAAAAAAAACAAAAACTGCTGCATTTGTTGTTGAGAAACCTGTATTACATCTGTGTGATTTCGGATGAATATTTTTCTGTAACGAGAACTTTACTTGAGTTTGTTTCATTTCAACCTTAGGTACCATGCTTTTAGAGGCTTTTCACATACGACGATCGGTTGCGTATGCGGTTGTGAGGCGTGCGGGCCAGTACCCTAGTGGTTGTCTTCACATGTCTGCGTTCCAACAAGCCACCTGTTGGAACGCAGACATGTGAACATTTTTTACGATTCAACCGATGACACGGAGCGATCATCGCTTCTTTGTGAAGAGGATCTTATACTGTGTATGAATTTCTCCATGATCCACCCTGTATCTTCATTGAAATGTAATCGGATTTGAAAATTTGTTCACTGTAATCAGATAATTCTAAATACCTATCCAATGAGCTATAACTCAGACTAACTGATCAATTCGAAGATTTGAGGGGTTAACACCCTCCTCTGAGGAAATGTCTGAGGAGGTGTAGTGGAAGCACCACTGCTTAAAGATATTTCTCCCCAAAATACAATAGTATTTCGGTGAATGTTCATTCGAAATCATTACACATTTGTGTTGAGAATCAAAAGAGATTTCCAATGGTGTATCACTTGACCTATCTCCCCAATTCAAAAAATTGAGTTTTGTGCACCCCTGCTTAGGGGGTTGATGTGAAATTAAATGACCGTGTGTTAAAAGGTGTCCTGTTCAGACAAAACTTGACCTGTATATGCTTTTTGTCCAGAAACGAATAGTTTAGCAGTTATTGACTCTTTACCGTTTTAGTTGGCCCACCCGGGATAGTGAACAGTGATTTGGTTTTTGGTACTATATGCAACCCATTTTAATTAAAAAAACTTAATCTGCGTATGAGAAAGTGTTGTAAAGCAATCATAAATCATAAAGAAGACCACATTCAATATTGAATATTTCCTTTTTCTCGAAGTAATCAAAAACAATCTGAAATTGTAAGATAAATTTCACATGAGTCTTCTTGAGAATTGATTTTTTCATATAAATGAGATCGTAATTCCTTTACTTTCTGGTGCATTATTATTCGTTTACATTTAATATTTGCAACACTCTATAAATGCTAAACTGGTATTGAACTTGAAAAAAAGTAATTTAACAGTAAAATTATCTAATATATCTACACTCTAAGCATGTGTGAAGAAGCCCACATACGTCAACAGAACATCTCGAAATGCGTAACATAAGATCTAGATGAATTAGATTCTGTGAAAGTCTTATCGCTTCTTCGAACTATCCTTAACCAATATGGACATATTAAAAACTAATATCGAAGCGTGAAATGCAAAAGTTTGTTACAGATTGCCGAGATTCGGTTAAATTCCAGCAAAGATGTCGCAGTTGGT